>CM053580.1:453034587-453081134 GCA_028627135.1 Pseudochirops cupreus
TACAATGGAGGGGAAGAACAGGAAGGCAAAAGGGAAAGGGTCAACCTTACTCTCATTGAATTTGGCTTAGGGAATTAATGACATAAACTCTAAACTGGGTATCTTGCCACACAGGAGAGTAGGGGGAATGGGGATGAGAGGTGGGATGATGGAGGGGAGGGCAGGTTGGGGGGGTGGGTTGCTGGAAGTACACACTTCTGTAAAGGGACAGGGACAAGGACAGGGACAGGGTAGAGAATAGAACAAGGGGAGGGGGGCGAGATAGGAAGGGGGAACATATAATCAGTCTCTCACAATATGCCCACTGTGGAGAGATTCTGCGTAATTATGCATATACAGCCTGTATTTAATTGCTTTCCTTCCAGTGAGGGTGGGTGATGAGGGAGGAAGGGAAAGAATCTAGAATTTAAAGTTGTATAATCAATTGTTAAAAATGTATATGTGTGTGTGTGTGTGTATATTTTTATATATATACATGTATATATATATATATATATATATATATATACATATATATATTATTATTATTATCATTAACTGCATCCAATTGGGAATTAAGATATAAAGGCACTGTGATAGGGAGATCCATCCTGCCCTACCAGAAACTCAGAGGGTTGAGGGGGAAGACATAGGAGAGAGCATATTGGGAGAGGGGTTATACAGTGGGATGGCTGTTTTGAGGTGTTGGGTAGGGGAAAGATGGGGATAAAATTTGTAACTCAAAATATCATGGAAATGAATGATGTAAACAAGAAAATAAATAAATAAATTTATAAAAAAAGAAAAAGGTTTAATTTTGAATAAATGGAGTCCTTATTATACCTTGCAATTAGATCTTTAAAATTATTCACAGCAGCCCTCAAGTGTGCTGCCATGATTAGCATTACAATATCTGACATCACTCTCCCCTTGGTCTTCTCCTCCTCCTGTCTTATGTTGTTCCTCTTTCTCCTTCCACTCCCTCAAGGCCTCTTCTGCCTCTACACTTTCTCCCTTGGCAACCTCATCTCCTCCAGCTTCAGTTTTACTTCATTCCAGATAATTCCCAAATTCATCCCTCCAGCCCCAACCCCTCTCCTAAGCTTCAGATTTGTACTTCTTATTACTTGATGAGCGTCTCCATTTGTATATTCTAGAGGTATCTGTAAAGCCAATCATGAGCAGCTCTCCTGAGGACTGCTGCTGTGAAGGATCTAATCACATAGTGTAGTGAACTATCTGTTCAGCAGTAAATGAAAGCAAAACATTCAAGAAGCTAAAGCACAACGTTCACAACAACGTAACATAACAACTTATTAGTAAGTTGGTCACATAGCCTTAAACAAAATATATTCAGTAAGTCAAAATCTCCTCAATCAATACACAGTATCCAGGTAAAGTGCTCTTTCATCTTGACCAGAGGCTGGCTTCCAGTCGTCCTTAGGCTACCAAAGGGGTAGCAGAAAGTACAGACACCATCCATCCCTAGGTCAGTAAGTCACAATATCACCAGTCAATACAGAGTACCCAAATAAAATCTTTTTTTATCTTGACTTGAGGCTGGCTTCCAAACCCCTCAGCTCCTATTCCTCTGGCTGACCGCTCCCAGCTTTTGCTTACCTGGATTTACAGGTAGGCAACTCTCTGCTCCTAACTGCTCCACTTCAAGCCCTTCCAAGTTTCTGTTTCTAGGAAGACAAAGCTTAACAGAGTTACAACAATATTTATACACATTATCAGCAATATCATCTCAATTCACTTTATGTCTGACAAAGTAACACAAATCAACAGACAAGGCTTCTGTCTGAGAAATCAAACACAAATCAACAGTAAAGTCATCAACAGTAAAGGACTTCAAACTCAACATGCCTGAAGTTAAACTTCTCCCCCAACTCTGCTTTTCTTGCTGACTTATCTATTTCTATTAATGGAATCACTGTTCCCACATTCAAAATCTCAGAATCACATAGAAAAGGAAGAAGGTTATGCAAACTGTAGGCCAGTGAATTTGACTTTAATTCCTGGAAAAATTCTAGAACATATCAGTAATACTAAATTACATGAAACTAACAGAGGCATTTGTTTGCAGAAAGAAGTATTAAAGAAAAAAGAGAGAGAGTTAGAGTGGAAGATACACATGTTGGGGAGGTTTCTTCAGGTATGTGGGCACCTATATTAATAGAAGAGCCTTTTGTGATCTCAGACTTATTTCCATAGATATTATATTTAACCCAAAGAAATTGGAATTTTCATGATTGATTCACCTATGGTAACTTACAGTGCTTTTGAGAAAGTTTGTTGTTGTTGCTGTATTTTAAACCAGTAGTTCTGTTTTTCATCCCTTTTCTACTTTGTTGAATTGACTTATAAAGCCTTTATTAAACACTAACAATGAGCAAGGCATGCTGCTTTGGCTCTAGGATCACAAAGACAAAAAGGAAGCAGTCCCTACTCTTATGGAAATTGTGTCCTGAGGTGGGGGGGGGGGGGATGGGTAGGAGCAGCATGTACATAGGACAACCACATTTTTTAAAGGTAAAATTAAGTGATGAAGTTGTTGATAAGGCAAAATGAAGTTAATACCTTATACCAGTTTTTCAGAATTATCAGTACCATGAAATATTGCAAACCAAACCCTAATTTTTAGAATTTTGGAGACAATTCATGGTATATGGTATCTCGATCTTCATGACCATGGAATAATCAAACACTACCAAAAACCTTTGCTAAGTCTGAATCACTGCAGCTCATTGGAAAAGGGCCCCAGTCTAGCAGATTAGAGGATTTCCTTGACCATTCTTAGTACATAGCTATGAAATACATTATATTAGAGAGAGAATATAGTTAAAGGGCAATCCATAAAGTCAGAAAGAACTAGGTTCAAATTTTGCCTCTAATATATCTGTGTGATGGTGGGCAAGTTGCTTAATCTCTCAATGCTACCAGTGAATCTATTAAAATATTATAAGTTAAAGACCAGTTGTTTATCTATATTGGAAAATTACAATTCCAGATCCCTAAATGAATTAGTTAAATATGTGTGTATATGACTTTATTATTTTTTAGTATCTGTAGTAATTAGCATCAGTTCAACTTTTAATTTTTTTTAAAGTAGATTAAAGTTTTACAAATTGTTCTGTGGAGTCTTGGTGTTCCATGTAGTGTGAATAGGGGTTTTGTGAGGAAATGTTGATGCTAGCAATATTTTCATCTCTAAAATGTTAAGTAAGACTTAGCTATTCTCAGCAGTACAATGATCCAAGATAATTCCAAAGGACTCATGATGAAAAATGCTATCTACCTCCAGAGAAAGAACTGAAAGAGTCTTTTTTTTGTGGGAAGGGACTTATTGGTGTTTTCTTTCACAACATGATTAATATAGAAATATATTTTGCATGGTTGCACATGTATAACCAATATCAAATTGCTTACTCTCTCAGGGAGTGAGGAGGGGAAAGAGAAAGGGAGAGAATTTGGAACTCAGATTTTTAAAAATGTTAAAAATTGTTTTTACATGGAATTGGAAAAAATAAAATAAAAAAAAATAAAATGTTAAGTATGAAATTTATATGTATGTATATATATACATATATGTAATGTGATACATATATAATATCCAAATACTTGTTAACTTGTGATATTTCAGTATGAAAACAGACTTAAATTCCTCAATTTTGCTCAAAAATTTTTACCATGACCCCAGACCAGGCCAGCATTTATGAGTCTCAATAATACTGTTGTTTTTAAGTTGTTTTTTAGTCATATCCAACTCTTCCTGACCTCATTTGGGTTTGTTTGTTTTTTCCTAGCAGATACTAACTAGAATGGTTTGCTCTTTCCTTCTCTAGCTCATTTTACAGATGAGGAAACTGAGGCAAACTGGGTTAAGTGACTAATTTTGAATGAATTAAGCTTTGTTCTATAAAAGTACACTATACAATTTTATCATTACTTCTTCTTTTTTTCTTAAAAGAAGACTAGAGCTTAATTCTGACCTCTGCTGGCTAATCAAAAATTTTATTGCCAAAGAGAAGCTGCTTTTAGTTTCTCTTTTTTAACCCTGCAGTTTTAGGTGATTTGCTTTTTTAAAATTTAGAACTTCCATTTTAAAAAAATGCAGGTTCTCAGCTTTTAACAAGACAAATTTAAATATGTCCACCACAGGACATGAAGACAGTGCATTCAAATTTGTTCCTGAACTGTCCCCCTTGTGAAGAAGAGAATCTGAATTCACCATATATGAAAAAAACTTCCCAGTTTGTATCAAAGATGCACAATTTAATGGCTCTGATGATGGGACTGCTTACCTGCGAGGTAAATAAAACATTCAGAAGATTTGCAAAAGATATAAGACGTGAAAAAGCCTGGCAAAAATATAACCAGATGTGATGCCTAAAACTTACATTAAATATCTTCAGATTTCAGAATTACTTAAAGTTCTCTCCTTGTCTAATATTTCTTGACCTTAGGTCATTAACCCTTTAATGACAACAGTCAATTTTTAATGGACTGATTTAAGCAAGGTGTGGATTAATCCAGTCTGCATTTCCCCCTTTCCTTTACTTTGCACACATTTCCTCATCATTAACACCATCTGTTGTAATTACAACAGACTATTGTGAGTCACAACCCTTTGGTACCAATACATTCATTTTGATCTGTCCCTAAGCTCTGGTGCTAGAACTTTACATTCATGAGTCCCAAAAGATGATTGTGAGGTATATAATAAGGCAAGTAATTGGGAGAATAGAACAGAGATGAACTTCGTGGTGTGACCAGGACATAGGCCATACTCAAATATAACAATACTCCCAAGTGCCCCAGCGTGGATTTTGGTCTCAAACCTTTAAATACCCTTATAAGCCTCTGCTATTGACATAACAATTACAGAATAGATAGAGATGTCAAATTGTCCTTGTTTCCAGTGTAACCAAATTCCTTTTCTCTTCTTCTTTTTTTGCTTTGTATGATGTTGTTCAGCTATTTCAGTCATATCCAAAGATATTGGAGTGGTTTGCTCCTTCCTTCTCCAGCTCATTTACAAATGAGGAAACTGGGGCAAACAGGGTGTAATGGGAATGGGAATTTGAAGATCTTCCCTGCCCCTGAATAGACCTAGGGAGGAGTTTGAAGACCTCCCCTGCTTTGAAAGTAAACTCTGCCCCTAATAGGCTGAATATAATTACATGGACCCTTTGATAGAGGGAATTTGCCGAAGGGTGGAACAGAGCCCACAAGAAGTTTCCCTGCTGTGAAGATAAATTCTGCCCCTTAACAGGCTAAATATAGTGACATGGAGCCTGTGGTGGGAGGAGTTTGCTGAAGGGAAGCAGAGCCCACAGGAAGCTGGCAGTCAGAGCTAGCTAGACAGGTAGGGGGGAAGAGGATGCTCAGGCAAGAAGATAGAGAGGTTTGTGAGTAAATATTGATCTTGTATTGGTTTGTGGGAAGGCTGAAGGATGTTGTGGCTCTCAGTGTTATTATGGCTTCTTAATATCTTTGGTACTATGATGGAATTGGCTTACTTGTTTTGGGGATTGGGTGTTCTGGTATTTAAATAAATGTTTCAGTTCTGTCCTCTATCTGGAGAGTTTGGTATATTTTGCAATTAAACATCATGCAATACTTATATTCATGGTCTTTATCATGATGGTGGGCACAGTAAATATTGCACTGGCACTACACAGGGTTAAATGACTAGCCCAGGGTCATACAGCTACTGAGTGTCTGAGGCCAGATTTGAATTCAGGAAGATGAGTTTTCCTGACTCTAGGCCTGGCATTCCATCCACTGTGCCACCTAGATGCCTTTGCATGTGACTAACCAATCCTCTTTTTTTTTTTAATCTTGCATGCTTCATCATTCTTCAGTGACATCCTTTTACCCCACTTCTTGTTTGTAATGCATTACAGACTGCTTATGTCTACCATATATCTCCCTGTTGTATTTTGGGTGAGCCTTTACTTCCCTCCAAGGACTAGATTATAAATATAAAGTCATATATAATACTTCCACAACACCTTCTGAGATATCTTAGGATAAGTAGCTGAAGTTGTTTTTTATTGAAAACTCTAGTTGGTCTAGCTTCTCCAACTTTAATCTTGTTATTCTTCTCAGGATACAGATAGTCCTGATAATGAACATTTGCAGAACAGTGAGAATGTTTATCAAAAAATGAAGTGTTTCAACTTTAAGAAAAAAAATTTGGAAAAAGAGGTATGGTGACTTTTTCTTACTCTTAGAAATAATAACCTTCTTGTTTAGTCAAAGAATAAGGCAACATAAAGGCATAAAGAGACACTAATATTTTAATAATTTTTGTTTTCCAAGAAGTAATTCTTAGAATTCCAGAGCCTTCCTAGGCCCCTCACAAGAGTATTTATTGATTTGAAAACCTCATTCATTTAAGTAATAGTAAATCTATTTCTTACAAGTATAAGGTAACTTTATCTACTACAATTTGTTTAATCAGGGTTTATGTTCTTTGTTTCACAGTCAAGGATTCTTTAGTTGCCAAAAGCAGAGATTTGACAGTAAAGTCAAGGGAATCACTATGTGAAATAGAGGAGGCAGAAGTGTAGTGTTCAAAATGAGCATTATAGAGTCAAAACACTGGAGAGGTAGATCTGAGAGATAAATAATTTTTAATCTGAGGTACATAAATAGCAAGAAATGTAGGCCACAATGCTGCCTAGTTAAAGGAATGAGGCTACATATTCAAGTTGTATACTTAGGTTATGTACTTGTGTACATAACAGTTGGGCCCTTCACCAAAGGAAAACAAATTATCTGAATTGAGAAAAAGAAAAGACATATGCCTAGAATTCTGGGAAGGTTTTTTTGTGTCTTATAACTAAAATATAAAAGGGACTTAGAGGAGAAAACATGGAAATTCAGAGAAATCATCCTTTTCAGGTTGATCTAAGTCAGCGGTTCTCAACGTATGGGTTATGGTTCAATTTGGAACAATAAAAATACATCCTGCATATCTGATATTTACATTATGATTCATAACAGTAGCAAAATTACAGTTATGAAGTAGCAATGAAAATAATTTTATGGTTGGGGGTCACCACAACATGAGGAACTATATTAAAGGGTCGTGGCATTAGGAAGGTTGAAAACCACTGATCTAAATGGAGAGAGAATCCTAATTCAGGGTAAGATTAGTGAGATAAAAGTAATTTTGCATATATCGATTTAATTTTGATAAAACTTTGTGCCATTAGAATTAATCGGGATTCTAAATGTTGCAGGTAGAATTTTGAATTAAGTCTGTTTTTATATTATAGTCAGAGAACCTTATTGACCTCTCATGAATTTACTTTAAAAATATAATCTCATCTTTCATGGAGACACCTTTAATCATATGTACTTAAAGATTCTTCCTATGACACCCAGTAGTGTACAGTAAAAGATAATGAGAAAAAAGAATTATTTTAATTCCTCTTCCTTTTATAATATAAATTGTCTCTAATTCTTTCTAGCTACTGAAACATAAGGAAAGAATCTCAACCTTTAGGGACTTAATTGCTAACGAAAAAGTTTCTCAAGAGAACGTTTTTGAGGTATGTCTAATACTTATCATGTTCTGTCTCCCACATTTTCAAAGATGATGCCACTGATAAACCTTATATGAACTGATTCCTATTCCCACCTTCCACCTGTACCCCATCATCTCCATCTGTTTAAAATCCCTCTCTTTCTTTATTCAAAGCCCAAAATACTGCATCCTCCTCCATGAAGCTGGACAGCTTCATGTCTCACAAACAGGCAGTTTGCCTCATTGAACATTTTCAGCATGAGGGTCTTTTTGTGGTAAGGATAGCTGGGCTCCTCTCCATAGGAAGTAGCTTCTTATGTTTCGCAGAATAAGGATCCATAGGTACCCTAATGTGAAAAAGTCCAATAATGGCCAAAAGAAAAAGAAGAAACATCAGTGTTTGGTTACTTTCTGCTGAAGAATATTTATTCACCTGACATAAATAACAGAGACATTTACTTTCTCCCTGGGGTATATATGTGGATGTGATGAAGTCTCTCCCAAGAACTGCCAAACCTGATGACTGCTACCCATTTCTAGTGATTCATGTGAGGACAAATGATACCAGCAGTAGAACCTAACAAAGTATTGTAAAAGATTATGGAGTTGTGGGCAAAAAACTGAACCCCTTGGGAACACAGGTGGTGTTTTCATCAGTGTTTGCTATTAAAGCTATGGAATTTGAAAGAGGCAAAAGAAGGCAGATTTTGGAAATGAAGAATAGATTAAAAATATGGTATCTGAGAACAGGATTTGAATTTCTGGACCATAGGGATGACATACAGGGATGACAGATTCTTAAAAGGGGATCAAATATACCCAGACAAATGCTAGCAAAAATATTTTCTTGGTCTCTTGTAAATCTCAAGAGAACTTTAAATTAAAAAGGAAGGAGGAGGAGCAGCTAGGTGGTGCAGTGAATAGAGCACCAGCCCTGGAGTCAGGAGGACCTAAGTTCAAATCCAGCCTCAGACACTTAATACTCACTAGCCATGTGACCTTGGGCAAGTCCCTTAACCCCAGTTGCTCTCCAAAAAGCAAAAAAAAAAAAAAAAGGAAGGAGGAGAAAGCAGCCACATAGATCTAATAATCCCAGTACTACAGAGGGGGAACAAAAAGGTACAGCATAAAAAGAAATATAGTAGAGCAGAAGACACTCCAAGAAGGAATAAAAAATATTTATGGCGGCTCTCTACATGGTGGCAAAAATTGAAAAATGAAGGTGTGCTCATCAACTAGGGAATGGCTGAACATGCTGTAGTAGGGATATTAATGTGACAAAATACTATCATACCATAAGAAATGAAGGAGATGGTTTCAGAGAAACCTGGGAAGGCTTGTATGAACTGATGCAGAATGAAGTGAACAGAACCAGGAGAACAATTTATACAATAACACAAATATTATAAAGACAACTTTGAAAGACTTAAGAACTCTAATCAACACAATGACCAACTACAGTTCCACAGGACTCACAATGAAACTTGATACAGACCTTCAGATAAAAAGTTGATGTACTTCAGAGTACAGATTCGCTGTACCATTAGGGGACTGGTGAGGAAGGAGGTTTGCTTTCTCAGTGGGAGTGAGAGAAGGTGGAAGGGAGAGAATGTGAATCAGGAAATAAAATGTTGAATTTTTTCAAAAAGGAACTATACATGTATATGTGCATGTATATATGTGTGTGTACATACATTTTTACCTACACAAATACACATATATACATGTATATTATTTCACTTTATTTTTAAAAATATTTTACCTCAATTACATGTTAAAACTTTTTTTTAGGATTTCTTTTAAGTTTTGAGTTCCAAATTCTATCCTTCCCTCACTCTTTCCCCTCCCCACTTCCTGAGACAATATGTGATCCCATATAAATTATACATGTGCAATAATGTAAAACATTTCCATATTACTCATTTTGTACAAGAAGACTTGAACTGGAAGAAAGAGAAAGAGAGAGAAAGGAAGTGTAATGGTAATGGAAATTTGGAAATCTTCCCTGCCCCTTGGATTTGCAATCAAACAGGTACTTAGCACCTTGTTCCAAGTTCATGATTGTGTAAGTATTAAGACCCAGAACTTGTGAATCCCACAGTTGGATGGACTTGCTGATATAACAGAAAAGGGCTGGAACAGGGAGGAGCTAATACCTTATATAAAGAAAAGCCCAAGCTAGAGAGCCAGAACTTCTGGGAGCAAGCAGTGTAGAGGCTGAGGAGCTAAGAATTGAGAAAAGAACTGAGAACTGAAATGAGAACTGAAGAGAACTGAGAAGAGGATTGAGAAGAACAGAGAAATGAGAAGAGAGATGATTTCGAGAACAGAACTTGTGGTGGCATAGCTTCTGAGGGCTGCCAAGAACTTCTGAGGGTCAGCTGGAACTGCCAGGAACAAGAACTGAGAAATAAGAAGAAAAGAGAACTGGGAGGAAGCATGACTGTGGTGCCAGTACTTTGTCTGTCTGTTTTGGTGTTACTTTGTCCCAGACCTTGTTGTTGGGTCTATGTTGATTTCTTAGATAGAAAGTGAATTGATGAGGATGCCAGCAATGTGCATGAATGTTATTGTGGCTTTGTTAAACTTTGTCTTCCCAGGAACAGAAACTGTGAAGGACTTGAGGTGGACCAGATACTATGAGCTTCAATATGAAACAGGAACTGCACAAGAAGCTGCAAAAAGAACTGAGAGCTGTCTGCCTTTGAACCCAGGTGGCAGTTGGATAGATTAGGGCAGGAACTGGGACTATGGAAGAAGAGACATGGAAGCTGAGAGCCTTCCTTGAGTCAAGATGAAAAGACCTTTCCTTGGGTATTTAATGCAAACTGAGAAAATCATGACTTACTGTGGCCTAAGAGTGGAAAACTCTGACCTTTATATTTAGATGATTTAGTTAAGGACTTCTCCAATTAAGAAGAAAGAGGACTTTTTGATTGAAGAGATTAAGACAATGTGACCTAGGGGTGGAGAACTTTGACCTTTGTACTTTGTGTCAATTAAAGAGGCTTGCCTCCTTAAGGAGGTTTGAATTAAGGACTCACTAAATGATTGTGTTACTTAATGGATGTTATCTTTTGCTTAAAACTATGTGACCACTTTGGTGAAAACTATGTGACCGTTTTAGTGATAAGTTATTATACCATAACATTCTGTACTTTGATTTTCTGTGAATGTTTTGTCTTAGTTTGTTACTGAATAAATAGAGAGTTCAGTATACTGTGTAATCAGACCCTGGAAAGCTGCTTGTGCTTAGCTTTACAGGAAGGAAGGAAGGAAGGAAGGAAGAAAAGAAAGAAGAGAGGAAAAATATTATGCTTCAGTCTATATTTAGATAATATCAGGTTTTTTTCTCTGAAGGTAGATAGCATGTTTCATCATGAACCTTTTGGGATTATCTCGGAACATTGTACTCCTGAGAATAATTAAGTCATTTATACTTCCTCATTATACAATATTGCTGTTATTGTGTACAATATTCTCCTGGTTCTGCTTACTTCACTTTGCATCATCAGTTCACATAAGTCTAGGAACAGAATATATTAAAAAGAGGCAGAGGAGTAACATCTTCTATTAAAAATATTTACTCATGTAAAGAAATCCAAGTGCTTGCTTCAGCAGCACATATACTAAAACTAGAATGATACAGAGAAGATCAGCATGGCCCCTGTGCAAATTCATGAAGCATTCCATATTTTTAGGGAGAGAAAACCAGTCATTACAGATCAAACATACCCAAGCTTTAAATAGAAAATGGTCTGAAGATAATGAGGTACAGAACTGCATGGCCTGTGGGAAAGGCTATTCAGTCACAGTGAGACCACATCATTGTAGAAAGTGTGGAAATATCTTTTGTATTGAATGTTAAGCCAAAAATGCTTTAACTCCTTCTTCAAAGAAGTCTCAAGTCTGTGATGCATGTTTCAATGACTTACAAGGATAACTAGTTATCATGGCTATCCAACAAGATTACACTAACATTAGTTTAATAAATGCACCTCCTAGAGTACTTGAACTACTATTTGATTTGGACAGTGGTTAGAATACTTGGCAAAATTGGTATATTTTGAAATGTTTATTAATATCAAGTTAAAGTCTTCTATTTTTGTGAGACTTGAGCTCATCACCTGTTGCTTCCTTTCCACTTACCTTGCAAACAGCTTTCATGCCTAGTTTAAAACTATCGTTAAGTGTAAATAAATTTTGAACAAAGAAATCCAAAAACTTGAGGGGAAAAACATGGTAGAGAGCCTTTGGATAAGAATCAAAAGACCTGGAAAAAGAAGCAAAATTATTGTTAGGAGTATACTATAAATCATCAGGACAAAAAGGAGGAATTGGATGGGAAGTTCAGGAAACATCACAAACCTGCAATGGAAACATTGTAGTGTATGGGGGAGGGGTAGAATTATCTGGATATCTATTGCCACACACTTTCTTTCTGCCAAAATCATAGCAGCTAGTCAACTTGTGACATACTTTAATGATGATTTCATCCTTCAAAAGGTAGAAGAATTTTTAAAAACTGAAATACTATTTTGGACTTGATTCTGGCCATATTAGAGAACCTGTCATAGAAGTCTTGATATAGAAGAAAGGAAAACTGCCTAATCTGATGTGTCACCTAGATTTGAGGAGAGCATACATCAGAGCATTCAGAGGAGGTAGAGAGAAGATCAAATGGTTTCATATTTTGAAGAGGCAGTTGACTGGAGGAATGGGAAGCCCTCAAGAATAAAATTCTAAAGACATAAGCAGAAATAATTTGGATGAAAGAGAAAAAGAGAAAGTACTTAGAGTCCATTCTGCAGACATAGGGAACTCATGAACAAATCCATATTACAAAAAGTTCTATAAAGAACATGGAGGATGAATACCAAAGAATACCCCAGTCCTGTAAGAATTGTGTATCCCAGAATGAGTACAGATGGTGCTGCATACTGTGGACAGCAAAAGAGATCTTTTACCTTTGTTGGTTATAAAAAGATTAAAAAAAAAAAGAATGGGGATACTGTTCAAGAGGGATATAATGACCAGACAGTTGACCTACTTAACTTTTATTTCATTTCTGTTTTCTCTTCTAAAGAGAATGAACAGTGGAAATAATAGAACAAAAATGGTAAGGAGGGAATAGAAATGCAAGGTGAATGAGACAGGATCAGTGAGTTCAAGTTACTAGGCACAAAGTACATCCTAAGGAGTATTGACAGGTGCGATTGCTAAGCTACTCTTGGTAGACTTAGACATCTCTTGGAAAATGGGACAGCTATTGCAAGACTACAAATGTGTAAATATTGTCCCATTTTTTTTAGAAATGGGAAAGGGTAGATTCTACACCCTTCATGACTAAGGGAGTTTAACTTCTCTTCCTAGAAAAGTTGTAGTTATTAATGGTTTGTGAATACCTAAGGAAGCAGTGATCTCAGAGTGGTAGCATGGATTTATCAACGACAAACTATGTCAGACTAATCTCAGTTCTTTTTATCATGAAGTAGTAAGAAGGTGAGAAAGGGGTGGGGGGTAGGGAGACGCCATGCTATACTTAAATTTCAGCAAAGCATTTGACAAGGTTTCTCATTCTATGCCCATATATGATAGAGAGATACAGCTGGGTGATAGGTAGATTTTGAGTTTGAGTTGAATGACACAGAGAAGTTATTAATAGGTGAGTGTCAGCTTGGAGCAAGATCTCTAGGGGTATGCTCCAGGGACCTGTATTTAGACTTATGTTATTCAACGTTTTAATCAAAGGCCCAATTGGATGCAGGGACAGATAGCATGTTTATTCCACTTGCAGACAACATGAAGCATGAATGGATAGTTAATACATTTCTAAGGTCTGGCATTCCCCTGGCTGGCGAGTTCTGTTTCTTTCCAAGGGCCAATATCCCTGTGCACTGGGATATACTCAGCTTCTCCAATCAGAGGAGCTGATTTGGTACCTGAAAAAGAGGCTGAGAGCTCCATTATGATTAAATATAGAGTTTAATAAATGACTTTAATAATCATAATGGATTACTTACAATAATAGGAGCCAGACTAGGGTGGCTGCCAAATGAAAACAGTCTCAATAATGAATCGATTCCCTGCAAGGACCCCAGGAAAGCCCAGTGGTAATTATAGAAATCAAATAAAGGGAGGTGGAGCTACAAAACATATTGCTACTATTAGTGACTATTTTGGGTTCCTATTTAGTAATGAGCTCATTTCCAAGGTTGAGCATGAAGCCAATGTTATTGGGCGAATGCCCAGACACAGGTTTGTGTACTGGTCACATATGCTGGCCATGAACTGGTCACTCTGTGTCCATGTTATGGTTATTGCCTGATCACATTATCTAAGTTATGACTCAGTATCTGAATTATGATTTTTAACAGGTCACCATGTCTGGGCTTCCACCTTTCACAAAGTTTTAACTTACAGCTTTCACTTCTTAGTGTGTTTTACAGCCTTTTCCCCAACCAGGACCCCACAATGTTGTATGAGAGTCTAGATCCAAAAAGATCTAATTAGACTGGAACAGAGATGTCCAACTCACAAAACTCCTGAGTACACTAGAACCAGACTAAAATGTAATTGGGAAATATTGAAAAAAATAGATACAAATACAGTTCAACACAGATAATGTTAATTTGTGGTTTTCTAAGTCACTGTACTGCCCACAGGGATTGATTTCTATTTGAGTCCGACACCATTAGACTAAAACACTGGGCTGAATTGAATAAGAGGCATAAAACATTATATTTACATTGAAAATACTGACGTCAAAAGCACAGGATGGAAGAAGACATAGCTAAACAATATTTTCTGTGAAAAAAAAATCATTCCTGTTAGGAACAGGGAGAGTGAGGAAATAGTGGGAGGGAAAGGAATAAGCATTTATATGGTTCCTACTATGTGCCAGGAACTCTGCTAAGCTTTTTACAAATTATCTCATTTACTCTTCACAACAATCCTGCACAGTAGGTGCTATCCTATTTTATAGACGGGGAAAATGAGGCAAACAGAAGTTAAGTGATTTGCCCAGGGTCACACAGCTACAAAGTGTTTGAGGCTAGACTTGAATTGAGGTCTTCCTGAGTCCAAGCCCAGCACTTTATCCACTCCCCCCTCCTGATCTTCCCCATGCTGCCTCTTAACGGACTAGTCTCAGTATGAGTCAGTGTTAGGACGCTGTAGCCACAACCAGACCACCTAGTGCCCTCCTAGGCTCTAGTAAGGAAGGTATAATGTTTAGGAGGAGAGAAGTAATGTTTTCTTGCTGTACTCTGCCGCAGTCAGGTTGCACTTTTGAGTTTGGGATTCAGTTCTGCAAATCACCTTTTAGGAAAACCAGATAAGCTGGAGTGTCTTCTGAGAAGCATAGCTGGATCCTTGGAGAGCACGCCCTAGAGGGAACAATCGGATGTAAAAGAGAAGTGACAGCTTGTCTTTGGGTGCTTTCAGGGATACAATGGCAAAAAGCTACAAGAAATATAAATAAGTTTCAAGGACAGTTTTCCCCTCCCACTCCTTTTTATTTTTATATCTTTATAGTGTCATCATAGTAGTGGGGTCATTGGATGCAAAGGTACAAACATCTCTATAGCTTTTATTCTTATGGGGCAGCTTGGTGGTGCAGTAGATGGAGCACCGAACCTGGAGTCAGGAAATTGTTGTTCATCCCTTTTAGTCGTGTCTGACTCTTCATGACCCCATTTGGGGTTTCTTAGCAAAGATACGAGAGTGGTTTGACATTTCCTTCTCCAACTTATTTTATAAATGAGGAAATTAAAGCAAATAGGGCCAAGTGACTTGCCTAGGGTCACACAGCTAGTAGTGTCTGAGGCTGGATTTGAACTTAGGTTTTCCTGATTCCAATCCCAGTGCTCCATCCATTGCACCACCTAACTCGGTCACCTCAAACATTTGTTAGCTGTGTGACTCTGAGCAAGTCACTTAACCTCTGTCTTCCTTAGTTTCTGTAACTGTAAAATGAAGATAATAATAGCACCTACCTCCCAGGGTGGTTGTGAGGATCAATGAGATAATAATTGTAAAGCATCTAGCACAGTGCCTGGCACATGGTAAGCATTATATAAATGCCAGCTGCTGAGATGATGATTATGGCACTTTGCCTGAACCTTTCCTTTCTGTATATCCTACTCCTTTATATTATAGTCATTTGCCTTTTTTCCTCATCTTTGAGTGCAAACTCTTTTAGAGCAGGGTCTAATTTTGTCTGTCTTTGCATTTCCGGTACCATTGCCTTTCAAATAGTAGGTGATTAATAAATGTTTAGTGAATGGAGATCTCACTCACAGACAGGCAGAACCATAGCTGGGCAACAATTCATTCCTGTTGGGGGCAAGGGGAGAGTGAGGAAATTAGGGAAGGGAGAGGAATGAGCATTTATATGATTCCTATGTGCCAGGAACTCTGCTAAGCTTTTCACAAATTATCTCATTTAATCTTCGCAACAAGGTAAAAAGGGTTTTTCAACTTTGTATCTCTAATGTAAAAAAAAATATATTAACACTACATATTATGTTGTAGGTACAAGTCTGCTAGGAATAATTTTATTTAGCTTATCATTATTCTAAATCCAAGCATTTCTGGCTTAAAGAGCGAAATGTCCAAATTGGCTCAGACATCTCACTCTACCCCAACACAGCTGGAAGGAAGATTTTTAGATATCTTGAAGAAAAAAAAGTCATGATGTTAAAATACGTTTGGGGGTAAGGTTAACATTCTGGAACAATATTACTTAAGAATATTCACTTAATCTTCAACTAGAACTGCTCAATTCTTCCTTGACTATTTCCCTCAAGTGTTCCCCTGGAGAAATCAAAGGGACTGTCCTCTGATCAATATTTAATCTTTTCTAAATGGAGAAAGGTGGGTCATTACACTGTCACTTCAGAGAAGGTACTGATAAGGTACCTTCATAAGAGGTATTTTTTTTTTTGTCTTGAATTTTGTTGACTACTTTTGATAGTTTCCACAGGAAAGACTTTTTTTTCCCTTGACCTACTACTCATCTGCTAAAGTGATGAGTATGGAAAAGTTTTTAGACTGTAGAAATTTATTCCTATTTCTGGAGAAACCAAAAAGGAGGTTTTTTTTAAAAATGTGCTTCCATACTAACACATGCTTTGCATACAATGGATGTTTAATAAATGTTTAAATAGAATTTGTTGAAATAAAGAAATATTGTGACTGAATATTAATATATTTATTTTTAGGACAGAGACACTGATTCAGAAGAACTTGAAAATTATACAAATGTGCCTGACTTATTAGGCACCAAACTAGATCAGTACCATACTCTAAATGAAGAGCTTAATTCCCTGGTAAGAAAAACTATATGTTACTATCATTTAAGTATTATAGAGCAGGAATGGGGAACCTGCAGTCTCAAGGCCTCATGTGGCCCTCTAGATCCTCAAGTGTGGCCCTTTGCCTGAATCCAGACTTCATAGAACAAATCCTTTGTGTTCAGAGGATCACACTTGAGGACCCAGAGGGCCACATGTGGCCTCAAGGCTACAGGGTCCCCACCCATGTTATAGAGTAACGAATCTTAAAAGAAAAATTATCAATGCCAGTATTTTTTCTGTTTCTCCAAAATTTTATTAATTCAATCCATATTTATCAATATCATGATGGTGACAGGCTTAATAGCAACAAGTCTCATTAGCCTAAAGAAGGAAAGCACTGAAGTTTGCATGTTTAACTTTTATTATTATTTGTCTTCAGTGGCTTCAAGCCAAAGGCGGACACAGGGAAGTTCAATGAAAAATGTTTGAAAACATGGCTTGGATCCAGCAAGGTGGTAAAGGCCTATAGTTCTGCTAGTAGGAGAGTCTGAGGTTGGTGGATTGATTGAGCTCAGGAGTCCTGAGCTGCAGAAAGACTAAAATGTATCTAGAGTGTTATGTCCAGGAATGGGGAAGAGGGTGGTACCATGCTACCATCCTGAACCAGAAACAGAATTGATTAAGGATTCCATGCCAATCAGCAATGGGATTAGGCCCATTAGTGGCCACTGAACTTCCAGTCTGGGTAAAATAGGAAGACCCAATGTTGAAAAACAAGAGGTAAAATAAAAAGAACATATGGCTCAGGGTTAAGAAATTAAAGAGGCCAGACTTTGGACTACACTAAATCCTCATACACAGGTATCATGAATACTTTTATTCAAGAGAATTGGAGCACACTGAATATGATAATCACCAAATACCATTGTTATATTTTATCAGATGGGAAATGACTGCTGCTTCTCTGTTGCCTTTCCTGGATCCTCATACAGATCATGCCCTCTAACCATAGGTGTCCCACAAGGCTCTGTTCTAGGCCCTCTTCTCATCTCCCTCTATACTACTTCATTTGGTGTTCTCATCAGCTCCCATGGATTGAATTACCATCCCTGTGCTGATGACTCTAAAGTCTACTTTTCTTGCCCCAACCTCTCTGCTGACTTCCAGCCTCACATCTCCAACTACCTTTCATACATCTTCAACTAGATATCCAGTAGACACCTTAAATTCAACATGTCATTATTTCTCCTCCTAAACTCTCCTACTTTCCCTGTTATCCTCCCAATCCTTCAGGTTCACAACCTGGAATCGTCCTGGACTCCTCATGATCCTCCATATACAATCTCTTGCCAAGGCCTATTAATTTCATCTTTGCAACATCTCTCCAATTTGCCCCCTTTTCTCCTCTGACACTGCCACCACTCAAGTTCCGGCCCTCATCACCATGTCTAGATTATTCTAATAGCCTACTGGTAGGTCTGCCTGCCTCAACTATCTCCCTACTGCTGTCCATCCTCCATTCAGCCACTAAAGTCATTTTCTTAAAACTCAGGTCCAATAATGTCACCTTAATAAACTTCAGTGGCTCCTACTGCATCTGGGAGCAAATACAAAATACTCTGTTTAGCATTCAAAGCCCTTTATAACCTAACCTCAATCTACCTTCTCAGTCTTCTTACACCTTCCCAACACATAGTCTTTGATCCACTGACACTGGCTCCTGGATGTTTCACAAACAAGACACTCCATCTCTTGACTCCAGACATTCTCTCTGACTGTCCCCAGTGCCTGGAATGCTTTCCTTCTTCATCTATACCTACTGACTTTCTGACTTTGTTTAAGTCACAAGTAAAATCCCATCTTTTATTGAAAATCTTCCTGCTATTATTCTATATTATTTAAATGTGCTTCCATATTAACACAGTGCCTTGCACACAATAGATGTTTAATAACTATGTTTAAATAGACTTCCCTATGTTATTCTGTATTCTAGTGCCTTTGTCTATTAATCATTTTGATTTATCCTGTATATAACTTGCTTTGTATACATTTGGTTTCATGTTAACTTCTCTCATTTGATTGTAAGCTCCTGGAGGGCAGGGTCTATCTTTTGCCTCTTTTTGTATCCCTAGTGCTTAGCAAGTACTTGGCACATAGTAGGTGTTTAATAAATGTTTATTGCCAGTCCTCACACCTGAACTATATCCTCAGATTTGTTTTTTAAGAGGGGAAAAAAGGCGGCAACAGATGGTGCCAGAGAGCTGGAGAGGGAGGGAGAAATGAGAAGGATTATTCATAGAGATTAGGATTCAGTTCTGTGTGAAAGCCAACCAGAGAACCATGTAACCCAAGAAATGTCAGCAGACAGAGGCAGTAGAGGAATAGTATGAACTTCATGGGCTTTACCAAGAGCTGCAGGAATACCAGCCAGGATCAATGGAATGGCAGTGACAGAGACATGGAGGAGGCAGAGGAGTTCCTGGACCAAATAGGATTTGTAGCCAAGGAAAAGCAAGAAACAGACCACAATATAAAGGAGCAATTCAAACTGTGGCAGTTTCAGAAAGACCAATGACTCTTTTGCAAACCTAAATGCTTTGTCCACCACTCCATTCACCCCAGGTAGAGCTATAATTTAAATGTACTGTTTTTGTCCCTGCAAGAGGTAGAGATCTAGTAAGAGATTACAGGAGTTGCCTTGACTGTTTATTGGGCTCAGGCGTGACTTTTTGCATTTTTTTTGTTGGTTAAATAAAGCCAGTCCTATATTCAATGATACATTAGCCTAAATATTTGCATTAGAAATGAGAGACTCGTTTCCTTTTTCATGTAAACCTAGACATGAGCTTATTACCATGAGCAACTCTGGGTAAGGGCATGAACAAAATAAAGAGTATGATTTTTGAGAAGTTCAAGATTGAACCTGGTCTGTATAATCCCAGAGCCTTAAGTTCAGAGAATGTGCTATAGCTATAAAGCTCACAATTGATTGTGAACATAGTTATAGAAGTCAACTACTGGAATGCTATTAAAAGGGGGCAGAACCAAGATGGCAGAGTAAAAGCAGGAACCTGCTTGAGCTCCCACTCCAACTACCTCCAATATCTGTAAAAATATGACTCTAAACAAATTTTAGAGCTACAGAACCCACAAAATGACAGAGAGAAACAAATATCCTGCTGAAGGCAGCCTGGCAGGCCAACAGGAAGAATCTATCGCACCAAGCTGGGAGCCGAGTGCAACCCTGCATGAACCACGCCAGCCCAGACTCACAGCCCAGACCAGCCATAGCAGACTTCAGGAGAGTGAGTCACTGGCAGCTGTGGCGGTTTCCAGACTTCTCAATTGATAAACGCCAAAGAGAAAGTAAAAGGTCAGTATGGAACTCTGTTGGAACTGGGTGAGAGAAGAGTGCAGTCTGGCCCCTGCACCCCAGGGCCACAGAGGTGGCAGTGGTATGGTGGTGGCATGGCTGCCTCCAGAGCTCCTGGCCTGCAGATCAAAGGGGGACCAAGCAGCCATTCAGAGAGTAATTGCTCTTGCTTTGACCTGCTTGGATCTGGATCATGGTCTTGGGTGGTGGTCCTGGGGTGAGGATCGCTAGTGTGCCAGAGCTTGTGGTGGCTATAGAGAGGATGCCCTCCTCATAGTTCTGACAACAGCTGCAAAACCCCCAGAAATATGGGACACAGCTCTCTCCCCTCTGGAAGCAGAGTTCTACCATGGCAAAGAGCTCAAAAATCAAGTGATTGGCTTGCAAGATGATCAAAAGGAGGAAGCACAATAAGACCATAGAATCCTTTTTTGGTGACAAAAAGGATCAAAACATGACATCAGGAGAAGTCAGCAAAGGCAAAACTCCTGCATCAAAAGCTTCCAAGAAAAATATGAACCGGTCGCAGGTCATGGAGGAGCTCAAGAAGGATTTTGAAAATCAAGTAAGAGAAGTGAAGGAAAGATTGGGAAGAGAAATGAGAATGAAGCAAGAAAACCATGAAAAGTGAGTTAACAGTCTGCTAAAGGAGACCCAAAAAAAATACTGAAGAAAATAACACCTTAAAAATAACTCAAATGGCAAAAGAGACCCAAAAAGCCAAGGAGAAGAATGCCTTAAAAAGTCCAATTAGCCAGATGGAAAAGGAATTTCAAAAACTCATTGAAGAGAATAATTCCTTCAAAATTAGATTGGAGCAAATGGAAGCTAATGACTTTATGAAAAATCAAGATACTATAAAACGGATCCAAACAATGAAAAAATAGAAGGCAATGTGAAATATCTCATTGGAAAAACCACTGACCTAGAAAATAGATCCAGGAGAGATAATTTTAAAATTATTTGGACTACCTGAAAGCCATGATCAAAAAAAGTACCTTCAAGAAATTCTCAAGGAAAATTGCCCTGATATTCTAGAACCAGAGGGCAAAATAGAAATTAAAAGAATTCACCAAACACCTCTTGAAAATGATTCCCCCAAAAAAACTCCTAGGAATATTATAGCCAAATTCCAGAGGTTCCAGGTCAAGGAGAAAATACTACAAGCAGTTAGAAAGAAACAATTTGAGTACTGTGGAAACAATCAGGATAACACAAGATCTAGCAGCATCCACATTAAGAGATCAAAGGGCTTGGAATATGATATTCCAGAGGTCAAAGGAGCAAGGATTAAAAGCAAGAATCACCTACTCAGCAAAACTGAGTATAATACTTCAGGGGAAAATATGGAAATTCAATGAAATAGAGGACTCTCAAGCATTCTTGATGAAAAAACTAGAGCTGAACAGAAAATCTGACTTCTAAATACAAGAAGCAAGAGAAGCATGAGAAAGTAAACAGGAAAAAGAAATCATAAGGAACTTATTAAAGTTGACCTATTTACATTCCTACATGGAAAAATGATCATTGTAACTCATGAGATTTTCCTGAGTATGAGGATAGTTGAAGGGAATATATATGTATACATACATATATATGTATGTATAGGAGAGTGTATGTGTGTAAAATATATATGTGAGTATGTATATGTGAGTACATGTATACATAGACAGGCGGCATAGGATGAATTCAATATGAAGGGATGATATCTAAAAAATAGAATTAAGAGATGAGAGAGGAATATATTGGGAGAAGGAGAAAGGGAAAGATAGAATAGGGTAAATTATTTCATTGAAAGAGGCAAGAGAAAAATGGAGGGGAAGAGCAGGAAGGTGAAAGGGAATGAGTCAACCTTACTCTCATTGAATTTGGCTTAAGGAGGGAATAACATATCCTCAATTAGGTATCTTACCCTACAGGACAGTAGCGGGGAAAGGGATAAGAGGGAGGATGATAGAAGGGAGGGCAGATTGGGGGAGAGGGTAGTTAGAAGCAAACACTTTTGAAAAGGGACAGGGTCAAAGTACAAAATAGAATAAGTGGGAGGCAGGATAGGATAGAGGGAAATATAGTCTTTCACAATATAACAACTACTATGGAAATGTTTTGTGTAACTACACATGTATAACCTATATTGAATTGCTTGTCTTTCCAGTGGGAGTGGGTGAGGAGGGAAGAAAGGAAAGAATCTGGAAATTAAAGTTTTAGAAACTAATGTTAAAAAAATTGTTTTCTACATGCAACTGGGAAATAAAATATACAGGCACTGGGGTATAGAAATCCATCTTGCCCTACTAGAAAGTTAGGGGGAGAAAGGGAGAGGATATGAGAGAACAGATTGGGGGAGGGGTATTCAGTAGGCTTGCTATCTTGGGGTGAGGGGTAGGGGAGAGAGGGGGAGAAAATTTGTAACTCAAAATCTTGTGAAAATGAATGTTGAAAACTAAAAATCAATCAATCAATCAAAATTTGGAATGTTATTAAGTAGAAAGCACCAGGCTTCCATCTACTATCTAGCATACTTCTATGCTAGATTTAAATATATATATATATATATATATATATATACTTTATGTTCATCTTTAAAAGAAAAAGAAATATCATGTATCATGAGGCTTCATTAGTCTTTGCTATTGTAATCAGATAACTTCATTTAAATATTGACTGCAATCAAAGTGAATCATAGAATTTTAGTACTGGATTAAACCTGGATCCCAAAACAGAACTTTAACTAATGAGAAGCAATAGAGACTTCCTCAGTGGTGCCACTGTGGGAAGGGGGGGAGGGGTGAAAGTGGGAGGGGGAGGCAGAGAGACAGGAATACTCCAAGGGAGCGCACTTCATCCCAGAGGCAGCTGCTGTCCCCAAGGCTGCCTGGTGGTCTGCAGGCTAAAGGCCTGGGAGGGGCCTTTATACATAGTATAACTCTACTCCGGCTGCCCATTTTCATGGGATCCCTCTCCAGCCCCACCTTCCTCCTTAGCTCCCTGGTGCAAGGACTTGTCTGTGGGATAGAGGCCTCCCCTTCTCCTACAACCAAACCTGGATCAGGGTCATTATCATCACCATTCAATTTACAGATTGAGGAAACTAAGCTTGAAGCCAGGAAAATGACTTCTTCAAAATCTTTGAGTAGCTAGTGGCAAAACCAGAAAAAGAGCACAGGTCTCCATTCTCCTAATCCTGTACCCTTTCAGTAGAAAAACAGTTGTGCTTATTAGGTACTCCTTTAGTGTGGTTAAAATTGTTCCAGAAGGGTCAATCTCCTGACTCAAATTCCAGGATAAGGATTAAACCTAAGATTCTGGTGTCATAGGGAACTCCCAGGTGAGGAAATTCACTCTACAGGGCAGATTAGCATTTCCTCTGCAATTCAGTCTTAGTTGCTGAGAACCCTACTAAGCTAAGTGACTTGCCCAGGGTCACATGGACAGTATGTGTCAGAGAGCAGAGTAGAACATAGGTCTTCCTGGTTGGAAGACCAACTCTCTAGCCAAGGCCATCCCTCTAACCACAATTAAAACATAAAATAAGAACCAGAAAACTAGCAGAAATTCTAAATGCAGGTTCAAGTCTTTAAAAAAATTTTTTTTAATTTAGAAAGTTTGTTAGATGTCAAATGTAAAACACTCAGAATTATATTTCAATCAAAGGTGATCTCTAGAAGATTCCACCTATTTTTTTCCCAAGAACAAAAGAACAAACTCTCATATGCACAGCCAAAGCAGAGTGGTACAGCTCTGTAGGAAATCAATAGGAAAATAACATTCAAACTATTTTAACATGAAGAACATTAGTTTCTTCAGTAACCTAGATTATTTTAAGTAAATGGAAAATTGAGTTTTGTGTTTGTTTTTCCAGTGATATTCAAGGTATTGACTGCTTTGTTTAATGTCAATACATTTTGCTTTCCCAAGTCACCTACTTCCCTTTTTCCCCACAAAAAACTAATTAGTAACTTTTTTTCCAGAAAAACTAATTAGTAAAGTAACTGTTCAATTATATGAGATCTAATATATGTGACAATATATGAGATAAATGTAAGTTTCCACATTGTTGCTCTTCTAGTGTTTAAATTCAATATAATTAGAGACAAGTGAGTCTACATAGAAAATTGCCAGCACCTTACAATATAAATATGTCAGTTTCTGTTCTGATTAAGCATTTCCTACCAATGGCTGCATTAAGAGTATTTGTCCTACAGAAGTTTGTATGTTAAGGGCTTTCTTTTGTTTTTCTTTTTTTAGCCTGTAACATCATTTTACATTCTTGTATAGTAAAGTTGGGGTTTTTAACTTTTTTTTTTTTGGAGAGGGGGAAGGTAGGGCAGTTGGGGTTAAATGACATGCCCAAGGTCACATGGCTAGTTTTTTGCATTAAGTGTCTGAGGCTGGCTTTGAACTCAGGACCTCCTGACTCCAGGGCCAGTGCTCTATTCACTATGCCTAGCCACCCCAGTAAAGGTGTTTTTGTTTTGTTTTCCCCTCAGTGCTATCCTACTAACTCATTTCAAGTTTAAGAATAAATGACAAATTTTAAACAAGTCTTCAAAAGAAACTCCAAACTCAAGTTTTTTGAGGTTTGGTTTTTGTTGTTTGTTTGCTATCAGATATCATATAATTGAATATGGTTACCTTACTAATTAATGAAAGTTATTCCTTCAACTTGGTGTTTTGGTTTTTTTGAACCTTCATGACTACTGTAAATAACGTTGTTGGTTTTATATGGTGGCAACATATTGATATGTCCCAAATAAATCTGATTTTGCTCTTAAGCTGGAGGTTACCCAAATTCAGGTAAAAGTATATATGTTATTATACAGAGGCTCTGCTTCATTATATTTTTGTCCAAATATGTATGCATGTTACTTTCAGTTATTTCATTTTTAAAAATTATTTATTTTTAATATTCTTTTCTTTTTAAATTTTGACTTAGCTATTCCGTGACTTAGCTATTCTCAGCAATACAAAGATCCATGACACTTCCACAAAGGACTTATACTGAAAAATCCAGTGTAAGAACCAAACGCACATCAAAGCATACTATTTTTTAATTTGTTTTTTTACTTGGGGGGTGGGGTTTGGTCTGTTTTCTTTCATAACATGACTAATATGGAAATATGTTTTGCATAACTGCACATGTATAACATATCAAACTGTCTGCTGTCTTAGGGAGGGGTTAGAGGTAGGAGGGAGAAAGAATTTGGAATTCAAGATTTTAAAAAAGAATGTTAAAAATTATTTTTACATGTAATTGGAAGAATAAAATATTAAAAATACAGATAAAAAAATATTAGACTCACCCACTGAGAAGGCAAACTATATATCTGTTATACATGTGAAATCATGCAAAACATATTTCCATGTTAGCCATATTTTTTTAAAAAGCAAGAAAAATAAAATGAGAAAATTATGTTTCAGTTTGCATTCAGAGTTCATCAGTTCTGTCTCTGAAGGCAGATAGAGTTCTTTCTATCATAAGTCCTCTGGAACTGTCTTGAGTCATTGTATTGATCAGAGTAGCTGTCTTTCACAATTGATCACCATTACAACATTGCTGTTCCTATGCCCAATAATCTTTGGTTCTTCTCACTTCCCTTTGTATCAGTTCATATGTGTCTTGCCATGTTTTTCTGAAACCACCTCTCTCATTATTTCTTATAGCACAGTAGTACTTTATCACAATCATATACCCTAACTTGTTCAGCCATTTCCCAACTGAGGAGTATCTCTTCAATTTCCAATTCTTTGCCACCACAAAAAGAGCTGCTATAAATATTTTTGTACATGTAGGTCCATTTCCTTTTCCTTCGATCTCTTTGGGATACAGACCTAGTAGTGGTATTGCTAGGCCAAAGGCTTTATAGCCCTTTGGGCACTGTTCCTAATTGTTCTCCAGAATGGTTGGACCAGTTCATTGCTCCAGGAGCAGCTCGTTAGTGTACCTATTTTCCCCTCATCCTCTTCAGCATTTGTTGTTTCTGATAGGTATGAGGTTGTTTTAAATTTGCATTTCTCTAATCAATAGTGATTTATAGCATTTTTTCATGTGACTATAGATAGTTTTGATTTCTTCTGAAAACTGCCTGTTTATATACTTTTAACCATTTATCAGTTATAAAATGGATCAATATGACTCAGTTCTGTACTCAGTATATATTTGAGAAATCAGTCCTTTATCAAAGTAACTTGCTATAAAAATTTTTTATATTATCTATAGTACCTTTTAACAAAATGTAGTTTCCTTAATTCTACAGTAGTTTCCCTGAATCTACAAAATGTAGATTCCCTTTTAATTAGGTCTGTTTTTGCTTTTGTTTTGTCAGACATGGTTGTTACATCCACCTTTTTTCTTCCACTAAAACTTATTAGATTCTGCTCTAGCCCTTTATTTTAACTCTCTGTATGTCTTTCTGTTTCAAGTGTGTCTCTTGTATACCGTATCTTGTTGGATTCTGGTTTCTAATACATTCTGCTATCCATTTCCATTTTATGAATAAGCTTATCCCACTCACATTCACATTTATGATTACTAACTGTATTTCCTTCCATTATCTTGTTTCTTGTTCTCTCTCTTTTTTCATCCTGTCTCTCCTCAAAAGTCTATTTTGCTTCTAACCTCAGCAATTTAATTTTATTCAGTTCTAATTTTACCACAAAATCATTTCTATTTTGCAGAGTAGAAGATTTCTAAAATTAATTTCTTCAATGAGATTTGGAATTGTGTTCTTTGTCTATTACAGGAAACTAATTTTTAAGAGTAGTTTTCAATCTTTGAACTTAAAGGCAATAATTATTTGCTTTGTCCCTTAAGTACATATTACCTTTTACACAAATTAGGAAATCTTTTACTATTCATTTTATTGGAGATTAGCTAACAGAAAAATTCTGCTCTGGTGATAGAAATGAGTTATTATGTTGTCCTTGGAAAGCACAAAGTCATCTGGAATATGTCAAACAGCCTGATATGAGATATGGAAAATGAGAATTGACCAGATGTTTTTGTTTTTAATAAACCTACTATATAAAGATAAGGTTAGAATCATTATATTTGCTTATTTACATAGAGAATATATATGTGTGTGAATTTGTGTGTATATATGTGTAAACTGTACACTACTCAGCCATAGACATAATGAAATAACATGGTGCCTTGTTAAGCAAAGTAGTCAGTCTACAGATATTTCTTCAGTCCTTGCTATGAGTTCAGCTTTAAGAAATATCAAAGAAATTAAAAACTATGTTCCTGCTTTCATTCTGACTCTCAGACATCCTGACTTCTTTGGATCATTTTTCCTTCCTAGGAATCTCATATGCCTCTTTGTCCCTCTTAAAAGCATTTTCACATCTGTACGTGAAATAATATACATATAATGTGCATGCACATGGTAGATATTTGTGCATGAGGTTTATCTTCCACTAGACTCTAAAGGAAAAAACTATCTTTTTCATTTTTACATTGTCAACCCTTATCATAGCACTTTGCTCATAGATGGATAATGAATGTAGTTTTTAGTAATATTTATTAAGCCCTTTGTTTTTAGCTGAGTATTTTATTGAAAACAACATTGAACATCAGTACAGGTAAACTCAGTAACTTGGCAACTATTTTCATCCCAACTAATTTCAATAGATAATAATATCAGAATAGTTTATCCATCCTCATCAAGATTCTTTATCCATCCATTTTTCCTCCCATTTCCTCTTACATATACAGTGTGTACTCAGTTCTTTTTTCCTTAACTTACAAGTCTTCCCATCGTATTCCCCTTTGTTCCTGATTCTTACCTGGCAATCAGTCAAGGCTCTAGCCTATCATTCCAGGGAAATAAGGACTATGAACATTTAGTAAAGCTGTGTCTCTTTCTCCCACCCTGGCTAGGTACTGCTGCTCTGGGAACACCCATCCATGGTATGAGAACTACTTTGTTTTTTCTGTCTTGGCTTCATAATTCTTTCAGAGTAACCCCTACAAATAGGCACATATGTTAAATATAGTTATACGTAAAGAGTTCTTTGGAAAGATGACTAAGTGTTAAAAAAAAAAAAGAGTGAGGCTGTAGGGTTCCCTTAATATTAGTTTGTCCTCTTCTTTGGGATATTCTGATTATTTTCTAGAAGTACCAGCAAAGACAATAAATGAATCAAATTAAGGAAACGGGACTAAACGATCTCTAAGGTGCTTTCAGTTCTAACTGTATGAAAGAAAAGCTGAAGCTATTTTTTAATGCTGTGTAAGACAGCCAAGGGGAGACATACCACCAAAACTACCACAGGAATCATCAGTTTAAGAAATCTCAAAAAGTTGACTTAGTGTATTCTTTTCCCTGATTCCTCCCATGGGTGGGTCCAGGGATTGATTCTCCATCATTTCATGAAGTCTCCAGGCCTGAGGTGGGAGAAAAAGCTGCAGCCAAAGGACTTACAGTATCTACTGAGAGCCGGAGGCTGAAGATGCAATCTGCATTAGAAACAAAACATGGAAGGATCAGAGTCTGAGCAGAAGAGGGCTGTGGTTTGGACTGGAGGCTGACGTGTTTCAATTTGAGGCTATTGAGTTTACTTAACTAGTGTGGGAGAAAGAGACACAGCTTTGTTAAATGTTGATAGTCCTTATTTCCCTGGAATGATAGGAAAGATCCTTGACCAATTGCCAGGTAAGAAGTTCACTTGTTAAACTTGGTTTCTCTGCAAAAATGAGCATGATTTTTATAAAAGCCTGGCACTCTCATGCCTGCATAGTCTTCCAGTTGCTTCTCAACTGTATCTGAATGGCTCCCTGACATCAGCCATAGTATCCTCTCTAGGCCAGTGATTTTCAAACTTTGAACACACGCCTATGCATATTTACTTATAAATTATGTGCATGTACTTCTAATTATATACATTGTAGAACAAAAAAAAATTAAAAGAATGAGATAAAGATTAAATATTTAATCCTTAGTTGATTTTAGCCCCACTCAGGGTGAGGTCTGCTACATTTCCTTTCCCCACGTCCAGGATTCTCCAGTAGCTTTAAGGAGTTGAGAAGATCTCTTTCCTCAACCATTGGCTTGAGCCCACACCAATTATATCCCTACCCCATTTTTAGAGGCCTATCAATTAGTATCCGAGTTCCATTTAGCCACCTAACATCATATCAGGTTTTATAAAGGAATGTTTACTTAAGAGATAGAGCAAGAACAAACAAAAGTTTCTATCTGAACCTTAAGGGCAAATACTTCTCCTTACTTACCCCCCCAAATTGTACCTCAGTCTCTGAGAGGGGAAGAAAATTAGGCTTATAGTTTAGTTCAGTTCCTATATAGCCTCAGTCCCACCAAGCTCACGTCCAAATCAATACTACCTATGAAGTCCTCACCTGTGCTCCATAGGATATTGCTGTTGGGTTGACAGGAGGAAAGGAAAAGCACAAACTAAAAGGTCAAAACTCTAGGCCCATTTCTCAGGCCACAAGGCCCCAAGGGAGAGTGGGGGAAGGGGAAAACAGGTGGCCCTCAGGCCCTTACCTCTTACCACATTGTAGGAGTTAAGAAGTCTTTCACCCTTAGATAGGAATACAGCAAAGAGTGCTCAAGCAGGTTTAAGGATGCCAAAGGCCTCTGATATCAAACCCTCTTCATGTGAAGATCAGTGCCTTGTGCTTGCATGATGGTTGGGGCAGAGGTGGTAAGAATGGAAGAGAAAGGACATCCAGTCTCTTGCATCTTTTTGGGTTCCTCTGGCTTTCAGCTTTAAGAGAGATGTGCAATCTGCAGGTCTCTGGAAGAAGAAAAAGACTAGAAAGAAGCCAACAATATCCATCACATCCCTAGCCTTAGCTTACTACACCAGAGACTAAGGAGAATTTCCTTTTGGGGGAGATCTGGGACTCTCTCTTTTGGTTAAGCTGATGGAAGGACTCCTTCAATCCCTATTGCCTGGTATATATGCTAATATGTAAATTTTATCTGATTTACATTTTGTTATCAACTTGGGTAAATGAGTTTCTTTGCTCTGCTGTGTGTGTGTTCAACTGGTATGTGGTGGAAAGGAAGTCAAGCCTTCAATATAAAGCTTGGAGCCCTCCTTTCCTATTAAAGGAACAGTAATCAGACACTTAGCTTGAACCTGAAAATTATATCCCCTAGACTAACAATATATAAGGGAGCAGACAGATATAATTCTAGCCTCGTATCACCTCTCTCTGAAGAGAGCAGAGGGCCAGGCTCCTCCTCCTCTTCCTGACAGGAATCTAAGTTTCTCTTGGAGAAGGGTGAGGGGAGGAGATGCTAAAGATATCTATTCTTGCCTCTCTGCAAGCCACATCTAGACAGCTGCATTTCATTAAGAATCATCTTAGCCTCTCCCCTCTCCAGTCAACACTTAATAGAACAAGAGAACTTGAAAACCAAAAGTAGTCTGTTGAAATCTTAATGTCAAGGATACAAGCTTCACCCAGAAGTGTTAAAAACAGACGACTATATTGGTTAAAATGTTCTGCTGGTAAGGGGTGGGGGGAAATAAACAGAAGATCAAGTCTAATTCAGTTTAATAGTTATTTATTAAACATCTATTGTATATAAGTCACTATTCTAGATGTTGAGACACAAAGAAAACTCTCTATGACCAAATTGAAGATAAGGTGCTGATCTGTATTGGTATAAGGGGTTTCCTCATTTCAGAGATCCTATTCCAATGAAATTATGATTTCATCTTAGAGGAAACAGTCACTGAAAGTTTTTGAGCATTGGAATGATGTGCTAGACCTGTGCCTTAGGAAGAATGTTTTGGCAGCTGTGTAGACAATGGATTAGAGAGAGGAGGGAATTGGCACAAAGGCTTGAATATTGTGAATGTATAAGTGGAGAAAAGACAGTTGCAAGAGATGTATAGATAAATAATTACATGGGGCATGGAAGGGTTTGAATGAAAGGGAAGAATCAAAGATGACTCCCAATGTTAATGAACCTGGATGACTTGGAAAGTAAAGATGCCCTTAATAAAAACAGAGAAGTTTAACAAAGGGACAGGGTTAGGAGAAGAGGGTGAGTTTTGGTTTAGATATTTTGAATTTGAGCTTTTGATGGGACATAGCGGCAGAGGTGTCCAAGAGGCAGTTGATATGAAACTAGATTTCAGGAGAGAAGTTGTTCTGAATACATAGATGCATGAGCTATCTGTATAAAGATAATTTAAATCATGACAGCTGATAAGGTCACACGAGGAGAAATAGAGAGATGAGAGCCCAGAACAAAACCTTAGGGGACTCCCACTAATGCTTAGGGGCCTGGAGACGGATGATGGTCATAATACGATATTAAATGAAGGGCACAACCAAAAGGAATAGCCTTGGCAAGGAGTCCCTCTTTCTTAGAGTACAGAACAAAGTTGGAGGGAATGTGGAATGGTGTGGGGGCTCTGATGTGTGGAATAGGAGAGAGAAAGATCTCACAGATGGCCTGCATGTTCTCAGTCCAGGGAAGGCAGTCATATTGTCTGAGAAGGGCTTAGAGATGGCACAAAGAACTTGAGAGTGGAAGAGAAAGTTTGCAGCTGCAGGGATTGTGAGTCAATCATGAAAGAAAAAAATTTTCCTCTGGCAGTGAGCGTCCAAATGAGATTACATAACATGAAATTGTAGTTTACTAAGTCAGCATGTCTATGTGACTTCCTCCAGCACTTTTCAGAGTGTACATGGCCCCAGCTCCTCATGGATGTTGTACTAGAAACAGTGGAATAAAAATGCCCTGTGTTATGTACAGCTTGTATTTGATGGCTTGTTCTTCCAGTGGGGGTGGCTGACGAGGGAGGAAGAGAAAGAATCTAGAATTTAAAGCTCTATAATCAAATGTTAAAAATATGTATGTATATATATATATATATATACAATTATTGTTACTATTATTATTGGCTACATCCAACTGGAAGTTGAGATTCACAGGCACTGAGGAGGGGAGATCCATCCTGCCCTATCAGAAAGTTAGAGGAGTGATGGGGGAGGACATAGGAGAGATTAGATTGGGGGAGGGGCTATAAAAGGGGATGGCTGTTTTGAGGGGGGGTAGGGGAAAGATGGAGAGAAAATTTGTAACTCAAAATCTCATGGAAATGAATGATCTAAACTAAAATAAATAAAATAAAATATAATATAAAAAAATAAAATCCAAAATGGCAGATAAAAAAAAATGCCCTGTGTTGCCTGGGCCTACAGAGTAAATATATACCTAATCACTTGAGGAGGGGGAGAGAGCAGTAACAGTTGGAGTAGGCGGATAAGGACAGGCTCCCTATAGGAAGTTAGCACATGAGCTGAACTTTGAAGGGAAATAGGGAATCTAAGAGGCCGAAGAAAGGACAGGAATGGAGGGCAGCTTGTACAGAGAGATGAAGGGCAGAGATGGAATGTTGAGGCTAGCTTGACTGGAATGTAGAGTATAGATGAAGGCCAAAAACTTGGAAAGCTAGACTGGAGCCACATTGTGAAGTGCTTTAAATGCCAAGCTAAAGAGTTTCCTGGAGGCAATAGGGAATTACTAAAGGTTCTTGAAAAGAGGGGGAAAGGGATGACAAGGAAGGAAAGAAGGAAGGGAGGGAAGAAAGGAGGGGATAAATATTTATTAACTTAAATTCCAAGGCAACGTTCTAAGTGCTTTACAGATATTATCTTATTTGATCCTCACCACAACTATAGGAGGTAGGTGCTATTATTATAGTATTCATTTTACAGATGAGGAAAGAAATAGGTGAAATGGTTTGCCTGGGGTCACATAGCTATTAACTGTCTGAGGTCAAGGGTCAATTATAGTTTAGGATGATATTACTTTGGCATCTCTGTAGAGGATAGATAGGAGAGGGGGAAGGGGAAAGGAATAAACATTTTTAAGTGCTGAGCCTGAAGTCAGGAGGACCTGAGTTCAAACCCAGCCTCAAACACTAGAGGTTATGTGTCTGTCATCTGTGTCCCTCATATGTTCACCTCATTATCCTCAACTGTAAGATGGGAATAATAACAATACCTGTTTCTCAGGGTTGTTGTGAGGATCAAGTAAGATATTTTAAAAGCACTTAGCACATGGTAGACACCTAGCTGCCTTGAGGCAGTGAGTAGGAAGGAGGCACAGACTGGAAACCAGAAGTCCAATGAGGAGACCATTGAAGTAATATGGGAAAGGAGTGATGAGAACTCAAACTATAAGTAAAGAGGAGAGATATGAGAAATGTTGTGGAGGTAGAACTGACAAGTCTTGGCAAATGATTGGATATGGGGGTGTTGAATGAGAGGGAAGATTAAGAATGACTCAAAGGTAGCAGATCTGGACATCTAAAAAGATGATGGTGTCTTCAACAGAAATAGGGAAGTTTGAAGGTAGTAGGTTTGGAGGAAAATATAGATTTGGCTGCCCAGTAGAACATAGGATTGGAATCACAGTCTGAACGTCTGACAGGCCAGAAGTTTAGGATGAGACTAGATTGTGGGAGCACATCTGGGATTTGGAAGTCATCTGCATAGAAATTATCACTGAACTCATGGGACTTTGATAACAGCGAACAACTGTTTCCCCATGGAGAGACCAAATGAGACTGTTTCTGGGCTACACAGATCAAAAGAGAAGACTGATATAAAGACAAGGAGTCAAAACTTGTGACAGCCATCAGGGACCCCCACCCTACAGCATCCTCTTTGTCCACACAGTTTCAACCAGAAAAGGAACCCCAGGTTTTTATAACATTCTCAATCATCCTGTAATTAAGCACATACATCCAGCTTCAGGTTTACAAGAAACTAAGATAGTTCTGAACAGATAAGGATCCCTAGTGTTTTGAGCCCCAGAGCTCAGTACAAGTGGCAGTAATTGGGGTTGAGGACACAGACATCAGCCCAGAAAGGGTATCTGTCTTTGGAAAGGGATGCATCCAGAGATCCAATAGAATGTTTGTTCTATGTCTATGTTACATATGAGTAATGCTTCCATTTTTACTACCATCGTGTAATATGATTATATGCTATATAAATTAATTAATTTTTAGAGATGAATTAGTTATACACAGTCATGCATCTAAGAAATGAAAGTTGTTAGTGTAGGTAAGTGATCTGTTTGATGGAAACACTAACATACATTCCCCAGACAAAAAACCAAGAACTGCCCACTGCAGCCAACTAAGAGGAGAATAGCTCCAACTGATGGAGGTCCTGAAAGAGAGGAACACGCAGGTTGGCTGATACCACCAACAGCAACCCCCATTGGTTATTTGGGCCACATTATACAAAACCTATACTTCCCCTTTATTTCTATCCTGACCCAACCTCTTTTACTCATTCTTTTTCATTACTCACTATATCAAATCATTTATGAAATTCCATTGACTCTGGCTTCTCAATAGCTCTCAAATCCCATCTTCTACCACTATCCAACCTTTTCCAGGTTCTCATCATTTGGTCTGATGAGTTTTTTTTCATGTTTATGGAAATTGTTTTGGTTTTTGACCCAGATGCTGAACTCCTGAACTCTTGGTGTTTAGAAGCTCCCTCCACCATTGCAGATCATTGGTAATTTAAAGTCTTGGAAGAGTTGCTTGGGGGCCCTCAGAGGCTAAGGGATTTGTTCACATTCAAACTGATACGGTTGTATAAGAAGCCAGGGTAGAAACCAAGGCTTCTTGGCTACCCCTCTGTCTGCTACCTGATGCTTCCTCTGTTATAAAATAATCTATTTAAAATAGATTTTAAAAATCTATCTGCAAAGTGATTTTCATGGCATGAACATCAAGAAAAATATGGAGGTGGAGGTAGTCGTTATTTTTGAGGAGAAGAGAGCTTCTGCTTATTTATACCTTAGTACTAATAACTTTGATTGCTGTCATCCGGGACATCTTTGCCTATCACAGAATTTCCAAGAAAAAGAATCCCTTATGGAAAAGAGATTTTTGCACATGAGGATTTGTACTTAGTAGGTGCTTAAAAGTTATGCTAAGTTGAATTGTTAGCTCCAGTGAGGACTTATTCACTAAATGATTCCACATACATTTTAGAGAAGTTTTTTCTCCAGATGTTCTCCACATTGTCATCATATTTTGATGCTGAGCCTCAATGAATTTCTGTTTTAGCCTCATTCTGAACCATAAAAAGGGGGTAAATAAAACTACACTCGGTTGGCGTATTCAGCCAATTTATCTCCTAGGTGAAGTAAAATAAAAGCATCTTTATCTTTTATTCCTGCTTTTTTTTAAAAAAAAAGTTTCTAATACTCTTTCAATAACTCAGTGGTATATCTCAGTTTGTGAGACAGAACAATAAGCATTTTGCTATTCCTATTTTTAATAATTACACATGGTTTTCAATTTAGAATTTCTACTGATGTTTCTTTAGATTAGCAAATTGGAAAATCTTCTTGAGTCCAAAGAAGACCAGTGCAACAGACTCATAAAAGAAAATGATGAGTATCAAAAATATTTAGGAAACCTGATAAATAAGGTATAGTCTTTTTTTTTATAAAATCATTAATCTTTTATAAATTATTACATTGAGATCTTTAATGTTATGACATGGAACACATTATCTCCAGAAAGTAACTTAGCAGGTAGATTTTTTAAAAGTCTATTAATCCATGAACATAAAATGCTTCATAGATAGCCATGGAGTCATTCACGATTTTACTTCAGACAGTTAATAATAATAATAATGATAATAATAATAATAATAATAGCTAACATTTATGTAGTGCTTACTGTGTGATGCCAGGCACTGTGCTAAGCATTATCAAATTATTATCTCACTTGATCCTCACAACAACCCTGGGAGGTAAGTGTTATTATTTTACAGATAAGGAAATTGAGGCAAAGAGAGGTTAATGACTTACCCAGGTTCATACAGCTAGTAAGTGTCTCAAGTCTGAAGGGTTTGAACAGGTCTTCCTGACTCCTTCCTGGCACTCTATCTACTGCACCATCTAGCTGCCTTAACCTCCTAAGTTTTAGTAAGGAACATTTAAATCATGTACAGTATGTATGAAAGCATATTTTATTCGTGTATGGAGTCAGCTGGTTTTGGGTGGTCACAGTGCCCCAATTCAGGGAGGCTTTGCTGCTAGCAGATAGACAATGCAAGAAAGGCAAGAATGTGAGCTAGGTGGGTGGAGAATCTGGCCTCTTTAGCTCACTTTCTGTTTGGGCTCTTATTTCTTGGCATGCTAAGCTTAAGAAAAGCTTAGGAGTTTTTGACCCTAAAGCAGGTAGCTTTCTGTAACTGAGGGCTTTCCATAAACTCAGAGTCAAGAAGAAGACTTAAAGCTGGCTTGCTTAACTTCTAGTAGCAGGATATAGCCACTGTGAATAAAGACCTGTCCTTCAGTTCTTATCAGGGAGAAGTTCTGGCCCACATCCCATTGCTTTAGCACTCTATTTTGGCCAGCCAGAAACTTTGCAGTCTCTGTTATATATAATCAAAGGTCTTCATTATGAGCAAGTGAAAGTAGTACTGCCTGACTAGGAGGCGGGGAGGGCTGTTTTAATCCTGGTCAAATAATCCTACTGCTCCAGCTGGCTTTTTAAAATAATTTATAATTAAATAACACTTTAGTGTCACTTAGATGACCAGCTGGAAAACACTAGACTCCCATGCCCTTCAAGTCAGAGTTCTCAAAGGCTCTGCTAAAGAAATACAAGACCTAGCAGGTCCTGCCAAATTGGAAAGGCCTAAATATGGGTCTTAAGGTAGATGATATGCTTTTTGTCCAAGGCTTAGCCTAGCTGAATTCTGAGAATCTTGACCAGGTTTAATATAGGGTAATAAGTTGGCCACGATAGCTCATCTGTGAGACCACCTAATCCAGTGGTGAGAAAGAGATTCGGATGTGTCAGCAGAATGAGCTCCCCAACCAATGGAATTACAGATGCACTTTGTTTTGAAGCATTATTTTTTACTAAATAAAATAATTTTCAATTGGTGTGTTTGCCCTTTCATTTTAATATGAAGGTAGCATTGCCCAAAAACACATTCTTATTGAATACAGCTGTTGAGATCTACTTGATATATGGGTTTGGTGGAGTGGTTTTTTTTTTTCATTTTCTTCTTTCTCTGAATGCTAATTAGTCAAATGTAATTGCCCTTTTATTCACTTATGACCCTGAAATACACAGACGTATAAGAGGATTATCAGGGAGAGTTGAAAGTCAAAGAGTTTAATATGGCCTACAACTTGAACAGAAATAAGCAGAGGGCCGGAAAGTGTCGGATTTACTGTGTCATGTGTTTGTAAGAGAGCAGAGAATACAGGGGAGACTGAGGCATCAGACCAGAGCAAGAAGATAATGAGCATAGGCAAATACTGGAATCTGAATTTTTGCAACCAGGAGGGTAGCCTTGAGCAGAGATAATTGAGCCAAGGAGGACAGAAGAAGGGTTAGAATTACACTGAGTTAGAAGAGAACTGTAAAAAGGGATCACTACCAAGACTGTCAAGTCTTGTCAAGGCCAAGTGTTTTGTGGGCTGTTCTGGACAGGGCACACCTGTATGTTAACTGTTTCCATTCTAGCTTCTTAAAGGACAAATCCTTACCATTTCTTCTTCTTATGATGAGTCTTAGGGTGTCAAGTTTTAGCTTGTATTGAAGATAGGGACCTTATCTTCTGGTTCCCATGTTTGGTCATCTGAATCATATCCTTCCCAGATGACTAGTTACTAAGAGACATCCTCTTCACCATCTGGTGCTCTGAGTCCAGAATGGCAAAGACTATGAACACCTCTTTCCTAGCCATCAGGTCTGGTGGAAGTCCGAAAGCATAGAGTGGAATAGTGACTAAGAGAAGATGGATTGGATTTAGAGAGGAGGAAATAAGGTGGAAGACCACAGGGCTCATCAACTGGGTTACCAAGAAGCACCTTGTTGTAATCATCTTCCTTATCCTAGAAGATTGTTTGGGGTTGAACTTACACATGATGTGTACTTTACACATCTGGGGTTCCTGGAGGGTCCAAGATAGTCAATGAACTGTTTGTGGGCAGCTTTGGCTTTTCAGAGGGTGAGCTGAAGGTCTCCTTGACTAATCTCCACTTAGGAGGCTGAACCTTCTTCATCTGAAGAGTGAAAGTCAGGAAGAACCAAGATTAAAAAGCATAATTTACATTGAAGAAATACTTGTTGTAGAATAGTGGATGGTATTGTTTAACAGAACTCATTGGTATGAAGTAAATTGACTCTGATTTTAGGAAGTGCTGCTAAAGGCTATGATTAGTCCATTCTGCCTGACCTTCTGACTAAAGGTAGGAATTAAAGAAATGGGCTTTGATCTCTTCCACAGTGAATAAATACAGTATTCCAAAAATGGGGAATTAATTGGCTGAAATAAAGTATGTGAATAGGCTTAGCTATATAGAACCTTGAGAAAGAAATGGCCTCCATAAACATTGAACATTCCAGAGCAGGCTAGTAAATGACTTATTCTCTTAAGGCTATGTGTCATGATCTTGTGATGAAGGCACAAATCCATGATATAAATAAGGGAGATCACAATCCATTCACTGGGACTTCTAAAGGTCCACAGGCTTCCCACAAGGATCCCTGACTTAGTCACAGGCCTCAAACATAATCCCATATTGGCTGGGGTCCTGTCAAATTCAGGGCCACCAGAAGTCTCAGGTAACAGTATATAGTGTCTTTAAGAATCTTATGTGACCTTATACTCAGAGTTCTCAGAGACACAGATAAGTTAGTACTCCCTTCAAAGGGAGGGTGAAGACCTTGTGAGTGGAGGATAGTTGAGCCCACATAGAGGATTCCTTTTGTTGGCAGATCCAAATGAGGAAAGATATTTAACTGGGGTGGAGTGTTCTCAGAATTCCTGGAATACACAAGGTGGGCTATATTCCAAGAACACTGGTTTCTCCAACAGAATATTGGCCTGCTATCCTGCCATCTGGAAATGCAGGTGATGCAAATGGATGCAAAGAGTGTAGGGGATGAATGAGAAGAAAGGCAGATCAGCAGACCTCACATTGGTTTAGCTCACAAACTGTATGCTAACTCTAGAACTGAAAAGGATGAGAAAATTAAGTTCTGGAAAGGTACAGTAGTGTTCCCATGGGTCCACAAGTAGTAGAGAGCAGAGCTGGGGGCCAAACATTGGTTCTGTCTCCAAATCCAGTGTTCTTTTTGAATGTAACTATACATATTCTGGGTTTTGGTGCCATATTTCTGCTTCTACAAAGTGTCTGACCCCCTCTAGGTGGTGCCATTAGGTTTCAAACATGGCCTGATGGGTAGAAATTCTCCCAGATTGAGTTTTGTTCTGCTGGAATTCTGGAGCACCAAGAAGGGAAAGGGTGGAGAGAGTGTTGAAATAATTGTAAGAGGATGGCCCATACTAACATCTGAGAGGAGTCCAACTCAATCAGGAGCTGCCAGAAGTAGCTGAGGTAAGTCAGATCTGGAATAGAAAGGAATTTGAGCTCTACCAATAATTCCTCAGCTTCCAGAGACCTTTAGAAATGGCACTATTTCTTTAGCAAGTCCATAAGGATGTTTGTCACATTGGAAAAGTACAAGATGAATCAGTAATATTACCCCCATAAGCCCCAGGGATTGGTCTTTTGGGCTTGTTGGAATCTTCTACTCAGAGGTTTGACATGAAGATCTAGGTCTGCTTCCTGACACAACGTGCTGCAAAAGTTTGATCTCCTCCCAAACTGGCTTCCTTCTACATTTGCAGAGATGACGGTGCTACAGATGAGCTAAATTGGTTTAGATGAACTGAATGGGCTGGTCAAGATCTCAAGAGTATTTAAGTATGTCATCTCAACAGATGACTTTGCCTTCTGACCAAAACTGAAAAATAAAGTAAGATCCATGGTCTGAACTGAGGCATGTGGACAGGCCCTAGCAGGAAACATCCTTAAGGAACAGACAAGTTATGAACAATGGAGTTCATGAAATACTGGGAGATTGTGGGTGTTTTACACAGGCCAGAGGGCATCACAGTATACTGAAATTGTGTTGGACTTTTAACCATTTTCCACTTGTACCCCTGATTTATGTGAGTCAAATAGTAGATCATCAAAGTTCAGGTTTTGTGAAGACTTGGTATCTCATAAGTGAACAGTAAACATGGGCTCAGAAGGAAATACCCAATCTCATACTCTGATGGTGATTAGTGCCCTGTAATTATGCTAGACTCTTAGTGCCCCATTTTTTTGTTTTTTTTAATAAACAGGACCAGGGTTCCCCCAGGGGACAAGGATGGCAAGATGAACCCCCAGCACAGGTTAGTACTGAGAAATTCCTGAAGGTCTTGGTTCTTTTGTGGTTAGGGAGTAGTGCAGGCATTTGGTGGGAATCTGGGCACCCCCAACTGGCTTGATCACATAGTTTTGCCACCATTGGGGAGGCAGGGCCTTGGCCTCCAAGAAACTGAAACCATCTTAGAAGTCCTGGTATTTACCAGGGAGACCTAGACAGTCTTCAAGAGGAGCCTGGCTGTGAGTGATACCAGATTGAAGTAGTTCTGGGTGCATTATGAAGATGAGAAGGCCAATTCCTGGAGGCTTAATGCAATCCTGGAGACATGGAATGTCAACTTACCATCACTAAATCCTAGGACAACCAAGGATAGAAGGGAGTAGATCATGTCCAAGATGAATTGTTCATGGTGTGGTCTGATCAGATCTGGCAAAGAAAAAAAAATAGGTTGCATGTGACACATTTCCTGTCTGTCAAGGATTCCCATCACAACTATGGAGACAGCTTGGTGAGCAACAGGATTCACTCTCCCTACACAAGGGTAATGTCCAGTGAAGTTTCAGGAAACTCCAGAGAAAACAAGCATTTGAACCCAGTGGCCTAGGAGTTTCCAAATCCAAGGGAGCTGCTAATCACTGAAAGATTAGTCCATCCTCCATTCAGCTGCCAAAGTGATTTTCCCAAAGCATGGGTCTGACCATGTCATTCCTATACTCAGTAAACTCCAGTGGTTCCCTGTTACCTTCAGGACCAAATACAAAATCCTGTTCAGCATTCAAAGTCCTTTATAACCTACCATCATAACTCCCTCACTCCCAACTCAAACCAACCCTCCCCACCCCCTAACCACACACATTTCTTGTTCTAGTCTTCTTATACCTGATGAAGAATTTCTCTTCCTAAAGCAAATTTGTACCTTTCTCAGCAATTTATGGTATTAGAAAACTACCTGTGGCACTGAAAGGTTAAGTAACCTTACCCAGGGTCACCTAGCCAGTATGTGTCAGAGGCTGGACAATGCTTCAGCTGTTTTCCATGATTATTCATAGACCACTGACAGTGGCTCAGGAATCACAGCTGCTGAATCTCTTAGAACCCTAGGACAGTGGTTCACAACCTATGGGTTATGTTCAATTTGTAACAATGAAAATACATCCTGCATATCAGATATTTATATTACAATTCATAACAGTAGAAAAATTACAATTATGAAGTAGCAATGAAAATAATTTTGTGGTTGGGGGTCACCACAACATGAAGAACTGTATTAAAGGTTCACAGCATTAGGAAGGTTGAGAGCCACTGCCCTAGGATGTAGTTAACTGAGGCTGGGGGTTTGAATTTAACAAGGGTAATCTCTTACCATCTCCCGGTTTATCTAAGATATCAGCTCCCTTTTAGACATTTTTTGCTTTATCCTTTTTAATCCAGAGATAATTCTCTTTAGCAAAGAAAACTAGTAAAATAGGAGATGAGTTCCACCTTTTTTCATTTCTTTGTTTTCTTTGTCCCATCCACCCCGAGCAGAAACCCTATCCTTTCCTAATTCCTCTCTTTCCCCAAAGGGATTTTCTCAGTTCATTCTGAGTTTTAGTATTTCTAACACTGTTCTTTTTCTAATTAATTTTTTCAATTATAAAGCCTTAATTTTTTTCTCACTCTCTCATCCCCACACACAAGCACATACTAGAAAAGAAAAAGAAAACGCTTGTAAGAAATAATGCAATCAAGTAAAACAAATTTACAAATTGATCATGACCTAACTCTTTTCTTACAGGACTGTACCATACTTTTGTTTTCATATTCTATCCCCTGACCTTGCTTTCATCTTACTTTTAACAATTTAAGTTAGTTTATGAGTTCCTTAGGCATCCACATTCATATGTCTCAAGACAATTCTTCCTTTTCACACATAACCTCAGAATTGGAAGAGACCACAGAGTCCATTAGTTCCAACCCAGTCTTGAAGAAGCATACCCTTCCACAGCATACCTGGCAAATGGCCCTCCAATCCTTGTCTGAATGCCCCCATTGAGGGATAGCTAGATAATCTTGAGTATAATCCATTCCACTTTGAGACAGCTCTGATTGTTTGGAAGTTCTTCTCAATGTCATCTAAATTTATGTCTTTGCCTTTTCCACCCATTGCTCCTAGTCTGAATGATGGAACAAAGCCAAACAAGTCTAACTGCTCTTCTTCATAGTCTCCTCCTCCTCTTTAGCCCACCAAACTTTTTCATAGTTTTACAGATTTAGAACTGGAGGGGCCTCAGAAGCATCTAGTCCCTCATTTAGTATAGGAAAAAACGGAGTTCAGGGTGGTTAAGGTATTTGCCCGAGGTCTCATGGATAGCAGAACTAGGACTTTGTACTAGGCCTTCTGGCGCCAAATCTCATTTTCTTTTTCACTCCACCATGCATTGGAAGTGATGCTCTTTGTGTCTCCAGAATATTATCTCTGAACACTTCCCAGTTCTACACTGACTTCCTCTATAGAACTGTAGGCCATGGGATCCTCCCTATCTTGTCTTCAAACTTTTTGAAATCTGCTGTACTAAAATCTGTGGTGCATATGAGACTATGCTCACCTTTCCTTTCCCACTCTTTCACAAATTCTAAGATGAAGAGGTCACTACTCCTCAGAACTTCTGTCATTTCCACTCCAGCAGCCAAGTCTTTTTTTGTGAGAATCATATCCAGAATAGACATCACCCTTTGTTGGTTACTTCAACTTTTAGATGATCAAATTATCATTATGGAAAGCCAAGAATTTCTAATCTGCTCTGCTTGGAACAGAGCCCCAGCATAGTTTGAATAAGTGAAGTACCCCATCATGCCTCTGAGTCAAGCTTGTATTCTGTTTCCCAAGCTCTTCATAGATTTCTTTTTCCTATCCAGGTGATCTGTTGTGAATTCCAAAGATAATGTTGCTTCTGTTTCTTTCTCCATTGATCTTCACCCAAATGCTTGCCGTCTTTCCCCTGATGGTTCCTGGATTACAGAATACAAGTGTACCTTTTAAATATATAGTTCTAGAGAAGGCCATAGTGAAGCATAACATGGTGAATTTGGAGTCAGTGAGACTTAGGTTTGAGTCCCACTATTGACATAATCCATATAAACATGAGCAAGTTAACTTCTCTGAGCCTTATACATATCTCTATGACTCCAAGTTATAAATGTATATACATGCATGTATACATATATATTATATACATACACCCACACACATATGTACACAACCATACATGTCTGGATCTGTTTCTGTGTAATGGTCAATACTGACGAGTTGTTTCAGGCCAATATTGACTAAGTATCTAAAACAAACTGACCTAGGACACCCATCAGTTTGGAGGGATTTGTCAAAAGTTTGCTAGAATTCCTCCAGGAACTCTCCAAAAAGGTGTCTGTCCTGGGGAAATATAATACACACACACACACACACACAAATGCATATCCATCCATCCATCATTATCTATCTTCTGTCCTACCTTATACCTATTCTGTTCCTTTTAAATAAGCTGTCTTCTTTTTTTTTCTTTTTGGAGGGGGGAAGGCAGGACAATTGGGGTTAAGTGACTTGCCCAAGGTCACACAGCTAGTAAGGGTTAAGTATGGGGGGCCGGATATGAACTCAGATCCTCCTGACTCCAGGGCCAGTGCTCCATTCACTGTGCCACCTAGCCACCCCAAAGAAGCTATACATCTCACAATGCCATATTCCAGTCATGGGTCTTATCTCTCCAAATCTTAGCAATACCTATGAAGTCAAGGGTGCCTTTAGGATATCTAGTTCACCTTGCTTGTTACTTATACTTTATGAAATTTCATATAGATGTCTGAGACTATGAGTTTAATACTGCCCAAATTCTTAAATTTTATCTCTAGTAGACTCCTGGTATAATGCTATTCTTCCACTTTTGCTTCTCTGTGGTATCTCTGTACCATCACCAATCATCTTGACTTACGTCTTGCCACTAGATTCTAATGACTCTGGAGGAGAGAGAGCAAGCTTGATGACTTTGCCCAGCTCTGCCTCACTTAAATCCAGTCACCTTGCAAGTCAAGACATCACCCTCCTGATGTCTTTGGTCCTTTTTGAAATTAAAGGATGAACAACAACAATCTGTGTTATCTACCTTAGTTGACACACATAGCCAGTTTTCTTTCTCTCTCTCTTTTTAGTTCAATTTTTTTTTAACAAAATTGACAAGACTTCAGGAAAATACATTCTAACAACCTTTGGTAGGTATGCTGTATCCTTTCCAGAAGGCTATCATTCCAAATTTATTTTATTCTCAACTAGTCATTCACTTCTGAATGGCTGGAGATGGCCTTCAATCCACAGACATTCTGAATCAGCTTTGTCCAACTTATTCTACCTACATGAGTTCATTCCAGAGTGGATTGACCAAGTCTTCCACAAACTGAATCAAAAATGCCAGCTTGTTGTAGGCCAGTATTGACTAAGTATCTAAGATAAGCTGGCCCCATACACTTCTAAAAGCTTTCTGTTCCACCAGTTGTCATCTTCATTTTGGAGGAGTTTTGTCAAGTTTGCTAGAATTCCTCCAGGAACCCTTCAAAAAGGGGTCTGTCTTGGGGAGATTACTGGATTATCATCAAACTCTATTGTAACTGGTATGATTGTAACTGGTTTGAAGAAATTCCCCAGGTTGAAGCCTTCCTAGTCATTCAAGGAATCCTGAGAGGTCCTGATCCTCATCTCACGAACTTGTTTGAAGGATCAGTGGATCAGGGATCAATCAAAGGTGTAATCAATTCTTTTGAAAATCATCTGGGAATCATAGTAGAGTGGAAACTCAACATAAATTAACAGTGCAACATATTCTGATACTTAAATGGACGATTCTGGAATTCCCTTCAATTATACAGATGACAGCCCATCCATGCCTGCCAATCGAATGCAATCTTGCAGGAAACAAAGGGAATGCATTCTTAGGCTGCCTTAAGGGAGGCCAGATGTTCAGAAAGAGGGAGATGATAGCTCTACAGTACATCCAGAATATTATGTTTAATTCTGGGCACCACATTTTAGAACACAACACTGAAAAGTTAGAACATATCCTGGAGAAGATAACTAGAGTGGTGAGTGGGATGGATGGAGATGATTCCATGAGGACTGATTAGAAGAACTGGAGATGTTTTAGCATGGAAAAAACGGGGTGGCATGATGACTGTTTTTAAGTACCTCAGGGCCTTTGCATCTCTGAGATTCTATGATTTGAAGTCTGGACATGAAAGAAAGATTAAACTCATTGTCCTTGGATCTAAAGGACATAATTATCTTTCCCACCCTCCTTCCCAAACCTTCCTCTCTTCCTAACTTCTTTATTTCTATTGTGGATACCACCATCCTTCCAATTCCCTTAGGTTTGCAACCTTGGATTATCCTGGATTCTTCCCTTTCCCTTACCCTTCAGAATCTGTTGATTACAAATTCTGTCTCCACAACATATCTCATATCTGTGTCCTTCCCTCTGCTCACACAATTGCCCCCATAGTTCAGGTCTGCATCCCTTCTCTTCCAGACTCTTGTAATAATCTCTTCCTATTTGGTCTCCTTTCTAGTGTTTCCCCTCTCTATCAGTGGAGGTTCCATAAATACCAAAAGAAGAGAACTCTTCAGGAGTCAGGCTCATAGAGCTGTGAATTCTTTTTAAGATATTAGTATGAGAGTTGGGGGCGGAGCCAAGATGGCGGCGTAGCAGCAGCAACATATCGCAGCTCTCACATAGCCACCCCCAAATACCCATAAAATATGACTCTAAACTAATCCTAGAACTCCAAAACGCACACAAATATACCTTCCACTAAAGTCAGCTCAGCTACGAGGAACTATATCAGCACTGCGAATGGAAACCAGCCTGGCCTGAAGCCCTGGCTGAGCCCCAGGGGCAGCTGGACGAGAGGAGCTGAGGAGCCTTGGATTAGCGGCAGCTACGAGCAGTGTTCAGAACTAGGTCAGTGGGACTTGCGAAATCGGGGGAAGAAAAGCCATCTGGCCAAAAGGCCTCCAGGGCGGGAAAGCAAAAGGCAGAGGTTTTGCACCCGCCTCCTCATTGCAGCTTCCATGCCTGCAGCCTGCAGACAGCAGGGGGACTAAGCGATCATTCAG
>CM053580.1:453081634-453203929 GCA_028627135.1 Pseudochirops cupreus
CATGTAGTTAATAATAATAATAATTATAATAATAATAACATATACCTATATATTTTTAACATTTGATTATAGAACTTTAAATTCTAGATTCTTTCCCTTCCTCCCTCATCACCCACCCCCACTAGAAAGACAAGCAATTCAATACAGGCTTTACATGTGTAGTTATGTAGAACATCTCCACAATGGACATATTGTGAGAGACTGATTATATGTCCCTCCTTCCTATCCCGCCCCGCCCTTGTTCTATTCTCTACCCTGTCCCTGTCCCTTTACAGAAGTGTGTGCTTCCAGCAACCCTCCCCTCCAGCCTGCCCTCCTCTCCATCATTCTCCCTCTCATCCCCATCCCCCCCACTCTCCTATGTGGCAAGATACCTAGTTTAGAGTTTATGTCATTCCTTTTCAGGGAAACTTTTTATCTTAGTCATTTAAAGTTGCATTTTTATCATAGGTTGAAAGTGAGAAAAAAAGTTTAATAAATGGATCAGTTCAATTCAACATCATTTATTAAGGACCTACTAATGCAAGGCATTGTGCTGGCCAAAATTTCCATTATATTCATTACTGTAAACCCTTTGTGATTTGCCTTTCTATCTCTTACAGAACAAAAGGTTTAGAAAAACAGCCAAAGTCCATGACTGCAGTAAGTCAACATGTTATTATTACTAATATTAATAACTATTATACTTCACAGTACTTTAGTAATTTATTCAATACATTAAATAAAATCAGTTGACATGTTTATAGCATTGAGATTTACAAAGCAATTTACATGCATTATTTTATCATCTTAAAGAATTCTTTTAAATGTTCATATAATGGGACAATCCCATGATTAAATCTGAGCTCCTATACTTAAGAAAGTTTGTATTTCAGTACGTCAGGTCAGTTTTCCCTAAATCCCTCTCCATCTGAGTTATCCCCTCCCACTCTATCCTCTGGACCAGATTTCTTCCAGTAACAGGCAGCTTTAGTAGTCACTCACTAAAACTTCTCTACACCAAAGCAACAGAGAAAATGTTGAGATTTGGACACCAGGACACTGTTGCATTTCCTAGAGTTCTTTATAGACCCCATAGCTGGTTCTGCTCTAACTCTACTCCAGACCACACACCAGACAGAGATAGGCACCTAAAAAGTACAGGAAGGTATGATTGTATAAATCATTCCACTCAAGTCCTGTACTAGGCAGAGTTTGCAACAGAACTCCGGGTCTGTGGCAGTCTTTCTGAACTTAACCTGAAACCCTGAAAATGAATGCTCTGGGAGTTTTCGAGGCTCTAGGGTGAGTGACTAGATAATCGCTTTCTATGACATTGTGGCACAGTGAATAGGGATCAGTTCTTGAAGCTAGGAAGATAAAAGTTAAAGTCCAACCTCTGATACTTCTGGCTGTATGACCCTGGACAAGTCACCTAAACTCTGAATACTCTAGACTGCCCTCTAAGACTTTAAGTTGCATAGAATATGCTAACCTGCATTGGCAGCAAAAGTTTCCTTATCCAGGAGTTCCCTGTACCAATAAAATCATAGGACCAGTCACTATCCTATACTATATTAAATCACTTGTGGGAAACCAGTTGTTAGCTCAGTGCAGGACACAAGAGAACCATTAAGGAAATCACCCTACACTAAAATTGCACAGATCCCTGATAAACTTTCCCCCATGAATAAATTCATAGAGAGCGCTTCTTCAGAGTCTGACGTGAATTTGCCTTTCAGGAACCTAGAGAATTTATCTTAATATGTTATTATTCAACCATCATCTTGAATTTTTATCACAAAACATTTTGATACTTGATATTACTGTATTATTAATATTTATAACACAATTTTGTCATGAAGGATATTTTAAGCTTTGTATCTTCCAGCTTTGGTACATGATTTAGTGGTTAGAAAACTGTAACATCATCCCATGAGAAAAAAAAAGATCTTTCAAGTCTCCATTTGAAATTGTAGGAAATATAAAGTTTGACTAGAAATATCCAATATTCTGACGAGAGCTTTCAGTCTCTGTGAAAAACAGCATGGCATCACTGTAAAAATTCTTTTTTTCAGTCTCATATAAATGATTAAACTCAGTGGTGTTTTAGTATTGAATGAGGTTTCTCTTACAAGGAGAGAGTAAGGCCCAAGAATCATAAGCAGGCTTATTTTGACAACGTAGGTACTCAGATTCGGGGCCACAGGAAATGATTAGCTTCACCTCCTTCATCACCTCTGTTCACTCATAACTATACTAGCTCATTTCTGTATTGTTTACAAAGGGCTTTCCATATGTCATCTTACTTGAGTCTCAAAAGAACCCTCTGAGATAGAAACTACAACTGTTATTCTCCCCCAGTTTTACAGATAAGGAAACTGAGGTTGAGAGCCATTGGTGAAACCACTGGTAAGTGTTAGAGGGGGAGACCCGAACCAGGTCTTCCTGACTCCACATCTGGCATTCTACCCATTGAACTACACTGCCTCAAACACTGGAATACAGAAACTCCCAATACTCCTAACACTATGTATATCTGTCCAGAATAAACATCCTTGCCCTAGATCTGACTCAGAAAGGAATGCTGAATCTCCAGAACTTCTAAAAGCTCTCCTATTGGACCTATGATGGAAAATACTATCCACCTCCAAAGAAAGAACTGATAAATAGAAGTACACATAGTATGTTTTTACATATATTTATAAATCTGTGTCAAATGGTAGTCTTCTCTAGTATGGGGGGGAGGGAAGAGAAGAAGGGAAACAGTTCGGAACTTAAAATGTAAGAAAATTAATTTTTTTTTAAAAAAAGTTCTCTTTCCAATGATGTAGCCAACTCTTGATTATTTGGGAATTATCACTCTAGTTTATTCAAACAGCTGGCCTTTTCACCTCCTTCATCTTTCTCCCTTTTATTCATATCACTTTCAACAGCGAATAAGGAGAGAAAAGAAATCTCACATCATTTAATTTCACTACTGGTTAGCAGCTATTAAAAGAAGAGATTGAAACTAAGTCCATTTGAAACACAATGTATGTCAGAGATGTGAACAGTTCTGATTACCCACTGTCATTAATAATCTTTTAAAACTTAATTATTACTCTTGGTGGAATTGTGAACTGGTCCAGCCATTCTAGAAAGCAAGTCAGAACTATGCTCCAAAAGCTATTAAACTATGTATACCCTTTTGACCCAGCTGCTACTAGGTTTATATCCCAGAGAAACAAAAAAAAAAAGGAGGAAATTAATCTATATGTACAAAAATATTTATAATAGCTCTTTTTGTGGTAGCAAAGAATTGGAATGTTGAATTTGAGGTATGGCAGAACAAGTTATGATATATATGAATGTGATGGATATGATATTGTGCTGCAAGAAATGATCAAGAGGATGGTTTTAGAGAAACTCCTGAAGACTTATGTGAACTGATGTAAACTAAAGGGAGCAGAACCAGGGGGATAATTTATATAATAATAGCAACATTGTAAAGATACACAACTTTGAAAGAGTTAGGAAATCTGATGAACACAATTCCAGAGGACTCATGATAAAACATGCTGCCCACTTCCTGATAGAGATGTGACGAACTTACGAGTGCAGTTTGAGCTTTAACCTCATTGCACAGGGCCAATGTAGGAATTTGTTTTCCTTGACTACACATGTCTGTAACAGGGACTTTATTTTTATTATTTTCTAATTGAAGTAGGAGGAGTAGAGGGAAGAAAGTAGGAGGGAGTGAATGCAGACCTTTGTGAAAATAAAATAAAATTTAACTAAGAAAAAAATCATAACTTTATAGTTTTATAATTCCAACCCTACCACATTTAATTTGTTGAGATACTTATATACTTCTACAATTTAACAATCCATGATTTCATCATAGCCCATGGATAGAAGAGCATTAAGAAGACCCAAGGTCAAGTCCTGCCTCAGACATTCACCAGCTGTGTAACCTTGGGCAAGTCACTTAACATCTCTCAACCTCAGTGTCCTCATCTAAGGTCCCTTCTGTCTCTAAATCTGTTATTTTCTACTGATCCCTCTTGGATTTAATAGATACTCCTTGAGAGCCATTGCTATTGAATGACTAGTTATTTTGAGTATGCTGAGCACCCCAATGGTAGCTGGAGTACTCCTCAAACATAATAGACAATACATCAACCAGGCCCTTAGTGTACTCTGCTAAGCACACAACTCCTAAAAACACAGGTTCACCTCCACAACATGAGCCATCATAGGAGAATTTCAGCAGAAGTTACTGATATATAGTCATGTTGTGCCTATAAGTGAAATCTGTAAGAAATTAGATCAATTATATAATCTATACTTTAAAAAAACTTTTAAAATAATTTTCATTGTTTTATATAGTTAAACCTCATATCCTAGAATTTCTTGGATGTAAGCAGGCTGGCTGTAAAATATGTCAGCCCATGGTATCTGTGGTCTGAATTCCTTAAATAATTAAGGAATATTATAAATTTAGTTAGTAAGTATAATGATCTTGGTAGTATATAAATCCCATATATTTTTTATATTCTTTAAAAATGTATACTACTAAGAGTTAGCCAATTTATATTTAGCTGTGTTTTCAAATAGAAGCTTATGGCGCTTGTTAAACAAATATATTAAGTCTCTGCAGTGACCAACACTTTTTTGCTGGAAATAAAAATAAAAGCAGAAAATAAGGTCTTCATTACCCTTGAGGAGTTTACAGTTCAATTAAAGATACAATACATACATACATAAAGGAACTAGAGAAATCCAAAAGCTATCTCTTCATAAATATGATGTGTTATTTTGTGTTTTATGTCTAACAAGAATGAGAGAAATGAAGTAAAATACGTAACTAAATCACTTCCATTTGGAAGTTAAGAGACAAGGTAGGTAATCCATAATAGTTTCTCTGGGTCTCAGTTTCCTCATCCATATAAGTGAGCATTTTGGACTGGATAACCTCCATCTACAAAAGCCTAATGTCTATACACAGAAATAAGTACAACATGTTGTTATTTCAGACATGAAGAGAATGAGGCCCAACTACTTAATGACAGGGCCAAGACAAGAATACCCGCTCCTGACTTCTAGCCTTGTGCCCTTTCTAATACAACTTCCTGCCTCCTACAGTAGAAATTTCCTCATTATTGAGTTTTGATGGAACATCAAATACTATCAACACCCAATTTCACTGAGGTTAATGATTCTGTTGATGATTTGCCCAAGGTCCCTCTTTTATTCCTTTTCCATCTTCATGCCAATCATCTGGTCATTTTCCTTCTCTTTGATGTTCCCACTAACTGGTAATTAGGGTCATGAAACTCAAAGCAATTTTGCTTCTTGTTAGCAGGTACTGATAGAAAAGGAGGATGAAAAAACCTTAACATAAAGTTTTTATATGACAAGGGACATAATCCAGCCACGCTCTCATTGTGCCCATTTCTATGCATAATGAATTAGTGAACTGTTCAGTGTCTGCCTTTGACAGTTAAAAAAAATAGAAATTGAGAAATACTGTTTTTTCTTTTCCTTTATAGGTATACAATATCTTAGAAGCAAAGAGAAAAGACTTACATTCACCAAAACTGAAGACTAAATATTGCCGGTCATACAGCCATCCCGTGAACAGACTGGTTCCATAGTGAAATGCCCAAATAATATATGTAATATTGATGTATTAAAGTTAATGTAAGAAAGAGCAGGGAGAAAATTGTTCCAAGTTTTTCCATTTTATTTTAGTGGGGATTTATGGATAGTCTCTGAAAATAGACTTACTCCATCTTAGCATGAGCTTTTATGCAAGTGTTATTTTGTGTTTTATGTCTAACAAGAATGAGAGAAATGAAGTAAAATACGTAACTAAATCACTTCCATTTGGAAGTTAAGAGACAAGGTAGGTAATCCATAATAGTTTCTCTGGTCTCAGTTTCCTCATCCATATAAGTGAGCATTTTGGACTGGATAACCTCCATCTACAAAAGCCTATTGTCTATACACAGAAATAAGTACAACATGTTGTTATTTCAGACATGAAGAGAGTTCATTATACTATGTGATTAGACTCTTAAAATTATTCACAGCAGCAGTCCTCAGCCCCTTTATGTACAAAAATGTTTATAGAGGCTCTTTTTTTTGTGGTATCAAAGAATTATAAACTAAAGTGTTGACCATCAATTGTGAAGAAGTTTTGACAATCTCTGCAGTTATGACCCAAGTGTAACAAAGTGCTATTCCCCAAACTGTACTCAGGGTGGGTCTCTGTTCATTCTAGTGCATGTCTTCTAATATTAGGAGGCCATTTCATAATTCAGTGTCATGTCACTAGAATGACCACTAGTCTTTAGCCTCTTGGGGCATACTGGCTAGACTCAGCTGGCATTGCCAACATAGAAAATATATGCTCCCACACACCATTGTGGACAAATCCCTAAAATATAGCCCTATATCTGAGACTCTCATGGGTTAACATGGTTTGTTTTTTCTTGCTCCCAACTTCACATTTTTCAGTCTCACAGAATTTCAGATATGGTACTTATTTTGGGGTGGAGATGGTACTGAGAGAAGAAGGCAATAGAACTCTCTATTTATTCAGCAATAAACTAAACATTGTTCAATAAGGTAAAGCATAAAATTCATAGCAACATCCTTAAGCAAAACATATCATTCAACATATATCTGTAAATATGTACATATATACATATATACCATTCAGTATGTCATATGGCACATATCATATCAGTAGCATTCCCCAAAATATTTTTTTACACAATTGGGGGTCCCAGGCTAGGGTCTTCCCTAGCACGATGCATGCTCAAGGGGTAGCAGAAAATACCACACCATCCACCCCTGGGTCACTGTAAGAACACTCTCCTTAATTCCAAGTGTCCAAGTAAAGTCCTCTTTCATCTTAACTTGAAGTTGACTTCCAAGTCCCACGGCTCTTCCTCTGTGGGCTGACCACTCCCAACTCTCAACTCTCACCTGGATTCACACACAGGCAGCTCTCCACTCCTGCTCCAGGTCTCAGCTCACAGAGACTGCTCCAGTCTGAGCTCCTGACTGACAGCAGGCTCCAGGGGCTCCTGCCCACATCTTCTGCCTTTGGGAAAACAAAGCTTAATAGGGTAACAACACACATTACCAACACCACCATTTCAATTCATCTCCAAAGTCCAAAGGCTATGTGTTAACAGCTCAGTTCACTTTAACAGCTCTCAATAGGAGCTCAAGCTAAGCCTCCCTCCCACGGGCAGGTCTTGGCCCCACAGTTCTATTCACTTTCAAAGTTCAGATGCTGCACCCTCAGCAAGTCTCTGCAATCAGAGGTCTCCTCTCCACTCTCAGAGTTCTCTGTTGTCAGAGGTCTCCTCCCAGTTCTGAGGTCTCCTCTCAACTCTCAGAGGTCTCCTCTCCATTCTCAGAGGTCTCTTCCCAGCTCTCAGAGGTCTCCTCTCTACTCTCAGAGGTCTCTTCCTAGCTCTTAGAGGTCTCCTCCCTCCACTTACTCAAGCTGCTTCTGTCTCTGAGCACTGTGTCGTTCTCAATGCTGGCTACCTTAATGCCTGCTTCTCTCAGTTCTACTCAGCATTTAATTGGCTAGAGCCCACATGTACATGTCTGATTGGCTCAGCGCAGAGGCGCATAAGACTGAGGCTGAAAAACTGAACAACACGCAGAAAAATAGCAAAAAATCCCACTTTGCTTGCTGTTACATTCATTAAACAAATATTTATTGAGTACCCAGTATGTGGTAGACCCCGCTCTTAAAGTAGAGGAGCTGAAGAGCACAAAACAAGCAAAATGCAAGGAGCCTACAAGGATATTACTTGGGGTATAGGATCATTAAGAGTAACAGACTCAGTAGTAAATCCCAGATGTAAGAGATCCAAAGATCACAGATTCAAGGCTGGAAGACGCCATAATGGTCCTCTAGTTCAATTCTCTTTTCATAGATGAAGAACTGAGAAGTGAAACCCAGAGAGGTTAAATGAAGTCACACAGAAGATACACAGATTATTACTAAGTAGCAGAGACAGAATTTGAATCCAGATCCTCCAATTCTAAATCCATTGCTCTTTCCAGTGTCCTATGCTGCCTCCACAAACTTAATGTGCAAGTCAATAACTTCAGTCTTGTTTTCTCTTAAATTACTGGGTGAAAAGCAATGATCTATAAGGTCCATCCATAAACTGCTCAGATATTTACTAAATAATAATAATAAACAGTCCTTTTATAGTAACCCATATATTATATATCATTTCCATCTGTGCTGTTCCCAAGAACTGTTTTGGGCCTTTAGAAGCCAGAGTAGAGTACACTACATGAAACTCACAATATGGCTTTTTACAATTTACAAAGCACTTTCTTCCCAGCTGCCTTTTTTAGGCATTGCAATTATTATTACCCCCATTTTACAGATGAATAAGAATTTACTATGTGGGGAAGAGACGGGGGTGGCTGCTGCTTCTGACATCAATTCCTTCCTGATGTCCTTACTGATTTCCCACCCCAGATAATAGTGATCCTGGGATACCCCATATGATGCAGGCTCAATTTGCATCATTGTGACTGTCCAGAGAAGGGCAAGAAGGCCACAGGACCTGTGTAGGCCTCTCAAGGAAATAGGGACTCTCACCCTTACCCCTTTCACCGCCAGGGGCATACTAGTCACCTCAAGCTAGTTCTGGGTCTTCTTAGAAGAAACTGCTAGAGTAACAAAAGAAACAAAGGAACAGAATATCTCTGAAACCAAGGGAAGAGGTATATTAGGAAGCAGGGCGGGGAGGGTCAACAATGTCAAACAGAGAGAGGTCAAGGAAGATGATGACTGGAAAAAGTCTATATGATTTGGAAATTAGGACATTAAGTGATTAAGTGGTCTTTGAGAGAAGAGTTTCAGTAGAGTGTTTAGAATAGAATCCCAACCACAAGAGGCTGAAAAAGCCAGCAGTGAAGAAGTAAAGCATGAGATATAAAGGAGGAAGACAAAAGCTGGATGGCACAGAAAGGTCAAAGGGAAGTATTTGGGGGAGTGGTCCTGAATGTACATATTTATAAGCAGATGGAAAGGAACCAGTAAAGATGAAGGGACTGAAGATACATAAGAGAAAGTGGGGAATTAAGAGAAAAATAGAGGTCTACTAGATGGTTTACTCAATCTTGGAAGCCAGAATAATTCTTTGTCTATGAGTGTCAATTCTGAGAAGTTTTGAGGAGTGGAATGAAATGAGAGGGAAATCCCAGTAGCCAGTATCAATCATCTCCATAAAAGAATCTTAGACTCAAGGGGCAGGGCCAAGATGGCAGAGAAAAGGGAGGGATTCACCTGAGCTCTCCCAAATTCACTTCCATACAACTTTAAATAATGCCTCAAAACAAATTCTGGAGCAGCTGAACTCTCAAAAGGACAGGTGATACAATTTTCCAGTCCAAGACAACTTGGAAGGTTGGTAGAAAAAGTCTGTCACGTGAGTAAGACCGGAGCTCATTCCAGCTCAGGCTGCCAATCCAGTCCACATCCCAGGAAACAAGCACCAAGCATTAGGGGCAACTGAATCACAAATCAGCAGTGCAGCAGTGGCTTCTGGAGCTCTCAGCCCACAGATGGTAAGGGAGTGGGACAATTTGTCACAAAGAGATTACAGAGTCTGGGTGCAGGATTCGGTTCCATTGCCCATACTCAGATCCAGGGTATAGTTCTGTGTCATAGTCCAAGGGTGAGAAAATTGTGGCCACAAGGGAGGAAGGACCCTGATCACAGTTTCAGGGTGGAAAAGAGTGCTTGTGGTCACTCACAGATAAGAGCACAGGCCAGGAGAGTAGTAAACACACTCCATAGAGCATATCATCTTAGAAGAACTGAAAATTTACAGACCCCCCCAGAAATAATTCTGAAAACAGCTGCACAAAAAACCTGAAGGTTGGGACAGTGCCCCCTCTACCCTGGAAGCAGAGCCCAACATTAACATAAAATTAAAAATCAAGAAATAACCTTGAAAAATGAGCAAACAACAAAATCTAACCACAGAAAATTACTGTAGTGACAGGGAAGACCCAAACACAAATTCAGAAGAAGACAACTAAGTCAAAACTTCTACATCCAAAGCCTCAAAGAGAAATGTGCAATCATCTCAGGACCAAAATGAATTCCTGGAAGAGCTCAAAAAGGATTTTCAAAATCAAATAAGAAAGGTAGCAGAAAAATTGGGAAAAGAAAGAAGAGTGTTAAAAGAAAATAATGAAAAATGATTCAACAGCTTAGTAAAGAAGGCATAAAAAATACTACAGAAAATAATACCTTAAAAATAGAATAGGCCAAGGAAGAGATATACATAAATTCACTGAAGAAAAGAATTCCTTATAAAGCAGAACTGGCCAAGTGGAAAAGGAGATAAAAAAAGCACACTGAAGAAAATAATTCCTTAAAAATCAGAATTGGGCAAGCGGAAGCTAACAACTCCATAAGACAACAAGAAACAATAAAAAGAAAATTTAAAAATGAAAAAATAGAAAAAATGTGAATTATCTCATTGGAAAAACAACTGACTTGAGAAACAGATCCAAGAGAGATAATTTAAGAATTATTGGAATACCTAAAAACCATGACCAAAAAAGAGACTGGGCATCTTATTTAAAGAATTTATCAAGAAAAACTGTCCTGATATTCTAGAAGCTGAGGGTAAAATAGAAATTGAAAGAGTCCATCAATCATCTTCTGAAAGAGATCCCCAAATGAAAATTTCCAGAAATAGTATAGCCAAATTCCAGAGCTCTCTGGTCAAGGAGAAAATATTGCAAGCAGACAGAAAGAAACAATGAAGTATCACGGAGCCACAGTCAGGCTAATACAAGATTTAGAAGCTTCTACATTAAAGGATCAAAGGGCTTGGAATATGATATTCCAGAGGACAAGAGAGTTAGGATTACAACCGAGAATCACCTACCCAGCAAAATTGAGTATAATCCTTCAGGGGGAAAAATAGACATTCAATGAAATAGAGGACTTTCAAGCATTCCTGATGAAATGACCAGAGCTGAAAAGAAAATTTGACTTTCAAATACAAAACTCAAGAGAGTAAAAGATAGAGTAAAGAGGAAAACAGGAAAGAAAAATCATAAGTGATTCAGTAGGGTTAAACTATTTACATTCCTATATGGGAAACTGATACTAGTATCTCTTAAGAACTTTGTCATTATTAGGGCAGTTAGTTTTTGTGCTGGCAAATAATTGGAAATTGAGGGGATGCCCATCAATTGGGGAATGGTTGAACAAGCTGCGGTATCTGATTGCGATGGAATACTATTACTATATGAAATGATGAGCAGGATGCTATCAGAAAAGCCTGGAAAGACTTACATGAACTGATACAAAGTAAAATGAGGAGAACCAGGAGAACACTGTACAAAGTAACAGCTCTATTGTAAGATGATCAACAATGAATGACTTAGCTACTCTCAGCAATATAATGATCCAAGACTATTCCAAAGGACTTGTGATGAAAAAGGCTATCTATTTTGAAGAAAAGAACTGATGGTATCTGAATGCAGATTGAAGCATACTTTTTTTAAAACTTTTTTTCTTGGGTTTTTTTTTCCCCTTGGTCTCTGTTTTCTTTCACAACATGCCTAATATCAAAATATGTTTTGCATGACTACACCTATATAACCTTTATCAAATTGCTTGCCTTCTCAATGATGAGGGAGGGAAAGAATTTGGAACTCAAAATTTTTTAAATGATTTTTTACATTTTATTGGGGGGAAACAAAACATTAATTAAAAAAAAATCTTAGACTCCCTAGTTCCTTTCATGACTCCATTAAAGTGACACTGTCTGCATCAATCTTTTCCCAATTTTCCCTTTCTGCTAGTATTTTTCTATCCTTCCATCTATTATGTATCTAGCTCATATAAAACTATTTACCTATATGTTGTCTCCCCAAGCTCAGGCAATATTGCTGTTTTATGTTATCCCCAGTGCTCAGCACAGTGCCTGGCCTATAGTAAGTGCTTAATAAATGTCTGGTGATTTAATTGATTAAGGAAGGAGTCTAAGTCATCACTGTATGTCTGAGAATTGGGGCGGAAGGGGGGTCAGTTTTAGTGTCTTGGGAATAGGAAAAGATTTGCAATACTTGCAATACAGTTTCAGGGTGGAAAAGAGTGCTTGTGGTCACAAGTATTGACAAAAAGCAGTCAAAAATAATTTAATAGAATTATTGTACAACCTTAAAAGTTGAGGCTAAATGTCAATGGATCCACAGTCTCATCAAGTCAGAAGTTCCTTTCACTAATGGATATCATAGCACAATCATGATTTCTCATGCTATGGGATTCTTATATGTATTCATATCCACTACGTATTTTGTAGTAAGTGAAATCAGCTTGATTTTGTGACTTTCTCCTTGATCACTCAGCCTATAAGGAGGAATAGAAAACTCAAATTGGTACAAACCATGTGAAATTATTATTAATAACCAATTAATATGAGGGTTGGGGTGGGATCCGGGGCTTTTTCCCTATTTGTTCATTCAAAGTCCAGTCCTTGTGAAGGACAAGGCTGATGCTGAGATTGGATTAACATTCTCCTCAATCTTGGGAAGGACTGCACTCAATTGGGAAAGCTTAATTCTGATTAAAGAGTAAGGACCATCTTATCTAGGTGAATTCTAGCCCATTGTTCAACTACATAAGTGATTTGGGTGGAGAACAGATCCTTCACTACAGATTGCTGAAGGAGGAATGATCTAGGTGTGGATATGAGTTTGGTTTGTTTTTTTTTGTCTAAGAGTGACAAGATCAGTCACGTCCCCCAGCTCCTCATTAGAGTAAATCCACCTCTCATTATAATATTTATTTTCTCATTAACTGTTAACTAATCAGAATTTATTTCCTCTTGTTGGGAACACCTACTCCCCAAGGAGAATTAAACTTCAACAGGCCCCCAAGGTTGGTCTTTGGCTTCCAAGAGGTCCACTGACCTCATTTTATTGATTACTTACTAGCCATAATTAGTAAGTTGATTATGAATTACCCAGAAATTATGTGTCTTAGACTTTTAATTTGTCACACATGAATCAGATCTGCACATGGAAGCAAGGGAAACAAGAAAAGGATGAATATACTGGAAGAAGAGAGAAGGATTGGGGTGAAGAGCAGACAGTGTAAGTGACAACAGTAAGAGAAGTAGAATAGAAAGTTTGTGTTAAGAGTGGAATTTCAAAGTTGAGGCTCTGAGAGATGGTACAGTTCTTCCCGGTGAGATCTAAAGTGGCAAGTGGGGACAGGAAAGGCTTCTTGGAGGAGCTATCCTTTATTGTTCAGTCGTTTTTCAGTCACGTCTAACTCTTCATGAATCTGTTCGGGATTTTCTTGGCAAAGATACTGGAACAGTTTGCCATTTCATTCTCTGCCTTATTTTACAGATGAGGAAACTGAGGCAAACATCATTAAGTGACTTGCCCAGGATCACAGAGCTAGTAAGTGTCTGAGGCCACATTTGAACTCAGATCCTCCTGACTCAAGAGCTGGTGTCCTATCTGCTTCACCACCTAGCTGCTGTGGATAAGTTAACTTACCTTGGTAGTGTACTTTCCAATGATGTATACATTGAGAATGAGGTTGATGCATGAATTGCTGGAGCTAACTCAGTGTTTGGGAGGCTCCAAAGGTAAGTACGGGAGAGAAGAGGTATTAGACTGACTACCAAACCAAAAGTCTACAGAGCTGTTGTGCTGACCTCATTGTTGTATGCCTGTGAAACCTGGACAGTCTACCAGCACCATGCCAGAAAACTGAATCACTTCTATTTGAAATGTCCTAGGAAGATTCCAAAGATAGATATCCTAGCAGGATAAGATACCAGGTACTGAGGTCCTTTCTTGAACTACACTGCCAAGCATTCAAACTCTGCTTCAGAGAGTGGGACTCTGATGGGCTGGCCAGGTTGTTCAAATGCAAAACGTACACTTGCAAAAGACTGTTTTATGGAGGGTGTTCACATGGTGGTCAGAAGAAGCAATACAAGGACACTCTCAAGGTCTCCCTGAAGAACTTTGGAATTGATTGTAGGAGACACTGGCACAGGACCGCATGCCCACATCAGAGAAGGTGCTGTGCTCTATGAGCAAAGCAGAATTGAAATAACTCAAAGGAAATGCAGGATGCACAAATTTAAAGAATCCACCCCAAATGTTCACATGGCCTATTTGTGCCTGACCTGTGGTAGAGCATTCTGAGCTCCTATTGGTTTGGTTAGCCACAGTGGGACAGAGTGAAATCTGGCTCTAGCATACTGATGTCATTTTGGTACTCTTTGAGAACAAAGGACAACCACCCCCACCAGCATGATGTGTACTTGGACACAAGTTAATTTTAAAGTTGCCTGTTTTTTAACTGGATGGGGACAGACTCAGAGAGATAATATACTATTTGAAAGTTCCCCTAGAACAGAAGTTCAAGGAGATGCAGAACTGTCTGTGCCATCGATACATTTTGTATTATTCAATAAACATTAGGTGCATATTGTGTGTGAGGCCAGAAAAAGAAACAAATCTCTACCACAAAGAAGCTTCTTATCTGCTGGTTGTTGTACCATCTGATTATACATGTAAAGAGCTTTCTAAACCTTAAAGTGTTCAAGTTTAGTAGAAGGGCTAGGCACTGGACCTGTTGATTTCACTCCATCCAGGAACTTCCTCATCCTCAGAAGAGTCCCTTTTGGGCTCTTACCTGGGCACACTCCATCCACTAGCAATGAAGTCCAGCAGCTTCTCTGAAATTCAGTTGTGCCAAGCACTAGCCCAGGTTAAATGACACCAGCAGGATGGGTCACAAATGAAATTTGAATCAGGTCTTCTTGGTTCAGAGCTTTAACACTGCTTCAGAACTATTGGTGCTGTCATCACAGTCACCTTCTTTCTTCATCTTCATCATCATCATCTTTTTCCTCCTCCTCCTGCTAAGCTTTAACAAGCATCAAGAAGCTAGGGCAATGTTTCAGATAAACGTTGCATGCTCCCAGAGACCCCAATAGGGCTTTGAACACATTGGGTGTTTAGTCAAAAGTTAAATTAAATTAAATTGAAAATTCGCTGTCACTTTAACTATTGGTAAATCACAACAGATTGCCAGGTAAAGAAGTCCGTTTCACCTTCCCCATAAACGGAGGACAAAGCCACACATTATACACCAAGCACCAGTGAAACTCAGCTAGATGAGGGAAGGCGTCACTTTCCCAGCTAAAAGTACAGTGGGGTTGTCACGTGACCGCTGCTTATACGCCATCTCGCTCCTCCCCCACCCAGCCCCCGCCCCAGGGCTTCCCTGGCCTGGGACTGAGCCACGTTCACAGCGGAGCTAGAGAGGAGGGAGGCGGGGCCACGTTCCCGTTTACGTGTGCGTGCCCCGCCCACTCCATAGCCCGGATGAGGAGTATCGCCATTACCGCCGAAGCCGCCGTAGGAGCCTGTGGAGGCTAAAAAGCCTGCTGGCCGAACCATGAGATTCCTCTCCCGGTTGATCCTGATAGTGCTGCTCGTCTTCCCCACCGCGCTACTGCTTGGGGGCGGCCCTGGAGGTACGGCGAGAGAGGAGTGGGAGGATTAAGACGCGGGACCTCTGCAGTGCTTGCCAAGTTTGGTGGTGGGGGCGGTGGGAGGCGGTGGCTCGCGGTGGTCGCCCGCCCTCTGGTTCTTGCTTCTTTCCGATCCTCTCTCCCCTCCGCCGATCTCTGGGATTGAGGCTGCGGGGGGCAGGGCGGGGAGTCCTGGGTGCATGAGTAGGCCCCCAGGAGCGGGGCTCTCCCGACCCCCTCCCGTGCGGATCCCTAGCGGGCCGCGCTCTTTCCCAGCCGGGCCGGATGACGTTGCTTCGTGCCCCTTACCCCGGCGCTGTGACCTGCATTGCTTTCCCTGGTCGGTGCGTTCCGGGATCTAGGGCATCCCGAGGCCGGCGAGAGGAGGGCGGCGGAGCGGAGCTGCTGTGGCCGCTGCCCGCGCCTCAGCCAACCGCTTTCCCCCGCCCCCACGCACCCTCGGCGCCGGGCTCTGGGCTGACGTGTCATTATCTTCTATAGGGGGCCTTGCTTCATTCATTTCACGGAATCCATGTTTCTCAGCACCCAGCCTGGCATAGCACTTCTCCTGGAGATCTTAACCTTCCCCTCTCCCACCCTCGGGACACACTTTACTGAATTAGCCCCTTAATCTCAAAAAACGGGATGTTTTTTTCTCCTTGTGCCCATTGAGCAGCGTTCAGCTTATGTCTTTATGTTGGACATGTTGTGTAACCCCGCTCTCTTAATCACTCTTAAATTTCATCTAAAAACCGTTTCTGGGCCACTGGCCTTAGGCTTAATTTAGAATAGAGAACCTTGATTCCAAAACTTGTATGGGGCTGTGAAAGAAATTCCTTAATGGTATTCCCTATATGCTACTGTAGTCAAAGCAATGAAGAGAAAGCAAAAAGGGGGATGAGGGTGAATAAAGTAGGTACAGCTTGATGTAGTAGAAAGAGCATCTTGAAACCTGGGTTCTAAAATCCCAACTCAAGCCTCTAACTTGACCCTGGACAAGTCACTTACACTTTCCACTTTCAGTTTTATCTGTAAAAAAGAGGAGATTTAAACTAGGTGATCTCTAAGATGCTTTACAACTCTAAAAATCTAATTCCCAAGGATTGTTTTGATTAAATTTTAATGATATAATCCAGTGAACTCTTCTTATGTGTTACAAAGGAAATAAAGTACGTTGATAGATTTTTGTCTCAATGTGTGGAAAGAATATTTTGTAGAAGAACTTAATTCAGCTCTCTAGGTTATAAGAAAAAGTGAATTTGCCTTAGGAGCTGCTTGCAAATCTCCTTTCCTTCTGCCTCTTAAAGATAACTTAATTTTAAAATATTCTGATTTTGACCATTTTTACTTTGTGGTTTGACTCTTTCTACCAAAATTGGCTTTGGATCTCCCCTCCTCCCCCCTTAATTTTTCACAAACAAGAATGTTTAGGGTAAAGTAAATGTCACTAAGATTTTTATCAAAATACTGCTGTTGTATTAGTAAACACATGTGATTTGAAATCTACTAAGTTAAACTGAAAGGAATGACTAGAGGCCATTTTGTATAACAAAAGTCAAATTTAAGGGTGCTTCATTTTAAATTGCTATGTCACATATTGTTAGCATTTAACATCTTAGTTTGGAAAGTTGAAGTTCTTTGTTTCATAGTATCGTTTTTCCTGTTTTGCAAAGTTTATGACTGTCACGAACATTTAAGTAGAAGCCAAACTCAGGATTGTGAGAATCTTTATGTATATATACTTTTCTTCCTGGGTATTACAGCATGTGTATTTGTGCTCTTGCCTATATTTTTAAAACTGAATTGCCACATCATCATTCTTTCCACAAATTATTGGTAGATCCACATACTGGTGACCTAGAAGTTGTTTTCAGGGTTTATTTTAGAAAATACTTAACAAACCAATTTAGAGGTTTCTTTGTATTTAAACTGCTTATGTAGAAAAGCAATATTGTTTTACTTTTGTTTTCTTCTAGGCTTTAATCTGAGTTTCTCTCATTTTCTAATTTAAATATTTTAGAACTTTACATTGAGCTCAAAGCAAGCAGAAATACAAATAAATCTTTTTTTCTGTTAAGCTGTTTTGCTATGTTTTCACTATATTTTTCACAGTATAAAATGGTTTACATGCATTGGTGATCATTAATTTATTGATATGATTCTTCCGAACAATATGGTAGCAAATTCTGAGTGTTTTACTGTTTTGCATGTCTGAATATATGTGTCTTTTAAACAATATTTGTTTGATTACAATTTTAACCATCAGGATTAACTTACTGATTAATATCTTGCTTTTAGGTTCAATTGTTACAAACACTTTCTGTTTACATTGTTAGGATCAGTAGCTGTGGCCCAAGATGCTACGGAGGATGAAGAAGCACTGGAAGATACAATAATTGAAGATGAAGATGATGAAGCTGAAATAGAAGAAGATGAACCCACAGATTTGGTTGGTGATTATTTGATGTCCTGAGCATTATGATCTTGATGAAACTTGTTATAAATTTTTTTTATCAGTTCATAATTTTATGAGGTCTGGAGAATCTAATTATGTAGATTGTAAAACAATATCTTGCTTTGATCATCAGATTTGAAGTTGGCAGGGACCTTAGAAGTCATCTTGTCATTTGTAGTAGTAGGGGTCCTAGATAGTAGATTTGGATTCTCCTGTAATAGACAGATTAGGGGAACTAACTAGGGGGGAACTAAGAATCACTGTGCCACCTTTTTCCCTTGTAGGTGCTAATTCAACTCTGTTCATTTCTTACTGTAATCACAGAACTTCAGGAGTCATCTAGTCAAACCTAGCCTCCAAAAGAGAATTCCCCAGTCATTGAGTTGTCATCCTGCATATTTCTTGGATACTTCTGGTAAAGAGGAACCTACCAGCTGGCTCTGGAGTCAAGGGACCCTGTATGACCAGGGTCAAGTCATTTAACCTCCCTGGGCTTCATCTGTAAAATGAGGTTAGACTAGAGAACCTTCTAGTCCCTTCTAGTTCTAGCTTTAGATCTATGATCCCTTGACCTCCCTAAATAACTAGATAGCTCCAAGGTTTGCTTTACATCCACCCTAAATTTGCCTCTTTACAATTTCCGCTCAGTGTTACTAGTTTTGTCCCCTGGAAAGAAGTTGAACAATAGAACAAGACTAACACATCTTCTACAGGACAGCCTTCCACATATTTTATGAGCTCTCTCATGTGTTGCTTCTTCCCCTGTCTTCTCTATGCCACACGTCCCCATTCTCCTTTACTGGTGGTGAATATGCATGCAAGATTCTTTACTATTCTATTTGTCCTCCTCTATATGAACTACAGTTTATTAATATCCTTTCTATAATGAGGTACCCTGATCTAGTTCTCTTCTTCCCCTCATTTCTTATCCTTCTGAAATCAAGAAGCAGCACAGAGACTGGAATAACAATTTAAAAGAACACTTAAAGGAAGCCAGATCCTGAGTAACTATAATATAATAAATAACCAGTCTTGGTCCTGAAGAACAGATAAAATAACATGTCTTCCTCCTCTCAGGAGAAGGGTAGGAGCCTATAGAAACAGAATGTTGCATACATTGTCAGGTGCAGTCACTGTAGCATTTGTTTTTGCTTGACTGCTTTACTTTTTTTTTTGTTTTTTTGCTTTTTGGAGGGGAGAAGGTAGGGCAGTTGGAGTTGAGTGACTTGCCCAAGGTCACATGCCTAGTTTTGTGTTAAGTGTCTGAGGCTGGATTTGAACTCAGGTTCTCCTGACTCCAGAGCCATTGCTCTATTTGCTGTGCCACTTAGCCACCCCATTTACTGTTAAGCAAGAATGAAGGGAGTTGGTATATCCAGAAATAACTAATGTAAAAACAAAAACAATAAACTTTTTGAAAGAAGAATAGCATGAAATAATTAATGTAAAACTGCCAGATTAATCTTACTCAGACATCATTCTCATTCCCATTACACGTGAATCTTGAACCTGCAGTGATTTCACACATGGTTGAAAAATCTAACTGGCTCCCATCCTAACAAAACTTTCTTCTCTCTTCTAATTAATTAATTAATCTATTCGTTCATTCATCCATTTGTTTATTTGGGGGGGGGGAGGCAGGGCAGTTGGGGTTAAGTGACTTGCCCAAGGTCACACAGCTAGTAAGTATCAAGTGTCTGAAGCTGGATTTGAACTCAGATCCTCCTAACTCCAGGGCCATTGCTCTATTCACTGTGCCATCTAGTTGCCTCTCATCCTGTTTATATTCCACTGATTTCATTTATTGTTACTTGAATTTTTCCATCTTAGTCAAGCCATTCTCTTGCTTCACTTGGAAGTAAGCAGCTTACAAATTACAACCTGCTTGCCTAGAATACCCTTCTTTAACCCACCCATGTTTTCTTCCTAAAACTTACATCTTTCAAGGATCCAACTATGAATTATCCTACTTGAGCCTTTATTACTTTCATTGGTCCTTAGTGTGATCATTTATGCTGCATTTGGCTTTTTCTTATTTGAAGTTTTAAGTTCCAAATTCTATCCTTCTTCTTACCACTCCCTCTTTCCTGAGATGATAAGCAGTCAGATATAGGTTATACATGTGCAATTATGTAAATCATTTCCATATTAGTCATTTTGTACAAGAAGACTCAAAAGAAAAAAATGACAAAGTGAAAAATAGCATGCTTCAGTCTGTATTAAATTAATATCAGTTCTTTCTCTGGAGGTGGATTAGTATGCTTCGTCATTAGTCCTTTAGAGGATTGTCTTGGATCATTATATTGCTGAGAATAGCTAAGTCATGCACAGGTCTCATAGAACAGTATTGTCAACTGTGTACAACGTTCTGGTTCTATTTTACTTCACTGTGCATAAGTTCATGTGTTTCCTGGTTTTTCTGAAATCATCCTGTTTGTCATTTCTTGTAGCACAATAATATTTCATTACAGTCATATACCATAGCTTCTTTAGCCTTCCCTAATTGATGGGCATCCCTTTGATTTCCAATTCTCAGGTCCCTACCCATTTGTATGTCTTTTTAAGACTCTTGTTTTACATTCCCCAATGTAACTGGATAGGTTATTTGTCCTAACTCAATCCATTCATTTCTTCATTAGTGCTGGTAATAAAAAGTATGCCATTTAAAAAAAATAAAACCAATTTCAGGTGGGTAATTTGAGATGAGAATAGAAAGGGAATTCGTCATAGTAATTAGAAATAATATATTGAATTACTCTTATGAAGATTTGGTTTCCTTTTTTCTTGAGTAGACTAGGAGGAGGGATCCCCAGTAGGTGATTGATTTCCTTGTCCTTTTCAAGAGAATGGCCAACTCACTTTAGCCTAATTTTGAGATCTTTTCTCTCCTTCAACCCAAGAAATGTGTAGTTACCCCTTCCACATTGTGGGGATTAGGGGCACCATGCCTCCTTGACCTAGAAAATCCCCATAAAGTCTTTAGGGATAGACCATTCACCTTCGTTTTCCATTAGAAAATCACATAAGGACTTAGCATTTTCTCATATGATGCCAGAGTCTACTGGAATACCTTTTTTAAAAAAAATAACAAAACTGCATTTCTGAGTTTCTAAACTTTTTCTATGTCTTCTGCAGCTTTTGCAAAACTTCCCCAAAATTCCCATTTAATTTCTTATGCCAAGCTACAATATATTGAAACCACAATGGGGAAAGTTGCAGTATGGAAAAGATAACTGTAGTCCTAAAATCAGGGAGCATGGCATACAGAAAAAAGTAGGGTTGGGTTTTTTTTAATAATAATAATGTATGTACTTTTAACTGTAAAACAGTATATAAAATAAGCTTTTCTAATGCTCTAATTGACGGAAAGACTTTGATTTCATTAAGATAGCTAATTTGTGAATTAATAGATAAATCCTAGGGATTTGCTTGAGGCATGTAAAAGTTGAACAATCTGTATATAACCAGTAAGTGTGAGAGATGGGACTTCAAACCCAGTTCTTTTGGACTGCAAGCCCCACTCTGTCTACTTAAAATACTTCTAATAATAATATTGCTATTCTGCTAAGAGGCAATGAAAGGTAGAAGTTAGAGTGTTAAAGTTGAAGTTGGGTAGACTTCCACCTTTTAAATTCCTGCTCATCATTTAAAAAAATAATGCAAATTACCACCATCTATTATGTCTTCCCTAATCTCTCCCTCTTTACTCCAAGATTTGCCCCCCCCCATCAAGTTTTCCAAAGTAGTTTGATAATGTACTACATCTCTTATTTTATATTTTATATAAGTTACTAGTATATGTATCATATGATTATAGATTATCTAGGCCAAGTTTCCTATTAGAGATGAGGAAGCAGAGACCTCCTGAGGCTGAATGAGGCAGCATAGCATAGTGAATAGTGTTGAACTTTGAATCAGGAAAATTTGGGTTTAAATCCCTTTTCAGATATTAACTAGCTATATGACCTGGGATAAATCACTTTTCTGTACCTCAGAATTCCTTATCAAGAGTTTTATTGGTTTTCCATGCTTTTAGTTTTTGTTTTATCTTTCATACACCTGCCAGATTGATATTCCTAAAACTTGGGCTCCCCAAGGTTATTCCACTGTTCAAGAAGTTTCAGTGGCGCTCCCTCTTGCCTTTAGGGCAAAATAGAAATTTAAAGACCTTCACAGTATGGCTTTAATCCATCTTTCTAGGCTTATTTCACTGTACTCTCCCTCACATTTTCTGAATTCTAGTCAAGCTAGCTTACTTGTTACATACCTCTGTGCCTTTTCATAAGCTGTCTTTCATACTTGTAGTACTCCCCCACATAACCTCTGCATCTTTTGAAATCTGTAGTTCTTTTTAAGTTACTGCTGTCGTCTGTCACCAAGCATTTATTAAGTGTTTGCTATTTATGGGGTTAAGCCCTGGGAATGTGAATGCAAGCAAAAAGAAAGACAATCCATGCCCTCAAGGAGTTTACATTTTAATGGAAAAGATAACACACCTAAGAAAGCTGAAAATGGTGGGAGAGGGCAGGGAAGCCAAGCCGATCTGAAGTGCCTATTCACTGCCTTATTGTTCTGTGAGTTGGTATAAAAGTTTGGTAGCCCCACTGCTAGTAATAAGGACTTTTTTCTTATATTAATATAGCTGTTTTTAATATTATTAGGCAGAAGAAAAAGAAGAAGACCTCTCTGGTGAACCTGAAGCCTCACCAAGTGCAGACACAACTATCTTATTTGTAAAAGGAGAAGGTAAAATAAACATTTTTCAGCACTATAAGTAAAAATATTCCTCAGTTACCACCATAAACAGGGAATAGAGCTAGATGTAGGACCTTGGAGAAAGGAAAAAGGTTCTGGAACAGTGCTTAAGTAAGTACTTTGCATGTATTCCTCTTCAAAACAGTTATATCCTGGAATTGGCATAGTGGATATTCTCTTTACAAAACTTCTCTATTTAAAGAATGACATGTGGAACTTGAAAAGAAAAAATAAACTGGGGGGGAAAAAAACGAAGAAAAATCTATTTGACTTAGGAATTAAATGCCCGTGGATCAGTGAGCATTTCAAAGCTTCTCTTTTTTAGGAATATTCAAACTGTTGTACTATAGTATTGCATGTTTTTTAATGTAAAATATTGATGAAATATTAGTTTTGCAGTCAGCTGTCAATTGGATCCTTGATGTATGAATGAAAATTGTAAAGGGTGTCTTAGATAAAAGTTATTTGTTAAGGACTTGTTTCTCATAGATTTCTGAAAATTTCTCTTTAATACTGGTATACTTTTTGGTTCTTGTAATTGTCAGAATTTTAATTTGAAGAAAGATTTGGTTTTCCCCTCTCGTTTTGTGGCTTTTTAACTTTTTTACTTAATTTGCATTTTTATTACTCATAGTATTAACAATACTTTTGGTTATTATAGCTTAGTATTCTTTCCCTACCTTTTTATGTCATCTGTTTAACAGAATTATCATGGAAAGAACATAAGATTTAGAATTAGAATAGCTGAGTTTGAATCCTGGCTTTGATACTTAATAACTGAATTTGAACATCTCACTGAACTACTTTCAGCCTTAGTTTCTTCATTAACAAAATGAGTCTCTTTAGATCAACTCACAATAGGGTAGGGAAAAAGTGCTTTGGAAACCTTAAAGTATTATAGGTACGTATGAGGACTAGACTCATAATTTCATCTGTATAGGGAATTTCCCAGGGAAGAAACTCCTACCAGTGCAAGTCATCTATAGAAATATGAGCTATTAGATCCTTGTAGCTCTAAGTATGTTTCAGAATAATAACAAAACAATTTTAGTAACAAGTTATTTCCCAATAGAGGGAAGGTAATACAAGGCATTTGGCCTATAAAGCATTTGAAGCCAAGTGATTCCCAGCAAAATCAGGTCCAACTCTCAAGGTGTAATAACTGACATTTAGATATATTGTCTCGTGTGATCCTAAAGTATCTCTAAGGTCATTAGTATAGGGATTCTCCCCATTTTACAAATGAAGAAATTGTGTTTCAGAGAGGTTAATCTCATTGGATCATTGGATCGTCACAGCTCTGAGGAGAAGGGGTTATTATGTCCATTTTACAGATGAGGAAACTAAAGATCAGCAGAATGAATTAACTTCTTCCTTGCCATAGACCTAACGGGTTGGAGATGAAATTGAATTTAAGTCTCCTGACATCTGAAGTCCAGTGTTTCTTTCACCATCTTTATTCTCTAAAGTTCTCTAACATCAGGGGATCTACTCTAAACAGGGTTAACACAGTTTAATTTTCTTTGGCTATGTTGACATTTTTAGCCAGTTATCACTAGTTTATTCTAACTATCAGCTTTGGGTCCTTAGGCTGCTTCAAGTGGACCATACAACTACTACATGATAACCCTACTACTAGATGTTTACAGCAACTTCCAGATCACATACTTGTAATTGAGATTTGACATCTGTAAATTTAGATAGGCATAATTTTTAAGGTTGGAATTGAATGTTCAGATATCATTTTTATATCTTATTGAAAGCTTTTTAACTTTCCTATCTTAATTTTCTTTCTTAGATTTCCCAGCAAATAACATCGTGAAGTTCCTGGTGGGCTTTACAAACAAGGGTACAGAAGACTTTATTGTTGAATCTCTAGATGCCTCATTCCGCTATCCTCAGGATTACCAGTTTTATATCCAGAATTTCACAGCTCTTCCTTTGAACACCGTAGTGCCACCCCAGAGACAGGCAACATTTGAGTACTCTTTCATTCCTGCAGAGCCCATGGGTGGGCGTCCTTTTGGTCTAGTCATCAATCTGAACTACAAAGATTTAAACGTAAGGCCTGCTTATGCTTTTTTAAAATTTATTTAAAGTTGCAAGGGGGGTGGGGAGTGTGTGTGACATTTTTCTTGATAATTACTCATTCTGGATCATAAACCACTCATTTTTTAGGGATGTAACTATCAAATTTGTGAATTATCCAAGACTCCCCCTTCTTTAGTTGCCTGCCTTTTGGCTGTTTTATGCCTTCTACTTATCTGAAAGTTTTATACATTATGATCTCTAGTGTTCTAGAACAAAAGTGTTCTAGCAGAAAAGTTTGTTTAATTTTAATCATTGGGAATGAAGAAGGAGGCCTAATTTTAGTTTTGATATCTTTTTGTTCACATTAGATGTATATTATATGTTAAGCAGAACTGATATCCTAGAATTCTAGTGTTCACAGTTAACCTCCAGGATATGTCAGTCTTTTTTTCCTGCCTTCAAATAAAATATGGAACCATTAAAAATAGAAAGGTGTCTTACAATATTTAATGAGATTAGAGTCTCATGCCCCTACAGTGTTATCTTTTTACCTATAAGGTTACAAAATAACATGATATCCAACCTGCAGATACAATTTTTATCCAATTTAAAGACCTCCAGTACAGATAATCACATGAAAATATTTTTTCACCTCTGAGAATTTTGTTTATTGGAAAATACTTTTATGTAGTACTGTAGAGGACTGTTGTGGATAATGTCAGATTAAAACCCTCAGGTACAGTATTTTAGTGACAAATAATGATATTAAATCATCTTTGTTAATAGATTTTAAAAGATCTGTGAATTGCTTTTATGTTTCTGATTTGCATATGAGTTAAATACAAGGAAGTAGAGTTTAGATATATTACCCAGCTTGCTCCATTTTTCTCCTCTCCAAATTCTTTCCTACTGGAGATAAACTGTATCACCTCTCAGACTGATGACAGAACTCTAAAAGTTGCCCTAACCAGTGTCATTTTTCAATAACATTAATAAAATGATTGCCAAAATCCATCAGTTACAAAATCCAACAGTAATGTCATTTGCCCAGTAGGAAATCAGGAATCAGATGGTTGGTGTTGACCTGTACCATGAGTCTCCCATAACATTGTTTTGCCTGAATCATTTAATTCTTTTAAGCAAGGTTTGATGGTATTCTTGTTAGAGTGGACAAACATGGGGTGGCTAGGTGGTGCAGTGAATAGAGCACCATCCCTAGAGTCAGGAAGTCCTGAGTTCAAATGTGGTCTCAGACACTTAACACAAAAAACTAGCCATGTGACCTTCGGCAAGTCACTTAACCCCAATTGCCCTACCTTCCCCTCTCCAAAAAGCAAAAAAATAAAAATAAAAAAGAACAGACAAACATGATCTTACATGCATGTGACCTGATGATGGAACCAAGTTTCTCATATGGCTAACATTATTTCCACTAAAGAAAGTTATTCTAATGATTTAAGTCAGTCCCATTTGTTTTGAAGTGATTGGTTTCTAATCTTGCTATTTAGAAGATAAATTTAGATTTTCCTTTCCCACTTCTTAGAATGGTATGCTGCTACTAAACCTTCTCTATTTTTCTCTCTACTTAAGAGGGGAAGAAATGAATCTGAAAGTGTTGTTCTGGCATAAGTTTTTTTTATTGTGCATCTCTTCTGCTTTTCACTAGTTGTCCCCGTCCCATTCCTTCATTTTCCCTTTACTTTGGTTCCCAAAGAAGCAGTGTTAGCAGTGGTACAAGCATCTATATTATAAGTGATATAGAGGAGAGATACCACATTGAAGTGGTGATTTACAGTGGTGGTAATTTTTTAAAAATTCATTTTTTATGTTTTTAAATTATTTAGTATTTTATTTTTCCCTAATTACATGTAAAAACAATTTTTTACATTTGTTTTTAAAATTTTGAGTTCCAAAGTTCCAAATTCTTTCCCCTCCCCACCCTTCTCATTGAGAAGGCAAGCAATTTGATAGAGGTTATACATGTGTAGCATGCAAAACATTTCCATTTTATTCATGTTATAGACAAAAACATAGACACACACACACACCGCCCCCCCCCCCAAATCCAAGAAGAATAAAGTAAAGAAAAAAAAAGCTTCAATGTATATGCTGACTTCATCATTTCTTTCTCTTGGTATGAATAGCCTTTTTTCATTCTAAGGCCTTCAGAGTTAGCTCTTCACAGCAGTACAGTGATCCAAGACAGTCATCACAGTTGATCATCTTGCAGTATTGCTGTCCTTTGTACAGTGTTGTCCTGGTTCTACTCATTTCACTTTGCATCAATTCATGTAAATCTTTCCAGGTTTTTCTGGGAGTTTTTTGCTTGCTCGTCATTTCTTGTACCATAATAGTATTCCATCACAATCAAACCACAGGCTTGTTCAGCCATTCCCCAATTTTCAATTCTTTGCCAAGTGTTGGTAATTTTAAACCAATAATTTATAGTTAAAATTTGCTGGCTATACATTTTGACCTCATCAGTTATGAGAATGCTGTATGATCAGCTAATGTAGCTTAAATGCATTTTAAAATCTCTTTGAAACTTTAATCATTTCAACATATTTCAGATTTTTGTGTTTTTATAGGGCAATGTGTTCCAAGATGCTGTCTTCAATCAAACAGTTACAATTATTGAAAGAGAAGATGGGTTGGATGGAGAAACGTAAGAGAGTGTTGTGATAAAGTAGATCATAGGATCATAGATTTAAAGCTGGAAGGGACCTTAGAGGTCATCTAGCCCAACTTCATTATTTTGCAAAAGAATAAGCTGAGTTGCAGAAAAGTGTAGTTACTTGTCCAGTGTCACCCTTAATAGTAAATGAAGAGCCAGAGTGAATCCAGTAACCTTTCTATTACACTTTGCATCCTGTCCTGATGAGCAGTTAGGATAAAACTAAGATTTATTGCTTCTTAAATATGTTTCTCAGGGGACCATGTCACTCCTGAAATGGGGGGTGAGGGGCCAACGTGTCATGTGTGCTTAGGGAAATTCAGACTGCTCAGTTGAGTCCCTTAGATGACCAGTAAAAAGTAGAGATAATGTAATCTTTATAGTGAAGTAAAGCTTCAATTCAGCTATATTTCCATATATTTCTTATATTTGCTGCAAAAGACTTAGCTCATTGGGGAATTTATTATTTACTTCGAAACATATGCCCAATATTTCAATAGGATTTTGAATTGGGAATTCATATAGCTTAAAAAGCCACATATCTTAGGAAGAACAAGGAAGTTACCCCAGCTTGCTCCATTTTACTCCTCCTCTCCAAATTCTTTCCTACTAGAGATAAATTATATATCACTTTTCAGACTGATGACAAAACACTAATTTTCTCTTGAGTTTTCCCCTTTTAATACTGCTTTCGAAAAATATTTTGAGACTTAATCTCTAAGATGTTATTTAGTTTTTTAGCAGAGAATGTATATGATGATTGGCAATATCTACCACTCAGCTGTTCTATTCCGTGTTTTGTGGGGTGCTTTTCTTCACTTTATATTATAATTTGTATTCATTCATCGTGTCCTAAATATGGTATAAAATAATTTACTGAAACCTTATAACACCTCTTTTTTTTTCACCAGATCTGTGATTTCATCAGTATAGATGACTCTCTGTATGAGAAACTCTTTACCTATTCAGATTGTAAACTCTTGCAATTTAGAGGTTTAGACAGTTGCCTGGGGACACAGAGAGATGTTCAGGGTCACAAAACCAGTATGTGTTACATAACTGGCTCGTAATTGAATCCTTTAAAATTCCATGTCTTATTGATGAGATTAATTAGAGCAGTGGTTCTCAACCTTCCTAATGCCGCAACCCTTTAATACTTGTATCTGGGTATATCTGCATGTGGGTGGACCCACCTGGAGATGGATAGAGGAGCAGTGTCTCAGTTCCTAAGACCATCGTTTGACCCCCAAAGGGGTCGCGACCCATAGGTTGAGAACCGCTGAATTAGAAGATTTATGGCATGTCTTAAAACTATAATAGCAGTCATCTTCATTTATGGTAATTCATTGTGCTTTTTTTGCCTTCCTTGAAATAAGGATCTTTATGTATATGTTCCTTGCTGGACTTGGGCTACTAGTTGTTGTTGGACTTCATCAGCTTCTAGAATCTAGGAAGGTAAGGAATTGTATATGCTCTCTTCTTGAAAGTTATAGCTATGAAAATCACTTAAAATTGAGTTGACAATAACCTGACCCCTTGTGACATCTTAATTATATGAAAAAAAATTTTGTGTGGTTTACTTTAATTGTAATTAAAGACAATTGAGTATTTCTTAGGTTCTTGTAATAAAATAGAAGCCTGACCTTTTAGTGATTGTTGGTTATTATAATTCTAATAAAATCTTACTTAAGTACTGATATATCTAAAATTATTTTTGTGTTCTTTTAGAGAAAAAGACCAGCCCAGAAAGTAGAAATGGGTACATCGAACCAAAATGATGTTGATATGAGTTGGATTCCCCAAGAGACTTTGAATCAAATCAGTAAGTTTGCATAAAAATTTTACTGGGGGAAGTACTTGAGAAATTTGAGGCTGAAATAAATGTTTCCATAATTCTTTTCTAAAGAAAACTAAGTTAAGAAATAAATGTCATTTAAAAGTCATCTCTTCCCATCCACAGTTCTCAGATGTCTTGTGTACAATCTAGTATATTTTAAAGGTTGATTAAATGCTTTGCTTTCTCTACAAAAATGGTAAACAGTCACCTCCCTTTTTATAACTTCCTTTCCACCAAAATAAACCCCATAATAAACAGAGTGGCCAGGGTCTGTGGTTTTTGTAGATGAGGAAAGGAAAAGTACCAACTCTTTTTATATAGTGTTAGTTTTGTCTAAAAACTAAACATCTATCTTTACTTTTAAGTTAATTTTTTAAAAAAATCTGTCTTTAATTTTATATTTAAGGTTGTGTATGAACTCTTTTTATATTCCTAATCTTTTCCTATCTCTTTTCTTTCCTGTTGCTTCAGTGCAGAGTAGAAGAGGTGAGGCAATTAAACTTTGTTGATGATGCTTAGTAATGGGGATTTTTCCTGGATAGCAACACATCATTTGAGCTAGTTATGGAATACCAGTTAATGATCATGTTCAGTTTTCAGTATTATATTTCTTAGAGAAATTTGATAAATGATGATAGTTTGATTTTTCAGGAGAAAGAAAGAAAATAATTATAATCTGATCCTTTAGCATCAGGAAACTCCAGTGGTGCCCCTATTACCTCTCAAATCAAACATAATCCTCTATTTAACATTCAGTGCTTTTCACAATGTAGGCCACCCCTCCCATACCTTTCTAGTCTTCTTTTTCCCACATCCATACTCTTTGATACAGTGACATTAAGACATTCTGAGTGTTTTCTCTGAATGGTACCATAGGCATGGAACATTCTCTTTCTCCATCCCTGCCTCCAGGCTTCCTTCAAGTCCCAACTAAAATCCCACCTTCTACAGGAAGCCTTTCCCAATCCCTCTTAATTCTAGTACTTGCCCTGTGTTGGTTTTTCCTATTTATCCTATATATAACTTGTTTATAAATAGTTGTTTGCATGTTTTCTCTCCCATTAGACTGTGAGCTCCTTGAGAGCAAGGACTGTCTCTCTGATGCTTAGCACAGTGCTCTCTGGCACAAATAGTCATTTAATAAATGTCTGTTAACTTACAGATATTAGTTACCTATACATTTATATCTTTAACTTTTATGAAGTTAGTTACCTATACATTTGTATCTTTAACTTTAACTTTTCTCTAACAATGAAATATAAATAGGTACCAAGTAGCTTTTATATTTAAAAATAGCCTAGAGGGTTTTTTTCCATCACTTTATTTTTAGGCAGCTCAGTAACTTTAGCATGAGCTGTCACTTCTCTAGGTCTATTAATTGAGAAGGAAATTTTTAAAAAGTTCTTTTAAATCTCAGAAGGGTTAACATGGCATGGAGGAGAGAAGTGAGTTTTTCTTAATGTATTTTCTACTGGAAATCTAGGTCTAGTATTTTAAAATACAACTACTGTTTTAAAATGTAGCCACAATCAATTTATTTAACTGGAACCTCTAAAAAATTTTTTTGAGAGGGACAGTTTTTTTATCTCCCCTTTAAACTCCCCAAATGCAGATGTCCTTGATGATCTTATTTGCTTCTATGACTTCACACATCAGGGCAGCCATATCTCTTACCCAAACTTCACACACGTATTTCCAGGTGTCTGGGATTCTGATTTCACCTGGGTGTCCTCCACTTCCAGTTTAGCATAACTCTCCTTTCTTCCCACTCCCACCAGTTTCCCTTCCCACTCTCTCAATTTAGGTGTTTCTAGTCATTGTACCATCATATTTCTAGTTTTCCAGGTTGTTAAGCTGTGAGTTATCTATGGTTTTCCCTTTCCCTTATGCTCTTATATCAAATCCGGTACCACCCCTGTTGATTCAACCTCTAAAATTTCTTATGGACTCATAAATGAGCATTGGAGTTGTAAGAAGCTTTAGAGTATCTAGAACAAGATGCCTTCATCTCTTTTCCATTCATGCTGCCCCTCTGGTTTGTATCTTTATTTCCACTAGACTTTTATAGCTTTAAAGTTGGTCTCCTTAATTCAAGGCTTTTCTGTTACCCAGTCTATTAATCAGTCCATATATGTTGCAGACAGTGGGGGTGGTCCCCCCGCATCTTTCTCACACAGTTTACCGGGTAATCTTCCCGATATACCGATCTAATTATGCACCTTAGAAACCTTCAGTCTGCTTCCCCATTACCAGTAGGCTAAAATGCAAGCTCTCTAGCCTAGCATTCAGAGCCCTCAGCATTCTGTCTCCAGTCTCACCCTTCTGGCCTTATCTTAGGCTACTCCCTTCTAGGGACTCAAACTAGACTAATTAGTGATTACTCATTCTCATCCTTTCCTTTTCTGCCTTCATGCATATATATATATATATTCCTGCCACCCCAGGCTTAGAATGTGCTATTTTTAAAAATTCTCTTCCTTTTACATGACTTATAAAGGAGGAATTGATGCAACAATCCACCATAGCAGTGGTAGCAAACTGAGATAGAAATGGGGACCATTAATCTATTAATTAGTGTTTTTCAGGGCCAAGTATTAACTTAGTTTTAAAATGTAATGTTATCTCTGTCATACTGTATTTTTATTTATTCTGTTAAATTTCCCAATTACATTTTAATCTGGTTCAGCGACACTTGAGAGGGTGGTTGTGTGTTTGATAGCTCTACACTAGAGGATTCCTTTCAGGTTAGCCTCATTCCATTGCTCAACATCTGCTAGTCTAGTAGCAAACAAAATTAGTTTGACAAAAGTTGTTTTTAACAAATCCATGCTGGCTTCTAGTGATCATTGCTTCTATTTCTCAGTTCAACCATCTGTTTAATGTATTCTAGAATTGTGTCTGGGTTCATCATCAAGTTCATGAAACTCTAGTTTCTAGATGGCACTTTCTGAAAAATAAAAAAATTTTGTCATCTTTGGGACAGATCTGTATAGCCTGTGGCTCATGGACTATTTACACAGCCCTTGGGCACACTAAAGGATTTCTGGATGTTTTCCTCCAAATTTTTCACAGGCCACCCGAAATCCTTTGATGGAGCACAGGTTGTGCAGGTCTGGCCTAGAGACTTGAACTCATTTAAAGCAACCAGATACACTGCCTATTTTGAACTCCAGTTAATCATACTAGTCTTAAACTTTCTAATTTTGAGACTTTTCTCTTTAATGGAAGAAATAGAAATAGTATTATGTGTTTAGTGGGTGAGTAGCTGGTTGAGCAACATATTTAAAGGAGTAATAAATTGTTCACTTGCATGATGATGGTTCATATTTATAAAATACTTTTATGATTTATAAAGAGCTTTCTTTACAACAATTCCATATATATTCTTCTGGTTACAGTTATGAAAATTGAAGCTCAGAGCATTTTACTGTCTTGCCCTTAGTGGTGCAACCTGGCCCTTTCACCTCTCAGTCTAGTGTTACTTGCAGTATACTAACAATCTCTTATGATTAAGATGTCTTTGGTAGCATAGAGGAAATTGAGGGGAAGTGGTATTCGGGACTGTGTTTGAAAATTAAGGAGGAGCTGATTCCTGAAGTAGAAATGATGGGAGCCTTAGGGGAAGTAAGCTCTTCATCTTGGAATTTTTATACGGAAGAATAAAGCCAATCAGAGTCTGGCATACATTGACATATATTTTGGAAGAACAGGGTTCAGAGAATCCCATGAATTTAAACTCAGTAGGTAAAAGTAATGGAGAAAATATGGGTCAAGCTCAAGAATAAAGACGTAGAGAAGAAATTCTGATGAGGAATCAGTTAGTCTAATATTTATTAAGTCCTCATCAAATGCCAGATATTGTGCTAGACTTTGAGAATACAAAAACCAAAGAGAAACAGTGCTATTAAAGAATTTACATTATTTAGGGAGACAAAATACACATATGTAAGCATATACAAAAGTATATACACATGTTTTAGCCATGTGTGTTCCCTAAGACCTCCTTGGACCTTCTTCCCTTTTTCCTCTCACTCTATCTCATTAGTTCCCATAGATTCCATCATCTTCTCTATGCAGATGATTCTCAGATCCTTTTGTCCACCTCTCTTCTGAATTCCAGATTCACAACTCCAACTGTTTATTAGATATCTTGAATTGGATGTCCTATAGACATTCCTAACTTCCTTATTACTATCAAGAGTACTGCCATCTTAGTCACCCAAACTCACTAGTTAGGTGTCATCCTTGACTCCTCACTCTCTCATTTAACTCCTAAAATCTAATCTATTGCCAACTTTTGTCAACTCTTCCTTCTTAATCTGTATCATCTACACCCCTTTCTCTTTTCTGGCATTGCCACCAACCTGGTATAGGCCTTCATCACCTCACACCTATACTATTGCAGTAGCCTGCTGGTTATTCTCTCTGCCCCAAATCTCTTACTATTCCAGTCCATCCTCCAATTAGTTGTCAGATTGATCTTCCCGAAGTATAAATGACCATGTCAGATGGGATGCTTGAGCTGAGTTTTGAAAAAAGCTTAAGGGACCCAAGAGGAGAAGGAATGACATTTGGGAATAGGTGAAGGCACAGACATAGGAGATGCAATGCCATGTGACGAATAGCAAGAAACTCATTTTGACTGAATTGTAGAGAGCATGAAGGGAAGTGATACATAATAAAGTTGGAAATGTAGGTTGGAACTCAGTTGTGAAGGCAGAAGAGTTTGTATTTAGCAAAATAGGGTTTATTGAATGGTGGAGTTAAATGGTAAAAGCCATGCTTCCACAGGTAGAAGTTAGATTGAAGTAGGGAGACAGTTGAGGGAGGTAGATCTATTAGAAGAAGACCATTGCAGCAATCCAGATGAGAGGGAAAGAGGACTTGAATTAGTCTGGTTGCTGTGTGAGTAGTAATGTGTACAAATAGATGCTGTTTTGTACTTTAGTAGTATGTACAAGGCTCTTGTACTAGATACGTAGAGAAAGTAGTCTCAATTCACAGAATCAGAGTTGGAAATGAACCTCAGACAGCATAATGGCAGTGCTTTGAACACACCTTATAGAAATAAAACCTACAGCAACCAAATTCTTGCATTGACCATTTCCCAAAAATGTATGTCCAATCTGCATCAAGTTTACCCTCTTCGTCAGGAGGTGGGTTCCTTGTCGTTCCTCAGGAATCATATTATTGCATTGGTCAGAGTTCTTAAATTTTTCAAAGTGATTTGTCTACACGTGAACAATTTAGTTTTTTAAAAAGACGTGTTCAGAAGATAGAAGCAAGAGCAGGTAATGGAAGATGGATACAAAAACATGGTGTAGTCCTCAAAGAAATAGTAACAAGAGCATCTGTCAGGGTGCAAAAAGATCTCAGAAGGTTAGAAAAAGTTGGACCAAGTGTAATGGGGATAAATGTAAAATCTTATGCTTGGATTCAAAAACCTCACAAAATATCTGGAAAAATAGTAGGTTGTAAGCTTAATATGAGTAAATAGCGTGATATGACAACCATAAAGGTAATGGTATTTTGGATGGTATTATGAGAAGTGTAATATTTAGGAAGAAAGAGGTGATAAACTGTACAATGCCATGTTCAGACAACTTTGGAAGTATTGTGTTCACTTCTAGGCACCACTTTTTAGGAAGAGTAGTGGTAAATTGGAGAGTATCTGGTGGAATATGGCCACAATTGATGAAGGGTCTCAAGATAATATCATTACACCTTCATTTGGATGAAATGAGAATGTGTGTCTTACTTTTATGGTTTTTTTTACATTGCTTTCAATTTCTGCATATGTTCCTCTCCCCATCCCTACCCATTGAACCACATACCTCATAACAAAAAGGAAAAAACAGCACCAAGCTAGATAGTATATAAAATGTTTCCCACCTAACATAATCTTTTCAAAAAATGGAGAGAGGAATACATTTTCTTGTCGCTTCTTAGGGGAAAAGTTTGGTCAGTATAATTAGACAGTATTTATTTTTATTTGCTGGGAAAACTGGGCACGTAAAGAAAAGAAAATTGGGTGGGGAGGGGAAAGTGGGAAACATGTTAATTTTCTTGAACTGTTTAAGGGCCTTATGGAAGAGTGATTAGACTTTGACTCCAAGAGCACAAGTTCAGGAGTAAATATTTGGGAGAGGTATAAAGTAGATGTTTGTTTAGGTAGGGTATGTTTTCTGAGGTCCGTTCCGACTCTGTGATTCTGTGAATTGAGACTGCTTTGTCTATGACTTAGTACAGAGCCGTATACATAGCAGGTACTTAGTAAATAATTTTTGAACTGAATTTTTATAATGGGCTTATCTTTTTTTAGCCATTCTTAATTCTAAATATAGGTGTTACGGTTGTTGGGTTGGTTTTTTTTTTTTTTATCTCTTTGCAGTTCTTTTTCTACAAGTCTTTGCCCATACTTTTACCTTCCCTGACCCTATTTTTCTGGTTTTACACTACATCTGTTTTTAAGGATCCTTTCATCTATTGCTTGTATTTATTCCTTTTAAATCTAAGTTCCAAGGAGAGCCTCCTGTTCATTTACTTTGTTTTCTTTACATATATTCTACTCTTCCTCCTTTTTTTGAAATTGGAATTATTTGTGATTCCATTGTCTTGTCAGGATTTCAATTTAGAGAGCCTCCTGTTTCCCTTTTGAACTCTAGCATCTCTGACCTTCTGGTCATACCTGGCTTTTCTTTGAACTTAAAAAAAAATCTACCTTTCTAATATATAATCATAAAAAATAACATGCTGAATTTATTACATATGTTTTTAAAATAGCAAATGATATGTAATATTCATGGTTTCTCATATCCTCTTCTATTCTTTGTATATGGAAATTTTCTCTCTTTTGGAGGGGAGGGTGTTAAATCAAGATTTATTCGTTTTTCTCTTACAACAGAATGGCCTATCTTGCATATGACCAAGTATTTGAAGCCTTCGTTGTGCCATTCTGCTACATGTCTTAAGTTACCTATATTCTTAATTTGACTGTATGATCTATAGTATATACCTCGATTATCCTTGTGTTTCTCACTTTATTCTCTCCTAAATGCTTTCTCCCATAACTTGGTTCTCACATTTTTTTGAGTTTGGATGTTAATGTAGGATTATATGTTCTTGGCTTAGGGTGTTGCCCATTCATCAAATTTTTCTTTTTTAGCAGAGAGACAGACCTTTGTGCCTTGAGCTTATTAAAGGCAAAAGAAAAGAAGCCATGGGAATGATTGAAGAGGGAGAGAGATCAGTGCAAGCAAACTTTCTTAAGAATTGCAAAGGGACTAGCTGTGTGACTTTGGGCAAGTCACTTAACCCCAATTGCCCTGTCTTTCCCCCCTCCAAAAAGCCAAAAAAAAAAAAAGACTTGCAAAGGGATGGAATCTAGGGTACAGGTAAAATGATTAACCTTAGAGAAAAGGGTTCCTCTTGGACTAGAGGGAAGGATTAGAGAGGATGGTTAGGGTAACCTGCCTAGATGGGTGATGAGATCATTTAATGAAAGGGAAAATGACAATTCAGACAACTTTTGGGAAATTGCCTGATTATCTACCAGGCACATGCTTTGTATCCCAGTAAAATAATTCAGTTTTAGTGGAGTTAGCTTAAAAGCTTTTAAACTTATATGCCTCCATGAAAATTGCCCCAACTTTGTCAGTTGTTTGTAACAGCACGTGATATGATGTCTGTGCTTAAGGCCCACTGCCATAAATATGTACAGTAAATTGTCATTAACTAAACTGCTCAGGGATGGGATGTTCAAGTTTAACTGGGGTTTTCTGAAAAATTCACATTCTAACCTTTGGGAATTCTTTCAAAAATCTCTCACTTTCCAAACATAGTAATTTTCATATCATCATAGATATAGGTAGAAAGGTAGCATAGCATATTGTCTAAAGAGCTGAGTTCAAGTGCTACCTCTGACACATCCTACCTGTTTCACATGTGGGCAAATCACTTAAACTCTCAGTGTTCTCTCTAATTAACCTACATAAATGTAGGTACCAGATGCAGAACAGTTTCCTATCTGATTTGTATTGGCAAAGGGAGTTTTCTCACCAGATTTCTTAGATTAAAGAAGTTACAGTTCTGTACCTCAAAAAGGATATTAGCTTTTTTTCCCTACATACTTACTACTGTTAGTTGCATTTTCCCTTGTCTTGGTAGGGGGTATGGATTTTTTTTTTAAGGTTCCATTTAATCTGTTTTAAACTCTTGATAGAAAGCTTTCCAACATGTAGTCTATATTTCCCTACCCTTTAAACAAAGGATACTGAATTTTTGCGATGCAGAGATGCTTTTGGGTTTTTGCAGGGTTTAGAACAGACATCTACATTCATGTAGTGTTTCTTTTCGAATTTCTTTCTTCTGCTCTCCTCAGTTTCTTTTATACTTGCTGCTGTGGGCCTGCTTCTTGTTAAACCATTTCTTCATACGTACAATACCCTCTTCTAATTTTTATCTTTTGTGGTCTGGGAAACCAGATAGTCCATTATTACATTTGTGTGTAAGGTAAGGAAACTGTAAAGAAAAGTAATTGACATTATAATCTCTTCTTTGATCCTTACAACAATCCCTGCAATAGGGCAGGTGATCTTTGTTGTATAGATTAGGAAACAGGTTCAAGTGAGGTAAAGTGACGATTGAAGACATACAAGTAGCTAGGGAATGATAGGAGCCAACCCTTGTGGCCTACGCCCAGGTAAGTAGGGGTATACGGTGTAATAAGATAATAAATGTGTTATCATGATGTGCAGGCAATATATAATCTAAAATTCAGTAAAAGTTGTTTTGTTTAACATTCTAGCAATTGGAAATTTTATTTTAACCAGCTTTGTCATATATCTGTAATATATTGATATTTATATTCCTTATAATGACTCTGTGACAGTACTGGATTCTGAAAAGCCTTCTCAAAGATGCAGTCAGGTTTTGTTTTTTTTTTAATAGATTTTGTGTAGTGTTGTTAAGTGTATTTTGTTATGGATTCCAATTCTTTTGAAAATTCATCAGTGATGTTTGGCATACATCGTGTGTGTGTGTGTGTGTGTGTGTGTGTGTGTGTGTGTGTGTGTGTGTGTGTGTGTGTGTGTGTGATATAAATATGTAAATGAGGTGTCTTCGTGTGTACAATTTATAAACATGAGTTCCTTACTTCATAGTCTCACCTATGATGTCCGTTAAGGTATCTGATTAACTGGCAGCTCATTTTGCAGCCATTCTTCATCATATAAAATAAATTCTGTAATATAGCAAATTTATTTAATAAAGAATATTGATGCTTGTATCTAATACTTTATTTTCCTTTTCATGACTTAATTATTTAATATTAATCAGTGTATATCTGTTATTAAATACCTGTATAACTTGGGTATTTTTAGATATATGTGTGCTGATTCTAGTTGACAGGAAGCAGAATAAAATTTTCGAAGCACTCTTAGTAACCTGGCTACTATTAAATAGACCCCATGACAAATAAAATTACCAGAAGTTGAAAAAGAGGAGAGAATGGGAAAAAATTAAATGTAATGAAATGGAGGAGAGATTTGAGCCTTTGATTTCATTGGTATAGGAAACACCTGGTTTGGAAATTTCCTCTACTGTACTGATCAGCAACTTGTCCATAATTTATGATCTTTGGGAGTTTCTTGGGTAACTGAAAATTTAAGTGATGTGCCTGTACTCATATGGGTAGTAAATGTTAGCAGTAGGACTCAAATCTAGGTTTTATTCATTTCAAAGTCAGCCTTTTTTTCCACTAAACCCTATGGCTTCTCTAATTCAGTTATCAGGTTGCTGGGTTTTTTGTTGTTGTTATTTTTAATCCTTTTGGTTCTGATTGATATAGGAACTGGGCTTGTAATTTCATTGGCATGAGGAGCCTCCTGGCTAGAAAATACCTTCTCAGCAACTTAAAGTCTTAGATAGTTGCCTAGAGGTAATTGAGAGACTTAGCTGCTTTCTTAGGTTCACACAACTAGTATGTGTCAGAGACACAATTTAAACTAGCAGTGGGGAAACTGTGGCCTTCTAGGTCCTTGGGTGCAGCCTTTTGACTTAGTCCAAGTTTTACAGAACAGATAATTTTATTAAAGGGATTTGTTCTGTGAATTTTGGATTCAGTCAAAGGCCTGCACTTGAGGACCTAGAGGGCCACATGTGGCCTCAAGGCCACAGGTTCCCCACCCCTGAACCCGTGTTCTTGGCTTCCAGGCTGGTTCTTATACCATGCTGCTTCTTACAGTTCTTACAGTGTTAATCCACTTCCTTTACCCTGTCTGCTGTTTCCAACTACATGATGAAGTTATCAAAGAAAAGGCATGCTTTGGATAAATTGTTAGTATGCCAGTACCGTGCGTAGAGTGGTTTGCCATTTTCTTCTCCAGTTCATCTTACAGATGAGGAAACTGAGGCAAACAGATTAAGTGACTTGCCCAGGGTCACACAGCTATTAAGTGTCTGAGGCCAAATTTGAATTCAGGTCTTCCTCTCTCCAGGCCTAGCACTCTGTCCACTGAACCACCTAGCTGCCTCCCATTAGGAGGTAAATTAGGAAAATTTAATTTGCTACAAGTGATATAAATTTCACATTTTTTTTTTTAAGGAGCAAGGTCATTCCATTTTTAACAGTATATGTTGATTTTAGTTACTTGGATTTGCATGAAAATATGGCTGATAGTATTTTAGAATGTTAATATGTTTTTCTTCAGTCATAATAGTAACCAAGAGAGGATTTTTTTTATCCTATTAAAATGATTTTAGGGGGTTTTTAGATTTTTTTTCTCCCTTTTAGAAAATTAGCAGCAACTTTGAGTAATTAAAATTTAAACAGCTATCATTATTTTATGCCACATGTGTTGTTTTGGTAAAGTAATAACAATCATCTTATGTTGAAAAAAAGTAGACTTTTTAAATGTGCCTTTTGAATTTGATGCAGTTTTGACTGGATTAAAGTGACCTTTACACTTGTTCTCTTCCAGATAAAGCTTCTCCAAGGAGGTTGCCCCGGAAACGGGCGCAGAAGAGATCGGTGGGATCTGATGAGTAAATGTTCATTTGTGCAACAATTCAATCTTTACTAAACCTGCCCTAACATATTTTGGCCTGATGGGAATTAGTGCAGAGAAGCCATATCAACATATGAGGAAACTACTACTTCTGTTTGGACTGAGTAATCAGAGCTGTGGCGATAATATTGCTGAAAATGCACTGCATATGTTTTTTCTAAAGTAACAAATTTGGGTTTTTTAAACCATTAAAAACTGTGTGTGTGCGTGTGTGTGTGTAAGCAGTTGGTCTTACCAGAATCATTGTTGTACTACCTGAAATGTGCCTTTAGAGTGCTAAATGTAATGCTGGCATGTCTGTATCCAACTGAAAATTTGTGGTGTTTTTTTTTTCTTTTTTTTTTTCTTTTCCGGAAAACTGTTATCTTGGTGTGGAAGACCAGTAGTTTATTTTAAAACTATGATACTATAAAAAAAAATAGCCTCATTTTTACTGTCATGCCTTGAACTATACAACAGAAAATAATTTAGCTACTCTGTTCCTCAGAATAGCTACTAATTCAACAGTGATGGCACAGATTCTCTGGGTATTTTTTTATATCTGCACCTAGTATTCTAAAGGCACAAGCAGGAGTAGCTGCTTTTAGCAATATAGTATTTTGTTTTGGTATTTTGCTGCTGTTTACTACAATACGCACATTGGGAGAACTTCCTTATACCGATCAAAGAACCCAGATGAATTTATATCAATCTGAGATCTAGCAGCAAAATTGTGAAGCTTGAGACTATGTGCTGAACTTGATAAATAAGTTCCAACTCTCCATACCCCTCCTCATTTTTTAACAAAAAGAAAATAGCACACTTGTGTGAGCTGAATTATTGTGTTGTGTGTCATTGTTCTGTTGTGTCTGATCTAAAAGATGGCTTTGGAATGATTTTAGATCTATTCAGTATTTATGAATCAGTGATTTTCCTCCCTTCCCCTTAATGGAAACTACCATGGCTAGAATAGAAGAACTGAACCTCCAGGCTCTATGTAAAGAGGGGACTCCAGCTGTAAGGCACAGATCAAAAATGTGTTCCAAATTTTAATTTCTGCAGGCTCATAAAACAGAACTGAAAAAGACCTTCTACAACATTTAGGCCATCCTTCTCATTTTACGGTTGAGAAAACTGAGGCCCAGACAAAGTAATTAATCTGTATGAATACCAATGAATAAATTGAATTATATACATATATATATATTCATGTTATATATTCTGTAGGTAGACATAGTTCAGTGGTTGTTTTTTTCCCGCTTAAATTGTTGGTTAATTTTTCCCAAACCTTTTAAGTAGTTTTTGTGAGTATTTCTGAAGTTTGCATGTGATTTTTTTTTTAGTAAATCTGTTTTAGATAGTTGAAATTGAAATATTTAAGAATTGAACTTTGTAAAATTTTCTTTGAACTCTTCCTATGTTATTTTGCTTTTTTTTCCCCTTGTTTTGCTGTAGTCTTCTGTACGTATCAGGCATCGTAGGTGTTGTATGTTTAAGTCTTGGTTTGAAGATAATTGATATTTAGAAAGTTGTCATTAAGGCCTGTAATGAAATTGACATTTTTGTTAGACTTGAGTAAAAGAAAAACTTTTAAAAGGCTTTTTTCCATGCCATGAAGCCATTTTCTCCTACATGTCTTTGAAAAATGGAAGGTGAGGTTTTAGCAGCTAAAGTTTGCTTTAGCTTTTTGCCTTTACCTTTCTTTCTTTTCTCCCCCTACCTCTTTCAAAATCTGCATTTAACCTGCCAAGAATGAACATCTGAGCCAGTGATATTTGAATAATACCTGTAGCAGGTTAAATCAGGGACTAATGTTCCTAAATACCTGTTTTGTTGGTATTGTACTATACATATCCCATTCCTAAAATTCAGTGTTTGGGCTGTTATCTTGGTGTGGAAGACCAGTAGTTTATTTTAAAACTATGATACTATAAAAAAAAATAGACATAGCTTGGTTTTTTGACAAGCAATTATCAGTGAGTACTTAGCAAGAACTAACTGTACAATAAATGGAATTAAATTCCACACATGGTATATTCAAGCACACTTAATAACAAGTAGCCTATTTTTAAAATAACTTTTAAAAATGTAAATATCTGGATGGGTTTTGTTTTTGGTGTATCTGCTTAATTGTAGACCATGCTTTAAGACCCAAATGTTGAATGTGGGTTTTATGATTAATGATAGCTTTTGAAAATCTTGGTTTCATGCATCTATAAAATGGGACTAAGAAGTTGCCTGTCCCCTAGGGATGTGAGGATTAGTGTGTCTGTAAAGCACAGATTCTCCTCAGAATATTTGTTTGTCATGTTATATTCTTATACAGTAAGTGATTTTCTGAGGCGTTTGCCTACCGTCTGTTGTCCAAGGGAGAGAAAGAAAGTAGGTTTTCAGAGAACTGAAGCCTAAAGAAGAATAAGGAGTGGGAAGAAAAGCCACTGTAAGCAGAAAGAATAAGAGACTTAGCTTGAGTGAGAGTTAAATTCAGAAGTTAGAATCAGATTTCAAAATAATTGACTTTGGAACATAAAGGGGAAGCATATTTCAACATTGAGGGGAAAATGTTTGGGAACCATGCCTAAAAGTGTTGCAGATGTTAAATGGGAAAATTTTTGTAATAATCTTATACGGTGACTTTACTGGCACAAAGAGCTAAATCCTCTTTACACTTACTCTTATTGCCAAGTTTATATAGATCTCATGTGTTCATAAATAGGTAATGTGTAACTCCCCTAGCACCTAACAGTGCCTTGCACATAGTAGATACTTAATATTTGTTTAATTGAATTATAGTAACCATCATCACCACCACATTTGATATTACATCTTCTCACTCATGCACGTATGTTGAGAGAACTAAATTAATTTCTGTGCTTAAAATAGTGTGAAATAAGACATTCTTCCCTGAAATCTACCTGGAAGATAAACCCTGTAGGTAGTGTCAGTATACATATAAATACTTACAATTTTGTAGATTAAAGCATTTCATATACCACATTTTTTATTCAGCCTATTCATTATTTTAGTTCTAAAACAAAATGTTTGCTAAAAATTAACAACTTCATGGTTCTACTTGAGGTGTTCCCCATATTTGGATAGATGAGGGATGAGCTCCTGTAGCCAGATTAACTGCTTGGTGCAGCTTTGGCCTAGGGGTATTAAAGCAACAACAAAACCTTGCCATCAGCATGAATTAAAAGCATTAGGTTTCATTTGCTAGATTGAATCCCTGTCAGATTTGTGGAATCAAATTTTTAAAAACTTAAGGCTCGCACTGATAGTGTGATAAAAGGCAAGATGTTTTGAATTTTAAAGCTGAATCCGACTCAGCATGTTACTTGATGTCTAAAAATGATCCTGCATTATGATCCCTGTTAACTTTGTTAGATAACATTTGTATAGTTTTTTTAAATTAATTTTTACTGGTTAGAATAATCTGTGGCCTGTTGGCCTAATTGTATTTGACGTTATATTTTTTAGGATTGTTTAACAATGTAGTACTAATACTGCAATAATACTTGCACCACCTACCTCATAGGGGTGTCGGAAGGAAAGCACTTTGGAATCTTAAGGCAGTATATAAATATGAGTTATTACTATCACCTTTCTAGGCTTCAGTTTATTGTCTGTAGTACAGTATTTGGAGCCACTCCTCTTAAGATATTATTGTAATAATAGATAAGCATTCTAGAGTTGCTGAGCTTAAGTGGAAGCTGCTTAGGAGTATTTTGAAATTAACTCAGAATCAAACCTTTGAGCAGCTTATTGGTACAAAATTATTTCCCAGGAATCTGAACAGCCAGAACAAAATTTCAACCAAATTTTTTTGTTGTGCATTACATACTGATACCTTAGTGCTGCCCCTGAGATATGACTACAAGATCCTAAAGAGTATTCAGAGTGAAAATCATCACAAAAAGATGATGTTCAGCATAGTTTTAGTGCTAAGTTTTGTGTTCCGATTCTTTAAAAATTGGCATTTCATGTATGACAGATATAGTAACTCAGTCAAGATACTCAATTCCCCTGCCATTATGGAAAAACAGTACTTGACCAGGCATTAAAAAGCAGTTCCCAGAGATACTCCTTTATACCACCACCTCCTCTGAAATGGTCTTCACATATCATGTCTGCAAGGTACAGAATCCTTAAATGTAAGCTCTAACTAACTTTAGAGCAGTGAGGTCAAACTTAATAGAAACAGGGGCAACCAAACCATACATAAAATCCCTGTAGACTGCATATTAACTTAGAAAACCACACGTACTTTTTTTTTATTAATACAGCATCACATAACAACCAGATAAGAACATTTTAATCAGGTTCCGGCTGCACTTGAGATTGTGTGGACCACTTGTTTGCCACCTCTGCCTTAGATGATATATAGGCCATATACAAATGAGTAAACTGAGAGATGACCCGTCCAATGTCAACCCAGTTTCCTAACCCATGCTGTGTCATGGATTGTAGAGTATCAGACAGACCCCTTCAAGTGTATAAGTTTTGCTTTATTTTTTTTTTTAAATATTACACAACTTGTATACATTCCCAGATGCCTGGCATATATTTATTAAGTGCACACTTCATAAGCCCGATACGGCAAAATCTACAGAGGAAAATGTGTGAATGGGGTGAATACATTTTAAAGGGCCACTTACTTAGTGCAGTCTTTTTTAATCCATTTGGCTATTTTTGTTAGTTCCGTTTAATTCTGGTTAAGGATAGCCAAGCAAACAGAGGTATGGACAGATATATGTGTTAAACAGCAACTTGATACTCAAATTTACATAAAAATAAAGGTCTGTGGCAGATTATTTTATCTAAATTTATTAATAGCCAGTCCTCTCATCCCATGCTACCTATTATTTTCTAAGATGTCCCTTTCAGACCAAATTGAGCCAGGCGTAATCTTTCAGCACACCCCTCCAGGCAGCTTCTTTTTTAGCTGGAGAAAAATACTGTAATCACTTGCAAAAAACTAGCACCATTTAGGATTGAATCCTTTGAACTATTGATGTACAAAGTAATTTTTCACTTGTGAACGAGTAATAATTTGGGTGTTTTTGCATGGACAAAAGTCTTTAACATAAAATCAATAGTGTGGTAACAAATTCACTAACACAAGGAGGTCTTTAAAAGGATGCTTACTTGAGATTTAGGAAGCCTAGGTTCTAATCCTAGCTCATACTAATTAGCTGTGTAATGTTGGGCAAGTCTGGATCTTAAGTTTCCTTATCTGTAAAATGAAAAGGCTGGATGAGATGATTAACTCTAAAATTATAATTACTACAACCCTTAATTTGATAACAAACAACCTTTAAAGGTATATGTCTTTTAATGATAACTATTGGAAAGAATAACACTTATTTGGACATACTTAGTTCTTGACTGTTTCTTTTAAAAACAGTCATAGTTCAGTGCAACATTCATTGAGCAGCTACAGTGTGTAAAGTACTTTGCTTGTAATGTTTTACATTTGTGTGGCACTTTTCAAATGCTTTCTTATAAATTACTTCATGCTATTCTAGTCAAAAGTGGAGGTACACTTGTATACACAGACTCCACAAAGCACTTACTGTGGCTCACTGGTTTGCTATTATCCAGGATGGAAAACTTCAAGCAGGTGGTCTCCATACATAAGAGAACAGGCTTTATTCCACTTGAATTGCTCTCATGTGCACTTTATTATTAGAATTGTATGTAATAGAAGGCTTTGCATTTCATGTCTCATTCTATTTATAATTAAGTGACCTTGTTATGACTAAAAGAACCTGGGCCTGCTTTTTATCTTGTTCTGCAACCCTGTGGTGCTCTTATTGCTTCCATTAAATAGAGAAGAGCAGGCTGTCGTACCATTAGCATTCTGCCAAATGAAACCAACTACAAATGAAATGGGGGGGGGGGGATAGAGGAGGCACAGCTTAAAGATATTAAATGGATAGTAAATGAGTTGGAGTATTTTACTGAAGACCACTTAAATGATTCAGCTTCTCTGTATATACCCTGTTTTTACCCAAACTCCATGCTCACAATTCTTCTTTGTTTAGGTCCGATCATCAAAGTCTTGTGGTCTACTTGCAATTAAAATAAGCTAAATCTAATTTCGAAAGATATAGCCAAGTTATTTCTGCAGCCTAAAAAAATAGCACTTCTTAAATCAGGTTCAATGAACAATTCTGTACAAATGCTTTTTTTTCTTTGCATATGAGTCAGTCTGTGATTGTTTCCATCATCCTATTTATTGCCTTCATTTCACTGTTAAACTTCTTGAACATTTATTTATACCTGCTGTTCCACCATCTGTCTACTTCTTTAAAACCTTGTAAGCTACCATTCACTCACCACTCTATTGAAACTGCTCTAAGATGTCTACCCCTTCCCAGATCCAATTATCTTTTCTCAGTCGTCATCCCTTTACATCTTTGATGTATTTGACCCCTCTTCTTCCTTTGAAACTCCTCTTTGACACTCTGTTAGTTCTAATTTTGCCACTCATTTCCTTTGCTGACTATTCCCTTGTTCCCTAAGTCTTCAGAAGTTTATTCTTGTTGTTCAGTCATGGCTGGCTCTTCATGACCCTGTGGGATCATACTATCCATGGAGTTTTCTTGGCAAAGATGCTAGAGTGATTGGCCATTTCCTTTTCCAGCTCATTTGACAGATGAGGAAATTGAGTCAGACAGGGTTAAGTGACTTGCCCAAGGTCACACAGCTAGTAAGTGTCTGAGACCAGATTTGAACTCAGGTTTTCCTGACTCCAGGCCCAGCACTCTGCTGCAGCTAAACAATGTGAGCCATTGCGAGTCAAACTCTACTTTGAATATGCTATTCCTCTATTCAAGAATCTTCTGTGACTTCTTGTTGTCTGTCCCATCTAAACTCTTCTTGATTTTTCAAGACCCTTAGTATACTTTCTATTTCTGTCCAACTATATTTCTCCCAAGATTTGTCCTCTAAAACTCACTAGCCCAAAGGCCTACTTTCTTCCTATTTATTTAAGGCACACTTTCTCCCATTGGTATTTGTTCATTTTTGAAATTCTTTACTGGATTTTATTATAAAGTGCCTTACTTAAGAGGAGCCCTGTAAGATAAGTAGTACAAGTATCAGTCCCATCTTGCAGAAGCAGTATGCCCTTCCCTCCATCTATCCAAATTACATATCTATATTCATCCTTTAATAAATCCTAATACTACCTCTCTGAAACTTTCCCTGCTTATTCTAGCCCACAGTGACCTACATTTTTGAATTATTTTTATTCTGTGCCTCAGAATTTAGCACTTGATTATATACTTCTTCAGATACATGATGCATTAAGGCTCACAAAACATTTCCTTCACAATTACCTTAAGTTGATATTGCAAGTATTACTAACATTTTGCAGATGAAGAAACTGAGGCTCAGAGAGATCAAGTGATTTTCCAAAATTCATACATCTGGTAATATGAGAACCTGCATTTAAGACCAGGTCTCTTCTAACTCCCAAGTCCAACATCCTTCTTATTATACCATGATTATCCCCTTATGTCTTGTCCATAACTATATTCTGGTGCCAGTGAGTAGAAGAAGCAGATTTTATCTCGTGGAGAACTTTGTCAGAAAGGGCTACCTCATTAACTTGGAGATGTTTTAGGCAGAGGCTGGAAAACCATTTTCTCAGGGATGTTCTCAAGGGCATTTGAACTAAATAGTCTGTGGGTCCCTTCAGCTAAAGGCTTCTGTAATCCTGGAGGTCAGGGGCTGTGTCTTATATTACCACCACCACCCCAACCCCTCACCCGAACTATTGTTCAGTGAATATGTATTGACAGCAGGATATCAGAAGCCCTTTCAGCTCCTTTCATACCCCCTCCTCACTTCAAGCATCTAGCTAAACAAAGCCCTTCTGAACTCTAAAAGTACCCAAACAATATGTAAAATTACCCAGGAAACTAGACCAAGGTGAAAACTGAATATGTGTGTGACATGCACACCATCTCAGTTCTGGTCTTCAAAAATGGACTAGTTGACCATTAGCCGTGTTGTGGGGTTTCATGGTGAAGTATGTGTTGTACTAGATGGCTTCTGAGGTTCTTTCCAATTCTAATTCTGGGGGTTGAAAGTATTTCACTTTCTAATTCTCAGGCTAGATATCTGCTTTTGTGGTTTTTTGTTTTTAATCTGGATCCTATGATCTAGGACTGTTCATTTCAAGAAATTTATGCTAAGATTCCATCACAACAAAATAATTTGGCCCTCTTTTAGAACGTATTTAAGTCTCACTAAACTTTACCTGTAGCAGTCTGAATGTGGAAGGAAGCCTTTTGTTGTTGGTTGCACTGGGAGAAAAAAAAAATAGGTTAACGAGTGTTAATAAAATTCTTGTGCTCGGAAAAAAAGCACCAGGGGCCAAGATCTATGAAGCAGTAGAAATAGCTTGCTTTTTCTTGGTAAAACATCAGTTTCCCCTCTCGCTTTTTATTCAAATTATGTGTTAAATCTATCAGCCAACTGCTATCCTCTCACTTGTATTTTTAAAAACAAATACAGGTACATCTTATAGCTATGCCTGAGAATGGTCACATGTAGTATGAAACTTGCCCTTAAATGACAATGCCAAACTAATGATTGGTCTTGGAGCTGAGGAGGAGAGTGAGACAAATCATGGTTCAAATGCACTCATGAAACAGATTCAGTCTTTATTTAATTTTCCCCTTCATTTTATGAGGAAACTCTTAATTTTCTGGAAGCAAATGTAAAATCTGGACGTTTTCAATTCTAAGATAGTGTTATAAGGAAAAGGAAAAATAAAAGTACTTTTTAAAACAAAGTTCAAATGTTCTTTTTGGGTTTTAGTTATGATTCTTTACAAATAATGATCACAAAACCCCTGTCTTGAATACTGTTTAATCTGTTACTTATTTCTTAAGTCTTTCCTATCTATATCCTATTATACACCTACTACTTTATTATTAATAACTGTACGCCTAACAGCATACTTTTTTAAGGAACCAAAGCCAGATTTTTAATTCCTCAGCTTGTGACCCTAATGAACTGATAGTAATAACTATCTATAACAAAACTAAACTCTAGAGCAGTGTTCTCCAAAATTGAGACTCTGGCATGATCCCTAGCCTGTGGGATCAGTCAGTCAAGGTGGAATGGGAAGTTCGGTTCAATCTCACCCTCCTTATGAAAGCCAGTCATAGATCTGTCTCCAGCACAGCTACAATATTCCCTTCACCCATTATCTCTCAACATTGCCTCCACTCTGCCCTGTCCCCCTACACCAGGCAGCCCACAGCAACTGCAGAGGCAAAACTCCCACCCCCGATCTAGTACCTGCTGTTGCAGGAATCTGAAGTCTGACTTTTCTGGAACTATTCTCATGGCACATTTTTGTTTTTGGTGAAACTGAGTGATTTGAACAAGATGAGCAGGCATGGATGGATTGCTATCAGCAGTGCATGTCTTCGCATTCCATCCTCTCAAATTTATTCCTCTTACAAGCTTCCTTATTACTATGAAAGGCAATACCACTGTTCTTCTAGTTGCCCACATTCACAACTACAGCGTGATCGTTGATTCCACTCTCATGCACATATCTAGTCAGATGCCAAATGTTATTTCTACCTCCATGTTATCTCTCACAAGAGACCAGTGCTGTCCACACAGCCACACCATCATAGTTCAGGTCCTCAGCATCTCTCACCTGGGCTATTACAATAGTCTGTTTGTTGGTCTCTCTGCCTCAAGTCTCTCCCTTTTCGTCCACCACATAGATGCCAAAATCATGTTCCTCAAGTGCAGTCCTCTCCATGTCACTCCCTTTTAAGCTCCAGTGACTCCTTATTAGGGCAGCTAGGTGGCACAGTGCCAGACCTGGAGTCAGGAAAACTCATCCTCCTGAGTTCAAATCTGGCTTCAGACACTTAGTAGCTGTGTGATGCTGGGCACCTGTTTGCTTCATGTGTTCCTCATCTGTTAAAATAAGCTGGAAAAGGAAATGGTAAACCACTCCAGGGTCTTTGCCAAGAAAACCCCCAATGGGGTCATGAAGAGTTGGACACAACTGAACAACAACAATGAAACCTTATTGACTCTAGGATCAAACATTATTTCACCCTTTTAAAATTTACTTCTTTTGGTAAAAGTTATATAATGTACACAAATAGTACAGAAGTAGCTATACATACTTTATAAGTAAACATACGTATATTGGGGTATATGCTCAAAAGTTTTTTACTGTTGGATTGAATGATCAAAACAGTTTGGAGACTACCCACTGCTCTAGACTTTCAGATGAGAGTGGGAAACATTCAGATTTGTTACAGGCTTTTAATTTAAAAAAAAATTTTAAGGATAGTCTTGAAAACTTGAAGATTTTAATCTCTAACAGTGGAATGTGCTTTGGCCTAAATTTAATCGCCAACAGAACAAGTGATATTTAAAGTAGATCAGTAGGTCATTTGGGTTTTGTAGTCAAGGTCCATGATTTTCTGGTCTATATAATGTAAGAATAATCTACAATAAATAGTTATCTTATTGCTGTAGTTGCAGGTAGTTTTTCTTTGGTGCTAAAAGTCTTGAACCCATAGACTACATCTAGAACATTCTTGATATGCTTAAAGGAAACTAGCATCCATTTAAGTTGGGAGTTGGGGGGACCCTTTTCACCTCAGTACTGAAAATAACAATCATTTGTGAAGTAATTTTACTTCAGAGTAATAAAAATCACTATGAATAACTAAATACATGATGGCTTTTTATAGATTTCCCATGCTAATAAGCAGCCAACTTGACTACTAAATATATTATACAATAAGAGAAAAACAAGTAATCAGCTAACATAAAATCATCCCGTAGCAAGTTATATATCTGCTATATCATTTGGAGATCTAGATGAGTAGCTCCTTACATGCTGAGCTGAAATTCTAGCTATATCTTGTGTGAAGACCTTTTCAGAAAAACAAAATTAAAGGTATGCAAAATAATGCTTTAAATAAATGAAGTTTAAAAAAAACTACATAGTAGTAATTTTTAAAAAGTAGTTGGCTTCATTCTGTGACAAACAGCTAAAGTTTTCTAAGGCTATAGCATTTTCCCACATTTTGGGGATGCAATGGAAACATGAAAGACAGACAGATCCATTGAATTTAAATTGCACCTAGGCACTGTCCAGCCAGGAAACATCTCACAGAAATGCAAAAGCCAAATTGCCCCAAAACTCAATACTAAATACCATAGATGACCAGTGCTTGACAGCACTCTTGTTTTCTGGTCCTGATGACATTTCTTCAGCCTCAAAATAAAAAAAATAAATAAATAACAGGCTTCCATGCAGCATCAGTGAAAGAATGAACAAATATTGTTTTGGGGGGGGTTTTAAATGAATTTTTAAAAATTTATTTATTTTTGGTTTTCAACATTCACTTCCACAAGATTTTGAGTTCCAAATTTTCTCCCCATCTCTCCCTTTCCCCCACCCCAAGATGGCGAGCATTCTGATTACCCTTTCCCCCAATCTGCCCTCCCTTCACAAATACTGTTTTAACATTTACAGTATCTTTCCTTCTGTACATGATGGCTTGATTTGCAAAGCCATCCACCAAATTTAAGCAACTAAATAAAACCATCAAATGGCACTCATTGGTGTCCTTCTAGCCATATTGGGTACTCACTATCCAGAGCATGAATAAGATGAGACAAAAGGCCACCGATGAAAGCATTCAGATGTAGCAGTTCATCTCTAAGCAGTGCTTGAGAACTAAGAAAAATGTGCCTACTCTCTGACTGCAGCCTATATACTAAAAGATGCATCACCACTTATGAGTTCCACATATAGCTTGAGAACCAGTTGCCTACATTCATCTTTTCTGTTTCAACCACCCGTATTGGTCCATCTCTGCACAAATTCTCCAAATAGTCCAAATTCAGGTTTTAAGAACTTTAAAGCAGAACTAGTGTTACTCCCAACCCTGGGGACCCAAAGTTGTAGTGGGCATATGTGCTCTCAGGGGTACTGTGCAACACTGGTTAATAAGAGCTGGCATTTATAGATGACTTTAAAATTTATGAAGTGCTTTACACACATCTTATTTGATCCTCATTACATCCCTATGAGGTAGTTGTCCTGTCATCCTGATGTAACAGATAAGGAAACAGGATCAATGAGGTGGTAACTTGCCTAGAGTCGCACAACTAGTAAGTATCTGAGGTGGGATTTGAGCCCAAATTCTTCCACCAAGTCCAATGTTCTATCTACTATGCCACCTTTATGCTTTCTTATTTCACAGAATGAACAAAACGTCCCCAGGGCCGCCTCTCCGAGTTGCCAAAAACAGGAAAAGCAAAACAAAACTGGTGACCTCAGAAGATAAGAATGACTCCAGGAACCATCCTGTTCTATAGCGAAGGTAACTAAGAAAGCAGTTCCCTAGATTCTCTCTACCAAACCATCGGCCCCATACTCCAGGTAATTCTTGTTTGTCCCTGCAAAATTTGAACACATAAAATATGACCAGAATTCATGGGAAGGTTGTTCTTGATGAGACACCAAGAAAGTGCTCTAGGATCTCATCCAGTACAAGTAAATTGTTTTTGTTTCCTCAACCTAGGTTAGGGTGACAGCCATAGAACCAGCAACACCTGGGTGGAATCAAGTCTATTTTCAGATGTAGACTGGCTGTGTGACTCTGGCCAAGTCACTTAGCCTCTAATCACCCCAGGCAACTCTCAAGAGTATGAATTGCAGAGTAGTTGCTGATCTGCATTGGTAGGAGGGGGAGTTTCCTCAACTAGAACTCTATATCAATTAACTTGACAGGTCCAGTGCAAAAATTAACTATTCACGCCGGAAACCAAAGTAGAAATGTTAATGCAGCTTTTGAAACAACCAGGACTCTAGCAGACCACATGTTAAAAACTTCTTTTACCCACCTAGCTGAGTTCCAATTAGCCCACATATCAGATCAACCTGTCTCCAGAACATGACCCAAATATTAATATATAAATATATAGATATATGAATACACAAAAGATGTATGACTTAAGAATTGTAAAGCTTCCTTTTTTTTTCTTACCAGACTTAACTCATAGAATTGGAAGGAACCTTAGAGGCCGTGTAGTTCAGCCTCCCACTCAGTGAAGGAATACATTCGACCACATTCCTTACAGCCTCTCTTTGAATAGTTCATTATCCCATGGGCCATCCCATTTAATTTTTGAACAGCTTAGATTATTAAACATTTCTTCCTTATATTTCACTGAGATTGACATCCCTGTAAGTTTCTTCTATGGGTCCTAATTCTGTTCATTGGAAAACACTTAGAATAAGTGCACTCTTCCACATGATAGCTTTTCAAATAAATTTGAAAACAAAAATATTCACTCCCACCCCCATCATCTGTTTTTTTTTCCAGATACGGTGGCAGGGATGGGGTGGGGAGGGATTAGTAGAAAGACCCAATTGTAACTGTACCTACATACCAAAATTAATACCAAAGGGTAGTTTTTCACAAATAAAAATACATTGGATGAGATGGTCCTTTTCCATGCATTCAAAACTTTCAAGAATGATGGAAGCCAAGGATGAATCTGCTATTTTCTTTTTTCTCTTTCTCATATTCAACAAGTACCATGTTGGTTTGTTGGGTTTTTTTAAACAGCCCCCCCCTTTAATATGAGATCTCTTTCAAAGGAAATACATGTACAGATATTTTAATACTTTTACAAAAATATGTATAAGCATACACTGAAAAGTACATTAAATAATCATATAAATGTATTTACTGTGGATTTTATTACATTTTTTAAAAATGCAAATAAAGATGTTTTATTCATCTTTATCATTGCTGCTTGTCTCTGTCACTTGTCATTATTGTCTTCTTCTCAGTCTTTCCACAATATGTCATCTTCACTACCATTGCAGTTTTTAAGCAATGGATCACAGACTTGAGGAGTTAGTATTTCCTGTGTACTTAAAATCTACTTTTATAGAATGTCTGCCCATGGCTTTTTAATTTTTTCACTAATTGTCAAGATGTGATACCCCTCCAACAGAAGCCCATATGAGGTCTGCCTTTGGGGGTTGTCTTTGAAAGGCATGTAGCTGTGATGCCATTCCATGTAGGTAACAATTTGATATGATTATGATACTTCAAGTCTTTTTAGCTGAGAAGTTGGATTCCCTTTAAATAAACCTCAGATCTGGCATTGCCCTTTTTTGAAGAAGAGCTTAGGGCCTCTTAATTTCCTATGACTGATAACCAGTTGGCCATTCAGTCTTATCGTCCACCTTCTTTTTGGGTATCATAGTCACTCTTTTGGGGAATGTTTCTCTTAGAAGCAGGTTTTTTTCACCTCAGTGGCAGCTTTCAGCCATCAGCCAATACATCTACCATTTCTCTAAGGCACTTCCTCCCTCCCTGCCCTCCGCCCCATTTTCAGTGGCTGTGTTGTCACAAGAATGACGTCCACATCTCTTTCATAGTTGTGTTGCCCAGGATTTTGAAGAGCAAGGGTGTTTCATCAGGATTTCTGATTTGGTTAAGATGTTGGGGCTGGAGGGAGGGTAGCGGGGCTGGAGAGGAGAGTTGGTCTGGATCTGTGATTTCATCAGTGTAGGGAACAAGTACTAAAACTCCTTCCCCTAATGCAAATCAGCAGTTTATCTGCAACTTCTAGCCTGAGAGTTCCCTTGAGACACTGAGAGCAACTTATCCATGGCTACATAGCTGGTATATGTTACAGACAGAACTTGAAGTCACAAGGTCTTCCTGACTTCAAAGTCTGTCCTTCTATCTCCTATGCCAGGTTGCCTCTCTAATACTGAAGTGATATTTGTATATTTTCTAAGGGCTAAGGAGTTGGTAGTCTACAATCTTCTCATTAAAACTGGGTGCTAATTGATAAAATCCTACACCTAAATGTAGGACTTCTTTGCAAATCTCTGGCAACATCCAGTGATTGCTTTAAATGGATTCAGTTACTTTCAGCTGGATTTTGCAATTCCTAAGCTTATCAATTGAATGGCTATAGGCTGATCAGCATTCCATTTTGTCTTGGTTGTTTTACAAAGGAAAACACATACTTATTAACTTTGGAAATGAGCATTCTGAGTTTTTTTCTTCTCGTGTATCCAGTGACAAAAATTCTTTTCATTTATACTTTTTTTTTTTTTTGCTTTTTGGAGGGCAATTGGGGTTAAGTGACTTGCCCAAAGTCATATGGCTAGTTTTTGTGTTAAGTGTCTGAGGCTGTATTTGAACTCAGGTCCTCCTGACTCCAGGGATGGTGCTCTATTCACTGTGCCACCTAGCCACCCTGCATTTATACTTCCTTCTTCCCTGCTGTTGGTAAAATATAATTGATAACTGCTTTTTAACATTTTTATATTCATAATTGTATCTTAACACTAATCCTAGACAGATTCCCTCCCTCCCCAGATATGGTTACCTCTGACCTCACAATAACTTACAGAGAGTGACCAGAAGCACTGGTCCAGAGAGCTAAAGGTTCTTTTATGAAAACTATCAAACCTTCCAAGTTCCTTCCAGTTTTTGAGATTTCATTTGAAATCACAGTGTTTCTACCTGTACTACAAAAAAATGTGGTTCTGCACTGCTCTCAGGTTTTATACAAGCCAAATTTGAGAAAAATATATGGCATCTCTATGGACCAATGTGATACTTGAGCTCCTACTATATACTAGGTAGTGTGTACGTGTGGATTAGGAAAAAGTAAGGAAAACAGAAATATTTAATTCAGTTCAGAAAATGTTTTATTTAGCCCTTACCACGTGCAAGACACTGGGCTAAGTACTGAGCATACAAAGATAAAAGTGAAAAATAGCCTCTGCCCTTAAGGAGTCTATGTTCTACTAGGGACATAAACAGATAAGTAAATTCAGGAGAATTTGTGAAGGAAAAAACACTAAGAACTGGGAACTCGGGGAAAGAGGGTCAACCTAAGTTGAACCTTGAAGAGACTTGAGGATCCTAAGTGATAGAGGTCAGGAGGGCATGCCTTCCAGGCATGGGCAACTGACAGTAAGTCAGTTTGGGTAAGTTGAGGTCAAATAAAGGAAAATCTGGAAAGGTAGATGGGATCCCTGTTACAGAAGGTTCTAAATGCTGTTACACTGAGCTGTTGGAAGTTTATTTTTGAGACAGTAGGGGGGCACTGAGGATTTTTCTGCAGGACAGTGTCATAGTCAGACCTGCTTTTTACAAATATCAAGTTGGAGGATGAAGAGACAAAAAATATGGTCATCCAGGTAAGAGGTGCCAGCTGAGAGAATGGGAAGGATATAAGGGATTCGGAGTTAGAATTTGGTAAGATTTGGCCATCGATTTGATGGCTGAGAGGGAAAAAGAAAAATCAAGGCTGCAAACCTAGGGAAATGGAAAGGTGATGATGACCTCAACCAGAGTCGGGGAGTCTGGAAAAGGAATGGCTTTATGAGGGAGGGACAATGTGTTTCATTTTGTGTCTTGTTGAGTTTGAGCTGCTGACAGGACATCCAAGTGGAGAGACGATGGTTATTCATTCACTCGTGTCTGACTCTTTGTGACCCTGTTTGCGGTTTTCTTGGCAAAAATACTGGAGTGTTTGCCATTTCCTTCTCCAGAGCATTTTACAGATGAGGAAACGGAGGTAAACGGGTTAAATGAATTGCCCAGGGTCACTTAGCTAGTTATTGTCTGAGGCCACATTTGAACTTAGGTCTTCCTGACTCCAGGTCTGGCATTCTATCCCCTGTACGATCTAGCTGAGAATAGCAACTGGCATTTATATGGTACTTAGAAGGTTTGCAGCGTTTTTATATGTCTGTTATCTCATTTGGCCCTCACAAAAACCACGTGAAGTAAGTACTAGTTATTACAGATGAAGAAACTGAGGCCAAAAGCAGTTATGGAACATATGCTTTGTCATCCATCTTGTACATTTCTGAGATTGGAATTGAAAGGGAGCCTTCCCTAGCCCAAGCCCAGCACCTGGGTTCACTATGCTGTACTGCTTCTCCAGGAGGCAGATGGCGGTAGATGACTAATGTTCAGGAGAGAGGCTAGGGTTAGATATGTAGATCTCAGAATTATCTGCAGAGATAATGGCACCCCTGGGAGCTGATCAAGTCACTAAGGGAGTGAGGAGGGTCTAGCACAGTTTGAGAGACACTCATGCTGAGTGAGCAGGAAATGGATCCAGCAGAGACTGAGCAGGCAGCCAGGAGTGGATGGCAAACTGTCACAAACAGCAGATTAGCAAAGAGGATGAGCACTGAGAAAAAGCCTTTGGATTTAGCAGCTTGCTGGACTCTGCTAACCCAGGTGACAGCAGTTTCAGTTAAGTGGAGAGATCAGAGGCCAGATTGCAAAGGGGTTGAGAAGGTGCAGTGAGGAAATGAAATAGCAAGCTTAGACACCTCTGTCTAGGAGTGTGGCTGAGAAGGGGGAAGCTGGGGGAGGGGGAGCGGGTAGGGCCAAGGGCTTTATAAGGAGGAGAAAAGACCTGGGCATGATTGTAGACAGCAGGGAAGGAGATTAAAGATGAGGATGGAGGGAAACCTCAAGGGAACAGATAGGAGGGTTGGCCTTGGCAAATCCAAATCATTAATTTGGAAGGGACCCTAAGGGTCATCTAATCCAGAGGTGTCAGACTTTCCAGTACTATCCTAACCAGATTAAAATGTAATTAAGAAATATTTATCAAAAGAAATAAAAGTACAGTAAAATATAAATAAAGTTAATTTGTAGCTTTCTGAGTCAGTAGGCTAGATCCTTTCTATTTGAATTCAACGTCAGTGATATAGCCCATCTCCTACATTCAACAGATAAGGAAACTGAGTCCCACGGAGGTTAAGTGACTTATCCAGTGTCACCTAGGAAGTGAGCTGCAGCAGAGAAAGATTTTGGTCCTAGGTCCTCTTACTGCCAGCCCAGCACTATATCATGAAAGGATAAGAGATGCTGAGGGGATTTGACATGGAATAGGGAGCACTCAAATGGAATAGCTCTTTTCTCAGGAAAGTAGGTATCAAAGCCCACTTGAAAAAGGGACCAGGAAGAAGGGATGATTTAAGTGCCTTGAAGAGAAAAACTGCTTGAAAGGTTGTCCAAGAGTAAATCAGAGAAGAATGATAGGACTGATTCATTGCAGTTAGGGTACAGTTGAAATTAGATAAATTTGTAGTGTCCCCACTACATCACTGAAATAGGATTAGAAAGGCAGGCAGACAGTGAAAGTACAACCAGGGTGGGGGTTTAGCAAGATATGAGCAGCAAGGACAGTTATTCAAGAGGTTCTAAGGAATAAGATAGGATCGAGACAGTGAAGAGATGCAGCAGTGATAGACTGGAAGAGGAGAATGGATAGGGTGAAAGGTCTGAAGGTAGAAGTGAGGAAGAGGAAGAGGCCCAGGGGGGAGGCAGAGAGAGAGGGAAGGCCTGGGACTTCACTGAGAAAGATACTTATGAGGTCACTATCGCAGAGACATCCATCTTGTTCATGAGTGAGATCTAAGATGGGACCATCCCCAGGGGTGGCTGAGGGGGAGTGAAGGGCCATATCTTAGGTGTGAGGTGATGTGCTGGGAGGCCAGGCTGTTGAAGGGGCTCTCAGAGCTGGGAGGGGGGAGAAGGAGACAAAGACTGTGAGCCAGGCATCAAACCCTTTGAAAAAGGTAGGTGGATAACCTGAAAAGCTACAGACGCTGGCATCAGTCTGGCCAGGCAGAGAAGAAGAGGTTGCTGAGGGATGACGACTACAAAGGGAGGACTTGGAAGTTTCAATGAGGAACAAGAAGGGGAGGATGGAAAGAAACAAGGGAGGGGAAGTGGGCTAAACTGTAAGTAACAGATTTTAGGAAATTTGCGTAGAAATGACATCATATTAATCTGTACTGGATTGTTGAGGATTCTTAAAATTCAAGGCCCTGTGCTAGACACAGAAATACAAAGTTGAATAGACAACAGTTCCTGTCATCACAGAGTTAATCAAGTAGGAGCAATTAGAAAAAATACAACTATTCTATGAAATAGAATGTGCATAGAAGAGACTCAACACGTTAAAAGAGACCCAAAGATGGGGAGCATTTGGCTGCAGCAATCAAGCAGGGAAAGCCCCCTAGAAGAGGCTGGCATTAGAACTGAGATGTGGAGAATGAGTAGGATTTTCAACAGACAGAGATAGAAAGGAGTACATCTCCAGGGATGAGGGAAAGAGAGCAGATCTAGTTCCAGAGAAGGAACAGTAGTTCTGTTTAGTAGTATTGTAGACTGTATCTTCTAGGATACTAGGTGTGAGATGATCTACACCACCTCCCCTCCCAACTCCCTGCTCAGTAAACTCCAGGATTAAATACAAAATGTTCTACTTGGCATCCAAAGCCCTACATAACCTAGCCTGCTCTGCCTTTCCAGTTGTCCTCCACCTTACTCCCCAGGACATACTCTGCAATCCAGTGACACTGGCCTCCTGGCTCTTCCACATACAAGACTCTCCGTCTCTTGCCTCTGGGTATTTTCTCTGACTGTCTCCCATGCCTGGAACACTATTCCTCCTCATCTCTGCCTCCTGCCTTTCTTGGCTTTTTTTCCTCCTTTTTGGAGGGGGAAGGCAGGACAATTGAGGTTAAGTGACTTGCCCAAGGTCACACAGCTAGTAAGTGTTAAGTGTTTGAGGTGGGATTTGAACTCAGGTCCTCTGACTCCAGGGCCGGTGCTCTATTCACTGTGCCACCTAGCTGCCCCATTTCTTAGCTTCTTTAATAAAGTCTCAATTAAATCCCTATCTCTTATAGGAAGCCTTTCCCACCCCCTTTTAATCCTAGTACCTTCCTTCTCTTAATTGCTTCCTATTTATCCTGTATATAGCTTGCTTTGCACGTGTTTCTTTGTATGTCGTCTCCTTTATGATAGTGTGGCCTCCTCCAGGGCAAGGACTGTCTTCTGCTGCTTTTTGTATCCTCAGTGCTTAGCGCAGCGTGCTTCCCACATAGTAGTCATTTAATAAATATTTTCTGATTGATCGATTTGACTTGGAAGATGCTACTTATAAAGTTCTGGATATGGAAAGAAATAGATCACCTCAAATCCAGCATTTCCTTCCCTCATCTGTACCACAGGCAGGGGCATCTGGGTGTCACAGTGGATAGAGCTCTAGGCCAAGAGTCAGGAAGACCCACATTCAGATTTGGCTTCAGGTGCTTACTAGCCGTGTAATTCTGGGCAAGTCCCCCAAGCTCTGTCCGCTTCCATTTTTTCAGTTGTGAAATAAGGATGATAATAGCATCCTCCATCCCAGTGTTATTGTGGGGATCAAATGAGATAATATCTGTAAAGCACCTTGAACGGTGCCTGGCCCATAATAATATCTTGTTTCCTCCCTCCCCTCATACTGAATTGTTTGAAAGCATGATTTAAAAACACAGTCATTATGTAATACTTAGTGGCCTTTTTTACCTCTGAGTCTTAGATGCATTTTGACTATTCTGCTTGTTGGTCATACTTGCAGTCAATCAAGAAATGCCTACTATGTGCCAGGCACTATGCCAAGCACTGGGGATTTAAAAAGAAAAAAAGCAAAAGCAATCCCTTCTTTCAAGGAATGTATATCCCAGTGGGAGAAACAATAAAGATAAATCAGAACATACAAGATGAATACAGAGGAGATTTAGAAGGGAAGAGAATAGACATTTATATGGCACCTATTCTGTGCCAGACATTGTGCTAAACCCTTTACAAATAATATCTCATTCAGTCTTCACAACAACCTCACAAAGCAGGTATCCCCATTTAGTGTCTCCATTTTTACAACTGAGGAAACTGAGGCTGGCAGTGATTTGCCCAGGGTCACACAGTAAGTGAGGCTGGATTTGAACTTGGGTTTTCCTAAATCCAGGCCCACTGCTCAATCTATTGTGCCACCTAGCTGCCGCAAGATGTGATGACATGAGCTTGGGGGGAGGAGGGAGAGGGGAATCAGGAAAGGTCTCTTGGCGGATGTGTCTCTTGAGATGAGTCTTAAAGGAAGCAAGGAATTCTGACAGTTGGAGGTTGGGAGGGAGAGCATCTCATGCATGGGAAACTATTGTAAATGCAGGAGGTAAAACTTATACCAGGCAAAAACCACTTTGCGGCTAAAAGTTCCAGTAATTGATTCTTTTGGAGGAGGGAAAGGAGTTGATGGCTAATAGGTAAAATGAAGTTGGGGTTATCCATAGCAAACTTTGCCTTTCATTGACCTTCAGTGTGCTTCAGAACATTACAGATGAAATCTCTTCAGGCAGTCCTGTCATTTTTCTGCGTAGGAGATTTATATGGGCACTGTTTTATGTGAAATATTTTATTTTTAAAACCTTCATAAATGAATCTCATACACCAAGCCTCCAGGTCTGATTTTACCTTTTCCTACCAGCATGTATTGCACATACTGGCAGGAAAGTGATTGATATCTCATGGTTTCTTTAAGGCTTTTGATACAACACTCTTTCCCTTTGTTTTTTCAGACTCACAAGGAGGAGATGCACTGATGTAATCAGACCTCTCCTGCAACTGTACCACCTTAAGGGATCCAGGTGTAAGGGCAATTGTCTCCAGGTGAACTTGCTGCAAGTAGAGATAGAGAACAGTGGTCGGGGTGACCAGAGGACAGAATACGCTTTTCTCCTCTGTTATGCTATTTCATGAACTTACTACAATGGTACCACCATGCTGAACTGGATCACTGTCTAGAATGATCCTCCCTATGGAATCCCTCTGTAATTCACAGTCTGTGGTTTATGAAGAACAATCATTGTACCTTGTTTACAGGCGGAGGTGTCTCCATGACACGCTTCACCTCGTCGGCCAGCAAGCAGAGTGGTGGTCACTGTCAGATACTACTTTATGGTTTTACCATATTACTTTATGGTTTATGTAACACAACTTGTAGGTTCCCTAAGTCCTTTTGTTTCTTAACTCAGTTACAGCCCTCAGGGAGACAAATGGCCCCTTACCAAGTAAGCTGGCCCATTCATATGGGTGGTTGCAACATAAACCTTAGCAAGAAACCAGTTCCATCCTGGGAAATATTCAAGAACTTATGTCTTAGGAGGTTAGTCAATTTAAACAGTAACTTATGTGGAGAAAGAATGTAAGACCTAAGTTGAGTAATGTTTCATGCAATGCACATTATGATAAGCTGTCAAAATAAGAGTGGGTAGCTCCAGGATTAGGTTTTTACCTTATGACTCTTCTCCTGAGGTCCAGTGTTGGTTTGCTGCCACTCTGAAAGGGCTCTTTGGTCTTCTCTCCAACTAAAATTGATGCATGTAGAGATAGAGAACAGTGAATAGGAGGACCAGAGGACAGAATCCTTTTTTGCTCTGATCTGCTATTAAATAAATACCCTTGGTAGCATCCAGCCACCCTAAGGAAAACACCACACATAGGTTATCCTTAGATCCTAAGGGACAAACAGGATTTAGGTTTGACTATCTCATCATCCTTGTCAACCTCCTCCAAGACTCCAATGGACCTGCCAGCTCCTCCAAGTTATGATGCGGATCACAGTCCATCCATGCCTGACTATCCTATGCAACACCCCTCCATGTCCCACTGAAAACCTGCTATAAGCAAGTCCACCTGACATGCTAGGAGCTTTCCTTAAATTCTTGTCACTAAGAGGACACTAGTCACATATGTGGGCTGTTCAGAGGTTATCCCCTGCTCTCTTCACATTACCAGCCCATCTTCTTTGTAAATAATTCTCTGATGTATTGTCTATGCCCCTTCCTCTCCACATCCTGAAGGGAGAAGGGCCTGGTGAGTCTCCACCGTTCTGCCAGAATTCATGTACGTGGGCTAAAATGTCCACCAAAGCAAGCTAGGTAGAGTCCTGTGAATATGGGCCATTTGTCAGAGTTATTTGTGACAGTGAGCTACTGCTATTTCTTCTCCTGAGCAAAAGAAAAAACAAAAGATTTCCCCACAGGCCCTTCGGCAAAATGCCACATTCTCTTGAGATCAGTACAATCATGCCAGCATCTTGGGCACAGTCACACAGTCACTGTATCTGAAAGGTTAAAAGACTATAGGATCAAAAAACATTAATTTTATACCTTCATAAACCTCGTCTCTTTTAAATGGGAGAAAATGAGCTGTATTTCTGGTCAAAAACTTTTATTTCACAACTATATTGTGCACATTAAATGTTGCCCATTGCCACTCTAAATCGTTCTTTTTTCCATTTCAACAATATCTTAAAAAGAAAAAAATGCTGATCTTTTTGTTATATTGTCTTCCATTGCCCACACCACCTTAGTACTGTCCCACATGTTAAAGACCTTCATCCTCAGAAATCACTCCAAAATAAAGGTGATATTATACCTTTTTGACCATTGTGTGGCTACTCTCAAAAGTAATTTACGTTCTGTGCTGGTGGCTAGTTTGTGTGCTGTGGTCTTTGGTTAGCATCCTTTTTTTTTTTTGTATCCATAATTTCATCTGTAGGGGAACGACTTCCACCAGTGCAGATCAGTAATGCCTCTGAAGCTTAACAATCTTAGTTGCCTAGAACTCGAAGAATCAGTTAGGTGGCTCCGTGGATAGGATGCTAGAGTCAGTCAGGAAGATCTGAGTTCAGATTTGGCCCCAGACACTTATTAGCTGTGTGATCCTGGGCAAATCACTTAACTTCTACCTCAGTGTCCTCATCTGTAAGATGGGGACTATAATAGCACCTGCAGGGTTGTTGGGAGGATCAGATGAGATAATATTTGTAAAGCACTTAGCACACTACTTGCAACATACTATGTTTATTCCCTTTCCCTAAGTGACTTGCTCGTGGTCATTCAGTCAGTATGTATAGAGGCAGGATTTGAACCCAGCCCTTCCAAACTCCAAGATCAGTCCAATCCTGTACCCACTTTGCCACACCAAGTCTCACAGCATCCTGTGCAGAATTAAAATAAGGGTCCACTTGAAAATTACAAAGTGTATTACTAAGGACTGCTTTTTTCTCAAGTAACTGAGAATCTTCCAAGGAGGTCAAAGTACTTGGCAGTCACCTTCTTTCACCTCCTTCAAGTACATACCAGCAAGATGGCTGGCTACCAAATAAAGATTTCCTGGGTCACAGCAACTTACAAAAGCAGGTTACTCAGTTACTTGTCATCTGCATCAGTACCAACACTGCTGAAAATATGCATCCTGTATATGTTTTATATACATTATTCCTTTACTTAATGGCATCTTTTCCAATGAGCAAAAGCCCATTTTCTCTCCCACCCCACAAAAGATCCCAAAACAAAACAAAAAACCCTGTGTAACAAACAGGCATTTTCAAACAAAACAAATTTCTGAATCAGTTATATGCCAAAATATATATGGCTCAGTCTGCACCCTGAGTCTATCATCGATTTGTGAAGAAATGGATAGCCTGCTTCATCATGAGTCCTCCAGCATATAATGTCTCTTGTTCCTCACAACAACCCTATGAGGTAGGGTAGTGCAAGTATTATTAATTATCTCAGTTTTTCAGGTAAGGAAATGAGCTCAGAGAGTTTCAGTGACTTACTCAAGGTCACACAGGAAAAAACACAATCAGGACTTCAGCCCAGATCTCCTAAACAAAAATCCAGTTCTCTTTCTATCACAAGTCAGTGGTGGTCAAAAACAGTAACTCTTGTTTAGAAGGTAAACTTCAAGGTGCTTTCCTCGAACCAATCTTTGGTACAGGCATGAGTATGAACATACCACTCATAGACAGGCTCACAGAGCCTAAACAACATACCCAGGATAAATCTGCTATTAAGTGCCCCTCCAAACAATAAGTGATGACAGCGGCTGCCAGTGAGGACAGTGGAGAGTGGTGGATCTACTTGGGTACTAATCAGGGGGGTGTGAGGATGTTTGCGGAAAGGACTGTTTTGTCTTCAGGAACCAAGAAAAAAGAAGTTGGCAGAAAACCTGCTACTATCTCCCATAAGGATAAAGCTAAAATCAGAATGAAAAGCATTGAAACATTCCATCTGTCGAAATTAATTTTGATTCCATAAAAAAGGCTTAATGAACAATTGTGAAAGGGCAGTCTCAGAAGTGATTCGTGGGTCTTTTCAAATACTAGGTTTTACAAAACAGAATAGGGATTTCTTGTGCTTCCACTGGTATAAAGGAATCACAGGTAAGAAAACTGCTACCAGTGCAAGGTGGCACCCCTTCTGATGGTCTTAGAGAGTTGCTAGGAATTGGGAGGTTAAGTGGTTTGTACAGGGTCACCCCATCAGTATGTGTCAGGCTATGGTGCCAGGTCTTCTAGCCCTCAAGACTTAATGTCCAGCTGCCCCTTCAGGCTTTGCAATAATAGCTGCTTAATGCAAAAAAAAAAGAATTTGTTGACTTGATTAATTTGTGACCTGATATGGCCAAGCCTGTCATTAATTTTAAGATCCCAATATGCCCTTCACTATCTTCTCCCCTTCTTCTATTAAGAGCATTTGGTTCTCAACTCATGGCACCCGAGTTGTTTACCCAGAAAGTCAAATGAGTGCTCTGGAAGTGACAAGTATTGGATGCCTGTTCAAGTGCTTGGATTAAATCATATAAGAGAAGAAGCATAATCTTCCAAATTCAGCCTGTCCCTTCTTAAGGAAAAGGATAATAGATCACATTTACATAATGCTCTAAGGTTGTTTGGGGGGGAAGGGTTTCTCCTGTAAATAGGATATAGATTTATAGCTAGAAGGAGGCCATCTTTAGAGGCCATCTAGTCCAATTCCCTCATTTTACAAATGAGGTCACTGAGGCCCAATGTCATACCAGGTACTCAGTGACAGTCAGGAACTCAGATCATGTGACTCTAAGCTCAACATACCATTTCATAAACTACAATGATCCTCACAATAATCCTGTGAGGTATGTACCATAGGTGGTATTATCTCCATTTTGTAGATAAGGAAAATAAAGGTCAGAAAGTATAATTTTCCCATAGCCACAAGGCTACTGTTGGAGGTATAATCCAAGAAAGGCTGAAAACTCATCATATCCCATTGGATTTCATATGTTTAAAAAAAAAAACACTCAGCAAATTGGAACCTCTGAAAGCTACTTGTGATTTCCTAGCAGGGCTTTCCTCTTACTGCCTTAAGATTTTAGGTCTATCCTTGAACTTCTCTCTGGTATCAGTGGCCAGCATTCTCCCATCTCTTCCCTGAAGGTCTGTGCTTTCCTATGAACAAAGCTCCTCCTTACAGCAGATCACACCAAGTGTTTGACTCCCCTCAGCTCCAGATCGGAAAGAAGCAAGTGTGTCTATCTTCGGAAAACCTTCACCGAGCACTCACTGAACGTCAGGACTGGCTTGATTATTAATGCTTGTTTTGACATACAGTTCCCATTGCAAAGGGCAAAGGGAAGGTAAAGAGGGAGCAGCACCAAATATAGAGTCTGAAAAAGTCAGGTGTGTCTGTCACAGTAAGTGCATGCAAACCCTGAGCCCTTCTAAGGTTACTCTCTATGAGGCAATACCAGAAATCAACAAAAGAGGGAGTCAGCTGCAAGTCTGAATGAACACACCCAACCTGGCCTTCCTACCCGTCTGCTGCCTTCCTTGTTCCCCCAAATTCTCTATGAAATCACACGTGGCTTTCTTTGCTTTCCTCTCTAAAAAGGAATAGAGCAATTACTCTTGTGGTCTTAGCCTCACATTTGCATAATAATATACAGACACAGTTTGAATCCAAATTAACAAATGGCATAAAAGTGCTCTGGATTTAGGATATGAAGTCAGTTTTAATCCTAGAGAACTTTCTTTTCCTCTCTGGACCTCAGCTACTTCTCTGAAGAATAAATTGATCACCTCTAAGGTGCATTGCAACTCTAAATCCCTACAAGTGATTCTGAATCGGTGAATTTGAATGTCATATTATTATGTTCTCTCCTTCTTAACTACTTTTCCAGTCATGTTAATTTACTTCCCTTCACTCCTTTCTAGTCTAAATGACCTATTAGTTGTTTTTCCTATGTGACAGTCTGTCCCACCTCTCACCTTTGCAATAAGTGGTTGTCTCTATCTGGAATACACTCCTTCCTTAGCCTTTTAAAAGCTCTGTCTTTCTTCAAAGCCGAAATTGGTTTCCCCTTGGACACACTTATTACTAACCCTGCTCCCCACACATGGTCCCTAACACTCTCTAGAAAGTACCTTGTTGGAATTAGGGTGTGTTGGAACAAGCTCTAAGCTCCTTTCAAAAGATGATTGTTCAATTTTCAGTGTAAGCATTTATATCTCAGAGATGAGTAATTTACAAATCAATTCAGATCTTGATTTACTATTGTGTTGATTGTTTAGACTTAATTAAGGGTTAATAATACAGATTAAACACTTTTTTTTCCCCTGGAGAGCCTGGTTCTTTAACGTTTACTTTATTGATCTGTATTCCAAAGAGGTCATAAAAAATGGAAGAGGATCCACACGTACAAAAATATTTATAGCAGCTCTTTTTGTGGTGGCAAAGATTGGAAATTGAAGGGATGCCCATCAATAGGGGAATGGCTGAACAAGATGTGGTATATGAATGTAATGGAATACTATTCTGCTATAAGAAATGATAAGCAGGTGGATTTCAGAAAAACCTGGAAAGACTTACATGAACTAATACTGAGTGAAGTGAGCAGAACCAGAAGAACATTGAACACAGTAATAGCAACATTGTATGATGACCAACTTTGATAGACCTAGCTCTTCTCAGCCATACAATGACCTAAGACAATTCCAAAAGACTCATGATGGAAAATGCTGCCCACATACAGAGAAAGAACTATGGAGTCTGAATGCAGATCGAAGCATACTATTTTCTCCTTTTTTTGTTTGTTTTTTCTTTCTCATGGTTTTTCCCTTTTGTTCCGATTCTTCTTTCATAACATGACTAATGAGAAAATATGTTTAATATGATTGTACGTGTATAGTCTATATCGGATTGCTTGCCGTCTTGTGGAGGGAGGAGGGGAGGGGAGGAGAAGGAAGGGGAGAAAATGTGGAGCTTAAAATCTTATAAAAGTGAATCCTGAAAATTATCTTTACGAGTATTTGGAAAAAATAAAATATTATTAAGTGGGGGTTGGGGGTGGGGACCATTTGCTGTATCGACTGAGCTTAGAAAGAGTGTAGTAGAAGGTTCAAACAATTAAGTATTCACCAGACTGGAGGCCTGGTAACTGGAGACTAATGATTAAGATGATTGTCATTTATATAGTCCTTTCAGATTTCAGAAGTGCTTTAAACACATTATCTCATTTTAGCTTCACAATATCTCTGTATATATATATATTTACTTATCTTTATACATGTTGCTTCTCCTCAGTAGAATTGAAGCCCCTTGAGGGCAAGGCCTGTTTAATTTTTGTCTTTGGGTCCAGCACTAGCACGCAGTACCCTACATAGAGTAGGCACTTAGAAAATGTTTGTTAAATTAAATCATACATGAAATCTGAAACTCAGATGAGTTCCCAGATTTGCAAGTCACCGTGGATAGCATTAGCTGACATTTATCTCCTGTTCTCTCATGTACAAAAACAAAACAAAACACAAAAACCCAATACCCCGGCATCACCAAGAACAACGAAGTAAGTGCTAAGATGAAATATCCTCGGGAAAGTCAAAGCATTATTTACAGTGAAAGTGGGATGCTCATTGGGCTAAAGGTAATTTGAAATCTTTATTTAAATATCTGCAATGCTAATTTGATCTTTGTGAAAGTGGAAAGAGATATCTGTTGGACCCCTAAAGGAAAAGCAGATCACTGTGCCACCTCTATCCACATAGGATTGGAGGATTTTTGAATGGAAATGATCTTGGGGATCAATGAATCTACCTTTCCCACTTTACAGAGAAGAAAATCAAGGCCCAGAGAAACAACCAAGTCATTTGCCAATGTTAAATGAATAATCACGTTAAATGAACAAAACTTGTACCCCTGCTTAGGGAGTCCTTAAGTCCAAGATGACCTTGCAGCTTTATTAATCAACCGACAAACATTCATCGAGGGTTTATTTGTTACACATTGTGCAACACACCAAGAAATGTTCCCAGTCCTCTTGGAGCTTATAATCTAATTGGAGAGGCAAAACATAAACCTATAAAAATATGAAACCAAAGTTCCTCCCCAGAAACCTATCACAGGATTGAGCTAACCCTGGGCTCTTAAAGAGTGTCTCAATAGAGCACCAAGCTGGAAAGGTTCCACATATTTACCTGGCGTCCCTCTGTGTGTGCATGGGATCACTTGCACGTGTGTATACCACCAAGAGTCAGGCTACAGTGAAAAGACTCATCACTGGAAAGATAGGCACAGACGATAAATTTTGTAAGCCATGGAAACTAAAAAAAAAATTACTAAAGTGTGAAGGGGTAGGTCTGTGTGGGTAGAATGAGTACAGATTCTTAAAGTACAAGTAGCTAAGAACTGAATTGTGGATATAGATCATTCATGCCATAAGAATACAGAGGATCATAGAATGCTGGAGCTGAAAGAGTTTGGAGATCCTCTGGTCCATTCCCCCCTCATTTTACAGATGAGGAAACTGACGCCTGAGAAGGAAAGAACACACACTGTGATCTAAAAAGGTTGAGAGGCTTCATGGAATTGAGACCTGAGTTGTGTTGAAGGATGAGACAGATAGACAAGGAAGAAGTCTAAGAGCATCCCCAGGAGAGGGGAATGGTACATGCACAGATGCAGAGACGGGAACACACATGGAAAATTTTATAGTCTAACTGGAGTAAACTATTCATGTAGTGGAGTTAAAAAGGCAAATCGGGATTGAAGGATTTGAATTTTATTTAAAGAAAGCCATTGAAGGTGTTTGAACAAGGGAGAGAAACAATGAAATGTATTTTAGGAATATCATTCAGGTGTATAGGATGAAATTAGAACTTGATATGATTGTGGTCAAAGCCAGGATTGATCTCCAGATCTATTACCAGGCTGCAAAGTGCTAGTTTAGGTGTGAACATCCATCCATCCATATCTAGTTTTAAAAAGACAGCAACAAGGCTGAACATCTCAGTCACTACAGAGAGTTTGAGAAACTGTGCAGTGATTTATACCAAGTGTGCACTGTTTTTATTTTGTCACAGGTGAGTGATTGTTATCTGTGTTCCAAGTGCAGGCTGATCTTCCTAGAGAAGAAAGGAGAGGGGACTTAAAGAATGCCTTGCCACACCCCAGGTTGTTAATGGAAGCAAGAGTGAAGTTTTGATGGAGGGGAACAGAAAGGGATCTTAGATGAAAGAGGAAAGACTTGACCCTTGTCAGAAAGTTGGAAGAAAAGTTACACAGAAGAGAAAAAGAGGGGGAAAGAACAGGAGCACAATTAAGGCTTGGAAATAGATTTGAGGTTCTTTTTTTTTTCTTTTTAAAATTTTAAAATATTTTTTCTAATTACATGTAAAAAAATTTTTTTAGCATTAAAAAAAAATTTTGAGTGCCAAATTCTGAGAAGGCAAGGAATTTGATATAGACTATACATGTGCAATCATGCAAAACGTATTCCCACATTAGCCATGTTACATGTAAAAGAAAACACAGACCAAAAAAATCTCAAACTGAATAACAAAATACAAAGAAAAATGAAGTAAAAAAGTGTGCTTTTATTTTCACTTATACTCCATCAATTCTTTCTCTGGAGGAGGATAACATTTTTGATCATAAGTCCTTCAGAATTGTTTTGGATTATTTTATTGCTGAGAATAGCTAAGTCATTCACAGTGGATCATGGCACAAGAGTGTTGTTACTATATACAATGCTCTCCTGGTTCTGCTCACTTCACTTTCAATCAATTCATATAAGACTTCCCAGGTTTTTCTGAAACCAGCACAATAGTATCCCATTATGATAATGTGCCACAACTTGTTCAGCCATTTTCCAGTTGATGGATATCACTTCAATTTACAATTCTTTGCCACCACAAAAAGAGCTGCTATAAATATTTTTGTACATATAGGTCCTTTTCCTTTTTTTAAAAAAATCTCTTCGGGATACATACTTAGTAGTGGTATTACTGGGTCAAAGAATATACACAGCTTTTATAACCCTATAGTTATAGTTCCAAATTGCTCCCCAGAATGGTTGGATACTCCACCAACAGTACATTAGTTTCCCAATTTTTCCACACCCACAGGCTCTTCTTGATGAGAAGAGAGTTAGATGTTCTAAGGAAGAAGAAAATGTTTTTTCTCCGAAGAATCATGTAGTGGAACCATAGACACTCCCAGGTGAGAGATCTTCCAGGAGGGGCAAGAGAAAGAAGAGAAGACCAGTAGGAGCTGGTGATTCCCTGCTCGGGGCTATTGAGGCAGTTTTTTGTCAAACAAATAACAATAACAGAGAAGTCTTGTCTTCTAAGAGTATGTATCCAAGACATTACAGGGTACTTCCCAAGACTTACCAATGGATGATGACTACCCACTTCTGGTGATTCATTTGGGCTGCTGAAAGAACCCAACGAAAAAGTGGCAACCCTAATTAAATCTGGGGTGAGAAACCGAAGACGAAAGGGGCTTAAGTTGTGTTTTTCTTAAGGCAAGTAAAGCAGAAGAGAAAATCAATTTGGTTAAGAAGGGGCTTCCTGAGAATAAGATTTGAACTATGGCTTAAAATATAGGGATGACATATTCCTGGCCAGAATGGGGTACACTTATAATAGGGGTTGGTAAGAATGTATCTGTCTGGTGTCTTACAAACCTAATCAAAAGAACTTTAAACTAAAAAGGGTAGGGGAGTGAGAAGACTGCCTCTCTATAGACTCAAAATTGGATACTTTAGAGAGCAACTACAAAGAAGAAGAGGAGTAGTGGTTGTTCACTGGAGAAAGCAACTGGTAGTAAAAACCCATAGGACAGATGTCTATACCCAAATGCACAAAATTTAGTCAACAAACTAGAAAACTTCGAGGTCCTAATGGAAGGAGACAAAATTGAACTCATAGGTATCACTGAAACTTAGTGAGATAAAATATATGACTGAACATAACTCTGGAGGGGTATATCTAATTCAAAGAAAAAGGGTAGGTAAAAGGGAAGGGGGAGCGTGTAGTAAGGTATAGTCATGTGAGGAAATCCAGGATCCACAGGTGAGAATACAACAGAGTATACGGGTGAAAGTCAATGGAGGGAGACATTAAAGTAGTTTTGTTTCTGGTGTATACCATAGATGACCTCACCAGAAAGAGGAAACAGAAGAAAGTTTGGGAGACAGATTACAAATACAACACAGAAGAATAATACAACAATAATGGGGGACTTGTGTTATCTGAAAATATGTTAGAGCTTTCTCTCAAAAGCAAAGAAACTAATAACCTTCTGAGTTGCCTTCATGATCATTTTCAGGTAAAAAAATCCTACATGGTAAAATTCTCTTCTTGATCTGATTCTCATGAACTCAGGAACTGGTTACTTGGGTGGAAATAATGGGAGTATAGGGAAGTAAACACTCTACTCTCTCCAGGCATGGTCTGGCATGCACCCTATATTTTAGAAAAATATTTCCAAGGGTTCAAAGGCAAGATATGTAGGAACTGGGGCAGCTAGGTGGCACAGTGAATAGAGTATCAGCTGTGGAGTCAGGAAGACCTGAGTTCAAATCTGGCCTCAGACACGTAACACTTACTTGCTGTATGACCTTGGGCAAGTCACTTAACCCCAATTACCCTGCCTTCCCACCTCTAAAAAGCCAAAAAAAAAAAGATATAGAGGAACCCATGGATGGAAAAAATGTTTGAGGAGAAGTCAACCCAAGAAGTATGGGAAATATTCAAGAATGAAATTCTAGAGACAAATGAAAAGGAGGAAAAATAGGATTTGTCAGAAGAGATCAATGTGGATGCATTAGGAATGCAACAATTATATTAGATGTTAAAAAGAAGTATGTAGAATAAGAAAGGAAGCAAATCAGTGTCTCAGTGGATAGAGTATAAGGCCTGGAGTCAGGAAGACTTGAGGTCAAATCCAGTCTCAGACACTTACTAGCTGTGTGACCTTGAGCAAGTCACTTAACTTCTGTTTGCCTTAATCCACTGGAGAAGGAAATGGCAGACCACTCCAGTACCTTTGCCAAGAAAACCGCATGGATAGTATGGTCCATGGGATCACAAAGGATTGGACTTGACTGAACAACTGAGCAACAACACCAAAGAATAAGGAAAAAAGGCCAGATAAAAGAGGATTAATATAGGAACAATAAAGATAGAGAAAGTAGTGTTATAAACTCAAAATAAACTGAAACTAGTGAGGAAGGCTGAGAACACCCAAAAGGGTTGGGGCAACGTAGACTAGACAGTAATAAGGTAAGATGGATTCAGAACTGGTTGGATGACTAGACTCAGTGGAGTGCCCCATGGCTTGATGCTTAGCTTTGCGCCGTTTCGCACTTTCATCAGTGACTTGAATAAACATACAAATTGAATGCTCATCAATTTTGCAGATAATACCAAGTTTGGAGAGTTAGCTAACACAGTGGAAGATAAAATCAGGGTTCAAAAAAGACCTTGACAGGTTTTCAGAGCATTGGGCTGAATCTAATAACATGAAATCCAATAAGAATAAATGTAAAACTTAGGTACCAAAAAGATCACTAGCTTCATAAGTACAATATGGGTACTGTATTCACAAGTACATGTTTAGATAGCAGTTCTGAAAGAGATCTGAGAGCTTTAGTGGGCTACAGACTCAATATGAGTTAGAAGTGTGATATAACAGCCAAAAAAGCAAATATGATCTTGGTCCACATTGGGAGGGTTATAGTTTACAGAATTAAGGGTGGATAGGTGGCACAGTGAATAGAGGACCTGAGTTCAAATCCAGCCAGAGACACTTACTTACTGTGTGTGACCCTGGACAAATTACTTAACCCTATTTGCCTCAGTTTATCATCTGTAAAATGATCTGGAGAAAGAAAAGGCAAACCAAGAAAACCTCAAATGGGATCATGGAGAGTGAGACTTGACCAAACAAGTTTACAGCATCAGGGAGGAGATTGTCCCAGGGCACCCTGCCCTCATCAGATCTCCTTTGAAGTATGTGTATTCAGTTCTGGAGACCTCAGTTTAAGGGCACTGATAAACTGGAGAATATCCAGTGGAAGGTAACCAGGATGATGAAGAGTCCTGAATACATGTCATATGGCAGTAATCCATAACTGGTTCTCTTCTCTGTTGCTAGGGGGTCTTGGCTCCAACTGGCTGAAAAAAAAATGGGTGCGTTTAGCCTGGAGAAAAGAAGGTTCAGGGGAATAGGATAACTAAGCCTTGTGGAACAAGGAACTGATTTGTTTTGTTTAGCCCTACAAGGAAGAACCAAGAGCACTGAATGGTGGTGACAAAGAGTTCAGTTTAGGCTAGGTGTCTACACTTTCAAGAGGCAGGTGGAGCGAGGGTTTCCCTTCCTTGATTTTCCAGCAGAGGATGGATGACCACTTGTCAGTTGTGTTATAGTAGGGATTTCTTCTGTGTAAGGGCTGAACTGCTTCACTGCTAAGTTCCCTTCCAAAATCTAATTCTGTAATAATAATAAATAGCATTTACAAAGCACTTTAACATTTACAAAAAGCTATACACAGGTAGGGGCCCTTCTAGGGGTAGCCCCCTACACTTAGAATTTGTGGTTTGTCCCCGGAGTGGAGTCCTGGGGTCTTACCCCCAGGCTGAAGGGTTCTTTGTAGGTCCATGCCACAAAAATTGTAGCCCTCAAACCTCCACCAGTGTGCATACTTTTTTTTCTTTTTTTTTTAAAAATTAACTTTTGTTTATTTTTGAAAGTATGTTTCTTTCTTTCTCTCTTTTTGGCTTTTTGTAGGGCAATTGGGGTTAAGTGACTTGCCCAAAGTCACACGGCTAGTTTTTGTGTTAAGTGTCTGAGGTCAAATTTGAACTCAGGTCCTCCTGATTTCAGGGGCAGTGCTCTATTCCCAGTGTGCATACTTTTAATAACCAATAGACACAATCAGCTCAAAGCAACATCATTCCCAAGACGGTCTAGTAAAAATAACAGCTACACAGCATTCCCCAGACAAAACTGGGATCTACCCTCCCACAAATAGCCAGCATCTGTGCAAAGAGTGGGCACAAATACAGAGTACACTCTGGTCATGAGAGGGCCATGTGGCGAATGCAGCTTACACCTCTACACCACAGGCCCTTGGGATCCTTTCTCTTCTTCTCGTGGACTTGGACTACCTCCTGGGTACAGCATCTTGACAGGGCAGGTTGCTGAGCTGGGCTCCCCAGGCCTGGTCCTCTTTGCAGCTTGACTCCCAGCTGCTAAATCTCTCATTAATCCAAAGCTGGCTCTCTTGTCTGCTCCTGGGAGGCCATACTCCAACAGCCACATCCGTGGATTCTTTTCTCTTTTGGCCAGATCTCTGCTGGATATGGTGTCTCCTGTGGGGCAAATGGCTCTGCTGCCACACTCCTTAGCAGGTGAAGGCAGGGGGATCAGAGAGAACTCCTCTCCTCCCTCAAGAGGTGAAGAACAGAGAGATTCCCTCCCAGGAGCTGGGTTCTTCTTCCATGGTTCTCCTTTAAACTGTTTGGCGTCACACTCCTTGAAGCTGCTTCCTGCCCTGATTGTCTCCAGAGCTGGCCAACTAGCTTTTTCTGGAGCATGGGCCCCATCTTCAATCAGCCAATGGCAAGCTGTTCTCTACTGCTGAGAAAGAGAATTTCATACTTAGTGAGTTGATAACAAAATGAAAACACTTCTTTTCATACCTTGATGTTTCTGTAACTTGCCCTTCCCAATCAATTGGTTTGATCAAGTCCACTCCCCTACCCCCACCCCTGCCATACACAAATATATTTGTTATTTCATATGAGGCTCACAATAACTGTCCTTGTGAGATATTCCAGGTACTTTTTTTTTTTTAAGACTGGGTCTCTCCATTCCACCCAGGCTGGAAGTACATGGGTTACTCATAGACAAATCCCAATACTGATCAACCGAGAGGCTTTAACCTGCACCATTTCTGACTGGTTTGCATCTCATTAGGCAACCTGGTGGCTCCTTCTGCTCACATTAATGCCAAACTTAACATGGATGATCAAGTTTAGCTCACTGCAGCCCAGAACTCCGGAGCTCAAGAAATCCATAAGCCTCAGTCAGCCTCCCTCACAGAGATTAGAGGCACACGCCACTAAGCCCATTTCATGAGTTTTAAAAAATTAAGTGTTTATTGACATAATTTGTTTTAATATCACCTAATTTCCAAATGTATCTTTTCCCTCATCTCCTACCAGACAGAAATTCCTCGCACAAAGAAAAAAAAATCAATAACACTAGCACATTAAAAGATCCTGAAGTATGTAGCATTCCATACCCATGGGCCCTTACCTCTTCATAGAAGGGGAGATGAAGGGGGAGAAAGGGAAGGCAGCTAAATGGTACCTTGGATAGATCACTGGGTCTGGAGTCAGGAAGACCTGAGTTCAAATCTGGCCTCAGACACTTTACTAGCCGTGTGACCTTGGGCAAGTCACTTAACCTTAATGCCCTCCAAAAAGCAAAATAAATAAATAAATAAAATAAAAATAAAAATCGGAATAATAAAGCACCAATGTGCCAGGGTTGTCGAGATGATACTTGTAAAGTGCTTGGCAATGTGCCTGGCATATAGCAGTCATTTAATAAATGCTTGTTGGTCACTGTGACCTCACAGTATTCAGTATCACTTGTTTTGTTGTTGTCTTTTCCATGCTCCGTGTTGTGACCATTGTGTATTTTTTAAAATTCTGCTTACTTCACTTACTTTGCTTCACTTCATTTAACTCTTCCTAGACTTCTCATATTCTCACGTTCATTGGTTCTTATTGCACAACAATTGGTGTTGTTGTTCAGTCATTTTCAGTCCTGTCCATACTGGAGTGTTTTGACATTTCCTTCTGCAGATTATTTTACAGATGAGGAAACTGAGGCAAACAGGGTGGAGTAACTTGCCCAGAATCATGCAGTAAGTGTCTGAGACTGGATTTGAACTCATGAAGATGAGTCTTCCTGATTCCAAGCCCAATTATCAGCACAATTATTTCCATTCAATTCATGTACCACCACTTTGCATAGCCATTCCTGAGAATGGGAGAAATGACTGAGCATTGGATTTATGATTCAAAGACAGGGATGACTCCTGGGCCAGCACTTGGCATACCACCCCTAAGAGCATAGTAGAGCACTGTACCTCTGGATTGTCCAATAAATTACCTTCCTTCAGCTTGACTCTGCCCTCAGATAATACCCATGCAAATGAAGAAGCCTCTCTGACCCTTCAGAAATGAAAGCTTTCAGTCTGGCAGAGTAGGGGTCAATTCAAGAGTAATTAAATATATAAGCAACTTACCTAGAGCATTTGCTTCCTTTTTTCAAGCCTCACTTAACAGCTATTATACCATGAGCCCACAGCAAAGAGAACAGTCATTTGGTTATTGGTCCTGCCAGCTGTTCTTATCTTGAGGGCAACCTGTAAAATCTATTGCAACGCCCAGGGACAAAGAGCACAGTGATGAGAAATATGCAAAAGAGGAATGGGGAAGAGCTTTAGACTCCATTTGACTGATCTCACCTGCCCCTAGGAATCCTGTGGAGGTGGGAGAGAGAAAGCCTCTACTTAAGAGAGCTGTTTACAAAACTACTTAGCCTATCTCCTACACAGGACTCAGGATGAAGTCACCATTTTTAACACAGAAAGATGGTCCTGACCTGGCCCACACTGCTTTGGGTTTGTTACAGAGAAAGAAGTTTCATAGTATCTCTGCCTCAGGGGGAAGCCAACTATAGCCACATCATCCCAGCTTTCTCCACTTGATGGGAACAGAATACACAAATCCAATGGTACCCACGCCCAACAGCTCCCCACTCAGGACAACCAAAGCCACTGTTTTCCTCAAGGTAACATAACTCTCGCTAGACTCTTTGGGGGTACCTTCCTCATTCCTCTGACCGCATTTTCTTCTAAGCAAGGAGTTCTTACAGCTTTTTTGGGTCATCAATATCTTTGACAGTCTGATGAAGCCTATGGACCCCTTCTCAAAAGAATGTAAATGGCCTACATCCATGACTGAAAGAATGCCAAATTTCAGGTAGAGATTAGTGAGGTAAAAATTGTAATTTTTCCCCTAACCCAAGATCATGAAATATATCAGGTTAAGAATCCCCATTTTAAACTATTCTACACTCTTAAAATTCCTTATCCCCCAAACCATACCACACTCTTCTTTCAAAAATAATCACAAAGCCTACTTCCTCAGGGGGAAGAAAAAAAAATTCCCAAAACATTCTTGCTTTCTCCTTTGGTTCAATTAAGCTATTTTGCCCCTTTTCTTAAAAAAAAAAGCCTAGGCAGGTAAACCTAGTAGTGCTTACTCACTATCGCTGCTACTGGGGGAAGGTGAGGCTAATGGATGGATCACTTGAGCTCAGGAGTTCTAAGCTACAGTGGGCTAAAGTAATTGAGTATCTGTGTAAAGTATGTCACCAATGTGGTAAGCACTTTGGATGGGGATGGAGATTGGGGGAATCAAGTTGCCTAAGGAGGGTAAATTGATTCAGGTCAGAAATACAGCAAGCCAAAGTCACCATGTTGACCAGTAACTGGATTAGACCCATGAGTAGCTGCTGTACTTCCAGCTTGAGTGAGAATGGGAGACCCAGTCTCAAAAAAGCAAACAAATAAAAAACAACACGATGTTTAAGTGAACAAAATGACACAATATTCCCTTTTTTGTTTTTTTGCAAAAAAAAAATGCCTTCCAAAAATTTCCTATTTTTAATAGAGTGGAAGTAGGCTCTAGGCTTATTTCTTCCCACATCTCTAAGTTCCTTAGCCTGCCAATTAGGTAATTTTAAACCACAGATGTCTGACCCCAGCAGGTTGAGTAGAGTGAAAAGGTGGAAATTCTGTAATCTTCCACATCAGTACAAATTAGAGACAACCTAGATCAATCAGTCACTAAACATTTAGTAAGCATCTTTTATGTGCCAGGAACTGTACTAAGCACAGGGATATGAAAAGAGGCAAAAGAAGCTTACAGTCTAATGAATGATGTGCTCTTCTCTGAACTTTCCTCCTTCTACGCCTCTTCTCAGAATTCTCCATCCTCTGAAATGAAGGCACAACTATGCTTTCTATCTGTTGAAATTCTAATCTGGATCTCCTGACTTCATATGTGTGTTTTCTATAACACCACATGGCAAGGGCCAGAAATAACTCCTTCCTTGCTCCTGCTACTTTGACTTCTGGGATATCATATTCCAAGCCCTCTGTTCCTTTAACATGGAAGCTTGCTAAATCTTGACTGTATCTGAATGGTTTCCTTCTGGCTGCTTGCAATATTTTCTCGTTGAGAGTTCTGGAATTTGGCTATAATAATCTTGGGAGTTTTCATTTGGGGAGCTGCTTCAGGAGGTGACCAGCAGCTTCTTTCAATTTCTATTTTACCTTCTGTTTCTAGGATATTAGGGTAGTTTTCCCTGATAATTTCTTGAATTGTTATTTTTAGGCTCTTTTTAAAATCATAGCTTTTAGGTAGTCCAATAATTCTTAAATTCTCTCTCCTCAATCTATTTTCTTTTTTTTTTTAGAGGGGGGAAGGAAGGCAATTGGGGTTAAGTGACTTGCCAAAGGTTTAGTGTCAAGTGTCTGAAGCTAAATTTGAACTCAGGTCCTCCTGACTCCAGGGCCAGTGCTCTATTCACTGTGCCACCTAGCCACCCCTGGAGTTTGGTGTTTTTTGTTGTTTTTTTTAAAATAAATTTGTACCTTGTCTTCCATTTGGCCAATTCTGTTTTTAAAGGTTATTTTCTTCAGTATTTCTGTGCCTTTTACCAAGCTGTTGACTGTCTTTTCACAATTTTCTTGTACCACTCTCATTTCTTTTTCCATTTTTTCCTCTACCTCTCTTATTTAGTTTTTAAAATCCTTTTTATGGACTTCCAGGATTCTTTTTGGGGCCTGAGATCAGTTCACATTTTACTGAGAGGCTTTGTGGGTAGCTGTTTTGACACTATTGTCTTCTGAGTTTGTATCTTGATCTTCCTTGTCACCACAGTAACTTTTTATGCTCAGGTTCCTTTTTTGTTGTTTCCTCATTTTTTCAGATTATTTTTTGACTTTTAACTTTATGTTAAAGTTGGGTTCTGCTCTGGGGGGCAAGATACACTGTCTCAAGCTTCAGGTTTTTCGTGCTGCTGTTTTCAGAGTTAGTTCTGGGGGTCTGCAAGTTTTCAGTGCTTCCAAGGTGGTGATCCAAGAAGAGGTGTAGTCCTTGCTCTCTTGGCTTGTACTTTGGTCTTTACCCGGGAAGGACTCCTGGCTCTCTACAGTGGTAAGAACTAGTGCTCCCACTGAAGCAAGCTACATGCTCTCGTTCTTTTCCATGCTTGGTTTTGTTTTTTCTTTCTCATTGTTCACCCCATCAGTTACAACCCTTCTATACAACCAGACTAATATCCAATGTGAAAGTATTTGCAGATCCTATACTTGATTGCATGCCACCATGGGTGGGGGTGGGGGGAGGGAGGGGAGAAAATTTGAAACTCAAGAGATTGTGGAACTGAATCTTGTAAACTAAAAGTAAATAAATTAATTAATGAAAAAAAAAAGAACTAATGCTCCCCTTGGCTCTGAAACTGTGACCAGATCCCTTGTTCTCCTGCAGCTGCAAGTGCTAGTGCTCTTCTCTGCTTCAGGACTATAACCAGGGGCCCTGCTCCCCTGAAGCCACAAGCACTAGTACTCTTCTTCATCCTGGAATTGCATAAAGACAATGCAACAGGGTCTTGTGCCCAGTGCCAGCTCAGGGTCCTTTGTAATCTCTTTCTAACCAGTTGCCCTACTCCCTTACTGTCTGTGAACTGATAGCTCCTGACACTCCCAACAGCCCTTCCTCCAATGTTCAACTTCCTAAGTCGTCCTAAGCTGAACAAATGTCTCACCTCAAACTTTTGTAGGCACTGCCATTCCAGGACTCCATCTAAAGCATGATTTTAAAGTTATTTGGAGAGGAATGTTGGAAGAGTTCAGCTGGGTTGCTGCTTCTGCTCCGCCATCTTGGCTCTGCACCTGTTTCTGCTAGATACTCTCTTTTGGAACTAGACTACAAGGTGATCCCCTCCTGTTCTTCCCCTGCCACCATACACACATTCTGTGTTACAGAGCTAACATCATTAAGGCCAACTCCAACGGCATTTTCCTTGTGGCCTATGATGGAAATGTGCTTATACACCTGGGCAGACCCATAGCTGTTAGTGAAATTAACTGCTTCCATGAAGCCTGTGCATATTCTCTGTGACTGCATTTTCTAGATGGAAAGGAGGTAGGATGGAGAAAAAGGGCCTGCCATATGTAGAAATACAGGGCTAGGCAGGTCCAATGATTCCTGGCCAAGCACTGTCCAGTCTCTTTCTTAGTTTTTTTCTTTCTTCCCTTCCTCCCTTCCTCCACCCTCCTCTTCTTTCTTTTTTTCTCTTCCTTCCTTTCTTCTTCCCACCCTATACCTTCTTCCTTTCCACCCCTTTTTTCTCTTCCTTTCTTTCTCTTTCTTTCACCTACCCTCCCTTCTTTCCTCCTTCCTTCCCTCCTACCCATCCTCCCTTTCTTTTTAAAAATCTTTTTAATGTTTTATTGATGCTTTGCTTTTTTTATACATCATTGTCTTTTCCTAATTACTCACTCATTCTCTTATAGAACTTTCCATAATTAATAATAATACTACCTAGCATTTATACAGTGCTTTAAGGATTACAAAATGCTTTACATATGTCATCTTATTTGATCTTCATAACAATTCTGTGAGATAAGTGCTCCTATCTCCCATTTTACAAATGAGGAGACTGTCACTAAAAAAAAAAAGTCACTTGCCCAGACTTACAGAGCTAGTAAGTGTCAATAGGAGGATTTGAACCCGTGTCTTCCTGACTCAGTCCGGCCCTATCTATTGTGTCACCTGGCTACCTATTCATAAAAGAATAATTATTTATGTAGCACTTCCTATGCACTAGGCACTGTGCTAAGCACTTTTTACAAACATCCTATTTGATACTCACAAAAACTGTATAAGACAGGTGCTATTTTTAATGGGTAGGTATTATTTATTTTAATAAAAAAAGTAGTTATGCAAACCAAATACAGTGGTGATATCTGAAAACAAATCTTATTTTGCACCTAAGGTGTCCCACTTTTCTGCCAAGAGGTAGGAGGAATGCTTTACCACCTGTCCCCTAAAGTCACCGTGGCTTCCTCATCCCAGCCTGCACGCAGGTTGTCTAAGGGGGGACTCAGGGAACAGGCTGTTCCCTTACAGGCAGGAGTACAAAAGCTCTGCTGCTCTTGACAACAGGCCCAGTTCTCAGACTAGATACAGAGGAAAGAACCTCAATGATTTCAATTTGCCCAGGGCTCGTTGTTATAATGTCCCATCAGTTAACGTTTACTGTTTAAAGCAGCGCCCGTCCACATCCTGGATGAGTGTGTCATTTTGTGACATTTGTGGTCATTAGTCCTAGTTCCAATGAGGCCACTAATTGACTGAGACACTTTGGGCAGGCCATTTAAGCCTTCTCTCTTCTATGGTGATCACAAGCTCCCTTTCTCCATCTGACAGCAACTTATAAAGACAAACCTAACAAGGAAGGAAAACAAATAAAAGTGAGCCTATCTCTAATGCTTGATAGTGTGAAAAAGAGGAGGCCTCTTTGCTCAAGGCAAGGCAGAAGGAGCAATCGCTGTAGCCTCTGAATGGAGGAAGACACCTAAGACACCAATCACCCATTCCCATAAATGCTGAGCAGGAGCTGGAGTCCGGTGAGCAGCAAAGGCATGGGACATGCCTTTTGACAGTGGGGTATTGTTTCCATCTTTGCCAAGGCAAAAGGGGAAAGGAGCATCCCTTTTGTTTAGGACAAACATTGGCCTTGGTGGCCTAGAAGTTCTAAGTATTTTGCACTTGTATAATTGCAACCTCTCACCCCAAGTTTAAGATGAATTCAATCTCATTTCATTCGTTTCTCTTCCTTCCTTGAACAAGTTGAGGTACGTGAATGTAATGAGATATTATGGTACTGTAAGAAATGGTAAAGGGTACATTTTCAGAGAAACCTAGGAATACCTGTATGAACTGATGTGGAGCTAAGTGAGCAGAATCAGGGAACAATTTACACAATAACTAACATTTTAAAGAAAAACAGTAATAGACTTAAGAACTTTGTCCAGCGAAATAAACAACTATAATTCCAGCATGCAGAATCAGTTACACGTTTTTGGACATGACCAACAAAGGAAATTTGTTTTACATGACTACGCATATTTGTTATAAAGGGTTTTGCCTGTCTTTTTTTTTCCCAATGGGGATGAGTAACTACGATAGAGATGGGGGTTAGCAGGAGAAAGAAGGAAGGAAGGAAGGAAGGAAAAAAGGAAAAAAGGAAGGAAGGAAGGGGAAAATAGGAAAAGAAAGAAAAAGAGAGAAAAGTAAGGAAGCAATTGAAGCATTTTTTTTTAATGCACAGAAGAAAACACCAGAAGGAAACACAGACAAGTAGGAAAGCTTTGCAAGTTACATTTTAAATTTATTATATATTTAAAAGAAGTAAGTTGTATATAAAAAGGACTCTCAGCTCTATGTACAGTCTTCTCTGTTCTGCTTTGTATCCAGAAATATTCATTTTATTTTATGTTAAATTCAGAATTAAAAAAATAAATTAAAGAACACTAATGATGTTGCCAGAGGACCCAGGTTCAAATCCTGCCTCTGATATTTACTACCTATGTGACCTTGGGCCAAGCATTTAACATCTCCTGGGCCTTGTCTGTAAAATGAAATGATTGAACTAAATGACCTTTGAGGTCCATTCTCAATATATATCTGTGATCCTTTGATCTTATGACTTGTGGACTGTACAATGTTCTTGGTGATGCTGTACACATAACCCTAAGTTGGAATTCTTGTACCTGTGACAAAGTGGGTGTGGAATCCAAAGTGGGTGAGAGACCTCAAGACTAGTCACAAAACAAGACCAAGGCTTGAGAAGAATTTGCCTAGAGTATTGGGAAACAGGCATTGAGTTTCACCTCTACCTTTGTTGCCCATGAGTTGCCTTCTCGTGAACCACTTGAGGCAGAGTACAGTCATATGGTAGAGGGACAGCCAATTCCTTCATGGAGCCTTGCCTGTGCCTTTGACTCTTCCCAACTCTAAGATGAAAGGTTAGAGGAAGCATGGCAGTCAACTCCTTTGACTGAGATATGGCAAGCACATGCAGGCATGGTGGGCAGAAGGGAATTAGGGAGGTGTACCCTACACAACTGGTTAGCCAACAAATTCTATTCCTGCATCCCTAGCATCTCTCACATTTGTCATAAAATTATAGGTTTAGAGCTTGAAGGAATCTTAGAGGTCAAAAGGAAATACAAAATTCAAGGATCATGAGTTGGGCAGTTTATTACTCTCAGACAAGCAAACACTCAGCTCTGTAGGCCTCCAGTCCCACAGGCAAGACCTGGAGATGACTCAGGCAACAGATGGGGATGCATACACCAATGGAGGGCTCATAACCCTGTATCTCTGCTCTTCTGTCTGATTGCTGTTGCTGGGTGGCTTCACAGGGACTGAGAAGGAATAGGACCTTAGAAGTCAATCAGCAAGTGGTAGACTTCACACCTCCTTCTCCCCGCCAAAAAATTTACTTATTGACCATAAGGACATCACTAATTAAGAAAGTTTACTAAACTGATTATAATTGGGAGAACCTAGCATATTTTGTATACCTTGATGAGATGAAGTTTGCTAAATGGATTATGATTAGGAGAGCCTTGAAGACCTTGCCTAAATGAAGTTGACTTAAACAAGGTGCTGGGTACAAAGGAACTTCCCTATGGCAAGAAATTCCCATCGGTGGGTTCAGTCAGTCATCAAACCTAGAATCACTAATGAGCCAACCCTCACACTCAAGTTACATAGCTATCTCTAATGGGTGACATTGATCCACCCAACATAGGAATAAAAAAAAAGGAAAAGACAATTTTAGCCTGGAGATGCTCACCTTGACTACTGTTAGTTCCCAGTGGTGGTTCTGTCTACTCTTATGAGGGAGAGGTTCTAGTCACTCTAACCTGGCCAACTGCAGCTAAGATGGCCAGAGGGTGGCCCTGAAACAATGTTATGGAGTAAGTAGGGAGCAGTCCATTGAAAATTCCAGAAGACACGGGTGACCATGAAGATGTTGGAGGCATGAGCTGGTCCTCCATGCATATGTCGTGGGTATGTGCTCCTTATGCATGTACCCCACAGGTGCGATCCCTATTCACTTCCACTCAACCAACTTTTTATGTCGATTTGTGGGATAGTTGAGTCCTAGATTTACTGGGGCTGGGAGAGAATGTTCTCTTAGCTTTTTTCTTGTTTGCTTTTTTCATTAAATGCTTTTGTGTTAAAATGTCCAGCTGACTAGAGGAAATAAGGAAGCATATTGATGTAGGCTCATATTTTTAGTTTGTTTTTCTATGATCATTCAAGGCACAAAGAACACCCCTTAGGGTAACTATTCTGGAGGCCTCCTGTGTGACATACACACATACTTTAGAGTTTAAAGCAGCAGTTCTCAACCTGGGGGTCGCGACCCCTTGGGGGGTCGAATGATCCTTTTACAGGGGTCGCTTAAGACCATCAGAAAACACCTATTTCCTGATGGTCTTAGGAACTGAGACATCGCTCCTCTATCAGGTCTCTCTATCAGGTCTCGAGGCGGGTCCACCCACATGCAGATACGCCCACATACCAGTATTAAAGGGTCGTGGCATTAGGAAGATTGAGAACCGCTTGTTTAAAGGGTCCTGAAGCACTCACTCCAATTCCATCATTTTAAAGATAAGAAAACTGTGAAGTTAAGTGACTTACAAGGGTTAAGCAGTAAGTAAGCAACTGAATGAATCTGAACCCAGGTTCAAGAAAAGTCTAGTCTTCTTTTCCAAGATATCCTATCCAAGATTCTACTCCTAAATTTCCCTGTTTCTTTCAAGGGTCCCACCATCCTTCTAACCACCCGGTTCAAAGTTTGAAGTCTTCCTTAACTTTTCCTTCTCTCTCACCTTACTATTTCCAGTCAGTTGCAAGATAAGGGTGCTGGGCCTGTAGTTAGGAAGGAGACTCATCTCCCTGAGTTCAAATCCAGCCTCAGACACTGTGTGTCTGTGTGACCTGGGTGAGTCACTTAACCCTGTTTGCTGCAATTTACTCCTCTGTAAAATGAGCTGGAGAAGGAACTGGCAAGCCACTCTAGTATCTTGGCCAGGAAAATCCCAAACTGGGTCACCAAGAGTTGGACACAAATGAACAACTGATTTCTTCCTTCACGGCATCTCCCACATCTGACAGCCCTCTCTACTCATACCACAACTACCCTAGTTCAGGCCCTCATCACTTCTCACCTGCACTTTGACAAAATCTCCCTAGTTCAATGGTTCTCAACCTGTGGGTTATGTTCAACTTAAATACATCCTGCATATCAGATATTTACATTACGATTCATAACAGTAGCAAAATTACAGTTATAAGTAGCAATGAAAATAATTTTATGGTTAGGGGTCACCACAACATGAGGAAATGTTTTAAAGGCATTAGGAAGGTTGAGAACCACTGCCCTAGTTGGTCTCCCTCTTTCCAGCTTTACCCCCTTCCAATCCATTTTCCACATAAGGACACAGATCTAACCTTGTCACACCCCACTCAATTAACTCTGATGACTTTCTGTTATTTCTGCAGTCAAATACAAACTCTTGTTTGACAAACCTGAATCCAACCTACTTTTTCAGATATTATACGTTTCTATCCTTCCCACACTTTGTTGTCCAGCCAAACCTGACCTGCCGTTCCTCATCCATGCCTTTCTATCTCACAGAACCATGTCTTCCATGGGCTGTCCCCATGCCTATAATGCCTCAAATTATCCTTTGCTTATTTTTATATTAATCACAGAACTTTAATAATAGAATTAAATTTACATGTCATTTTAAAACTTAAGTACATATTAAGCTTAAATGTATATTTAAGCTTTTATATGTTGCTTTTAAGCTTAAAACTCCAAGCCATCTGGGATATCCTGTATATTGTATATTCTTATATGTATCAATGTTGTCCCTCCTGATAGAGTGAAAACTTTTTTGGGGGCAGGGATTTTTTATTTTTCTCTTTGCATCTCCAGAGCTTACCACAGTGTCTAACATACATAATAATATATTGTACTTTCCTAAAGACTAACCAACTTTCCTTGAGATAGCAAGCAACCCCAACCCCTCTAATCCCTAGTTTAAACTTCTAGAGAGGAGACAGGCATGTCTGATAGAGAGGGAAATAATTAACCAATCTAGAAACAGAAGGGGCCCCAGAAACTATCTCATCTAATCCCTTCACTTTGTAGAAGAAACTGAGAAATAAACCTAGACAGCTAGGTGGTGCAGTGGATAGAGTCCTGGGCCTTCAATCAGGAAGTCCTGAGTTCACATTCGGCCTCAAACACTTACTAGTTGTGTGACCCTTGGCAAGTCAGCTCACCTTTGTTTGCCTCAGTTTCCTTAACTGTAAAGCAGGGATAATAGTGCAAGGCTTTTATGAGAAACAAATAAGATATTTGTAAAACACTTAGCACCTAGAAAGCACTATAAATGTTAGGGATTCTTACTGCTATTGAACAGTCAAGGATCAGAGACGGTGCCCTACCCATAGTACCCACTGCCCAGAACCAAAGGTGGCAGATTCTCTAACTTCGCCATATTGGCTGTACTTGAAGGCTTTCTAGGGGCTCAGGCTGCACATTTTGACCTTCCTCTGAGCTAGCTCTGCTGTGTGACTGCACACACATTCATTTTGGGAAAGATTCCAGCCGTACTTTCTTGCCTTGACTCTCTTCTTTCAGCCTGAATCATTCCCTTGCCAGTGTATCTGTTCCCCTGTCCACTCCCCACTTCTTCACAGATGTCCTGGATGTGTTAGGTCCTTAAGGGTAGGGACTGTCTCACTTACTTATTTTTCTCCTCCCAGTGCTTACTACAGTGTTTGGCACATATAGGAAGGGGTTAGTAAATGCTCTCATTCTCTGTTGGATCCCTGAAATCCCAGTGCACTGGCTCAAGGCTGGCCTCTCCCCTAGACCGAGCAATTGGTCCCCTAATGTGGAATGGCTTCAAGGGTATTATGGTTCATGTTCTATCACCAGAGTCTGTCACTTGCAACGTAAAGGAGCCCTGGTCAGAATCAAAGTCCCCTGGGCAAGGCCACACATTCAGCTGTTAACTAAATTACCATTTTGGGTAAGGTATTAGCTCAGCAGACTTATGCCAGCCCACCAGACAGTTTGGGGGGAATGTTGTTGCTGTTGTTCGTTAGTTTCAGTCATGTTTGACTCTTCATGACCCCATTTGGGGTTTCTTTTCTTTTTTTTTTTTTTGGCTTTTTGGAGGGGGAAGGCAGGGCATTTGGGGTTAAGTGACTTGCCCAAGGTCATATGGCTAGTGTTAAGTACGTGAGGTCAGATTTGAACTCAGGTCCTCCTGACTCCAGGGCCGGTGCTCTATTCACTGCACTCCCCCCTCAATTTGGGGTTTCTTGACAGAGATCCTAGAGTGGTTTGCCATTTCCTTCTCCAGCTCATTTTACAGATGAGAAAACTGAGGCAAACAGGGTGAAGTGACTTGTCCAGCGTCACGCAGCTAGTATCTGAGCCCAGGTTTGAACTCAGGAAGATGGGCTGTCCTCCAGCACTCTATCCACCTTACCACCTTGCTGCCCTGGTTTGGTGAAATGGGCTGCAAGAAAGGCACATTGTGATTAGGGAGTAGGAAGCGAAAAGAAAGGCTCAGTTAAGAGCTACTCCTTGAGAGTCTTCAGAGTGCTTTTATAGGGCAGGGGATAGAGTATTAGAATTGGAGGAGAGAAGAATTGTTTTGAATCCTGACTTACTATGTGTGACTGAATAAGCTACTTCCTTTGTCTCACCAGAAAAATGGGTTGAATGCTAGCACTTACCTTCTGTTATGCTGATCCAATGAGACATCTATGTGAAGCACCATTGTAAGCCCATCTAAATGTTAGCTATAATTCCTTCAACAGCCCCTGTCCTATCTGTCTCCTCTCCACTCCCACTACTACCATCCGAGCTCATGCCCTCAAGACCTCTTCCTGGTATTAGCCCAATGGCCTCTTAAATTAGTCTTCTGGGCTCCAGTTTTAACTATCTCCTTCATAAGGGCACCAACATCATCTTCCCATCTGCATAGCTCTGACATGACACTCCTTTCAGCATGGAAACCCCCAGTGCCTTCCTATTGCCTATACAGTAAAAATGATCACTAACATTCATACAGCACTATTGCTACTTATATAGCAACCACCCCGGGTCACAATTTCCTCACCCATTAAATGATAAGCGTTTTAAGGATTGTAGAGCACTTAAATATAATCTCATTTTATCCTCACAACAATCCTGGGAGTTGGGTGCTATTACTACTTCCATTTTACAGATAGGGAAACTGAGGGAGTTTATGATTTACCCAAGTCAGATCCACTGTGCCACTGACCCTGTCCATTTGACACTTTCTCTAGTCTGCGTCTAAGTCGTCATTCCAGCCTTTTTTACACCACTCCCCTTCTCCCACTCTAGGTTCTGGCCATATCGAACTGTTCTTTCTCCAGTCTCGTCCTGAACTCATCTGTTCTCTTATCCCTGAGGGAAGGTAGCAAGGGACCTAGGCAGGCAACACCTGTGTGTCCCAAAGTAACTTCCTCCTATATTGGGAGTCTCTGACCTCCTACGGCACTGCCTAATGAGGTCTCCCATTTGACCTTGTCCCTTCCTCATGCCATCTCTAGCTTCAGGGGAGGAGTTGGACATTGCTCTAAGTCCCCTCCTTCTCTGGCTTCTTGTGTCCCCTGAGTGAAGGTAGCAGGAGGCAGGACCAGGCCAACCAAGAGGAGACTTCCACAGGGCAAAGAGGAGCAACCTTGCCTTTGACCTCAAGCCTTCCATATCCTTCAGCTCCTGTCCTTTGAGGGAAAAGGAAGAGGAAAGTCAGTGAGAAATGGGCGTTCTTCTTGCTGTGCAGATTTGACTCTCTCCCTCTATGCCCTTTACTGCCTAATTTCCAGTCTTCTGACGGAACAATGAAATGTGGTCTCCCGTTTGACCTCGTCTTTTGTTTCATGCCACCAGGTCATCAGCCTCCTTTGGGAAGAGTGACACCTTCTGCTCAGTAATGAACATTCTTATACCTGGTCATACCTTACACATCCCAATGACTCTGAACTCCAGCAGGTCATCATCCAAAGCCCATTACCCGAACCCCACCATGGCATTCCTTACTCTCATTCCCTTCAACCTTCCCAGTACAAAGTCCAAACCAAACACAACCCTCCCCCTTCCACTGTGCCTTCTGGAATGCCTGTTCCATAGGCAACAAACTTGCCTTCATCCTAAATCTTTTCCCCTCCTACTCCTTCCTTCCTCTAGCTATTATTGAAACTTAGCACCCCCTGATGAAACAGTTTTCCTGGTCACCCCTTCCAGTACTGGCTTCACTGTCACTCATCTCCTTCAGCTCATGCGTTGAGGCAATGGAGTTGGAATACTCCTTGCTCCTCACTGGATCTTCGCTCTTTCCCCGTAACTCTTCCCACCTTTTAACTTCTCTGTTTCTGTAGAGGGCACTACCTGGGTGTATGGGGTGTTCTGGTAGATCTAGCATCTCTGGTGTGATGGCTTGCCAAGCCCTTTTCAGGACTGCTCACCCATCCTTGGTAACTCTCACCTGTGGATCCAGGAAACCATAACATGTGCAGAGGCCACACCCCAGTAAACCATCTTGGCAGACAGGCTAAACTAGGTTAAGGATAACTGACAGGCCTCAAAGTCACATTGAATTAGAGGGATATCTACCCTGAGCATGTGAAGACTTTCCCTGATAGAATGGGCAGATGAGAACAATTCATCCCAATAGTCATGAGAGTGACTGAAGTAGGTGCTATGGAACATTTAGAGCTTGGTCACGCATTTGCTTGCTTGTTGTCTCCCCCATTGATTTTGAGGCTATCTTGCCTCTTTTTGTATTCCCAGCACTCAGCATAGCGGTCTGGCACACAGCAAGTGTTTAATGAATGTTTAGTGACAGACGCATTCTGTCTTCTTATCTCCTTGCTGAAGTCCTTCTCTTCTTCAGGTGCCACCATGTCTGTGAAGACTTCTATGACCTTAGCTATGCATCAGTAACCCTGACATCCAAGGTGAGAAAGTGAAATAGGAACCAAACACCTCTAGCAATGGCAATGGATGTCATTTATGAGGAATTCCAAGGTCAAACATGTAGCTGAAACAATGCAAAACAGCAGTGGGAGAACCATGAAGGAATTCAGAACCAAGCCTCTTGAACCCAGTAAAATTCCTGAATAAGTTCCTGGAGCAAAAACGAAGTTGGAGAAGACTTTCAATCAACCAACAAGCATTTATTCAAGGCTATTTTGTGTCAGGCACTGGAGATACAAAGACATAAATGGGTGTCCTGGGCCTCAAGATTACCTCCTATCAGGGTAGACAGCATGTACATACGAATCATACAGAAAATAAATACTAGATAGTCTTCAAGGGCAGGGAAGGCCTCACATAGAAGGTGGTGCATGAGCAGTTCTTAAACAATAAATTCTAAGAGGCCAAAGGGAGGGGGAATACATGTGTATGGGGGATAGAATGTGTAAAGGCACTAAGAGGTATGGAATGCCCTTCTGGATGAACTTGGGAATGCAAGGAGAGTAACAAAAGGTTAGGGAACAAAGTTGGGCCAAGGTGTCTATGAACTAAAAAGTCAAAGAGTTTATATTTGATCCTAAAGGCATTGGAGTTTATTAAGACAGGGTCAAAGAAGAGCCTTAGGAATTGCTATAACAGCTGTGAGGATGGATTAGAGTGAGGAAGGATGAAACACAGGTGAGAAGTGCTGGAATGAAGGTGGTGACTGAGCGCAGAAAAGGGGAAAGGATGCAGAGAAGGCAAAAACACCAACTGGGGTTGCAACTGGTGAATGACCTAGAAAAGGAGAATGAGAAGCAGTCAGGCAAGAAGGGAACCAAGGGAGAATAGTGTCCTGAGATTAAAAGATGGTGGCCAACAGTAGGTCTGGAAGAATCAGAACCGAGCAAGTGTGACAAATTAAAAGGCCACTGATAACACTAGAGAGAATAGTTGCAAGAGAGCAATAAGATCAGAAGCAAGATGAAAGGGCTGCAAAGTGGAGGAAAAGAGCACAGGCATCCTGTGTTTGCCTGTGAAAGGAAGAAATATCAGGCAAGAGATAGAGGAAATAATAGGGTGCGATGAGTGTTATTTGAATCAAGCAAGCAAGCAAATGTGTCAAATGCTGAGGATTCAAGCGCAAAGAATAAAAGAATCTCTCTTAATAAGGGGCTTATATTCTAATGGGGGAGAAAAGTACATACATAAATATACACAGCATAGTTAATACAAGTACATGCAAAACAATTAAGCACATGGTTAGGGAGGGAAGGCACTAGCAGAGAAAGATGGGCTTAGGATCAGGATGTATAAGGCTTTACAAACTAGAGTTTACCAATTAGGAAGAGGCAGTGGTTCTCAGTGGACAGAGGGGATTAAATTAGAAACACCAAGATTACAGGATGAGAGTGAGGAGTCCAGGGAAATACTGAAGGTAAAAATCTGGAAGACTGGAAGGATGCTGGTGCCTTTGATGGAAATATGGAAGTCTAAAGAGAGAGGACTGGAGTGGCTAGGTGTCGCAGTGAATAGAGCAACCACCCTGGAGTCCAGAGGACCCAAGTTCAAATATGGCCTCAGACACTTCACACAAAACTAGCTGTATGACTTTGGGCAAGTCACAACCCCAATTGCCCTCCCAAAAGCAAAAAAAAAAAAAAAAGAAAAAGAAAAAAATAAAGAGAGAGGACTTAGGAGGCAAGAGGATGAGTTCTGTTTTGAAATGCTCAATAGGCAACTGATTGGTGTGGTGCTGAAAATCAAGGGAGAGACTAGGGCTGGACACATAAACCTGAGAGTCGGATGCTTAGACATCAACAGTTAAACTTATTAGGGTTGATGGGGTTATCAAGTATGAGAAATCATAAAGCAAAAACATCCAGTTAGGAAGCATAACACAGATGAACTAACAAAGGAGAAATAATGGGACAGGTACTAGGGCAGGGAAACTAGGATGAGAGTCATGAAAACCCAGAGAGATTATCCAGAAGTTGGTCAAGTGTCAGACGTATGAAACAGGTCAAGAAGGATGAAGACTAAGAAAGAACATCAGATTTGGCAATTAAGAGTAGTTTCAGTTGATTGATGAGGCAGAAACCAGATGGCAAAAGACTGATAATAGGAAAGTGGAGGTAGTAAGTAGAAGCAGTAAGGATAAATAACTTGTTTTAGGAGTTTGAGACAGGGCAGAGGGATACTGAATTATGTAGCTTTAAGGGATGATCTAGTTCCCTAAAGCAGAGCTTCGTAAACTGTGGGTTGTGACCCTATACGTGGTTGGGGAAAAAAATGGCAACAGTCAAAGGTTTCTGAATGCCAACAAAAATTGAAAATCAAATGCATAATGAATCCGAGGTGCTTCTGGCAGTGCTTGTCCGTGTTGTCATACAACTTTGCTGCAGACTTGGTTCTGAACACAAAGTGTGCACACTTTGCATTGCACATGGCCATCATTCCACTCAACACCAACTAAGGCTGAAGAAATGTGAAAAGGGGTTGCAAGTAGAAAAAAGTTTAAGAAGCCCTGCCTGAAAGGATGGAGACTTGGGGCATGTTTGAAGGCTGGGGGTGTTGGGGGCCAGGGGGATAGGAAGCACAGAAAATTCATTAGAATGGGAGATGATTAAGGATGTTACCTGCTGGAGGAGATGGGATCAAGCACACATGCAAGGATGATCTTGGCATGGCAAAGGGTCAACTCTTGGGACTAAGGGAAGAGTGGAAGATGTCAAAGAGGTTTTGAGATGAAAAAAACAGGAACAGCACATGGCAAATGGATGGAGAAAACTTGGGAATGTTTGGTAGCCTGCAAGAATCAATAGCAAGAGACTAAAGGAATGCAAGAGGATAGGTGATTGTGGAGAAGACTAAAAGGGATGGGATGAAGTTGTACCAATAGAAGGGCTGGTCTTGGCAAAAAGAGTCAGTTCCATTGGATGTTAGTGTAAAGGAGGAGATAGTGGGAGGAGAAAATTAGCTGCTCATAGCCAACATCTCCTTTCTCAGTAAAGCATGAGCTACGTGAGGCAAGGAACAGAACAGCCTTAGTGGCGGAATGAGACAGGGAATCATTTAGGGAGGAGTAAAAACATTTGCTTGTCAAATTGGGATCAAACAACATATTTGTAGCGCAATGTGCTATTCTATGATTTCATTGAGATCAGTTCCATTCAGCAAAATGAGGAGCACTAGAAGTAGATGAGGCTAATTCAAGGTTGGCCCAGTGTGACCACCGAGAGGACCAGCAGACGAAATACTGGAGGACAGAGAATGATATGAAGTTCGACTGGTTACCTATGGGACAAGATTGGAAATTATGGATGATGTCTTGGGAGTTTACTAATTAGCAAAAGACATAAGCACAATATAGAAATTTCAAGTCTGGACCATACCCTTCCTTGCCATCTCTCAAGGAGGTGGACTGTGCAAACCCAGGCAAGTCAACTATAGTGACTAAGTCATTTCCTGGATGCGAGTATCTCATCCTGAGGGTACTATGAACACTCGGAATTGATTGTATACAGGCTGTCAGAGGTAGGGGTAGATGGCAGAGGGGTTGACACCAGTGAAGAAAGGTCTAAGGATTTAGGTTTATGGTTTGTATTTTCTCTCGGATGAAATAAAACTTGTCCTTTATTTGACAGTCAAAATGCTTATAGGTGAGCCAGGGGCCTCTCATCTTTTCTGTAAAGATACTTTGATATTCTCAGGGCAAACAAAGGATGGGGATGGAAAAGAGCCTCATGTCTAGGTGAAAGGTTTAAGATTATCGAACTGGTCACTGTGGAGCCACAGCTTCAGTTCTAGGTCACAAGTTATTCATTAATGTAATTCTATTTTCTTGATACCTCCAAGTTCTTTGAGGGTAGAGATTGTAGTCAATTTTAATCTCAGTGCTTCTGGGACTAAGGGTTTCATTTCAAACATACAATTCCATAGAGAAGCTTTAAGGGCTCCAGCCATGACTTAGAAGAGATCACCTCCAAAGGAAGCTATTTGTGCAAAAGCCTGACATTCCTACCTAAGAAAGACACCACAAACTTGGATGGAACAGTGTTTGTGCTCCAGTTTAAGAATGGGGCCCTACAGGTGAGAAACCTTGGACATGGGTAATGGCCACGTCAGTTTCTGAACAGTGCCCATATTTCGGTTCTCCGCTGGAGGCTAAGGCTTAGAACATAAAAGAGCAGGTGGCCTAATTAGGGCAAACTTTCAAGAAGAGTCTCATGAATCTGGTAACCTGTGATTTTTAAATATAACATTTTATTGCTTAGATGGTTCAATACAGAACAGCTTAACTTTCATTCTGAATTTGGAAGTACTGTACAACTAAATAAAAAGAGGAATAAAAAGTACCAAAACAAAACTTGTGATTCTCTGTTCATGTGGCATAGACCAGTTTTGTACACAACTTGTAGCAGCAGTTTTAAGTTCCCTTTAGAAAAATATGAATTCTACACAATTATTATTGTTTCCTGTTTAATGCATGGGCTGAAATCACTAAGATTAACTTCCTTCTTGAAGAAAGAGAGGGAAAGAAGATACAGACAAACAAGGGTCAGAGAATATGATGAATCTTTCTGAAACTGGCATTCGACTGTCATGTAGCTCCCCAAAGCTATTAGAAAAAATAGCCCCACAGAGTTTTCTCTGCTTTGCTTCACAGTCAAGTGTTTAATGTAGTGATTGAATTATCTCAGCATTAAGTCCATTAATCAAAAAACAAAACAAAACAAAAAAAACTTGCACCTCAGACACAAAAAAAATTTCAGAAGATCCATTTTTTTTTTGTAAAAGCCCTGAGAGGAAAAAAAAAGAATCAAACAAAACGTATAGAGACAAATTAGCTGAACATGCAAACTAAGTCTAAGATTCACCCATAGTTTAAACACATTATAAACTTCACAGTTTAATATTGGGGTCAGGAAGGGGAAAAGGGAAGGAGACCAACAAACAGCAACAAATCTTCAAATTCAACTAATGAAAATGTCAAAAAAAAATGTGGCAAGACTTTATCATCTACTAGAATATAAAGCCTAAGTAAAGCTTTAGATCGATGGTGATGATTGCTAGCTGTCGTCCCGGCGGCACTGCTGGGAGCTGGTGATCTGCTACATCTCACTGCAGCACAGAGATTAGTGATGGCTTTCCCCCCACAATATTGCGCAGTTTAGTGTGGAGAGTCGCAAAGGAAACAAACAAACCGACCAAAAAAAAACCAACCAAAACCCCAAAACCCAAGAAACCCCAAACAGTAATGTCAACAAGTAAAGTGAAAGGGAGGGAAGATGTGTGAATTGGATTTCGATTCTACAGTTTAAGTTGGAAAGGGAATCATTGATTCTGATTTTTCTCTGGAGTAAAACCTTGTTTTTAAACTGGTTCAGATATCCCCAATAGATTAAAAAAAAATCACATATCAACCTTTTTTCTTTTCATATCACTTTTCATTATCTCAAGAACATTTATCTTCCTTTGTGAAGTCTGGGCAGTTGAGTTTCCACCTCCGGGAATTGGTGAAGAATTAGAGGACAAAATTTTTTTCAAAAAAAGGATACTTATGTGTCTACATATATACAAACATAGGGAAAGAGGGAGGGTAGTTTAAGGCCAAAAAGAGGAAGAAATCTTAGAATGGAAACAAAGGAAGAAGAGGTGGGAAGGGCTGCAGCTGTAGTTGCAGTGGGAGAGGGGGAAGAGGGGTTCAAGTGGAGGAACGGCACAGGGCATCCCTGGCAATACTATTGGCTCTATGTCCTAGAGGTCATGACTGAAGGACAAAAAAAGATGCTGAGCATGAACTCAGCTACAGTAGGATACATTTTTTTTTCTACCCCTCCATGTTGGTGACTACAGTGAATTCCACTGCCTACATGGGTGATACCTCTAAGAAAATTCTTCCTCTCTGCATCTAGGGGTTCAGATTCTCGAGAGGGAATCAGAAATGACATGTTCATCTTCAAGCACCAGCCCAAACTGCACTTGGAGTTTTATTACCAGTAGTAGTATTTCCTTGCTTTGCAAACAGGACAGTAGCAAAAGTGGGTTAAGGCTTGCATTTCATTGAGCTGGAAGACTGAATACCTTATTTATGAGTAACAGATTTCATCACTGCCTTTCTTTCCACAAAAATTCTTTGCAGTGCTTTCCTGATGCACTTGGAGGTCCCTCTCTTCCCATTACCTCTACCACCTCCCCATGGGAGTGCCTTTGTTTGCATGCATACACATACTCCAATGAGCATGCTCTCTCTCTCTCTCTCTCTTTCTTTCTCTCACTCACTCACTGCTGAGATGTTCCCCTGTACACTGATGGTGATTACTGGTTGGCCTCCACTTTATTTCTCCAGTCACTAAGGAAGGAAGGGTTCGTTTAGGTTCAGTAGAAGAACTGCAATGTGAGGGCTAGTGAACTAGTGAAAGCTGTAATCAAACATTTACACAGGGATCCAAAGCTGCATCATAGATCTCCGCGGACAAATATTGCCCATTGGTTTCTGCTGACTGCAGAGACTAGCAACTGATGAATTTAAAAATAATAATAATAATAATAATAATAATAATAATAATAATACATATATTGAAGCAAAAAAAGGAAAATCAAACATATGACCGCTGTGCATAATTTCCATAGGTTAAGTTGCTAAGGTAACTCTTCTCTATACAGTCTCAAAACATTGAACAACAACACCATTTCTCATGCCGAAAAGAGTGGAAACAAGTATGAGGTTGAAGCTAGCATCTTTCCTGGTTTTGGCTTGAACCAATTTTGAATACCTTCATCAACCACCTGTCTTAATACCTGGAACCAGATTAGAGCTCGACCATGCAGTAAGTACAAAAACGTCTCTGAGAAATTAGCATCTCATCCAAATTTTCCTCGGGTACATGAAATTCACATCATTTTCTTCCAGTTATTAGCTGTGGTATCCAAGGGCATTGGTTTCTTTTCCCCATTTCCGGCTCACAGAACAAAACACGGCAACTATAAGTTCCACGCGAACAGGCTCACGCACACCAATACAAAAAGGTAACATTAATGCTTAAATGAAAAAGGTCCTCTCCAAATAATTCATTAAAATAATCTTTTTAAAAATCATTTTGAAAAAAAAAAGGTCAATGATACCAAAAGATTTAATAAAGTAGTAAGGCACTCGGAATCAGTATATCCTGTAGTCTCTTGCATCATTATACTGAAAGGGCTATGGCACTGGAGTCAGTCTGCCATACTCTCTCTCTCCCTCTCTCTTTCGCTCCCCGACAACTGGAGTCACTGAGGAAATCCAGTGTGCTACAGACTGGGGGTACTTTTGCTCTGCTGGCTTTAGTCTATGTGCTGGGGACAGACGGGTGACTGGGTCACTTCCCCTGAGTCATTCCATTCCCACAAGTTGGGGTGCACTATCTGAAGAGGCAAGAATGTGGTTTGCAGAAGGCCTCTTGCTGTGCATGTCCAACAGATCCTGAATGAAGCCTGATGGGCTCTCACGATCTGCGCTACCCTGAGACTCCTGCTCCTTTGTGCTGGCCCCCGTGGCCAGCTTCTGGGCACTTTTGCTGGACTCAGCTAGACAAATACCAGTGGCCCTTCCACCTGATTTCTCCTCCTGATGACCTGAATCCTTGGCTGCACTGGCCAAGCTCTCTCTCCGGCTTCGAGTAATAGCGGAATGGCTATTAAGATTTGGAGTGGAGTCTCCCTCATTTTCTGAGAGTGGATTATTGCCACTGTGGATGGACTCATTCTCACTGTCATCTTCACCCCGATCTTCCTTGTCACTTTCCTTCCCATGGTGCCTTGTGTTTTTCACTTTCTGATGAATACGCTGATGACGAACCAGGCTGTGTTTCAAGGTGAAGGTCCGCTCACAGGTCTGACATTTATAAGGTCTTTCCCCTGGAGTAACAGGAGAAAAGAAATTAATTTCCACAAACAGTCTTGCTTTTCTAAGAATAGTATCCTCAAAGTGTCTGTCAATGTAAAAGGTTGGATGTCTAAACTGATAAAGAAAAGACAGTATGAATAAAAAAAAACAGCCTAATTTAAACTTGGGAGAGAATCTCCTTCTTTGCCTTAGGAAGGAAAATGTAGGAAACAGGAAGGAATGGGAAGATGTTTTATCACTTTGAGCTTCCAGATTCCACTTCTTACTGATGCAGGCCTACAATCTTAACTCAGGCTTCTTGATTAATGCACTGAAAGTAAATACTGAATAGCTCCATGTAGCTCTCTGAGAAGCCTATGGGAACATATGCCCCTTCTTTGCCCCAGGACAGGCACTAATGTTAAAGGCTCAAGGAGAATGCACAGAAATTACAAGTAACATTTAATGAATAAGGTACTTCCCAGGAAACACTCTGTGGCCTCGTAATGGAACAGCTGCATTTCTCAGCCCCTACTGAGCAGCTGAGGACACCACCTGCTCAGAAACCTAAGAATATTTGCTCTGAAGAGGTTCACATTCCATAGTCCTTTAAAACTCCTCATGTACAAGCAAGAACACTAGGGTTTAGTTCACCACGCGTGATCTTAATGAGAATGTGTGTGTGGAAGAGAGAGAGAAAAAGCAACATGCAGCAAAGATGAACTAGTCTAATTCTATGAAACTGAATCCTCTATCTTTGGGGCTTATAAAAAGTATCAAGGATTCATTCTACTTGTCAAAAGAACTAATTTACTACATCTGACTATGATTTATTTGAGGTTTATGGTAAAACCTCCAGAGATAACAAGAGCAAAGAGGAGTGAAGTCACAAACTTATACAAACACCTCCATAACAGACTTACACGTTCTGCTGCAGACTTCCTGCAAACCTGCTGGGGTGCAAACGTAACAGTATATCACAGCAGGTCAGATCAGCCACTTCCACAATGAAGAAAGCAAAGAGCATAGATGCTCAAATGGACAGTGGCAGAAACTTCCCAGTGAATTTTTCCAGCTCCTTACAAGGGCTTGCTGGTACTCCTACATCAACATACTTATTTGGGAATATGCAGGAGCGGAAAGGCATTCACCCTCCACATGCACTAAACCAAATTCTGCACTGGACCACAACACTGGCCTTGGGAATGGGATAGTACGCTAGAGTGGAAAGCAAACAAAGTTTGCTAATAATGCTCCTGGAAAAAAATAATGATAAACTGGCATTTAAAAGCTGTGCTTCATCACTGACAAATCACTTCCACATAAACAATTTCATTTGATCCTCTAAACCAGTGGTTCTCAACCTGTGGGTCGCAAGCCCTTTGGGGGTCGAACAACTATTTCACAGGGATCACTTAAGACAATCGGAAAACACTTATTTCCGATGGTCTTAGGAACCGAGACACTGCTCCTCTATCCGTCTCCAGGTGGGTCTGACCACATGCAGATACGCCTACATACGAGTATTAAAGTATTAGGCATTAGGAAGGTTGAGAACCACAACTCTAAACAATCCCTATTACACAAAGGTATTAGGCCCTTATGCTGGGGACAGGGAGAAATCTTATTGCAGTAGAATGCAGACTCTTTATCAGCATCCCCATATAATTAAACTCATTTCATGATCAAGAAGCAATTTAAATTGAAAATTATGTGTGAAATGTCACTACACAGCACACAGAGATTTGGGAAATGATGACACATTGTCCCACAGACAGCTTCCTTCTTTAAGCCTGGCAGCACCATCGGCTTATGGTTCTGACTGAATTGATTCCAAATGAAGGGACAAGAATGGTCTTGTTTCTGTGGCAGACACAATCAAAAGCCTGAACTGGAATAGTCAGAACTGGACCTCTACATGCTGGGTAGGCCAGCTCTTCCCGACCAATCAGCTACTTGTCCAAGGCAATACAAACTCCACCACGGTCCCAAGGAAACATGGTCAAAGGGAATTGATCACAAGTGCCCTGGATGAGGCTAAGATGAGTCCTCCTTCTCAGGGAGGACCCCTTTCTGGTTATATTTTACGTTTTTAGAGGCCAAGATTCATTACTTGCTATCCTTCAGACTTAGTATCTTTACCTGTATGGGACCGCATGTGTCTCGTCAGGTCTTGCAGGGACCAGAATCTCTTATTACACACTGTGCAGACTTTCTTCCTCTTGTCGGCCTTGGTGATGATATTCTTTGTCCCGTTTGTCTTTGGTTTCTTGTCATCGTCACTCTTCTCAGAGGACTTCCTCTCCGAGGCACCCTCCCCTTCAGAGACACTCTCGCTTTCCTCATTTTCCCTCCCACCAGGGACTTCGCCCCCGGAAGGGGATTCCACCACCTTCAAGTCCACTAGGCTTTCATCCTGATCAAGGGCTGGCTCTGCAGCGGAGGGGCTGGCAGACTCATCAGCGGCAGCACTCCTGCCCTCCTCCTCACTGGCTTTCTCCTCCTTCTGTTCTTCGTGAGTGTGGGCTTTCTTGTGGCGCGTTAAGGTTCCAGCAAATTTGAAACTCTTCCCACAGATGTCACAGGCATGCTTCTTATCCTGCTCAGAAGGGCTTCCACCACCAGGCACTCCAGGGTCGCTCTCGGCCAGTTTGAAGTCCATCAGCTTGCTGGCAAAGTTGAGGTCCAAACTTTTGTTGCTGACAGAATCTTCCTCTAGGCCTTCTGTGTCCTCCTGTTTTTCTTCTATACCTTCCTTCTCTTCTTCTTCCTCCTCCTCTTCCTGCTGATCCTCCCTTCCCTCCTCTTCTCTTCCCTTAGGTGAGGATATTTTCTCCTTCACCTCTTCTGGGGGATGGCCTTTTGTTTCCTGGCTGTGTTCAGGAGCACCCTCTGACTGCTGCTGCTCTTTTTCCCTCGAGGTGAGGTCAAGCACTTCATTGCCTATAACTGGGATCTCTGGGTCTGACTGGCTATCTGTATGGAAAAACACAGAAGGAAGAGTTTCAGTGAAAACATGTGCCAAGCCAAGATCCCTTTGCAAGGGCCCTGGGGGCCACAGCTGGCATTCACCAACCAACCCAAAGCCCCAGAAAGGCTATTTTCTTTCCTCGGCCCTAGTCCACCTCTGCTGATCCACTGAGGGCCAAAGCATATCAATTCTTCAAGGTCAGGTAAGCTTCATTTTCAGAGTTAGTCTGACAAGGAAGGCAGATTAGTCAGTACTTCTACACAAACTGTCCTGTCTCCTCAGGGGTAACTGCTGCTTTTCCACTCCTGGCGCTCACAACTCCCAAGACTGCTTCACATAGGAAGCCTGGCTCCCAAACGTGGAAAAACAAGGAAGGTGTGAGTAACTCAATGAAGACAGAGATAGTAGATCTGTAAGAAAGGAGAGCTTTGTGCATTCAGGATAGTCACAGCTTTGGGGTTACTTAGTAAGTGGAGTTTAAGGTGCTTAACTAAGCATTCCGATGACTCAAGCATGCATGCACAAACATACACAAATCCTCTTCTCCCATCCTCCAAAATGCTCAAATACACATTTGCATAAGAATATTACAAAAATGAACGTCCAGCATGTATTCTGAAAGTCTAGTAAAATAATACATCTACAAGGCACCCTAAATGACCAAATCCCACTGCAAAATATTTCAGAGGTAAAAGGAGACAACAGTGCCTCTGAAAAGCATTTCTCATTGTTTTTAGAAACACACTTTGGCAATGTGCGCTATAAATCACACAAGAAAAAAATGTTGGAATTATTTCAGATTATCGTGATGATCATTTTGTCATGTGAAAGGGGAGTTAGACTTGACTGGAATAAGGAAGCAGAAGATGCTGGAAGAGTGGTTTTGTGAGGCACGTGGAGAAATAAAGATCCTGAAAATTTTATGAGGCTAGAGAACTTCTGGCTGGGGTCACTACACAATTTTGGAAGCCATGTTTCTGTATCTATTTCTAATCAGATACACAACATGAACTAAACAGCACTGGATGTCAATCATATTTATAAATGGCCTTGATGAAAGAAGTTTAATATATTTAATTCTGGAGCAGCTCGGTGGCACAGTGGAAAGAGCACTGGGTCTGGAGTCAGAAGCAGATAGCTCAAAACTCACCTCAAAAACTTACTAGCTACGTCACGTGACCCTGGGCAAGTCATTTAACCTGTTGACCTTAGCTTCCTCAGCCGCAAAATGGGGATAGAAGCAACTGCCTCCTAGAGTAGTTATGAGGAATAACTGCGGCAACGTATGTAAAGTGCTTAGCACATAGTTGGCCATCATTACTATTACTGTTGTTACTGTTTCACTACAGAGGTGATAAAGTAACAGCAAAGAGGCAGCACCACCTGCCACAGTTAACATGTGCTGTTTATTATCAAATTCCTTATTCTCGCATCTGTAACACTGAGAATTGCTTAATATAGAAAGATTTGCTATTTAGCTAAACTGCTAACAGCTCAGTTAAAGCACTTTCAGATTTTATAAACTGCTGAGATAAAGGCTTAGATAAATTCTCTGCAGTCAAATAAACATTAGGTTACGGTCTCTTAAAACTCTAAATATCTTACAGGTTTTCCTTCATGTTTTAAATGTTGTCATAATGCAAAAACACTAAAATGCCAAGATATATAATTATGTATTTTGATTCTAAATCGTACTTTCTTCCTCAAAGCTCCCTGCCGCTGAGTCACACAAATTCCAAGGCATTATCACAGGATTGATCAATGCCATTTTATAACTGAGACTTTTTACATGAGTAGATTAGGAAAGGATGCTATAAAAATTACAATTAAACACACAGCTATCATTCTTTTAAATTTCATATCCTTTGTTGCTTACGACCCGGTCTGTTGTGATGAGAATGAAAAATTCGTGAGCCATTCCTTCCTTGTACTTCAGGGATGTTCATATATCTAGGGACACACAATTATTAATTCTACAAATAGGTATCAAGGGGTTACTATGTTCAACACACTTCCACTTAGCCTTAGAATCCAGGCAGTTTAAAGTCAGATGTCACATGGACTTTCAATCTCCTACATGGACTAAGGAAAATCCAAGTGTGACTTTCTGAAAATCGTATCTAAATTAAATATGACTGGCTTTCCATTTTACTCTATTCTTTTCTGGCTAAGCTTTATGGGAATCTCCATTTTGGGGGACAATTCTGAATGTGTTCTACGGAGAATGTATTGGTATATGTATAATATTTGGAGAATGATTCTAATTCTAATGTATGAATACCCTGGCCCAGGTCAGTGTTTTTTCATCTGTGCACATAAATCACTGTAAGTCATACTGACTGACCAAAGAAGCTCCCCTGTATTTAAAACATATGAGGAAACATTTTATATTTTGTAATTCAGTATTCCCGCCCCCCCCCCCAAAAAAATTCCTCTTTGCTCAACCCTCAAATTTACCTTTTCTTCTACAGGTTAAAAGACTGTGACTTTTAAAATGCTATTTCTAAGCTCAGGTTATTTTTCTTCTATCAATTATAGTATGTCCAGGCTCTCATTTCCTATTGTCACAGATGCTTTCTTTAAATTAATTCTTCTATCATATTTATCATGCTCATTATCTCATTATCATTACCATTTCCTCTGCTCCCCCCCCCACTTTTTTTAAGGGAATCAAAGATTGTTTACTCCTGGGTAATTCTCATTTGTGTCATTCTATCATCATGGATAATTTAGTGTCCTCTAAATATTCTGAAACTCCAGATAATACCCACCAAAATGAAAATTAGACTAAGTAGGAATGTTTTATAGTAGAGTGGCTAAAACTAATCCTCTTAAGGTCATTCTGTGAGTCTAAGCAACCAAAATTATCTTAATAAGTTATTCAACTGATCCCATTTAATCTCCCCTACTTCCCAAATAGCTAGTTTTCTCCTAATAGTTTAGCAATCAAATTCTGCTGCAATGCCTCACTAAAGATCACAAAACAAAGAAATCACCAGTTAAGTGTCAATAAATTTTATAACTTCACCTAGTTGTCAACCTCCCTATGAGACTCTAAGTTTCTTGAGTTTCTAGCCCCAGTCCTTAGCACAGGACCATGGTACATTATATTTTACTTAATAGAAAAGTTGCTTTAAAATGTTAGAAATCAATTCCCAGTCCTCCCTAACAATATTTCTAAAAAAAAACAAAAACAAAAACAAAACACTTTTCTCTAACATCACTTTAGCTTGCTTGCTAACTCATATCCTGTATCCATCACTTCATATCCTTTGTTGCTTATGACCCAGTCTGTTGTAATGAGAATCAAAAATTCATGAGCCACTCCTTCCTTGTACTTCAGGGACTTTCATATATCTAGGGACACACAATTATTAATTGTGTGAGAATAAATCTATAGTTACTCATATTGTGAATAATTTATATTGTGAATAATAATATTGTGATAAATCTATAGTTACTCATAATGTGAAGCAAAGGAGACTTTTGGAGTCACTTCAATTTTTTTCTAAATTTTATAAGTAAGTTCCTCATGTAACACCAGGACAACCTTCTATTCTATATAGCTTGTCTTCTCAGGAATGAAAGCTATAATAAGAAAGTTCTTCGTGTCTATACTTCACCAATTTGCTCAAGTTCTTAAAAAAAGAACAAAAACACACATTTCCTGCTTGAGAATGCTAAACTTACCGCAGGGAAACAGTAGGGGAATCCATCTATCGGTGAAGGAAAATAAGCTTCCTGTTCACAGATCTCAGAATTTTAAAACACTGACCAGAAGGGTGTGCACCTGAATGTCGTCAGTCACTCAAAGGCTGACAATGATTGATACCGTCAGTATGTCAGAGAAAGACCACTAACTATTGAGAGTAAATTCAAATCCAAGTTTCTGTTTAACTCTGACTTTGCCCAATCATTTAAAGCTATCTTTTCCAAAGTTTTATTACTGTTGTTATTTCTGTTTTCTTATTAAAGGGAAGATGGGAGGCAGAAGTGGGAGAAGACTTAGACGTTAACTATTTTTTAAACATCTGCTTATTGGTTTTCTTATATTATAGCAAGACTTAAACTCAACTATAAAATGCATTATTTTGGAAATTCAGAAAAATGATCTATTTGATAATGCAGACAAAGGCAGTATAGAAATCCTTAAGCCTTTCCTACTGTAACATCTACAGCTCCTTTTTTGTATAGCTTTCCCAAAGTTCTACTTGATGGGAATCCAGAGAAAGATTCTCTTCCATTGCCATCAACTTGCTTTTAATATCTTCTACTTCTCAGACCTCCTTTTCTTCTCCTAACCTTAAATCTCAATTATCTTTCATGCTATAGATGATTATCAATATTAAAGCCGATACATATTTTCTCTTTATTGGCTTCTCCACGTCCATCTCAAGTTCATAGTTTTAAAGGGGTGCTGTCAGATAAAAGGATAAACATGCTTTGGGTGGAAAATTTTAGAAACATAAAACTTGAACATATCCAACTTAAAAAAAAAACCCTTAAAATTTGCTAAAACTTTAGATCAACTTTTAAAAAATCACTTCAGGCAGCTAGGATTAGAAGGTTGAAAGTACCCTCACTGCATATTAAGGTGTTTAATGAGAACTATATCTGAAAAACCAAGGGCCATTTTTACCCTGCCATATAAAACAGCTGAATTATCCACTTGGAACTACTGTTTGTGAACGACTTCAGAGGATTCATAAGCCATGAAATATGGAATTTGCCTTATAGCCAAAAGTTAACAGCATCCCCATGATTTCCTGGAGGCTGAAGAGTAGATCAGGCCATGAGATTACTTTTATTTTGGCTTATAAGGAATTCAAGAATAAGCAAAATCCCTGAATCTGCTTTTACTATTCAATAAGGAAAGTTAGCTGGCTTTCCAATACAAAATGCAATTAAGCAGAAGTAAGAGGGGGATAAAGACAGAATACAAATAAAAACATTTACATAACATAACATATATGGAATATAAAATGTAAGTGGAAATAAAGCTAGGACAAAGGGCATAGCACTATGCCTACATAACATTTAAATAATTAGAAATTCTAAACCTAAAATACCTTACTTACACAGTAAAATTCAGTCAGGCTAGGGCAGTGGGAACTATGTATACAGAGCCCAAGATTCTACTTGCCTTTTCCTTAATTATTCAGACTTGCATTATATATGCAAAGAATAAGGAAGAAAGAGTTATTTCTGACTCAATCATCTCCATAGCATCTCCCAAGAAAATGGAAAATGCTGACTAAGAAATGGGGCCCTTCCTCTCCACCTCTTACCAACTGATTAAGACTGTCAGCAGTTTCTAGGAAGGACCAGGCTGGTCTGGCCTGCTGCACATTCTGTGGGCACTTAATTAGTATGAATACTGCATTTTCAACCCCAACCAACATTCAAACCTTCCTGCCCAGTCAGAGCAAGAAAAATCAAGGACGGTCAGAGTCCCAAGGCTGTAATTACTACCGAAAATCAAGCAATTTTATGGAAAGGTGAACTCCCAGATTTCCCCCCAGACCCCCAAAAGGTCAAATGTCAAGGACTGCATTGCTCAGTCAGAAGACTTACATCCAGTTCTTGCAATACAAAATAAAACCAATATTGTTACTAAACAACAACCAGTCATATTCACTGAGCAAATCTGTACCAACTCTTGGTGGGAGGTGAGGAGCAGAGAGGAGGAAAGTATATGTGTGGTGGACCAAGGACATAAGTAAACAGGGAAGCCTATGGGCAAGCAAGCTAAAGGGCTAGAAACTGCAGCAGCCAGTAATTGCTTAGGGAGGGGCTGGAAGAATGAAGCACAGGTCAGCGCCAGACACCTTATTCAGGTAGAGCAGAAATGTGATTAAGGAAGAAAGGGCATGCAGAGTGCTCTAAAATAACTACACAGTTTTGCATTTGTAAGAGAGTTCTGGGGGAAAAAAACCAAACTTTCCCCCCCAACTTAGCCAAAAAGCTTAAGCATCCCTCAGTTTGCAGGTTCTGAGCATAGTATTAACCCTTCCAGTGCAGGGTCACCTTATTTATCCTAAAAGATGTGGAACACTGATGAACTAGAAAGCAAGGCCCTGAAGTTAAAGAACAAAAGCCATCTAGGCCAGAGTTAAACATCTCTATTTTTTATCTACATGGGCAAAAAAAACCCAGAAAACAAATATTTTACACCTTCTTTCATGAGCTATATAAAATCTCCCTCTCAAGTGCCTGTAAGCACTGCCATTAGCAAGGGCATTGAAAAAATCATAAGGAAGTTGAGAAAGCATTTCCAAATGTGGCCTGGCTACCAGACCTTGTTCAGGTCAAGGCCTGGCTCTGGCCGTCTCAGCAGCTTATACTCTCCTGACCTGGTATCTCTTAGGCCCCTGACAACCAGCCCCAGTGTAACTTAGACTGGTTGGTGGCTTTCTCCAAAAACCTTAACCATAAGCACAAGAATGGTTTTTTTTTTCTTTCTTTCTTTACTCTGAATAACCTGAAAGAACTACCTGTGCTATCATGAGATCCAACATCACTTTCTTTTGACTGGGGGATAAGCCCGTTTCTTCTCAGGGAGCAGTTGGCAACTCCGTGTTTGCGCAATTGGTGCCGTTCACAGTTAGATTTGGTAGAAAAGAAGGCGTCGCATTTTTGACAAGGGTAGGGCTTCTGACCTGAAGCAGGAAAAAAGATAGATTTATCTGACTTTCTAACGAAAGGTAAGAGCTACTTTATTTTGCTGGGCAATATTGTTCCCCCATCCCTCTTACTTTGGTTGAATGTCAGTAAGCTTTTAAAAAACAATGAAACATCAAGTATGTCTCAAAAACACAGCAAAGCATGCTTTTATTCTTCATAATACTGAATGAAATATTATTGCACAATTAAAACATTTTAGCTTTGTCTTGGTATGAGGGGCCTCCCAGTGTGGAAACTAATTCTACCACAGCTTACAAATGCCTGCTTAAAAGGGTCACATAGTCAATGTATGCCATTGATAGGAACACGGAACTGCTGGACTCCAAAAACTATTTGACCCGTTAACTCCACAATACCATGCTACTGGCACAGAAAACCTACTTGGAAATTATCATGTAACTGTAGGAAATTAACATTTAACTAGCAAAACAACAGAATGTTACTTCAAATGATAAAGAGTAAATGCAACTGAATTAAATACTGTAAGGAATTTTTAAATCAGGCAAAAAAAAAAAAAAAGATTCTCTTTCCACAGGATAAATGTGGATAAATAAGAGAATGAAGGAAAGGTGAATGAATTGTCACTTGCAATGAGATAGGACAAAAAATATTCTGAGCCCCTTTAAGACACCAAGGATTCTCTGGCCCCAGAGATGCCTCTGGCAGCTCACTCAGAAGACCAAACAGGAAGTAGACAAACCACCTTGTTCCATGCCCTTGACACCCCTGCTCATGCAGAACAGGCCTTCGAGAGGAAGTGAAGACAGGGAGCAAAGAAATGCTGCCCTTTCAAGTGAATCAGAGGACTGACATCCTTGCTCTCAAAAAGTTAAGTAGTAATATCTGCTGGATCTGCATTGTTGAGAGTATGACATTTACTCTATTTAATGTACTTATGTTTCCAAAAGAATGGCCCCTACGAGGGATCCCTCCACCAACTGGGGAAAATTCCTGGTAAATCCTACTTCAAGCCCTGCCCTTTCTTAGCCAATTTTCTGTTTTGTTTTAAATCCCCAAAACATGTTGCTGAAAGAAATAAGTCATTCACACTAGTCATTTATGTCCGGCTTAAAATGTTCAGGTTACCACACTTTCTCTTCTTATTTGGATTTTTAAAATATTGTAAATACAGTCTATCAAAGTCCAAGTCAAGGTCCCTGTGACATAACTGTCCATGTGCTAAAACTTGTCTGTGCATATGGGGGAGGAACAGGAATAAAGAAAAAGAACTGGAGTGGGAAAGCCACGGTGGGCTTTTGGTTGTGGTTGTGGTGTGACCAACTTCTACGGTCGCAGTCCCCATAGTGCCAAGAGTGACCAGTTTCATCTATCTTGGTAACAAATGCGAAGACTTTAATAGCCGCAGCCCAATGCCTTTTGTCCCATAACCTCGGCATTGCTGGAACCAACATATAATTCAAGCACAAAGCACAAAGGTCTTCTTGCATCGCTTTTCTTGACACAAAAAACACAGGGAACCTTTGTCTTTACCCATAGTTTTGGATTAGAAGTGACTCCTTCCTTAACAAACAGAAGCTCAGACTCTGCAGGATCTCCTGGAAATGCCCTGTTTGCATAGTTTATACAGTTCATGCAGCCACAGTGACACAGTCTCACATCTCTAAGTAAGAGGTCAGTCACCCAGATAAGGGGCAGGGACAGCTGAGACTATTCATCTTTTTTAAAAATTATTTTATTAATCTGCTAATCATATCCCAATTATTTTTAAGACATTTTTAACAATCGTTAAAAAAATTTCAGTCCTAAATTCTTTTCTTTCCTTCTGCCCCTCACTCCTTAGAATGCAATTTGATTACAATTATACATGTGAAGTCATGCAAAACATATTTCCATATTAGCCAAGTTGCAAAAGAAAACAAAAGAAAAAAGAAAACAAGAAAAATTAAGTAAGAAGTATGCATCAATCTGTGTTCCGAGTTCACCAGTACTCTCTCTAAATGTGGGTAGCAGTTTTCATCATGAGTCCTTTGTTGTTACTGTAAATTGTCCTGCATCACTGTCTTGATCAGAGTAGCTAGGTCATTCACAGCTGACCATCTTTACAAGATTTGTATCACTATGTATAATAACATTCTCCTGGTTCTACTAACTTCACTTTGCGTGAGTCTTACCAGGTTTTTCTGAAACCATCTGGGTCATTCTCTCCTTCCTTCCTACCCTCTCTCTCTACAGCCTAGCCAATGGTAGGTGGAGGGCGAAAAGGCTAGGATTACCTGAATTTTTATTAAAATCATAAGGCCTCCACTAGCTCCTAAATGAAGCCAGAGTCCTGCAAAGTCTTCTTAAGTCCCAGTAGGTGTTTTATGATGCTGTTGTGTAAAACACCATAATACTTGCTATCTATCTTCAATCAAATCAATCTAGGTTTTCAGTGCCTTGTGATTGTCAAGAGAAGAATTACCAGTGACCAAGGACTCATTAAAAAAAAAATGACAAATGATGTCGAGTAGAAAATGATACCACAAAGCCAAACAGAGAGGCGAGTAAAAACAACCACTTTCATAAAAACACAAAACCATTTACCAATCATTGTTGTTTTTGTATCTTCCTCTCTTAAAATACTTTTTTCGCCCTTTGACAATATACCACTGAAAAGACTTTCAAATGATACTTTCTGTACGTTAGAGCAAAGTCACTGCTTCTAAGTTAAAAAAAAATCAAAGCTCAAAAGCAATCATGAAGTTATAATCAAAGACTTAACTGCATAAACATTATTTTCAGAGGTCGGGGGGTTCAGCAGTTCAAACAGGCTTGGCCGGAAGTCGGAAGTCTTGACTTATGAGGCCACCTCAGAAGTTTCCTGGTGTGACCACGGATAAATCATGTCATCTCTTGCATTTATTTCTTCATCTGTAAGATGGAGTTAATATCTACAGAAACTGATGTGCAGCTCAGGCGAAATAATGTGCCTTAAAATGCTCTGTAAACTTTGCAGCACTACTGAAAAGTTTTCTTACACATTAGTACACGCCCAAGGGAACACACCTTAATTTTTATCAGCCCTTTCATTACTACTTGAACACTTCACTTTTCTTAAAAGAAGAAAAAATGAATGGAAAGGGGTCAATGGGGCAAATTTTCCTTCAAATTTCAGTTATTGGTGTAAATAAATGGTAGCTTCAAATGAGGCCTTATTTTTAATACAGTCCCCAAATAAGCAGTGATAGCTTTGTATCAAAGACCTGTGATATGGCTTCTCCCAATGTAAGATTAAAATAAATGGATGTTTGGTTTTGACTCTCTCAGAAGAGCAACTAGGCTAGGAAATACTTTGATGGCGTGGCTAGGTGGGGCAGTGAATAGAGCACACTGGCCCTGGAGTCAGGAGGACCTGAGTTTAAATGTGGCCTCAGACACTTAACACTTACTAGCCATGTGACCTTGGGCAAGTCACTTAACCCCAACTTGCCCCTCCAAAAAAAAAAAGGAAAAAAAAATATTTTGATATCTGCTATCAAGGACTGGGTTTCACCAGACATGTTATCACTTAGACATAGCTATGTGTTCTCTTGCCTGTTGGTCACTGCTTCCATAACTCCCTGGAATGCCCTCTTCACTTTTTCAATTCCTGCCCTTCCTTAAAGGCCCAAGTCTAATGAGATGAGATTTCTACCATGGGGTCCTCTCCCTCGGGCCTTTCAGAGCATTTCTTATGTAATACGTATATGTATATTATAGTTATACGTGTGTTTGAACTCTTGTTTCAATCCCAGAGTCCAGCACAGTCTTCTGCACACAGCAGGAACTTACTTCTCCTAAACAAATTCTGAATGTAAAAAAGTCAATTTGTTGAAAATGCTAATGCAACAGGTGTTTTTCCCACAAACTCCAGTGTTGCTGAATGAATGCTATATGTGAAAAATCCTATTTGTCCACAGGTGTTTTTCCATAAACCCCAACACTGATAAAGAACTAAGTCTTGCAAGGTAAACAGATAATCTCAACTATTAGTTTATTAAATTATACAAACTAGACCAAGTATTTTTGTTTCCATATTTTTTTAAATAATAAAGATGATTCCATAATAAAAAGTTACAGGGGAGTTGCCTATCACTGAAGAGTTTCCAGACTGTGAGGTCCCTAACCAGAGGCCTAAACAAAAATGAATTAAAATTTAAATTAAAAAAAAAAAGCTGGGAGTTAAGGAGCTAATGAATTAATTCCTAACTGTGGCATTTTTTTAAACATGTTATTTCTTTAAAAATGTAAACATTCTACTAGTGATCCCTTCTCTGTGTAGTCAATAGACTAGTCACTACTTTCTTCTACCTCCCTATGTAGACGTACTTATGTCCTATACCTGGAAAAGGTCAGGAAGGAAGAATTTATTAAGTATCTATGAAGTGTTGGGCAATGTACACGCAATACACTTAACACATATCATCTATTATCCCACTTTACAGGTGAGGAAATGGAGGCAAAGTGATTTGCCCCAAATCACAATAGCTAGCAAGATGTCTGAGTCATGTTTCTCTTCTTTTATGGACCAATTCAGAAACCATTAAAAAAAGTGCTTGGAGGGGCAGCTACATGGTGCTGTGAATAGAGGATCAACCCTGGAGTCAAAAGGACCTGAGTTCAAATCTACCCTCAGACACGTAACACTTACTAGCCATGTGACCTTGGACAAGTCACTTAACCCCAACTGCCCTGCCTTCCCCCTTCTAAAAAGCAAAAAAAAAAAAAAAAAAGATTGGATTGGGTTGACACTTTCTTGGAATATAAAGTGGTACAAAATCATCTTGGAGTATAGCTCTGAGTTGTCAGGATTCCTAGTGAATAATCTCCCTCCACCTCCCAGGCAATAATATTTCTTAAAAAGCTGTGTGGGGTGCTGAAATACTAAGGGACTTGGTCACCTAGTTACTGTGTATCAGAAGTAGGGATTAAAGCCAGATCTCTTTGATTTTCTCTCTACTATGAACTGCCTGTGTAAAACACTATCTGTTGCTGAAATACTCTGCAATTCTTCTGCTTCAAAAACACGAGTACTTGTATTCAGGCTCTAGTATGGAATAAATTAGGATGCAGGAGCAGAAGAAAAGAGGCAAATGATGGCCTTGTAACCATCATGGATAATAAATAATTGTTGAACTGGAAAAGTGAAAAAAGAAACAAGCCTGGTTATGGAAAGACTGGTATGTAGGGATTTTTTTTTTAATTTTTAAAAAGGCAAATAAGCCAAGTCACTTGCTTCCTGATTGCTAAAGGAGGTGCTGGTTCCTGGTCCTTAGGCCATGAAGACACCATGTTTTCCTTGCCATGAATATCACGACAGGGAGAAAAGTAGATCTATGTATTTGCATTAAGGGGCCAGGAGGAGGCAAAGGACTCTCTCTCGAGGTACTGTCAACATAATACAATAATCTACACAAACTTGGCTGTTGGTTTGATTGAAAATATTTTTTAAAGCAGATTTGAATAACTATTTGTAAAACCCTTGTTTTTTTTAAAATACATTTTTAGAAAATAATGCTAATTTCTATACCCTAAAAGGCACTGGGGGAGAGTGGACAGAAGTGGTCTTTGGAATCAACTCCTACATTTGAAAGTATTGATGATACGATCCTGGACAAGCCTTTTAATGTTTTAATGCTCCCAGCAACTTCTAAAACTAAATTACAGAATAGTTGCTGATCTCTATGCAAAGGGGGCTTTCTATCTTTATGATATTACAAGTTAGAGCAAAACTGGCATGTGCATAGACGAGTACACGTGTACACACACATGTGCACACACCTATATGCACGTGTGTTTCCTGAATGGCTAGCAAAGGGATTGAAGTATATATACTTGAGAGGTTGATCTTTAAATACTGAAGGATTAGAATTTCCCCCATCGAGAAGCCAGGTTGTTCTAAATATAATGACAAATAAAGTTAGGAGCTTAAAAATTGAGATAATAAAGTGTCAAGTACTTTGCAAGTTATAAAAATAATAATTAAATATTATTTATTTTATTATCATAATAGTATAATATTAAAAATTTTTAAATTAAAGATTATGAGAGGCAGTTTCTAAAGAACCCTGGATCCTTGTTCTTCTACCTACCATCTGTGTGACCTTGGGCAAGTCACTTCCTCTCTAAGCTTCAGTTTCCTCCTCTGCAAAATGAGGGAAGTGGATTAGAAGACCTCTAAGATTCCTCCCAGTGTGACCCTTTGGCTTGGTGCTAAAATTCAGTTTATATTTTGGAACTATATCCAAATAAAAAAACAGTCTCAGCACAGTTCCCACCATATGGGCTTAAACGCTAACATGAATGAGTATATACATGAGTACTTCATGAAGGCTATGATGATTCATACTATTCTGCCCTTAAATCATAGATTCTAAAGACCTTTGAAATGTAAGAGATTTTGGAGGACACTTTGATGAGCATATAACCTGCATATATTCATACGGAGTATAATAAGTGCTATACATCTCAATGAGAGCAATTCATTTGGAGGACTGGGAAATTTGATTGTCACCATTTGTGATCCCTCCCCAAAACATGGATTAAGATCATCATTGGAGACTTTTCTGCCTTTACCGACTGTGAATGCCCAGAGTCTGAATCACAAGAAAAGCTGTGAGGATGCCATGGACTAATCAGAACATTTCGCCTCCAACAAACTTTTACTAAGTTTCTAGGCTGGGAGTGTCAAACTTCAACAGAAATGGATCCCTACGGGCCACGTACAATATGGTGCCAGCAGGGAGTCCACAATGTACAAGTCATGGAAGAATCAACAAAGAAATCATGAAAATACGTATCGAGCTTGTTCTTAACTAAAAGCTGTAAAGGGATGAGATGCATATACAAAAGCAATAGCAACGAGGATGAAAAAGGCACGAAAGATTGAAGACAGAAAAACCTCTTCCCCTAGGGGATGGAAGGGAATGTGTGTGGATGGACATCGGGCTAGTCACCACAGAAAAGGAAGCCTCCGAGGAAGGAAAAGACTTCCATAGGTAGAAATATGGCGGGGGTCAATCAGAGACCTGGAAAAAGTCTGTGTAAACCACCAAGGACACATGGAGAAGAATGAGATCTCACTGGAAGGTAGTGTATATGACAAGAAGTAGCATGAAGTAAGGCTGGAAAGGTTTTCCAGAGAAGGCTTGAGTCCCAGAGGCAAGCCTTTAGGTAACAGGGAACCTGTGGAAGCTTTTAATCAGCGCAGCTGTAAGATATGTATTAAACTTTATGGATCGATTTGAAAAGAGACAAGAGACAGTTATAACTGGCTATGTAAATTTAAATGTGTACACACACACTACACATACACACTGTATATAACGAGAAAAGAACATCACAAATAAGCTGTTTCCATTAATGTCTCTGTGTCTGTTTCCCTATCTCTAAAAGAAGAGGATTGGATTCGATGGCCTTTAAACTCTCATCCAGTTCTAAATTGGTGATCCGATGTCTTTCTGTGTAATCACTGACTCATTTTAAGCCAAGGTGACATTTTGGCATCTAGAGCCAAACAATCGAAACCAACCTTGATTCACACTTTTATAGGCAAGTAAGGACAGGTAGCTTGCACCTGCAAAGACATAAGCAAAACTCCTGAAAGGAGATACTAGCTGCTGTAGTACCTCCGGATAACATCAGTTTGCCTACAGAAGAACAGCCAAAGGTAAAGTAACCTGCACAAGGAAATGTTTTTTAATACCTATACTGAGAAAAGATTCTTAGCTGGAGACAGACAGGTGACACAGAAGGAGCCCATCAGATGTGGGGAAGAGAGGAGAGAAATATGAAGAACAAAAGCCCATCCAGAAACTGAGTTAAATATTTAGACCAACCCAGCAACGGGCCTCATGAAATGTGGAAACTTGCTTCTCTGAAAGGCCTGCTTCTCAATAAATTGTACAGGTGACATAGCAGATTGCCATTCAAAACTGCGGCAGAGCAAGACTGCAGTACGGATCATATTGCATTTAATACTTCTTATCTTAACACTCCTAAACTGCACTCTTTGATGGAACTCTTATTTTACTTTGCCAGACAAACTCCTTCGAATGGAAAGTTAAAAATAACTCAAATTCAGCAGCAACCTTCATGATAAACCTGGATGCTTTTAAGTACCATACATTGCCACCAGAGAGCACTATGCTGTCAGATTCTCCTAATGTCTCACTGTTGGCTGCCCAGACCTGAGGCTCTTCAAGCCAACAAAGAGATAAAAATGCCAATGAATGGCTGGTATCAATTCCAAGAACGGAACATGACTTGATGGAAAATATTTCCATTCAGGTGGCAACAGGGCCACTGTCCACAGCACGGAAGAGTTTGTCTAACTCCCCGTTCCGTCTTCCCCAACCTCCTCTACCTCTTAACCCTTTTATTTCATTTATCTTGAATATTCCAGCAGAGCTCTCTTCCTCCTCACAATTCTAGAATGTTTTAATTTACTTGGATCCATTACCTGAAAGAGTCCTGTGAGGCAGGGAGTTGGTGGATAGCAGTTCCTCTTTTATGGGTAAGGAAAAGTGAGGTTTGAGAAAGATCAAGTAACTTGTAGGAAGTTAACAAACAGGGCAACAAGTACATTTGGTGAAACTGAGACGTGGGGCTACTGTGCCCTTTCTGCAACACCCTAACGCTCTTCTGTTACTACAATTGACCATCAGGATGCCTTCCTACTCCCCTTCCAAATTACTGCCTTTTCCTCTGCTCCATCAGACTTCACCTCTTCCCAGATATCAACCAAGGACTCTTTCCATTCTTAACAGAGTTCTCTATCATTTTCATGCTACTATCTTTTATCATCACTCTCTCTCCACTGAACTCCCTTCTCCCCTTCAAAGACAATACTTCCTGAATAAGCCTCTTCTCAATAGCAATAAGGGTGTGGACTCACCTCTAACCCTAAGCCATTGCTGTTTCCCCATACACTCTGCAATCACTCATTCCATCATAGGAATCCTGAGACTGTGAATTGTCTCAAAGGCAGGGGCAGCTCCTCCACCCCCGACAGTTCAGAGCTGAACTTTGGATTCTAGATGCACCTACAGTACCTGAAGTTTACTTTTTCAAGAGCAACCTGAAACACACTTTTAAAAGTTCTTTCAAATAATATTGGGAAATGAATTTTCTTTTTACTCCATACTATAAGGAACTGGTTAAGTATCAGTCCCCTGTCTTCTTTCTTTCTTTCAAGTGACACTCAAGGTACTTTTTATGGATTAAGAAGTTTCACTCTTTCTTGGTATTTGGAAGATTAACCACGGCTCACTAAAAATTTCTCATTAATAACAAGCTAAGGCACACAAATGTAAAACAGAGTATTTCTGAGTCATAATGACAATGATGGATAAAAAAGCGCAGAGGAGCATGTGAAGATTTGAAGGAAGAGAGAAAAGGCCCAAAACAATGACAACGACCTGAATAAAGCTAACCTGGAGAGGCAACACGATGGGTAATAAGACAACAGCCTACGGTTCCTATTATCCCGCCAAACTTACAGATCACGACCTTCCTTTCTGTTCATAATCACCAAATTCTCTTGGGGGAAATCTGTGGTGTCCCAACAAAATCTGGCAATACATTTCTAAGACAACCAAAGGGTAGAGTGGTAAAAAAAGAAAGCTTAACTTGCTGCTGGAAACCAAGAGGCTTCCTGGTAAAGGACACTAAGACACAATGTCTCCTACCAATGCGCTTCAATACCTTACTATAAAGTCTCCTTTCAACCTGATTCTCCTCGTTTAACTCAAGCAATTAACATCAATAAATTCTCAAGCAAGGGATTAAGGCAAATCAGAAAGGAGATACTGCAGATTAGTGTGCCATTACTTTCACCTTCCGATACTTTGATAAGAATTTAGCATATCACATCAGCAAGACCAGAACTGGAAGGTGTTGGACCTAAGGGAAGAAATGTGGTCATAGCCTGAAAACAATCCCGTGGAAAACAGGACCAACAAATAAATGCCTGGTTCTTTAGAATGTAGGAGAGAGGAACTAAGGATCTGGAAAAGGGGGAGAACCGTCATGGGGTCACACTCCAATACTGCCCAAAGCTTCCCTTACGGGAAGGAGAGGTATTTGTAGATTACGTTTGCCTCAGCTCCTCATAAAATGTTAAGATACTATCCTTTGGTGGCCCAGGCTTGGGCTGAGGAAAACAGATGGACAGACAGATAGAACGCTCTTACCAGTGTGTGTAAGCATGTGTCGCTGGAGGGAACTGGCCCATGGAAACACTCGGGGACAGTAGGGACAGCTGATCTTTTGCAGGCAGGTAGAGTATGAATTCCGCTTCCCCCTCAGGAGCTTCTCTTCAGGACCATCCTGCTCTTCATCACTAGGTCCATTCTGGTCAATAGGCATGCATTCCTCTTTGACATCATCTTCAGCAGACTGGAGGAATGGACTAAACTTGTTGGTATCTGTGGTGGCCAACATCTTCTCAATGCTGGCGAACTCTCCACTGGACTCCAAATCCACACTTCCACTGTTTGTCTTGGGCCGGTTCTTGGTCCCCCTCTTTCGACCCCTCTTCTTTGACAGACCAGTCGACCCCTGCTCCATGGAAGAGGAAGTCCCAGGACTGCCGGCCTGGAGAGATGGGTCACTGGGCTCTTTGGGGCTGCCTGTGGTGGCAATGGCTGCAGTCTTCTGCTTTGTGCCTCCTAACTTCTCAGGGACCGTGGGATTGTTGGTGGTCTTAGGTGTGGGGTCTGAAACCTCAGTTTTCAACAAGGCAGGGGCTGATGACACGGATGAGATTATCTGAGCAATGGAAGCCAGAGGTGGCAGCTCTTTTGTCATAGGTGGCTTTGGCAAGAGTGGGGGTGGCTTGGGCCGAAGAGGGCGCAGCAGGGCTGAATTGCTCAGGAGAGCTGGGGAGATAATTGGGACAGCAAGGTGGAGGGGTGCCTGAAGTGGCTGAGCAGGATGTGGAAGATTGGTGGTGGCAGTGGCAGTCGCTGCTGTTGTCACAGCTGGCTTCTCCAAACTCCCATTGGCTCCAAAAGTCACGGGCAGGGTGGGGCAAGGTGGTGGACAGGCATAGAGCTGGTCACTACAGCTGGGTCCTGGCTCTTGCTTTTTGGCTTCACCTGGCACTGTTGTATCTTTATCTCGCCGAAGGCTCTTGGGGATGGATAGATCAATGGGTTCCATGGAACAGTCATAAGGAGAGGAACCAAGGAAAGAGGAGTTCTCTTGCTTCACTTGGACCAAGGCCAAGCCCTTTCCTTTCTGTGAGAAGTCAAGAGGCTCATTGAAGTCCATTGAGAAGTTGCTTGTAGGTTCCAGCTTGATGGAGATGTGGGGAGGCAGGTTCTGCTGAGTAGCCCCACGAAGGAATCCATTCTGGGGCTCTAGGAAGGCAGTAAGGGGCTTTCGATCCCCATAGGCACCACAGCCACCATCCTCGAGTAGCACTGAGGTCTCTGGGGCCTGGGCTTCCCGAGGACCCCCACCACAGTCCACTGAAAGGACATAGTTCTCAATCTCTCGCTCCTGCACATGAAGGTGCTGTTTGAGGATATGGTGAACACAATTTCGCTTGGTGGAAAAGGCAGTGCCACATTCCTTGCACTCAAAGGGCTTCCGGCCCTTCTGGCAGCCCGTGGCCCCTCCACTGTGGGTTCTCATATGGATGCGCAGGGCCCGGTAGTGCTTTAGGTCCTCACCACAGAGGCGGCACACCGTGTCCGGAGAGCAAAAGGCATCAACCATCTCAGCAGCATTGCTGGAAACATACTCAATGTTCTTCTCGATATCCTTCCGGGTGGCCTTGAGGTGCTTTTTCCTCAGGTGCCGTTCACAATTGGCTTTCACGGTGAAGGGATAATGACAGATCTTGCAGATGTAAGGCCTCTCACCACTGTGTGTGCGCAGGTGGCGGATGAGGGCAGCTTTATCAGCAGCAATGTAGTCACAGATGTTACACTGATAAGGGGAGATGCCCAGGTGGGAGCGCACATGGGCACGTAAGACGCCTGAGAAGGCAAATACTTGGTCGCAGAAGCGGCAGGGATAAAGGACCTTGCGCATGGCTTGTGTCTTCTTGCTGGCTGCTCCAGCCATGATTGCCTTGAGTTCCCCTTCAGTCACTTCTTGCTTGATTTTGGCCTCCATGTTCAAGGGCAGCAGGGCCTCAATGATGCTGTCCTGCTCTAGTTGAGTCTTCATTTCTGGCTGGCCCGATGCCTCTCCCCGAGGCTGCAGGAAGAGCTGTGAGGATGGATTCAGCTTGGCCCCAGACTTGGACTGTAGCAGGTGGGAGTTGGAGGCTGCTTCCACAGAGTTTTTGATCAGCCTCAATGGTGGAGGAGGAAGGCTAGGGCTGATACAGCCTGGTGATGCCTGCTGGGCGCTGATCAGGGGCGGGGGGGTAGAGGTGGCAACAACTGTCCGGGGAGTGACCAGGGGCTTTGGCTTCAGTGGGGGCATGTGTTTGAAAATAGACTGCATGGGGGCAGCAGGGGCCTTAGAGAGTGGTGGAAGACTAATCTGGGGAGGAACTGAGGATGCCATCTTCAGGATTTGCTGGATGTCTGCCAGCTCAATGGCAGACTCACTGGAAATAGGTTTGACAACAATACTACTGTCAGGCTGAATGATGAATCCTTTCTGGAAGGGTTGCAAGGATAGATGCTTCATGTTTTCCTTGGTTGGAGGAAGGACCGTTAGAGAACCCCCCAGGGCAGCTGCACCAAGAGGGGACAAAGTGAGCAGGCTGGTGCTGCCGGGCTCCTGAGGTAGGCCGCTCTTCAGGGTTTCGAGCTGTATTGCTTGGTTGTCATCTAGCACGGGCTCCTCCTGGGGGGTAGGCTGGAGGTCTTTGGTGGACTGGAGGCCCAGGGCTGCCATGAAGGCTTTCTGGTCAGGGCCCTCATCAGTCAAGGGCTTTGACTGTAATCTGTGCTTTTCGCTCCCCTGATCCCCTACTATATGGGTTTGTGTGTGTAGTTTGAGTGCAGAAAGCATGGGGAAGGCCTTATTGCAGGTCTCACAAATGAAACGATGAAATTCACTGATGCATCTTCGCAAATTTGTTTCACACCAGACCTGCAAGAAGCATGGAAAAACAAGTCATAGTTGGGAGGACAAAACTAAAGAGAATAAAAACTCGAGTAGGCCAAGAAGGGGAAGAGGGAAGGATGAGCTTTAGCTCCAATCTAGATGTATTTTTA
>CM053580.1:453204429-453258290 GCA_028627135.1 Pseudochirops cupreus
AGCATTTCTCCAAATAAATTTCCTCATTATTATTTTAGTTCTGTAACTGGCACAGCGCCCATTTAAAATTTAGACAGTATTTGGCACAGCTTAGCTATGAAAACTGAATACCTCTCCAATTATTTTGAAAGTTAGGTGACACCTCTGGGTTCCTTCTCAGAAATAAAAGTGTTTTAAATGTATATAGGATAAAACATGCAATACTACAAAAGAAACCAATCAAATTGAAATAGTAATCAAAAGAGTAAAAACAAACCCACACAAGTTCATAGAACCCAGGTTAAGAACCATTGCAATAGAGGGATAAGAAAAAAGCTAGAAAAAAGAGAGGATGAATTTTAGCTCCAATTGAGATGTACTGTTTTAAAACTATGAACACTTAAGAGATAGTGGGAATCTGAGGGAAAAAACCACATATTGTATTCAGTTTACATTATCATTATATTATTACTAAGTTCTGATTTTCACAAATCTACAAAAATATTTTCAGCATCTATAAAAAGTATAAAATGTCCAAAAAAAAACCCCGAACTAAACTCTACACAAACCACACACAGTTTGTTTTCTCAGAAGGCTACACATAAACAAATGCCAAGATGGAAATTCAAAGTTTAAGTAAGTGAACCCCTATTTCTTAATCTCATTAAGGCAGAATACCTGAGAAATGCGAGGAAATTTCCTACAAGAGAAGTCAGTGAATCCTAAATCATGGAAGCCAGCAGGAATTGAAGGATTGTTCTGAATAAAAGGCTTTCCTGTCGGGTCTCTTGGAAATTGCTTGTGGATAACTGCATTGTGACGCAGCAATCCCCGATGCGTGCGGAAGGTAATGCAACAAATGTCACACCTGGAGGCAAGAGGAAACATGTTATAAGGCTTTCAAGTCAATGTTTTCAAGTTACATGTAAGCTTTCATACAGACCTGAGAACCCTACTTTATGTACTGCCTTCCCAGTACTTCAGTGTTTTTCAGAATATCATAAGAACAAAGATAATATGCAATATACAGTACTGCTGCCTATTCATCTGGTTCATTACTACTTTATACCAACAACTTCTGTACCTTAAAAGTGCAGGAACTTGCATACATGATGCATACATGATACATACATCCAAGGGTAGTAGCCAATAGAAAGGCAGACAAGGATCTAAATGCCCTGTCATATTTCTGACCTGTTCTCACTGAACCACGAAATGTACATGGAGAATTTCATGGATTTTGGTGTTTTCCTCTTTTAACTCTCTGCACAAATGTTAATGCTAAAGAAGATATACATCAATTCAAAGTTCAAAGCCATAAGTCAACACCAGTGATATCCCACATGGTAAGAAAACTTAGAAGTCTACTGTTTTTCATTTTCTTCTCTGGCAACATTCAAGTTAAATCTGCCTTGTACAGCCCTGTGCTGAAGAAAGTTGCTTATCTATACCTTACATAGCTTATATTCACCATAGCTGCTCATGTACACCACACACAGGTACTAAAATGCTTATCAAAAGGACTCTGCACTCATAGAACTAAGGAACTGCAACAGAGAAAGATGCCTCATGTGCAAAAAAGTTCTTTGTATTCTACTGATGCTTCCATGGCTATGGAAACCTCAATGGAAATGTTTTGCTTTTAAATTCTTTTTTCCCTCCATGGAAATAGGTAACAAAACACTGAAAAAGCAGATGAACTCATTTTCATTTTATTGCTGAAAGAAATATCTCAGGCTGCTAGGTGGCGCAGTGAATAGTGCACCAGTCCTGGAGTCAGGAGGACCTGAGTTCAAATCCAGCCTCAGCCACTTAACATTTACTAGCTGTGTGACCTTGGGCAAGTCACTTAACCCCAACTGCCCTGCCCTTCCCCCTCAAAAAGGAAAAAAAAAATTATCTATATCTCTATATAGCTACATCTATAGTTGGTGTAACTATTTTTCTTATCACTATGGAGCAAGACAAGGCAAAATATTATTCTCTTGAACATTATTTTATTTCTGTCATTTGTCTCTTATCCTCATTATTTTGTCAGTATTTAATTCAATTTAGAATAATAGGAAACCAAAAACTGTCTGAGAAGTAATTTGGGGTAGAAGAGAGAGATGTTTTGCTTAGGTTGTCACCCATCATTTACAATCTTTGGGCAAATGTTAAATACAAACAAATCTGAAGAGCTTAAATTTAAAAAAATTACTATAGCCTTTTTGCAAATTACAGATATTTTATTCCTAAAACTAATCTCCACATGACCATCAAGGATGAAAAAAGAGGAAAACGGCAAATGCTGAAGGCACTGGGGGAAAACAGGTGGGTGGAGTTGTAAACTGGTCCAGCTATTCTGGAAAGCCATCTAGAATTATGCTCCCAAGTCTATTAAATGTGCATATACTTTGACCCATCTCAATTATTATTAGGTCATATCCCAAAGGGATCAAGAAAGAGAAGGACTCATAAGTATAAAAATATTTATAACAGAGCTTTGGGGCTGTCAAGAATTGGGAAATGAGGAGATGCTCATCAACTGGGGAGAGGCTAAACAAGTTAGGGTATACAAACGTAACGGCATACTATTGTGCCGCAAGAAACAAAGGGGATGGTTTCAGAGAAACTTAGGAAGTCCGACTGAACGAACTGATGCAGAGTGAAGCGAATGGAACCAGGAGAACAATCTGTACAATAACAACAACACTGAAAAGACAAACTTTTGAACAACTTAAGAACTCTAATCACACAATGATCAACCATAATTCTAGAGGGTGCATGATGAAACATGCTACCCACTTCTAGACAGAGATGTGATGGCCTCAAGAGTAAAGATCGAGGCATACTTTTTTTGGATAGGGCTAATGCAGCAAATGTGCTTTTGTTTTTCTTGTATTCTCAAGGGAGGACAGAGATGATTAAAATAGGATTTTTAAAAATAACCTCCATAAGGCCCGTTTCTTCCCTCTTTCTTTTCTACCTTGATGAGTATGTACAGGAATGGAGAGAAAGTAGCTATCACTTGCCCTAGGACTCAGACCAGGGTCTTTTTTTTAAGCTTTTTGGAGGGCAATTGGGGTTAAGTGACTTGCCCAAGGTCACATGGCTAGTGAGTGTTAAGTGCCTGAGGCCAGATTTGAACTCAGGTCCTCCTGACTCCAGGACTGGTGCTCTATTTACTGTGCCACTTAGCCGCCCCAGGGTCTTGCATTCATTAAGCACTTAACATGTTAGTAAAGCTTAATCACTCAAAACGTTCACTGGATGGTTTCCCAACGCCTACACCAAAATATTTCAAATGCCTCACTCAGACTAGGGGAAAAAAAGCCCCTGTCCTCTCTTCCTAGAATTCATGCTTCAGGTAGTAAAAGATAATCTCTAAGGTACCATCCAACATGCATTCTCTCCTCTGACTATAGGACCCTAACCCAAAGAGCATATCCTTTCACAATTTCTCTTACTATAATTGGTCATGATCTGTTCTCCTCTGATAAAGCCTCAGAGCACCTCTTTGATGACACCTATCTAAGCTTCTATTTACCCCCTAGCAACTATCACACAGTAGGCACTTCATGCCTGATAATCTGCTTCACACAACTAACCAGCTTGTGGTACAATCTTCACATGTGCTACAGTGGAAAAAAGTAGTGACTTTAGAGGATCCAGGTTCAAATTTCATTTCTAACACTCAGGACCCATGTCATTTGGGGACAGTCACTTTCCACATCTGCAAATGAGGGAATTAGTCTAGATGACCACTGCCATTCCTTCTAGCTCTAGAGCTAGGAACCTATTGCAAGCCTCTTTGCTGAATGCCAGGAAGGCAGCATAGTATAATGGTATAAGGTCTTGGGAGGTAGGGAAGGCTTGGGTACAAACACCATCTCAGATGCCTTCTACTTGTGTGACAGATTTGACCACATGCCACGGTTCTTAGTTACCAGCCTCTGTGAAATAAGGCTAATAAAACTGTAGTAGGGACTTTACAGCTTGATTCTAAGGCTACACTGAGATAAGGCAAATGCACTTTTTATACAAACCTTACACGGCTTTCTAAATGACAGCTGGCATTATTACTATTACTGCTGCTGTTATTATTACCAATAAAAAAGAAGTGGGACCCAGGATTAAACAGGCAGGAGGACCTAACGCCTTCTATGTAATAATAAGCATTTACACGGTTTCTTTTACCACATTTGCAAAGGGCTTGTGGCCGCTGTCATTTGTTATCTGAAGCACTAGGTGATTATCAAGTAATTTCAAACTGACTAGAACCAGGGTTTCTGTTGGGATCCTAAAGATTCAGAAAGAAGCTCTGTGTGAGGAGGATTGGTTAGAAAGGTTTGGTACTCTACCAAAACGTGCAGGTAAAAGGATTTTTCTTCACAGAATACATTCCCATGGCAGGGAGTGTTGAAAGAGCCCTAGATTTGCAACTAGCTTTGTAACTTATTGGCTACATGGGCTTGGAAAGGTGATTGAACCTTGAAGTAGAACTTAAAATTGAAAAATCCTTTAGATCCAAAAAAGACTAAAAATTTCTAATTTAAAATCCCTCATTTTAATGATTAGTTAAACTGAGGCCCAGAAGTTGTTAGACACATATTCAAGGGGAGAAAAAGGAAAAAGGATCAGCCTGCTATACTTTTTGTTAAATATTTGTGGATTTTTAAAAAACAGGTCTGCTTATAAGAGCAGGTTTTTTTTTTAGAGGGGGAAGGCAAGGCAATTGGGGTTAAGTGACTTGCCCAGGGTCACAAAGCTAGTAAGTGTGTCAAGTGTCTGAGGTCTAATTTGAACTCAGGTCCTCCTGACTCCAAGACTGGCATTCTATTCACTGTGCCACCTAGCTGTCCCTAGAGCAAGTATTCTTTCTTTCCTTGTCTGGGATATCTCAGACAAGCTAAGGCTCTGCATAATCACCTTCAAGCACTTTTATTGAACTTAAAATTGGGGTAAAAGGAGAAAATCAGAGACTTCTAGACTGTCTGCTCCTCTACCCAAAATAAATATACCCACTTAAAACACGAGACTTACATGGTTATAAACACACCAGATAAATTTTGGTCAGAGGAAATTTTGAAAAGAAAGCTATTAACCAATCATTGTGGAATGTTAGTCACTAATGATATGCAAATGAAAGCAAATCTGGTTTTACCCACTTCATCAGACTGGCTAAGATGACAAACAGGAAAGTGACAATAGTCACAGTAGTTACAGGTTCATTAATACACTCCTAGTGGAGCCATGAAATGGTCAAGTCATTTTGCAAAGCAAATTAGACCTACCACACCCCCGCACTCCCCAGCCAATAGGGGTCAGCAAAATACATTTTTGAAAATATTTGAAAACCATCCTCAATTCTTAAGACCACACAAAAATGGAGGGCCAGATTTGGCCCTCAGGCCACAGTCTGCTGACCTCTATAGTTAAGAAACAGAATAAAAAGGAAAAGGACACAATGTAGTCAAGATCTGGGATTACACTCATGATGGTAAATGCCATCCACATCCAGAGAAAGAACCAAGGAGTCTGAATGCAGAGCAAAGCAGCCTATTTTCTTTTTTTCCCCCTCATGGTCTTTCCCATTTGTTATAATTCTTCTATACAACATGACTAATGTGAAAATAGGAATGTTTAATAGGAATATATATAGAGAGAGTCTATATCAGATTGTACACCATCTTGGGGACGAAGGAGTAGAGGGACAGGGAGAAAATTTTAAACTTATGGAAGTGAATGTTAAAACTAAAAATAGATAAATTAACTTAAAAAAAAGATTTGAGATCAAATCTAGCCTCTGACATTTTTACTAGCTATGTAACCCTGAACAAGGTAGGGTCACCTGTGTCAGCCTGTTTTCTTACCTGAGAAACAGGGACGATAATGAAAGCCACAAAATGATTTTAATGTTATTTTTTAAAAGACAAATACAACATAATGGAAAGTTTGAGCTAAATTAGCTTTGGGAATACCATTACCATCACTGGGTTTTTATCTTTTTACTCTTCTAGTCAAGAAGAGACCTGGATTCTTAAAAAGTCTGCATTAATAATGGCACATTAATAATTTCCACAAATTGAAAATGCTTCAAAGAGAGTTCTGGCAATACAATGTGTGCCTGCCGTCATCCCGCTTAGTTCTGGAGAGGCCAGGAGTCACAAAAAGTCACAAACGGTGTACAGTGTAGACTAAAGCGTAAAAGGGATTCCAAGCAGCAGAAGTACACCTAGTCAGTCACCAGGCATTTAACCATCTATTATGTGCCAGGCACTGTGCTAAAATTAAAATCTCAGGCCACAAAGAAAGGCCAAAGACAGACCCTGCTCTCAAGCTCAGTCATTAATGGAAGAGAACATATAAACAAGAATGTACAAACAAGACACTGGCAAGATAAATCTGAGATAAGCAATAGAAAGAATGCACTAGCATCAAGAAGTATTTACATTAAGGAGGCTGGGAAGGGAAAAAGCTTTATTAAGTGTCTGCTAGGTGTCAAGAACTAAAATGCTTTACAAACATTATCTCATTTGATCCTCATAACAACCGTGGCAGTTAGATGCTATTATTATACCCATTTTACAAAAGAGGAAACTGAGACAGAGATTAAGTGACTTGTCCCAGGGACACCCAATGAGTAAATCCTGAGTCCAGGCCCAATCCACTTCTAGCTTCTTGAAGAAGGTGGGATTTCAACTGGGAAGGAAGCCAGCAAGAAAGCCCAGATCCTTGATGGGAATGTTATAAGGGCACATCTGGTTTCTCTTCTCAGGGAGATCAAAACAGCAGCAGTAAGAGTACTCTCATCTGACCAGTAAACTTAAGTAAAGAGAGTTATTTCAAAAATCCTAGATAAAAACCAAAAGGAATATACCCAGAAGGAGAGGAAATCCATACCAAAAGAAGCACCTTTTACTAAATCTCATTTCACACTCAATACCCATAGACAAAACTTAAATAAAAGCAATGCATAAAACTATCACCCAGAAACACTCATCAGGTCTTTATCAGCTAGAAGGCTACTCAACACTCCAGCAAGCCACCCCCAAGGCCTTGAGGCAGAACTGGCTGGAACCTTGTGTCTAAGCAGCTCTCCAAGGACAATGGAGGTCACTGTAAAGCTGATTCTCATACTGAAGGATACAGAGTATGCTGCAGGCTCACAGTTCTCAGAGGATTTGCAAACCTCACTTGGACTTGTCAGTCTTCATTATGACTTTAACCATACTGAAGCACTGGGCCAGGACAGCTCCATTCTAACCTCTCTAGGAGCTAAGACACCTAAAATTCTACAAGAATTCGCTTTTAACAGAACTGTTATAAAACGCATATATTACCTACACACTGGGCAATGGAAGTAGCAGTAACAGGAGACAGGAGGATTTGACAGGAAGGAACCCCGAAAAGGGCTACAAAACCATTTCATTTGCAATTGATTTTGACAATATGCCACAAGGAAAAAGACAAATTTTGTGCCTGGGGAGAGTATGCCTTCTTGCTTCCTATTAGTAAAGGTGATCATCTTTTGAAGACTGATGCAAAATAACTTTCCTAAGTAAAAACCAATAGTAGCAATCGTGTGTGTGTGTGTGTGTGTGTGTGTGTGTGTGTATGAGAGAGAGATACAGAACCTTTTAAAGCTTAATAAATGTGTTTTTTAAAAAAAATCTTTTTCAAACCAAAATATTTTATGTCATGGTAAAAAGTTTATCTCACAGGGAAAAACAAAAGCAGCCTAGTTCTGTGGAGCCCAGTCCAAAAGATGACTTAAAGGTGATAGACTATGTATAACCACCCCCCCCCCAGTGGAAAGTGCCTGGCCTGGAGTCAGAAGGACTCACCTTTCTGAATTCAAATCTGGCCACAGACACTAGCTGTGTGACCCTGGGCAAGTCCCTTAACCCTGTTGGCCTGTAAAATGAGCTGGAGAAGGAAATGGCAACCACCGTAGCATCTTTGTCAAGAAAATCCCATACAGGGTCAGGAAGAGTCAGGCCCGATTGAAAAACGACTGGACAAAACAAAATGACTAAGGACTGTTGTGCCTATAGGCGCCCCCCAATCTGTAAAAGTCGACTGAATTCTAAAAGTCTGAAAGCATTTCCTCACAGAAACAATTTTACAAATGGTCACTAAGTAGCCAGATCAACCCTAATAAAAGTCTATTAGGCCACAAGGTAACTGCAGCAGAAATGTAGTAAAAATACAAGATTTCCATCACTACCATAACAATGTATCCACAGAAAACGACAGAAAAGTTCTAACTTGGAGCCTGTTCTTTCCCCTAAGCCTCAGCCATGGAATGGGCAGGAATCAGAGATCAGCTTAAAACCACCAAAGAATGATGGCCTGAAGGCAATGGCTCCAAAGGGAAGTTGAGGGGCAGGGGAGGGAGGGGACTGAACCTCCAGGGGACCCTTTTCTGACTCGGATGCCTTCTTCCTAGATTCTCAGGATTGTCCTAAAGGCTCCCAGAGGCTTAGAACCAGGCTAAGACGGTCAATAAACATTGATTCAGCACCTACGACCATACCAATGCTATGCAGAGCGCTGAGGCGGCAAAGGGATGCATCTGCCCCTGCCCTCCAAAAGCTCACAATATAATGGAGGAGACCACATGTAAAGAACTATGTAGAACTACCAGAGATGACTAACAGAAGAGGGACAGGGAAAGCTTCTGGCAGAAGATGAGATTTCAGCTGGGACTTAAAGGAAGGCAGTGGGTAGAGATGGGAAGAGAGGGTATTCTAGCCATGGGGGACAAGCAGAGAAGATGCCCAGAGCACAGACACGGACTGTCGTGTTTGTCCAACAGTGAAGAGGCCAGTTCTGATGCCAAAGACAGGATTTTGCATTGGATCCTAGAATTAATTGGGTGGGTGGCAGTGAACTTAGGAAAATCACTTTGGTGGCCAAACAGAGGATAGATCAGAGTGGGAGAGACTTGAGGCTGGTGTCTAGGGTTCATTTCCCTTGGGTTACCACAGAATAGCAACCTCTCATCTTCTTACTTTCCTGTCTGTAAGGCATGTCCAAAAAAAAGAAAGAAAGAAAAGAAAAAGACTTGGAAGGTTATGACTGCCAGAAACATGGGCAGTAGGTTTAAAAGGCTCATTCTTACACTCTCCCTCACTTAAACTCCACAGGGAAAGACAAAGTTGTACTAAATCAGAATGATGGGACTGTGCATATTCATAACCTCTAGCAAACTGCATAAACTCTAGAAGCCTCGGTTTCTTCAGTGATAAAATGAGGCAATTAGACTAAACTGTTCTCTCAAGTCCTTTCAGTTCTGAAGTAAGGAGCCTCTCCATTTCACAGGGAAATCCAGCTTTGGATTATTTGGGGCATTTCCTCCCGTGAGCTAGGGGTGTGTGTTTGGGGAGGTGGGGAAAGATGTTTCCACTGATGTACCTCTCACTGGCTTCCCCTCTCTTCCCCTCCCCTCCCCATCCCAATCCCAATCGACCTGTCAATCATACCAGAGACCTTTCCTTGGGAAACAATTAGAATCTAGGGGATTTGCAGTCACAAAGTGAATGGGGAGCCTTAGTACTGGAGAAGAAAGAGAATCCTGTGGTCTTTGCGACAACTGGCTGGGTTCTCTATTTCTATGTAAGGGGTATAAAATCAAGAAACATTGGAGTCTTGATCTGGAGTTGGGGAGCAACCTGAGAGATCATCCAGCCCACATCATCATTTTAGAAATGATTCCGAGAGGTTAAAGTGACTTGGCCAAGGTAGTCTAAAGGCAGGATGTAAAATGGACTCCAAATCCATTGTTCTTAAGGCAGCCAGATGTCTCAATGGATAGAGGGCTGTGCCTGAAGTCAGGGGGACCCAAGTTCAAAATGGGCCTGAGATACTAGTTGTGTCTGTCTGCCTCATTTAATACTTAGCTCACAAGGTTCCTGTAAGAATCAAAGGAGATAACATTTGTAAAGGACCCAAGAGGCAATTAATAAATGCTTCTCCTTCCTTTGTTCCCTTCCCCCTCACCACACCAAAATGAACACAAAGTAGTCCTGTTATACCTGCTTAGCAGTTTTCCAAATGCCCATAGTGATGGTACAATTTAGGTTGTAAAATTTTTCATTCATAAAGGCACCTTGGTGGTGCAGTGGGTAGAGTACAAGCTCTGAATTCAGGAGGATGTGAGTTCAAATTAATTAACATATGCTCTACAATGGCATGGGATTTCAGAACAATGGCCTCTTAGGTGCCCACTCTGATCCCTTGTTTATAGCTAGAGTTTAAGAAGAGTCTGTTAATCAAGTCAAACTGAAGAGTGTGCCTCTCCTGGGGGGCAACAGACACGAATAACCTCAATCACTCATTCATATTCATGGCATTGGCCAAGAGGAGGCAGAGGAAATATGGAACTGGTAGAAAAACCTCTCCCTGAGAAACAAGTCATTATTAACTACCCTCAAGGTCTTCGAACACACACAGAGGATATCCGCTAACCTACATTCTAAGTTATCAATAAATGTACATAAAGATGTTCGGCTGTAAACTTCTTATCCTACTAAGCTTGACTGAAAGAAATCTGACCTGCTTCTTACAGAAAATGGCATGCAGGTACACTGTGCTGCTGCCTTGGAAGACTCCAGATAGGTAGGAGACTTTGCCAATCTCCCACTTTCTCTGCTGCCTTGACTGAAAATCCCTAGTACCCAAGAAGAAAGAAGTGAAATCTCTGGTCTTTTCTGCATGCAACAGGCCTGTGTGAAAACAAAGGGTGTTGCTATGCAGTGAGGAGCATGCTGTGAGGCAGATGGATGAAGGGGCAGCAGGATGTGCCTGGCTTGGAATGGCAGCTCAGTCACTGGGTGACCTCTCTGGCACTCAAGCTTCTTCATCTCTATATTGAGAGGTATTGGATATGAAGATGGCCAAGCTTCAAGCTCTAGATCTATGATCCTATGACACTTATTAGATTCAGGAAGAACTTGGTCTCATGACAAAGTAATGCTGGAGCAATCGATATAATTGCTAAAAATCAACACTGCTGCTTTTTAGAAATCACAAATCCTGGAGCAGCTAGGTGGTGCAGTGAATAGAGCACTGGCCCTGGAGTCAGGAGGACCTGAGTTCAAATTCAGCCTCAGACACTTAACATTTACTACCTGTGACCCTGGGCAAGTCACTTTACCCCAAATGCCCTGCCTTCCCCCTCCAAAAAGGAAGGAAAGAAGGAAGGAAAGAAGGTAGGAAAGAAGGAAGGAAGGAAAGAAAGAAAAAAAAAGAAAGAAGGAAGAGAAAAGAAAAGAAATCACAAATCCTAAATAATTTCTGCATTATAACAGATGTTTTTACCCCTGGCACACTCATCCCTGGTTCCTCCAGTCATCTTCCCCTTCCACCACTTTTTTTATATACATTTATAGAAATATAAAACATTCTTATGTATATATCTCCAATCATGTGGCATAATGGATAGAGAACCAACCTTAGAGACAAGAAGGACCTAGGTTCAAGTCTCATCTCTGACATATCCTAACTGGGTGACCCTAGAGGAATCATGCATCTTCTCTCACAGCTCCAGGAAATGATAAATGGCAGAGAAGGTGCCACCCTACCATTGGTGGGAATTTTCTCCATCAGGGAGTTCCTGATGCCAGTGAAAACCACAAGTCCAATCCCTACCTCTACCCTAATTAAAGTTTAGCACAGCCACCCTTTGTATGCAATTTTCAGTGCCTATGGGAAGGGCAAGAGACACCAAACAAAACCAACAAGACTTAGGGCTTGTTTTCCGGCTTCAACCTCTCAACCATGTGCCAAGATGAATGGGAAAGCAATGTAAATTACAGAAATGAAAAATAAGAGCATGCAAAACTCTATTTGTATAGGGCAGCTTAAATAATTTAAATCTCTAACTCACCTCACTAACAGGTTTAAATGAGAATCCCATCTGGGCAGATAAAAGGTGTCACAAAAATCTAAACACTCAGAATCTGTATTTTGCTTATTTTATATAAAATAAGAAACCTGATCAACTGGTTTCAGAGTACAGTATATGAAAAGTAGCTGATCTGATGCTAAGCATCTTGATCTATCAAAATGCTTCTACCATAAGTCACAGAAGGAAAGAGTAGAGTAGCTGGAGGAAGGAAAAGCCTATTTGGGAATCATGCTGCTGACCTCAGTACAGCCAGGTGATGAGCTTTTGTGAGCCTCAGTTTCCTCAACTATAAAACAGGAATCATCATAACTATGGCACTGACCTCACAGGGTGAGTGTGAAGATAACAATGAAATCATGTATGGAAAACAACTTAAACCAGACAACTCCAAAAAGCACAACTGCCCCAGGAAGGGGCAAACAACATGCCACAAAGTAACAGCCAAACTACTGTTGAACATAGAAGTAAGGTACAGTAACTGATGCCCATGAATATGACCTATGAAATAGCTACATTATTCTTTGGTATGCTCAAGGCAGGGCAGAAACAGATTGGAGCATAAAAAGTCTTGGAGAGAGAAGTCCTAAGTTCATGTCCAGGCTGACATTTCTGGGGTACATGACTGCCAAATCACCAAAAATCTTCTGAGCCTCAACTGTCTCACCTGTAAAATGGGAATAATATAGTATGTACCTTATTACCCTTCACAAGGTTTAGAAGAAAGCAGGTCATAATTCATGCATCACTATAAAAAATGTGAGTTATTCCTATTTATATTAAAAAAAACTCTTGACATTTAAAATGGCAGTTTTCATTCACCTAGAAAATTCACTTATTCTCAATACCACACTCCTTAACCATGTAAGATCAACTGCCTTTCTACACTGATAATAATTCAATCAACAAAATATCTGACTTTAACTCAAATGTTCCTAAAACAGGCAACACAGTGACTAAAGATCCACTCGTTTTTTACTGAACCGTTCCCTTTAAAATAGTAAATAAAAGTTAGTCTTTCAAAAGTGTCCAAAACAAGGAATGAAAAAGGAAGTCCTTTCAAGTTCTCCAAATACTCTCATTTCTCTAGTAACGGTAGAACAAAAGAAAACGTCTAGATACAGAAATAACCAAGTATTATCATTTAACATGAATTGCCACAGGGCTTGGGTTCAAATTCAGCTGAATTGGAGTTATCACTTAGAAGCCTTAACTCTTTTGCGTTAGGGATGTCACATCCCCTACAGCCAAGATACTGGTCCGTGACTCATCTGTGGATGCACATGGGGGAGAGGAAGAGGGCAGCTGTTCCATTACCATCAGTCACAAGTTGGTCCTCAGCATCACCAAGTTTTTAGCATTCTCCAATTACTTCAAGAAATTAAGGGAAGTTACAGGGTTTTCTTAATAAAGAAATGAGCATTTTAAGAGGATATTTATTTCATGCTTCATTTTTTCTTTCCCTAGTCTACAGGAAGAGACAAGGAGTAATAATGATTCTCCTCCTCTTTAGCCCCACCCAGTTTTCGACATTCTTCTTTTCAGAATCTGACCCTCCCCCATTCAGCTCCCACTCTCTCCCATCCCCTCCTCCAGCTCTGAGGACAGACATCAAACAGCTGCACTAATCTCTCTCTCCCAGTTGCTGGTAGAGAGTTGAACAGCAACAACTCTCTAGCTGCCTGCCTCCAGGGGATCCCAGGAATCCACCCCAGGCTGCACACAGAATTCTAACACCCCGCTGGATTTTTCAACCTCAAGAGTCTGACCAGTTTCACAAAGAACTTATGTAAGCGTGAGCACAGAAACTGGAGAAGTCAGAGGCCTTACCCCGTGCACAGCAAAAAAGCTAGAGAAAGGGTCCCTTCCTAGTACAGAGAACCCAAGATTGCTGGCATATCAGACAAAATAATTAAATGCCTTCCAGGTACCGAGCTCCATTTGGACCTCTTCCCTCTTTATACTGCCCACTGGACCTCCAAGTTCTCCCACTCCCTGGATGAAGAGATACCACTGAACACACTTCCATTATATTTCCTCTTTTGCTGTAAGCAAGGGCACAAGGCCACGTTAACGTTCTCTGTACCTAAATCAATCCACGAATTTAGAGAGGAGACAGATGGATGGAACCTCTGGCTGACCACAATCCCACCGGGGTCCCCCCAGTGCTCATTTTCCTCATAATTTAGGAGAATCTAGAGCTTCTGTGAAGTTTTTCAACTTGATCTTTTCTCTACCTTCTCACATAGCAACTTTTCAGCCATGGCCTACTGTACCTTTTCAGAGGGATCATAAGAGGGAAAGGTTGGATAAGCCTGTCTCCTCCTCCTTTACTGTTTAACCCAGAGGTCTGTAACATTTTTTTTGCATCAGAGATCAAAAATAATGTTTTTAGGGGGCGGCTAGGTGGTGGAATGAATAGAGCACTGGCCCTGGAGTAAGGAGGACCTGAGTTCAAATCCAGACTCAGACACTTAACACTTACTAGCCATGTGACCTTGGGCAAGTCACAACCCCAAATACCCTACCTTCCCCTCTCCAAAAAGCACACAAAAAAGTTTTTAAAGGTATAAAAAACATAAGATTACAATAAAACCCATTTATGTGGAAATACAGTTATCAAAGAAATGTTTAAGTTCTTGGTCTTCAGTTTAAGGGCTTCTGTCTTAGATGAACTGAAGCTTTCATCTTGAAAATTCCATCCCCTCAGAGACAAACAAGATGAATCCAAAAATATATAAATAAAATAAAGCCTTAGAACAGATAGTACATGAATCTGGCAGATTACTTATTTTCCCTTAAAGGTCATAGTGTAAGATACCACAAAGGAAGTAACAAAAAAATTGACAGTCACACTTTGGCCATACAGATCAACAATAGCCCTACAGCATCTTTTAGGAGAAGTCCTGAACAGCCCACAAATTAATAAATTAATAAAACATTTGCTACTTTTAAATGTCAATAAACTTAATAATTTCAATACAGAGACCTTTTGGAAGGCTGCCCTAAATCATTTAAAATAATTTTAATAATTTAATTAATAATTAATAATTATATTATGTATTATATAAAGATTTATAATTAATTAATAAAATAAATTTTAATAATTTTTAATAATCCCATCTTCAATTTCTTAGCCATATGAAAAAAAAAACGTATGCTTTAGTGGCTGATTTAAAGCATTACACCCCCTGTTCACAACCCAGACACCCAGTCAGGCCAGCAGCAAACACAACGGTTCCCCAGGTGGATTTCCCCAAACCCTGCCTCAGCTCTGGACACTCCTGCCACAGCAATGCTCTTCCTGTCATCATCCTGGTCTATTCTTAAAGCTGTGCTTGATACCCAACAGAATGTACCATGTCCAACACAGCGGGTGTCCTCTTTTGCATGCCAATGCACACTGAAGCCTCGCATTCTAAATGTCATCCCTCTGGCCCACTTGTTTGTCTCCCCTTTTCTTTTCAGCCTGGAAATCAATTGCCAGTCACCCCTATGCACTGTCTATGCTATGTAACCGAGCCCACTAACAGTAGAGTGTTTTTCAAAGTATATAATGGGTTATATCTTCTTGTTTTTGTTATATAGTAATAACACACTGCTAACGTGCATAGCAAAGAGGAAGGAAAAAACAGCTTCCACACTTAGCTAGGTTTGAGTTATTCCTTATGTTCTGTATGGACTTGAATTGTCTATGGATGATGGATTCCTACTGCCATTCAGGCCAATTAAAATTCTCCATTTAAACTCAGTCATGTATATTTGTGGCACCTATCTTGATTCCTACCTGGTATTTCCTTTCTGCCCCCCCAAAATTGTCATGGTTCATTCTTTAGGGGTTATCTATTATGCTAAGGCATTCCTCTTAAAGGAATGTATTAGGCCCAAAGCAGTCAGTAATGAGACTCGGGAAATTAAAAGACTGTTCTGTAATGAAGGACTCCTCTCGGTCTGTGCTTTTATAAAGCCCACTCCTACTACCTAGGCAACACTTATCTACAGAGCTGCCTCTAATAGAAAAGAAAGCTCCCCCTGCTCATTGTGGGTATGAGCCAACCTACTTCTACCTGGGCAAAGTCAGAAGCCAGGGTGTGGCTTCCAGGGAGTTCAACAGGATGAAAGACTGCCTGGAGGGGCCATATCCATGAAGAAGCCACAATACTTCTTTAGTAGACTCTTCAAAAACAATGAGCACCATTATAGTGCAGCTAAGGGCATCCGTCCCTGTAACCATCAGACAGACAGTGAAGGAACTGGAGATTCTACTTCTAACCCTTGTCTTCCCAGGGCCAAAGGCAGCTGGCCTTTATAAGCTCTTTTTCCTTTCTACCACTGTCTCTTGCCCCACCAAAGGATTATCATCACAATGATTAACTTTTGGAAAGTGGTTTGTAATTTGCTCACAACAGCCTTTTGAAATGAAGTGTGGTTTGATGGAAAAGGCATTGGGCTTGGAGATAGGAGACTAAGACTTGGCTGTCAGTTCTGAGAGTCACTTGGGTGACTATGGGCAAGTCATCTAAACTATTTGAGCCTTAGTTTCTTCATTTCTTCAACAAAAACAAAAAAATGAGAGACTGGACTAATTACCCCTAAAAAGGCCCTTTCACTATCACTTTATTATACCCAAGGTCTCTCAAATCCAAATCCAATGTCATTTCTGCCACACTTAGTTACAGCTGTTCTGGATGTGAACCACAAAGTGGATTTTCCCCTTCGATAGTTCCAATGGCATATCTAGAATAGCCAGTCAACACGAACATGCATTGTTTAATGTCAGTAGTTACGCTGGCCTGAGCACTTCCTTCTGCCTTTATTCCATATGTCTCTGCAGACTCAAATCAGCCAATCAACTCAATATCTATTATATGTCAGAGACTAGGAATAAGACAAAAATGAAGCACTCCTACTGCCTTCCAGGAACTTACGTTCTATCAAAAAAAATTTTTTTAAGGTTAAAAGAGATGTGTGAACAGAAATTTTCCTTAGAAAGAAACCAGTGGGACACAAATGAATAGTCATTTACTAAAAAAAAGTTTTAATTTCCATGGAGTTCCAGGTTTTTAGCTAGAAAACAGGGACTCAGAAAATGAGAGTGGAGTCAACCAAAATGTTTTATTCACTAAAAGATATGATACACCAGTATTTATAAACAAATCACACACAATTTCTCTGATATCCAACAACTACCTGACACATGAGGTTACACACAGGTTCAAATGCAGGTGGTGGTAATTTTCAAGGAAAGGGAGGCTCTTTTGCTTGTGCTCCTCTGATAAAAACTACCTAAAATAAAAGTGTGCAAAAGAGCAGAGCAACAACCAGTATAACCAACTTTAGAATTCTGGTTCAGAAAAGTCATTTCAGAATGAATGGACAGAAGTAGAATTAGGAGTGTTATGTTCAATTTGTTTGGTTACTATGTGACATTGGCTAAGTCATGGTCTCTCCTTCGTGTCTCAAGTAGAATTATGACAATATTTACAAACTACCTTCCTATCTCGTGAGGATGGAGATTCTCAGGTTCTCTGACTCCTCCAAAGGTCCTAAGTACAAATAACTATAAATATGATAGGAAAAGGATTTTCTTTATACAAGCTGCTACTATTGGGGAATGGGACACAACATGGTTGAAAAAATTTGTTGTCCCCCTAATCCTGCCACCTTTCCCCCCTTATGGAAACTGGTGCCCAAAGTAGGTAAGTGACCAATGCAAGATCTTATTTTTCCTTATGACAGAAAAGCAGTATGATATTGTGATTAAGGAGAATGATGTCTGACATGGTTCTAAGCTTCCATGGTCTTGCCACTGCAGCAAACAGGCATTCAAAACTTTTGTAAAAGCTTTTCATTTTTAGAACTATGATTAAACCATATATCCCTACGAATGAAATTTTGTGAGAATACTGACTGGGAAACAAACCAATAAACCCTGAGATGTCTACTTTTTCACAGGCATAAAGCTACCTTCCAAGAAAATAAAATAAAAATTTACAACTACTTGTAAACATTTAACCACCTTTTCTGCTTGACTTGGATTCTGATTTTCAAGTTGCCTGACTGATTTCCAAAAACTATATACCTCTGAGCAAAGATCAGTCTGCCTGATAATTGTTTAAAAATATTATTTTAATTGTTACTTCATTTATGGCAACGGACAACATGATAATGAGAAAGGCACATTCAAGATCATATAGATTTAGTTCTCACCAGATAAAAGCTATCATATCAAGGACAGGGAAAAGAGATTTGCAAATTACCCGCCTAAGTTCCAGAGCCACATTTTTAATTGTCTATAAGACACGTCCACCTGAACATCTCACCTAAAGCACATATTTAAGGTGTCTGAAACTTGCTCCTCTTTATGAATTTTCCTGTTTCTGTCAGGGGTAACCACATTTGCCCAGGCTTTCAGGTTTAAAAACTCTCTGAAGACATCTTTGATTCTTCTTCTTCTCTCACTTCCCACATTCCATCATCTGCCAAGTCCTGCCACTTCTACTCCTCAAATATCCCTGCTCTTGAGTCCATCCTCTCTACACCTTGGACAGCCATCCATCCACCTAGATGACTGTTAACAGTCACCCTAAGCTGGCTTCTCATCTCTACTCTGTCCCTTTCCAAGCTAAGCCAGCTTTCTGAGCATTGGCAGGCTCTATTTCTTTATGTACAGATCTCATTTGGCCATTTCTTTACTCAGAATCCTTTTATGATTCCATTCCTATGAAGTCAAGTCCTTAACCATTATTCAAAGCCTTCCATAAACTGACAACAAACAACCTACCTACCCCAGCCTTGGAATCAAATACTAATCCTCACTATGTACCCTATACTGCTCCAACATAGGTCACAATCCTTCAGATGGTCATGCTTTCCTGACTTCTTTTGCTCCTGGTCTAACACTATTTCCAATGCTCAGAGCATTTCTCACATGCTACCCACTCTATAAAGCCCAATTCCAATGCCTCCTTCTCAGCAACGCTGCCTTCCCGGACTCCTCCCACTGGCTGAGCTTTTCCTGAGTAGAGCTCAAAGCTCCAAGTTTTGCCAGCTCTCCTGTATTTATTTTGTATTGCAATCACTGGTATTTGTGCCAATTCATTCTCCTCGACTAAACATGGAATCAAGGACTGTGTTTTATTTCATTTCTGTATTATTCCAAGACCCAATACAGTGCTTTGTACACGGCAAGTGCTTAATAAAAAAGCTGTTAAATCAACATTTCTGTGAACTCGGGAAATTAAACATGTAAGTACGTTATGTATGTATATAAGTATGTTTACATATTCTATAAAAGACAAAAAAAAGAAACTGCAGGAAGAATTTAATACTGCCAATGCTTCAAAATAAAACTCATTCATTCTTTTTTTTATTATTGTTCTTACACATTTAATTAAGAAGAGTTTTGCTTCCTTGAAATAGCATCAGTAGAAAAAAGTGTGGATGCTATCTCCAAATCATAGTGATGGACAACAGAACCGAGCCTATTGACAAAGTTGTTAGTTACAGAAGGGAACCAAAGAGAAGTCCTTTAATTTAAATCTAATCAAAATTACTGAAAACTGATGAAAAGATCAAATGAGTATCTGATTATTTAATTATCCACTCTTTTTCTTCTCTTTCCTATCCTGGTCATAAACTCTCTTCTCTTCCAGCTTCCATGTTTCTTCTAGCCTTTGCTCTAAAGAAAACAAGCAAACAAGGTCCCTTCTCCACCCCCTCTCCCCCAAAGTCACACATATTTCTAAGGGGAAAAAAAAAGCAGCTTAAGTTAATTTTGGATAAATGGTATCTATGCCATGTTTAAAATATCATGTAAAGAAGTCAGGGTCTGTTAAGTAAGCAAAGGTTACCACATCAGTTCCTTTGCCTACCTCAGGGAGTTATCTGGATGGGTCTCCATGTGAGTCTCCAAGCCATACTTGCAAACAAATTCCTTGAAACACACTGGGCAGTGAAAAACTTCATCTGTTTTCTTCTCTGCGTCACCTGACTGAGAATCCTCTACCACCTTAAAAAAAAGAAAAAGAACCAAACATAAGCCACCTCTCATGGAGTCTTCTCAAGCAAACCCACTGGCTTCAGAAAAGATCAAGGGACCAAAGGGACCTTAGCTGACAAAGAAGGCCAGTTTCCTTGATCTTCTCTCTCTACTCTGTGATTGGATTTGGACTAAGTCTAGATCATAGGATGGCAAAATAGGTGGTAAAGAAGTCCTCACTCATATTTTTTCTCTGTAAATGTTGCCAACTAATTCATGTTAACCCATCAGAAGGAGGTTGGGTGGGGCAGCTAGGTGTCACAGTGAATGGAGCACTGGCCTTGGAGTCAAGAGGACCTGTGTTCAAATCTGGCCTCAGACACTTAACACTCACAAGCTGTGTGACCTTGGGTAAATCATGTAATCCCAACTGCCCTGCCCTCCCCCCTCCAAAAAGCAAAAAAGAAAGAGGTTAGGTGTCTATAAACAAAAAATACCCTTCTGTAGGCATTTTTACAATACCATATGGGGTAAGAACATGTCAAAAACCAAGATTAATACTGGGCAGACCACGTCAGGAACAAAAGAGAAAGTCAGATTAATTAGAATTCCCTATCAACAGTCATAAACAAGGATAAAAAGCCAGAAAGCAAGAATGAGTTAAAATAAATTTTAAGGCATGTTAACTCTTGTACTATACGGTGCGCAACCCAAAAGACCTTTTTGGCAGGTGTTAGTTCTTCTTTCTCCGAGTCAGCCTCCTGACTTAGTTTCCTTTTGGAGGTCATCCGCCTGCGTTTCAGTGGGGATGGGGGTGTTGTGGTCGTGGTACTGTTGGGATCCTTCTCATGAATCTTCATATGTCTGAAGAGAAAACCCCACCCCAAAAAATTCTGTTTTAAACCACAAAAATTCACTTCAGGTATCATTTTTTTAATTTTAAATTCTTACAAAGGAGTATAAAAATGTTTTACAGCCAAAGTCCAAATGTAATTAACTGAAGACTTTTCAACATAATTTACACATGTGCTTTCATTTATTTCAAACTCAGAAACTTTCCTAGCTCTTTCTGGGTGCTTCCTTCCTTTTCTCCTTGTGGCAAAGCTTAAACAAAAAGCTATGGAATTTCTTGCTGTATGTAAAACATTTTTCTTGAATGCAATCAACATCAACAATGTGAATAAGTTAGTTTAGTTTTGTTTTTTAAGTTGGAGACACAATAGACTTTTACTGGTATTCAAAATTAACATGTTTCAATTACTGTTTTAAATGAGGAAAAGGGGGAAACATGCTAAGATCAAAAAAGATGGAAAGAGCATCAGCCGTGGAGTCAAAGGGTCTAGGTTTGAATTCAGATTCTATTACTTGTTACCTTGATAACCCTGGAAAATTCCAGGAAAGGAAAAATTTAAATTATTTCAAGACACCTAATAGCATGAAGTTAACCAGAAACGTATTTTTTATGAAAGTCATGTTACTCAGCAATTTCCAAATCCAAAAATTGTTTAAATAAATAAAAAGATAGGGGTGGCTGGTGGCACAGTGAATGGAGCACTGGCCCTGGAGTCAGGAGAACCTGAGTTCAAATACGTCATCAGACACTGCACACATACACACACACATACACACACACACAAACCTAGCTGTGTGACCTTAGGTAAGTCACTTAACCCCAACTGCCCTACCTTCCCCCCTCCAAAAAGCAAAAAAAATTTAAAAAAAAGATAACTTAAGGAATTAAAAATTAAACATATCAGTTTCTGTAAAAACAAGACAAAGATGTGAAAATGCTCAATTATTTAAAAAACTAAAGCGTTAGGTTGGGGTAGGGTATTGGTTAAGTAATATACCTACTGTTCTGGTCATTTGAAGATAATTCTGACCATCAGTAGGGACATGCTCTTTGATGTTTTATGTTTGAAATCATGTGATGGTTTTGCTTTAATCATAATCTATCAATTGACCTCTCTTGACCATGGGCAGGCAGGCAGTCAGGTGGGCAGGTGGGCCAGCATTCAGAAGAGTCTATGCATATATGGAGCACAGTAAAGGGAAATATCCCACAGAGTTATCAAACAGGGGCCCATGGCCCTAATAGCATCCATCATATTGTACCAAAATTGAAAAATGTGTGATTTGTGTTCAGCTAAAGCCAGTAAGACACAATGCCGAATCTTCCAAGTTTTCTCATCACCAGCACCCAACCATCCCACCTCATTCCATAATATACCCAAATTCCACATCTCACCATTATCTACACTTACTAATACCTAACTTGAGATAATTAATAACATCTGGCCCATACTCCAGAGTTAGTATACACTTCAGGCCTATTAAAAATAGCTCAGTTATGGCCATTTCTTAAAGGAGCCAGTATGCAAAAGCTGTTCAGCAAAATTATTACAAAATTGGGAAAACCAAACCTCTTTTTCCCAAGTGACATCAACTTTTAATTTATAGTAACCTGTCTTGCCAAAAAGCATATAACTCCTACTAGGTACTGGATGTGTACCAAACACAGAGATGATCTCTTAAGTATACGTGTTTAATAGAAAATCTTACCTCCTAATTCTGGGGAAAGCAATATTAGCTAAATGATTTTTTAAAACAATAGTACAATCTTTCCATACTTCTCACTTTGCTCACAGAAGCATGTGGATCCAATATGTATAATCTAGAAAGCGACTATGAATATAATTAAATTTGTAATTGTAAAAGGTTGGTGACCATAGCTTTGACTTTTACTGCTTAAATCAAAATCTACTGACATCTTAACCATCTATGTTACTAGAAACACACAATTATTTACTTTAAAAGAAATCCAAACAACCAGTTTTCAGGTTACATCACTGAAGTCTGCAGGCCTCTGGGGGTGATCTTATCCTCTGGAAGACTTTTGCAAAGGACTTCACTTCATCAAGTGCCAAAAGAAACAACCCAAGAACAACAAGATCCCGAGGTATACAGAAAGAAAAGCAAAGCAAAAAGAAAAAGGCTAGGTGACACAGTGAATAGAGAACTGGCCCTGGTGTCAGGAGGACCTGAGTTCAAATCCAGCCACAGACACTTAACACTTACTAGCCGTGTGACCTTGGGCAAGTCACTTAACCCCAATTGCCCCTCCAAAAAAAAGAGGCAAAAAAAAATTAAACGAAAGAAAAAGCAATCTTCATCTTCCCACACTGTAGCACCAAAATGGCTGTACTTCCTGAAAAACCCTGGTCAACTGGCATTAAACACTGCCTGAAACAGGCCTATGGGCACCATCTTTTCTTAGAAACTTCCTTTGTTATAAGGGGAAGAACAGGGTATCTGAAAAGCAGGTCAGGAGGGAGAGTCAGAGAGACAGAGAGGAGAAGACAGATACACAGAGTCGGATGGACGTCATGGCCTACTGAAGAGAGACAGACACACAGAGAAGGAGAGACTGAAAGACAGATAAAGTGAGTGTAAGTGGCAGGCGGCCTTGAGCAAATCACTTAAAACTTGCTGGGGACTATCTCCTTTGTAAAATAAGAGAAGAGCTATTGTTTAAGATTCTTTCCAGTTCAGAAGTTCTACAAATCTAGATTTCTCGTTCTTAAACAATTTAAGTGCATAATGTCTTGCCATGGTGCTTTGTTTACCTACCCCTTCTCACCTCTCCTTTCAGAGAGCTTGAAAAACTAGCTATTGACAAAAAGACCAATGAAGTGTTTATTATTAATGCCCCTGCTTTCTACTGTGCCAATGTCTGTGGCTAACATCAGTGGCAACCCCATAAGGCCATCTGTAATAATAACGAAGGGCAATCCATAACAGTAACTGACTTTAATACTTTTTTCCCCAAATGTGAAGCGCTTTCATACACTGGCCATATGTGTCATCCTGAACCTCACAATAGCCCTGTGAGATCAGTGTTGTTGAGCTCTGGGAAACTTTCAGAGAGATGGAATAACTTGAGACAGGATTCAGATGCAATAACTTCCAAGTCACGTGTTCTTTACACTTTTCCCATGTTTCCTGTGGTAAACTTCAAAATGCTACCTCTCTTCCCTCCCTGGCAAGACCACCATCTCCTTCGTAGAGCTGGACTGAGTTGTACTATGGCCAAACACCCTTGGACAGTATCTAACCTATTGTCAGGTTATCTAGTTCAAGTTCACAACTATACAGAGAAGCAAACTCTACAGAATTCTATGGCTGAGGAAGCACAGATGCAGAGAGATGACAAGAGTGACTCATTTAAGGCCGTTCCACGGTGATAGGGCCTAGATTTTGAACCTAGGTCCTCTGACTCTTCCCACTGGCCCCCCTGGATTGGATTTGTCCCTGCACAGTGGGTCCCAGGTAGGCCCTCAGAGGAAGTGTGAAAGGGAGATGTCAATGTAGGGATACATGAGTTTGTACCTTTGAGATGTCTGTGATTTCCTATCAGGAGGACTTAAGTCAGAATAAATTAAGATATTTGGCCAAAGACATATACTACCACTTTCACAAAGTCTTTCCCCTGCTGGTGATCCTTCTGAACCACATCTCCCATTCCCACCCTGCCCAGTCCCAAGCCTGACATGACATTTATCAAACTTACAGAAGGGGCTAGGAATTTGGCAGGGAAAGATCCTTTAATACAAGTAAGATTTATATACCCCACCCCCCCATAGTCTGGCTTTCATGAGGACATGGTAGCATAGTGAGCTGCAGAGAGTATATGGTTAATAAGTCTTCACTGGCATTGAAACTTCTCAACTTTAGTCACATGTAAATTTGAAAGCAGATACAGTAAAAATTTCAAGTTCCTGCGGTCACTATGACAGGTCTGGCTTCTAATAACCTGGTCCCAGAGCACGGTTCAGAAGTATAGGATTATTTACAAGCTGAAACTAGCTTAAATTCCTAATCCAAATACTGTCTGTGGACTACAGTAGTTGTCTCCAACATTCAACAGGAAAAGTGGAAATTCAGAAAAGTATGGAGACAGCTGAATTCTGGGCTAAAACCAAGATACTATACTGATGGGAAACCAGATAGAACCCAAGCTGGATGAGCAAACTAGGTAGAACCATGTTATCTGAGACTAGCAAGCAACTAAAGTCTTTCCTTACAACTCCCCTACGCCATTCCTAGGGAGCAAGATAACCCCTCAAGGGGTCACCTAAACTGTATGAGCCTCTTTTCACATTAGAAATGAAGGCTCACACCGGTTAAGTGAACCATCTAGGGTCACCTAACTCCTAAGTAGGGGAGTTTGGAGGAACTTCAGGCTGTACTCCAAGGCTGCCAAGTCCCTGCTTCATTACATAAAAGCTGTGCATTTCATATCATAAAAGCATCATAAAGCAAAGCTAGTCAAACTCTTCTTTTTCAGACTTCATATTTCCATTTCCACCTTTAGTGTCCCTTTCTTAGCTCCATAAAAGCCAAACATTCATTTGGTCTAACATACAGTTCTGTCTTACTGGGCAGGTGGAGGAGATGTCATGTACGTATATGGGTTGGGGGAAGATGTGGGGAAAGTGAAGGTGGAAAAGGAAAAAAGGTTTGGGCATTTATAGATTTAGCAAGCTCTGTACTGGTCAAAAAGATTCTTGACACCCTCCTCCAATTCCCACTTATACCCTAGTGTGGCTAACCCTCCGTGCAATCGGCTTTTCCAAAGCTTCCAGTCCAACAGCAGCAACTACTTTTGTGAGTCCAATTCTTTCAACACTTGAGCCAATTTTAACTGCTAAGATCTGCGAGTTTCAGTGAATTCTGAAATCAGATCTGCTCTGATATGTCTTAGGAAGCTGGTCTCCCTTTCTGTCTTAGCTAGCTCCTTAAGGTTGGCATACTAACAACTGCTATTCATAGCCTCGCAAAATGTCTACAATAAATGGGGTAAAGGCATTATTAGGGTGCTAAGTAACAGTAGCTTCTCAGTATGGTCAGAAGAAGAAAGGGACAATTAGAAAAAAACAAAACTCCATCAATTGTATTAAGCTTTAGGTTAAAAGATGTGTTTCCCCAAATTTCAAGTGTTGAATCATTTGAATAACTGTGGCTCTTTGGAAATCTATCCAAGCAGCTGTGAATCCACCTAATCATGCTATCATCATCTGTAAGATAGGAAAAATGGTCTTGAAATCCAAGTTTTTTACAGCCCAAGGCTGACAATTTGTCCACACTGATATGACAATTCTTGTTTAAAATGCTTTGCTGAAATCAAGACAGACTATTGAGATTGTAGCATTCTCCTGAACCTATCCAGTTAACATGTATGTATATAAAAATAACATCATTACATATATCATATAACAATTGTTTTGCACATTCTTAATGGATTCATGTTAACTACTAAGTGACTTCTTCTCCATGCTCACAAGTCACCTATCAAATTAAGCAGACACTAGAATTCTGCCAGAGATTGCTGTCAAGCACGCTGCTCTGTAGAAGGATGGCTGGATTCCATGAATGTCCCCCCCAGCACTGCCCCCGTCCCACCTAAATGAGAGGTCTTTGCTCAAGTCATAATGCACATTCAGCAGTCATCGTGATTCCTCAATACTGTCAGCAAGTTTTCTTTTTTCTCCTCACAGCCCTGGAACTATGTCTAAGTCTGGAAAAAGAACTCATTTAAAACAGCTCTATAATATCCTCAACTATCTGAGACTCTGGTTTCCTCTTAATGAGATTTGCACTACTCTTTGTGATTGAAGTTCATTTTCCTGAAAGTAGAAAATGTCAACAGTAATTAAAGAGTTCTGATTTCCCTAAGCCATTTGTAAACATTATGTTATCTCCCTTTTAATTTGGAGGAAGAGTACCTAAGTGTAAGCTTCCCCTATGAACTTAGGCCAATCTCTTCACTTCTTTACCTCAATCTCCTCATCTGGAAAAGGGGTTGGACAAAATAAGCTCTTAGGTCATTTCTGGCTCTAATCCATGATACCCTTGCTCAGAATTTAACTTTTAAAAAGCCATCTTGGCAAGACTTCTACACTTTTTGGTAATTCTGGCCTTTAGTTTTCCCGAATCTATTCTTGCAGGTAATTCAGTGGCACTCTTTTATTTGACTGACCATGAAATTATATACATACATACATACATATAAATAAATAAAATTTTGGCCCAAGCAATCCATGAAGTCACATTTCTTAACAGGGGAAGACTGCAGTCTTGGGAATCAAGAAGAAAAAAAGGAATACACTGTCTCTGCCTTCAGAGAGTTTACTTTTTTCGGACACACTGCTGATGCTGCAAAATATCTTTTGGATTTGTACATTCTTCTTCATTTCCACTACTACTCTAGTCCTAGCCTATATTGCTTTACTTCATAATTTACTAGAGCCTCCTAACTGGTCTCTTTTCCTCAAGACTCTTCTTACTATAATTAATTTTTGGTGTACCACTGTCAAACTAATGGTCCCCAATCATTAATGACAATGTAAAAGTTGAAGCTCTTAGAATATTCCCCACTCAATTCAATAAATATTATCCTAAAGAGCACAGAATTTCCCCATTAGAAAGAAATTCAGGTTATTCAGTCCAACCAATAAAGTAATGATAAAAAATGCCTGATAAAAAAATTAACATGTTGTAATTTTAATTCTCCTTCTTTAAAAAACCTCTCTCCTTTATATAATCGAAATATCTTAAGACCATTTCCTTCTGTCTCATCTTCAGTGGAAAGAGAACATTTAGTTATCTGCATAAAATCCTGGAATGACTGGGATTCAGCACCATTCATGCTGAATGAAAATAATAATCTGATTGCCTAAATGCCAAGCACACCATGTGACAAAATGGAATGGCTGTTGCCTGGAATCCTAACTCGATCCCACTGTTCTCTCCATGATAGGCCACAGGATCACAGGAGCAAAGATCTGGAGCTAGAAGGGTCATCACAGGCCATCCCGTCCTAAGAAATGAGAAATGGGAGGTCCACAGGGGTTAATTGACTTGCACAAGGCCTTAAAGGCAGTGAGTGGTCAGTCAGGATTCAAAACCAGGTCCTCAAATTCCAAACTGAGCACCCTCTCATTGCATCCCACTGTTCAGTATACAGTTGATTCAAGAAAACAATAAGCCTTACTTCTGTGTAAATAAATCTCAGGGAAAGATATAGCCTGAGTAATTTCACATTACACAGCTCTCTGGGCTGAGGTATACAGCATTTAAATCCTTACTTCCACGAACAATCCACCAACAGTTATTTTTTTATTTAGAGGCCCTTCCCTAAAGCCAGAGGTTCTTCTCAACCTGGGATTTGTGAATTAGATAGATAGACTGATAGATCAATAGATGGATAGATAGAAATACTACATAGGTTTATATAAAGAATTTCTCATTGTATTTAGTTTCCTTTGCAATCTTATATAATGTATGTATTTAAACACATTACTCTGAGAAGGGGTCCTTCAGGCATTAGGCTGCCAAAAGGGTCTATGACTCATAAAAGGCTAAGATTCCCAGTCCTAGGCCCTGACCCTTGGCATTGTGGTAAGGGATAGGCTATACCATCTCCACCTTCCCAAGCCTAATTATAGCTCTTAGCTGTAGTTCCCCATTTAGCCTCTCTCATAAGAAGTCAAGGCTTCCTCAGTCTGGCTCCTAGGCACACTCACTCTTTGGCCATGCCTCTGTGTTTTTACCTAAGGCAGTCTGTATTACTGCACATTGGAAGAGTCTGTATCCAATCCCTACACGTTTGGGGCTCTTAACAACACCTTTCTCCCTGACTCACATCTTAGAGCTGTGTCACCTTGACAGTTCACCTAAGTAAGCTGATGGCCCCTATTTTAAGAGAGAACTTGTTCCTTGAAGATCAATTCTTCCTGTATTTCTGGACACTACTGACAATGATAGCAGAAAAGTAGGAAGAAGCGAAATACTACATAGTCTACTAGGAAGCTGTAAATCAGTAATAAATCAGTAAAATTAGAAGGGATTAGGAGTAGACTGAAAGGGACCTAATCATAACCTCCAAACCGCACTAGAAACATTCAGTGACTGGTCCAAGGTCAGATTATTATCAGAAATAGAATCTGAAACCACTTTGTTCTGGTCTCAAAAGCCATTGTTCTACCCACAGCAAAGATGGAGAGAGATAGGCAGGCCTTGTCTCCCCCATCCATTTTCCAATAAGGAGCATTCCTCCCCCAAACTGGGAAATTCTCTTGTCTTGCTCTAATCATTTATACAAAATGAAACCCTCCATTTGCAATCCGAGTTGAATGGGCTCCAAAATCTCATCTAGTCTAATCTCCTCATTTTATAGGGGGTCCAAAAAACTTAAGACTTGCCCAAGGTAACAAACAAGTAGCAAAGCCATGATTTGAACCAAGAGACTCACACTGCAAAATCTAGTATTCTTTCCCACAAACCTCTAGCTTTCAAAACACTGTGTAGGAATTCCCACTCTCACAACTGCTTTTTGGGAACATCCTTCTGCCACACATTATCAGAACTCACCAAAACACCAAATCTGTAAAGTAACTGCAAAGACAAGGAGGTCTGACAAAGGACACCGTAATAACCAACCAAGTGCTCCGCGATCCTCAGGGGGGTGGGGGAGGAAGAGAAGGGATAGGAAGTAATAAGTTCTATCCACCACTGTCCAGAAAAACTTCAACAAATGCTTCAAAAGAATTGTATCACTGTTACCCGAAAGCTTTAAACCTATTTTTCAACTCAGTAATACTAAGTTACCTGCACAGTGTCAGTGCTTAAAACCTCACCAATTCAAGTTCCTTAAAGGTAGGGGCTTGTCTTAGTTTCTCCTACACAGTGCCAGGAATACAGTAGGTATTTACTAAATGCTCATTTACTGACTGACTAATCAATGGACTAAGCCATGAGTAGAATGCTACAATGAATTCAGTCAAAGCTGTACATCATTCTGATGTATTCGATCAAAATGTTATAAACAAATGTTTATATATGTATACATATACATGTACAATGTATAACCTAGATTAACTTTTCCCTCAATCATCAGACTAGAACATCTACATTTTTTCAAACCATAGTATTCACTACTGAAATCACTGAATACTCCCTTTGCCCAATGTATTCCTTTTTTTTTTTGTAGGGGGGAGAGAGGGTTGGGGTTAAGTGTCCTGATTCTCTTAAGTGTCTGAGGTCACATTTGAACTCGGGTCCTTCTAACTCCAAGACCAGGGCTCTTTATCTACTCACCCACCTAGTGTCCCCTTGCCCAATACATTCTTTAGACCAAGTAACAAACAAAGAGAGAAAACAGCCAAGTTTCCTTTTCAACCAAGACAATAACAACAAAACTGGGGAGAAGGTGGATGCCGGAAGGAAGGACATCCAAAAAAACCCCCAAAAAACTCCTTGGACACTTTGCAGGAACAACATATTACTACGAACAGGAATCATCCACTGGAAATTGGTCCTGATGGTAGGTTTTCAAAATACTTCTAAGCTCTCATCTAATTACAACCACAGGCTGAATCTCAGTAGATAGCCAGATAATTCCAGTATCTGCGAACCTTTAAGGTTATAATTTCCTTATGGATGTTACCAGAGGCCCAATTATTTTATTTATTTTGAGAGACACTATAAGGAAATTTAAAAAAGCTCCATTTATCATCAGTCAAATATATACCACATGACAACTGGGCAAAAAACTATACAACTGACCCATTGAACCAAATTCAACAGGTCCAAACAAGCTTTAACAAATTATAACCACATTTCCCTTTTCATTTGACAGTAACTTCCCCTCAGTTCCCCCCTCCCCAACAAAGTCTTCTGATAACACTAGGAGAGGCCAGGTGAACATGAGAATAAGAGAAAATAGTTTAGCCATACCAGCTACCTTTCTGCCCAGGAAAAAAAGCCTATGGTGAGAGTCAGCACGTTTTTGGGGAAAAGTTTCTGAGAATACAGGTGAGCAGAAGAGTGGAGAGGCAGTGTTTGTGTGAAACACTTGATTAAATTGACAACAAATGAGATGCAGCTACCATTTAGAAGAGGTGGGGAGAAGGGCCTGAGTAGTGAGTGGCAGGGGAGAGGCGGCGCTGGAAGGACAGCGGTCAAAGAAGAGCTTTCCCAATGCTGCTCCACCTCTGCTCTCCAACTGGCTGAAAGGCACCTTCTAGTAACTCAAGTGTTGTGCTAGCCCAATCATGCTCATTCAGCAGGCAGGTCAGCCTGGCAGCGCTAAGAGCTTTGGCTATGACGTACGATACTCTGATGACTCAAATCCAGAAGCCAACCTAGCAAGATGCTGTAAATCCCAAGGAGAGATTTCCCTACCCTTCGGCTGTGTCTGATTGCTATGTGTACAGGGCTCTTTGTGGGAACATCTCTACTAGTCAAATGGCTATGATGATACTGGAAAAATTCACTTGAATAATGCAAGTGAATTAAACTGATCTTAATCTTGACCCCAATTTTTAAAAAAATTGAGATCCTGGCAAAATTCATAAGCAGGCTAGATGCGTCATTCATTTCTGGTTTCATTCCTGCAACACAAAATGGAATGTGTAACAAAGCAGGAATCAATCTACAAATGTATTTATCTACAAAATGAGGGTGCTGGATTAAATGATCTCAAGTCCTTCGTAGCTCACAAGGGTGAAGAGGAAATTTTCCCTCAAGACTGAATCTCAATGATGAACAAGTGAACTTCAAAAAATCTTGGAAAGACTTATATGAACTGATGCTGAGAGAAGGGAGCAGAACCAGGAGAATATTGTTCACAGAAACAGGCACAGTGTACAGATGACTGATTTTGATAGACTTAGACCTTCTCAGAAATGCAAGAACATAAAACAGTTCCAAAGGACTCATGATAGTAAATGCCATCCACATTCAGAGAAAGAATTATGGAGTGGGAATGCAGAGCAAAGCAGACTATTTTCTTTTTTATTTTGTTTTTTCTTTCTCATGGTCTCTCCTATTTGTTATAATTCTTCTATGTACTCAGTATGACTAATGTGAAAATGTGTTTAATAGTAATGTATGTGTAGAGCCATATCATATTGCATGCTATCTTGGGGAGGGAGTAGGAGAAAATTCAAAACGTTATGGAAGTGATTATTGAAAACTAAAAATAAATAAATTTTTAAAAATTTTAGAAAAGAAAATAGATTGAATCTCTAGGTCCTTGCCTTGCCCCACTACCTCTACCTTTAAGGGCAATGGAAAAAAACAGAGAGCAAAAGTCCCTTCCCATTGTGTTCCTTAATGTCCAGCACATATGTCTAGTTCAAGTGGAGAAGGAAGCTTTACCAGAATGTCAAGGAATCTTGGGTTACAAACTAGACTTTTGAAGTACATCATAAATCAAGCTGTTCCACAAGCATTATACAGATAGCTGGGTAAACAATAAATGACTGATGGCAGCTCAAGAAGTTTATGGTGAAGTCACATCACTTCCAGGCTTTGCTGTTAGCCTCCAGAGGAACAAAATCTTTTCCTTCAAGGGCTTCTAGCAGACACATTCTGGCTTCTGAAACTACTATTAGTATACACACGCCTCTCATCAGCCCTCCAGGGTGGTCTCCTCCTAGGTCCTTCCCTAGCAACCCTGCTCTCCTCTCTATTCCCAGTCCCTAAAACCTTCTTGGATCAGACCTTGATTTGAGTCTATAGACAGTTCTATGACAAGCTGCTGATGTCTTTCTTTCTTGATATGCCAAAGATGGTGATTGTAAAAGAGAGATTCAATTATTGCTTTTGACTCTGCATTAGCATGAGGGTAGAACATGTATAGGTAATGACTGTTGGAGCAAGACGAGAAATACAAATCAATGTGAACTCTAGTGAAGAGGGGGTTGGGAAGTGGCAATTAGCCCCTGTGTTAAGAAAAATCACTTTATGGTCCAGAGGCCTACCTCTACTGCTTGGTATCTGTCCCTTTTGCACTTCATTGGCCTGTATTTTCCTATTCCTGCCCCTTTTTTGGCCCACTTTTGTTTTTTGTAAAAATATCCCCTTTATTCTACATATCTGCCACCTCCTGAGCATCACTAGCCTGTCTGAAATCAATATTACAGTATTTCTTTCACGAAATCCATAAATGTCATCTTCACATTAAAAAAAATTTTTTGCCTTTTTTTGGGAGGGGCAGTTGGGAGTAAGTGGCTTGGCCAAGGTCACACATCTAGTAAGTGTTAAGCGTCTAAGGCCGGATTTAAACTCAGGTCCTTCCGACTCCAGGGCCAGTGCTCTATTCGCTATGCCACCTAGCCACCCGGAGCTTCACATTAAAATGAAGCCTACCTCAAGACAGGTCTTACATAAACCTTCCACACAACACAGTGCAACAAAATCCTCTCCATAATAATCTTGTCAGGCTATCTCAACCTCAGGGCCAGCCAGATGGTGCAGTGAATAGAGCAACGGCCCTGGCGTCAGGAAGACCAGAGTTCAAATCTGGCCCCAGACACTTAACACAATAAACTAGTCGTGTGACCTTGGGCAAGTCATTTAACCCCAATTGCCCTATCTTCCCCCTCCAAAAAAAGCAAAAAACAAAAACGAAAAAAAAAGAAAGTGATATACATGAATGGTATACTTTGGATCCCAACATTCCTAAATACCATGGTAAGGTTTAAGTGAGTAATGTGTAAGAGAACTTGCTGTTTCTACTTTTTCCTCCCTTTGAAAAATCCTGAGCGTTCCAAGTTTCTGACCTCTTTTCTTCCTGGGATGCCATTCGTGAGTAGTATTGACAATGGTAGAAGGGGATGATTTTAGGCCTCCATACTCTGACTTTACATTCCACCTGAATGTCTTTTATTTCTTCCCCTTAGTTGTATCCCCAGTATTTAGTACAATTTGTAGTGTTATGGCTTAAAGCCATATGCATAGTAGATGGCTTAATTATTGCCTGACTGAATATTTCTAGCAAAGGAAAACCTCATTCTACATGGAAGTCCATTCTACTTCAATTTTATCTCCCAGTTCTATGGGTCAGCAATATGTATGCTTATAAAAAAGTTCAGTCTTTGTACTTTTCTCCCATTTTTGCAGAAGTCTGGACTACGGTTATGAAACACTACACAATGTTGAACTTAGCTGGTGTGCTATTTAGTTTTGTAGAACTTTTGTTTTTAAAATTCTGTTATAGGGGACAGATCTTGGAGAAGACTGCGGGCAAGTTGAAAAATGAAGTTTGCATAATAACAAAATAATATAAACATACCTTTCCTGTGATTTCTAAAAACCATCCCTTTAAAGCAGGAGTTAACCTTTTTTGGTGTCATGTGTCACTCTGCATAAGTCTACGGACTCCTTCTTAGAATTAGGAAAATGTGTAAAATAAATAATAATTTTAGATATTATATATAATATAAATCATTTTTTAAAATATTACAATTAAGTGTAATTATCATGGACCCCAGAGGTTAAGAATTCCTGCTCCAGAGCAACAAAGAAGTCTACTCTCATACTTCTTATTACAACCCTACAAATATCTTAAGACTGTTATGTTCCTTACTAAAGTTTCTACTTCTCCCGGTGAAACATTTTCTAGTACCTTCAATTATTCCTCAGGTCAGCTTCTGGACCCTGGTTGCTCTTTCACAATGTGTTTAACATCCTCTTGCAGAACATGAGGACAGAACCATGGATGTTTTGTCAGAAGATCTGGGTCCAAATGTTAGTTCAGTCATTTAATATTTAGGCATCTCACTTTTATCTCTCTCCACACCTCACTCTCCTCAACCGTCAAAGAGTGGGGTTGGACTAATGGGCCTGAGGCTGGAGGGTCTCACCAGGGAAGAATAGAATGTATGAGATTCTTCCCTCCTTTGACTAGCCTGTTGCTGAAGGTGCTCTAAGGCTTTAGCACTCTTTCCATTCATTTGTGGACAATTACAAGTGTCCTCAGGCAAATCGTAGTTTCCTATAACATAAAATGAGAAAGTGGGACCAGATGATTTCTGAGGTTCCCCCTCTCTTCTTCTTTTGTGGTTGTTCTCCATATTTATGCAACTGTCTTAATCTTCACTGGACACAATTATTTGTTAGTGACAGGTTTCCTCTCTAAACTCACAGAACTCATTAAGAGATGGTGGAGACCCCAGAGATCTTAAGTCCTTTATTTCATAGATGTAAAGTGAATTCCCCAAGGCAACATTAAAGGTAACAAGGAGGAAAACCAGGTAATGGGGGGTCTGGTGGATTGAGATCAGAAAAGGTCCTTGGTGTACATCTTTGGCTTTTTCCTTTCTTGTGATACCAGAGCCAACACTGACTGGGGAGCTTTCAGCAATGATCAACCCATTACCACATTCAAGTGAGCCATCATACTGCCTATGCTTTATTCACCTATGCATTTATCAAGATTCTGAAAATTAAGTCTCAGAGGACAACTCTACCTTCAAAATAAAGCACTTAATAATTTAGAATTTGTAAAAAAGATGAAAAACCATGTAGCTACATTCAGAAAGATAGGAGAGGAAAGGAGAGGGAAGCATCAAAATAGTTTTAAAAAAGGAGGAGCCTAGACTAAGGAACTGGTCAATGCCCATCAATCTTCTTTCCATGAGAAATACTTGTGCTGAGCTACACAATGATGTGACATATGGCACAGAGAGAAAAAACACAAAGTACAAACCATCAGAGAAAGCATCTAAGGCAGTGGAGGGAGAAAACGACACGGGGCATTACACCCTATTAATCACAGGGCAAAAACAAAGCCCCAGAGAAAGGATCATAGGGAGGGACAGGTCAGCTCTCCCACCTTCAGCCCAACAAAACGTAGCAAGTGAGAAGTTGATGGAGAAGAGCAGAAAGACAACTAGGTTGGGGAAAAGCCTAGCCCCAGCTCGGGACTAATTAGTCTGTGACCTTCAGCAAATCACTTTACCACTATGAGTCTGTTTTGAGACAGCTATAAAACACGGGGATTAGATGAAATGATTTCAAGCATCCCTTCCAGTTATAAAAATTCTTAACAGCGTCCTCATTAGAATGTAAGGTTCACGAGGGCAGCACCTGTTTGTTATTTGTTTTCTTCTTTGCGACATATGGCATTTCGGTCCTTTTTTCTTCACAGAAGACACACTGCCTAAATGACAGCACCCTGATCCTGGGGAATGGGCCACATGTAGCTCCAAAAATAACAAGCTGGAAGAAGGAAAACTTACGTAGAAATTAAGGGCATTTTAAAAGCCCCACTAAGTAAAAGGGCAAAGCAGGTAGTCAGGAGACCCCAGATCATGGTTTGAGATCCCCAATGACTCACTTTAAGACCAGGTTAATCACAATTAACAGCTCACAGTACCTCAGTTTTGCCACCTGTAAAATCAAAACAAGACTAAGGACACACTTGAATGGATTGTTATTCAAGTACAAAGACCTACTACTACACAATAGTCAGATCCTGGCACAAGCCTATTATATAACCATACTGCCAGTTTACGGAAATGTGAATTTTTCCACACTGAAGGCCAACAACCTCAGCTTAAACAGCAGAGTTCTCAGAGAAAGGACAGGAAAAATATTAATTAGCTATACTTGTGTAAGGTCAACTAGAGACCCAATTCCATCAAACAAAATGCTAAGACTATATCTTATTCCCCCTTAATTGGGGAGGGGGAGAAGGAAAATGTTAGATGAAGAACTTTTTGCTTCTAATGACCTTTCTTAACAAACCAGAGGGAAAAAAAGGCTGACAATGAGTGGGTACATTATGATGTTTGCTAGCACTAGCTTGTTCAGCTCAAACAGGTTAGACAGGTTGGATATTTAAACAAAGGTAGTGGTGGTAGGAGGGAAGGAGCGGGTAGGGAATCCGACTCATAAAGCAAGACAAGTATGTGGTAAGGTAGAACTGAAGCCAGTCTTCTGAAAAGTTTCTGACCTAACACGGAAAACCAGGCTCTCCTCCTATGGTAAATATCTATTGTTAAGCTAAACCAAATACACCATCAGGAACTTCAAAATTCCCAGGACATCAAGCAACTGGAATGATGGGGGAAAACAAGTGGGTGTGTTATCCGCTGAATACTTGACAGCAGTCATCATCCATCATCCTTAGGCCTGAACACACACCTTTTACTGACCTGGTTTCTCTCCGGCACAGCTGGGCAGCTGTTTCAAGTACCAGCAAGCACGGGTGCTCTAAATATTGCCTCCACGTCACCAGAAATTTTACTGCTGTACCTAGTGCTAGTTACATTTAAAAAGGCTTCCCTAATATCTGCCAAAATTTCTGTACAGTCTGTATTCGAAAGGATACTTTTGCTACCTTATCTTCCCCCGCTGGGGAGGGGAATGTGGAATATATATGCGTGTGTTGGGGGGAGAGAGGTATGCAAACACCCTTGGTGTATTCTAGATTTATTATATCAGGGGATGAAGAACGGTGTTTAGTTATAAACCAAGACCAAAATCTGTGAAGTGACTAACTTCAAAATCATGTGGTACTGTGGAAGGGCTCTTCCAATCTTTCTGAAATCTAATGATATGGGACACCAACTCTAAAATGTCAACACCAGTTATAGATACAGATATATAGCAGAAAGTTTAAAAAAATATTAAATGGGACATTCCAAATGACTTGAGGACACTAAAGTGAAAAGCAGATCACTCCAACACAAAAATGGACCGACAACTACAGCAACTGGCAGCTAATATAAAATAATTCTTAACTTTCAAGTTCAGATACTACTGACAGTAAAGCATTTCATGAGGGAAAAAAAGTCACTTGAAAATTCTTATCTATTCCATCCTCCGGTCCTCAACGAATATAAGCAACATATCATCTAGTTTTGAAACATGAGCAGGAAGGATTATTTTAAAGTATCACACTCTGAAAAGGATGTTGGAATAACATCAGATCATGGAAACAGTCTGACCCTTTGGCAAGGTCAACACAAGTCAGGTCAAGGTCAGACTCCAGTAAAAAAAAAAAAATGAGGACCCCCTATGGGCAAGAAAAGGGAATTCAGATTCAGGGCATTGGGTTTGCTTAATGCAAGCACACTGAGGATACTGGGTAAGAAAACAGGCCTACTTTGTGGAAGGTGGAGAGTTTAATAAATTTTAAATTCTTTGGCCCTATGTCCTATTAAGCTGAAACTGAGAACATGTGCCTTAACTGTTTGACTTCTCTGCAAACTTCTAAAAATCTAAATGGTTTTTAAAAAAGCAAATAATACCCTCCCACCCCCCAAAAGCAAACCCCCAGCATATAAAATACCAAGGTACAATGGAATGAGTGCTGGATTTGGGAGTCAGCGGGCCTAGGATTCAAACTCATCTGTGCCACTTACTACCCGCTACAACCTAAAAGAAAATGGGATTGACTAGGTGGCCTCCACAATTCTTTCCAGCCCTTAACCAGTGATTCCTTTAGGTGGCAATACACACTGTGTCAAGGTATTTAGAATATAAACTCTAAGCCTCACAGCTTTCATAACTATAGATACAGGTAATTTGAGCACTCTGGAAAAGCACAATAACTAAGAAATTATTATAAACATTTTATATGGAAAAGAGATTTTTATCTTTCTGTTCTCTTCAGAGTGAACTAGTTATCAGGTATGCTACAACTAGATTCAGTGGTACGATCCAACTGCTAACCAGAAAAATACATAGGATTCCTATCCTTGTCACAAATCTTGTGTCGCAAAAATGTGTCAGGACATACAGTGGGTAGCAGAGTAAGCTAAAGCAAAGCCACTTTGTCCGTATTCCTCTACCTTGCCCTTGACCCTGTTTGTATCCTACTTCGTACTGCAGACCCTTCCTCCTCACTGCTCCGACAGCATGAGCGATCCTATCTACCAGGGCAGGGTTAAAAAAGATAGCTAAGTTACTGGTCCCCAGCAATAGGCCTGCCCCATCAAAGCATACTGCCTCCCCTACTCCTACCCTAAGCCCCCAGCAACAGCCTTGCTCAGTCCTAAGGTATCCTACACCTAATTCATCTACTGCCTAAATGGAAAGTTAATATAAGCTTTGTCCTGTTGTTCCTTGGAGGAGATCTCCACCCATGCGGGTGGGGCTCCCTTGCCAGCAAACTCAATAAATCCTCATGAGTTCCTAAATTTACGGTATGGGGTTTGGGTTCTGGTTGCCTCAGTGGACTGCCAGTTACAATGCCTCAGGGTCATCATCCTGAAATTCAATTAAATCACATCAACGAGCACTACTGAATGCCCACAGTCATGCACTGAAATTACTATTAACTTACTTGTGTATACATACAAAACTCTGATCAACCAGAATTTGCTCAACGGACATAACCTAGCTCTGTAAATGAAATGAATTTCCTGATGTAGGTGCGTGTCCCCAGCACTATTTAGTGAGACCTAAGACATCGCTTTTTGAGGTGATTCATCTCTTCTTAAAGAATAACACAAGGAAACAAAATCCACTTACTTAAGTTTTACTATCCCTAGAAATTAAATTGCTTTTAAAGTTAATCTGCCATGGATTCTCTCCCCCACCTCCTCATTTTGAGGAAAAAAACTACATAAGTGGGGAAGCCCTGCTCATAACCCACCACCTTTTTTTCTTTTTATAAGCAGAAATGTTTTTCCCCTCGAGGCTAGACCTGATTCACTCCCCCAGAAACACATGGTAAGTGAATCAGGCACCTGATGATTAAGAGACTCTTGTTTCAAGATGCAACTGACGGGGACTGCTGAGCGGTCATCTCCACCCTTCAGAAACCCTGAGTGCCAGGACAAGTTACGGGCTGTCCTCACTTGTACTCAGAAACTTGGTCTTACTATAATATGAGTTCACAAGGCCCTTACTCACTATGGGGATTGAGGGCAAGGAATGACTCTCCACTTCCCTTTGCAATGATTCTCCTTGGCTGCCCCTACATCCTGAGGAGGCCATTGTTCATCCACATGATGAAGGCAGCTCGGTTTCAGGTTTGGCCAATTCTGTGCATTCGGTGGGAGGTGGGTGTGCTCAAAGCAGACTCTCAAAGTCACAATTCTCATCAAATAGGGCAAATTTCTGCATAGCAAATATTTCCTCTGAACACCTAAGTCACTGTTCCTACCCACTCTCATCATCCACTCGAATCCTTTGAGGCCTCAACAGCTATTAAATAATTAGCAATTCCAAGAGATTTTTCCTTCCTCTTTATTCCCTTCTGATGAAACAGTGAGAAAGAGAACATGTCTTTCTTCCACACAGAATAAAACTGAGAAGTCGGTTGTGGTTGACTGCTACTGCCAACATCCTGACCATTTCTCTAGATTGGTTTTATCTCCCCCTTCCCACTCCCAGCTCATAAGTCTCATTTTTTAAAAGGGGCAAGATGAACATAAACTACTATTTCTCTCTCCACCCTATAAAAATATCTGAAAGAAGACACCATCTCAAGGATTTATGCCGAGTTGTCTGTCTCTTTTGTGTTGCTGTCTCTTGATGGGCCTACTGCCTAGCACAGTCTCAGGAGCTCTGTGAATTAAAAATATTTTCCAACTAGACACTGCTGTACTTTTCCCTTGAAATGACTTTTACCAAAGGCTTCTCGCTCAGTTTCTCAAGTTTGTTTTGGAAGACCAGTATCATTAAGTATATTTTTAAAAAACATTTATGTGGGAGTGACTGATAAAGAACTCTTGGAAACCAGAAATTGGTGCTACTGTATTCATGATATATGGATTTGTACTTGATTCCAAACTCACTCTCCTGCCCTGGAACCAAATGATGAGATTAGCAAGACTTTGGTTGCAGGATTTACGAAGCCTCAGAATCCGCAGACAGGGAAGTGGCAGCTATTAAAACTGCACCAGGACTCAGTAATAAATCTAATACTTTTCCCTTCAACCTTTTTTTTTTTGCTAAATTTTCTTTTCTTTCCTACAGAGGCACATCTAAAGTGACCCAAGTTTTCTAAAATAGCATTTCTTGTTTTGCATTAAAATATAACAAAGGGTCATCCAACTCAAGTAGTCATTAAAACGTAGCTGCTGTTTTTATTGTTGTGAAATGCATTTGAACTTCTAAATGCCGTGAGGCATTCCATCAAAGGACATCATTTGTTAAAGACCTAACCAATAAATTACTTTATTAGAGTAGAATCAAGTATAATAAATTGGGTGTTTCATAAATGCTAAACACAAACCAGGAAAATGAATTCCACCTCACTGAAAAAATTGCATGCCTTATTGGTAATCTAGTACTTGATTTTATTTCATTTCACCATGTCTGATTATACAGCTGAGTCTTTCCTCATTCATAATTAGGCTGAACTAGCATCTACCAAAGAGGGACCGTGTAGGAGGCAATGTGGTAGAAAGAGATTGTGTGAATTTCAGCAATTCTTTCTTTCTTTTTAAATAATATTTATCTTTTCCCCAATTACATGTAAAAAAATTTTTTTAACATTCATTTTTTAAAAATTCTGAGTTCCCAAAGTTCTCCCTCCTTACCTCACCTTCCCCCCCACCCCAGAGGGTAAACAATTTGATATAGGTTATATATGTTCAACCATACATAAATCTTCCTGTAAAATGAAGAAGTTGACCAAGATGACTTCTAACATTGCCCAGTTTTAAATCTATGATCCTCTGACAATGAAATTGCAAGCATAGTCATTGTGTTTTTCCTCAAAACAAACAAACAAAACCCCCAAACCCCCAAAAAACAAAACTTATACACAACAATGAGCAATGAATGAAAGGAGTACGAATGTTTTATACTGTAGGACAGGTAGTGTCTAAAGTATCAAAAAAGCAACTAAAAATAGTTCATTTTCAGAAAATATGATGATGTTATAAATCATGAGGCCCTTTAGGGACTTCATCAACCGATCTTTCCTGGACAGGGCACTAACATGCAGAAGACTGGAGTAAATACTGAACAACAGGATATAAATGAATGTAAAGTCTTTATTAAGTACCTGCTATTTGCAGGCACTGTGCTAGGTGACATAAGGACAAAGGGAGACAGGTAGTCCTTACCCAAAGTTTGTTCAAGGGGGCAAGGGAAGAGAACCACAAGGCTGGTGAAAAGGGAGAATTATACACGTAGAGGCATAACCAGTGTCCACATGGCCAAGATGGAGTGAACCCTGCGCTCAGCTCCATGGTGCCACTTGCAAAACAGAATAATAAAAGATATTTTAAAAAAAATTTTTTAAAATAAAAGATATTAATTCTTAGAGCTGGAAAGAACCTAGAATCCAAGAGCTCTTGGCCCCATATTCTTTGTGTGTCATGATGTTTCTGGAGGTTTAAAGTCAAAATACAAAGGTGTTTAAAAAAAATTAGTGGAATTTCTTAATGATGCTGATGTCATAGGACCCAACTCAGGTTTTTTCCTACATACAGTGATGTTTGGGGAGAAATTTGACTAACAGTGTAAGGGAATTACCTCTTCAGGTTATATTGTAAAAGAAGTGATGCATAAGCAGAATCCAGCATGTAGCAAATGCACATAAGAGAGATGTATAAGACATTATAAGAAAGGGTGGGGTGGGGCGGCTAGGTGGCACAGTGAATAAAGACTGGCCCTGGAGCCAGGAGGACCTGAGTTCAAATTGGACCTCAGACACCTAACACTTACTAGTTGTGTGACCTTGGGCAAAAGTCACTTAACCCCAACTGCCCTGTATTTCCCCCTCCAAGAAGCAAAAAAAAAAAAAAAAAGAGGTGGGGACTGGAAAAGGGGCTAGACCAGTCACACAGAGAAAGTTAAGGGTAACTGGCCATGAGCTCCCCTGGTGCCCAGGTAAATCTCTAGAGATCTGGAAATCCCGTAGGAGAAATTTATGGAAGATCGTGAATCAAGAGTCAAACAGGATAAAAATGTTAGGATGGGCTAGCTAGCTTCATCACTGAGAAAGCACCTTCTTTGATGAAAACATCAATCCAGCTAGAAGTCAAGATACAACAAGGTCCTTCTGATGGCAGGTTCCACATTTGAAAACCTCCATTAATCAGTGAAAGAAGACAGAAAATACCAGGAAAGAAAAGTGTATGAAAAGTGCCCCCAAACAAATATAAAACAAAATGAAAATCAAGTGCCCACAACTACCATCTCCCAAGAAAGGTCTAAAGTGAAGTCTCACATCACAGTGGACACTAAGGACCAGTAGTTAACCTGAGTAAATATAAGGAAAGAGAAACAGTATCTAGAGCTGAAATTCTGCACTGATGCCTAGTTTATTAAAAGGTTGTGAAGCCCTCTAGGACAGTGGTTCTCAACCTTCCTAATGGCACAATCCTTTAATATTCATATGTGGGCGTATCTGGGCATATCTGCATGTGGGCAGACCTGGCTGGAGACGGATACAGGAGCAGTGTCTTGGTTCCTAAGACCATTGGAAATATGTTTTCCGATGGTCTTAGGCGACCCCTGCGAAAGGGTCGTTTGACCCCCAAAGGGGTCATGACCCACAGGTTGAGAACTGCTGCTCTAAGGGTACCCGAGATAAAACTCTCCAAAAGAAACTCTGGACCTAGTTAGCGAAATATGGACAGATGCCCGTGAGCAACCAGAAGTTGCACAATCTTTGCCATCAAAATAAATCAATTGATATATTTTTCTCAAAATTCTTAAGTAAGCTTTGACCATTAATTTTATAGAAAGAATTATTTTATCGACTGAACAGATCTATTGCAAAGAAAAGAGTTTTGAAAACCTGATGACTATATAAAAGATATGAAAAGATTATCATCATCCCCACAAAACACTACTCTGCCATGTCATTATGCCTCAAGGCCTGTGCTATAGGAGCCCAAGATCTGACCAGTTATAATGACAATAACGATCATGATCATTATATGGCTTAGATTATGGTCCTTGTGGATTATCATAGAATAGGGCGGCCCCTCAGTGATGGCTTCTCTGGGCATGGCGAAGCATGACACAAAGGAATCTTTAAAAGGACCTCAATGGAGCGGAGCTATGTTTATGTTGACTATGATAGTGGTGAAAGAAAAAAGGGAAGGGGTACAAAAAGAACTAATAATCAGAAAGCATCTGAGACTACCTATAAATCCTCAGCGAATTGTTAAAGCTTAGCACAATCCCGACACATAGTAGGCACGTCTACTACTTCACTAGCAGTTTATATTCAGTGTGAAATCCTTGTCCAATGACTAAAGAAAACACATAGTACAGGAGAAACAAATATTTACTGAATATACTGAATGAAACTAGAATATACTGAATGAAACTAGAATTTACTGAAGATAGTGAATGAAACTAGAAAACAAAAAGAAAGTTTCGGATAAATTAAAAAAATGGCTGAATTCCTTTCTGAAGAGGCAAATAAAGTAGGTAGAAAATGAAGTTGGTTTTATCGTTCGGACCAAGGGCAACAACAAAGTATTTCATGAGATACTTGGTCATCTCATTGCAAAGTTTATGAGATCGGGGGAAAAAAAGACCATCCATCACCAATCAACATTCCTACCACAAAATTACTTGACACAAAAATACCTGAGCAATCACTGAGGGTATTCTAGCTTAAAGTATGAGAATGGAACAGGCAGACATGGTGACATTCTGCAGCAGATCACTTTATAGTCACACAACTGACCCAAAAAAGGCATACAGAATACCAGATCACATTGTGCCTTAATTGGATTTGCAAATGAGTTCAAATACTGCCTCAGACATGGCCCAAAAGCTCTGTGACTTTTAGCAAGTTATTCAAAATTGAGATAAAGAGAAAGAGACTAGAGAACACCACAGCAGAGTGATGGTGGCATGTTCAGATTACCTTTGTGCACAAAAATTAACCTCTCTTAGTAGTGTTTAGAATGGGAGAAAAAATTAACTTTTAAGACTGAGATTAGGTTCATTAAAACCAAACAAAATAAAAAACCAAAAGTGAATGTCTGTGCCTAAAAATTCATGGAGATGATGTTTTAAATTGTATTTTCAAGCTGTCTGCCCCACATCATCTTAACATTCCCTCACACTGTTCACTCCCACTTCCCAGGCAGCAATCTGATAGATCACACTATCAGGAAGTGCTTTTCTGACATGTAGCCAAGATATTTTTCCTTTTCTTTATTTCATCCTGTTCTACTGCTCCAATACTTACTATGCCAGTTAACCGTTTGTTGAAAGAGCCTACAAATACCTGGCAAGAACTCAAAGAGAAATCTAATGGGTATATACAGATACTTAAAAGGCAAAAGGGAGGAAAGCATTCATACTTAGAGCTACCCTTTCTGATAAGCAGCCCACCACGGGCACCCTAACAAAGAAAATTCAAAGGGCACCATTGGAATGCCTCTTCTACTGGAGCTCTGAAGAGCTAAAGACTGAGCCCACGTGCTCTAGGTCAGATGAAGTCTTTAGTGTACGTGTGTGTGTGTGTGTGTGTGTGTGTGAGATCATGTCTGTGTTCAAAAGTATTAGCAAGGACACATCAAGAATACGGTCAAGGTAACTTAGAGAGCTAAAAGACTTCTTTCTCTGGGGAGAGAACATGCATCATGCTTCCTTTAGGGAGCTAGGAGAAAATTCCTTCATGACTCTTCTTTCAGAAATCAGGTAGCCACCCAGTCCAGCTCAAGACTCACCTGTGCATATTTCCATTGGTCGTGAAGGACTGCCCACAAACCGAACATTTATAAGGCCTTTCACCAGAATGTACCAGCATGTGGCGATCCAGGGAGCTTGCAGAGCTCAGAGACTTTCCACAGATGCTACAGGAATGGTCTGTCCCTCCAGTGTCTGTGTTATGCTAAAGAAAGCAATGGTCTTATTAAAGTCATTCTAAATCACTGTCAACATTCAAGGAACCATTGTAAAAACAAAGTTTAATAAAGCAACTCCTCCAAACCTTACAGTCTACTCTATTCTCAACACTCTTCTATGTTCCATGGTTCTTGTGTTTGGTGGATTTTGCTGCTGTCAAAACAAGCAGGTTATAGTCCATCCTTGGATGGACTTATATTTTGGCTCTAAAAGGATGGGCTTTTGCCAGCTTTTTTTCCAAATGTCCCCCCCCCCTCCTAATTTTCCATGCTTTCATTACAATACCGAGAGAAAGAATAATTTATGAGCCTCTCTTTTCCTGCAGAATGTATGTGTTTAAAGTCAACAGACCCTATTTGGAATGCCTGAAGCAGATGGAGTCTCAGCTACCCATCAGATAGTAGAATCTGGCCCTTTGGAATCAAGATGGTTGCTCCATGTCAGCCTCTAGCTTAACCTCAATTAGATACTGTCTCCTTACAACTCGATACTGCTGGTGAAGAGGAAGTGAAACTGTGCAGGAGCTAGAATAATTTCCTCAACCTTTTCTTTAAAGAGAAAACATTTACACCCAACTTGGAGGCCAAAGGCTTTGACTACTTAGGAGGCCTACAATTCCAAAAAAAGAACTGTTCTCTTCCACAATATTTATAAGTCATCCTATACTAAAAACTAAGTTAGGCCAGATAAAGTCAGATTTCTCTATAAGAAACAAAACAGTTCTGAGCTAAGTGTCTCAAAATGAATACAAAGATAGCCATGCCCATCCTAGGGATTTCTGTCAACAATGATGGCTGTCTGGCATTCAATGATTTCTACCACTATTAGGAAAGTTAAAAATCAAAAGAGGTATTGCAGGCAAGGTGGGATTTTCCCAAAGGAAAACAAAATGAATTAAAAGATTAAATGAAATATAATAAAAAAAAATTACAAATGAGACATTTTCTACTTCATTTGATGAGGCAGAGAACAAAAATCCGGCATACCTGACGAATGTGCATAGTTAGCTGATGCTGAGTAGTGCAAATCTTTTCACACAAAGGACAAGTATAGGAAGACTTTTCTTCTTTAGTTTCCTATAAAGACAGGAACAAAAAGAGAATAACTTATGTTTATTTATTCAGCACCATTCCTATATGAAAACACAACTAATCTTAATAAATCTGTTAACCACTGGTTTTGTTTAACCTAAATTCTGATATTAACATCAACCAAAACGAGCACTTTATATACATAACTGACAGAAAAAGAATATTGTGTGTGCAATATTAAATCTGTTATGTACCACATGCTTTTCTTTTTAAAAAAAATCTATAACCAACAGTCAGTTTTAACCTGTTTAATGCTGAGGGAAAGTAACTTATAAAGATGATCACTAAGTTGGAGACAGCTAAGAAACAACACAAGCCTGCTAATTCTCCATCGCATCAAGGGCCCTTCCTAAGACTGAAGCAGCATTCACTATCAAGATAAACATGTAGCAGGAGCTCAAAATATCGCCCCTTCAGAAAACACTGGAAAGGCTGCAGAATGATTATCCTCAGTGACTTCAGAGGGCTGAGAGTGAGTCTCTGTCTGGAGATTTGCCCCAGAATGCTGCTTCCATCATGAGAAGGCTTTTGTGATTGCTTCACTGCTTGTGGCCTCTCTCCTCTGTATTCATTTTGCATATACTGATGTCTGTCTCCCCTAACAGACTGTAAGCTCCTTGGGGGCAAAGAGATATTTGCCTTTGTACCCCCAGTTTCTACCACAGTGCCTAACACAATAAGAATGCTCAATTTTTCTTCTCCCAGGGAGGAAAGCAGGGCAGTTGGGGTTAAGTGACTTGCCCAAGGTCACATGGCTAGTAAGTGTTAAGTGTCTGAGGCCACATTTGAACTCAGGTTCTCCTGACTCTATTCACTGCACCCTCTAGCTGCCCCCCAAAATGCTCAATTTAAATCAATAAATATGTTTGTACTCACTAAGCAGCTACTATATGCCAGATCCCATATACAGAGAGAGAAATAAAGCTTCCAAGGAACTAACATATAACAATGATAATAATAGTATTAGATAAAATCTATACAGTGCCATACTATACAGTATACTCTATACAGTGTCACGCCTACCCAGTGCTGAGGGCTTCTCAGATATCTCATTTGATACTCACAATTCTACAAGGGAGATACCATTATTTGCTGCATTTTAGAGTTGAAGAAATTGGGACTGAGTATAAGTTAGTGTCTGAGGGAGGATGCAACTCAGGTCTTCCCGACTCCAAACCCAGATCTCTAGCCACTGCAGACTAATAAACTAATGATGGGAGTCAAGAAATGCACAAAACATACATACAGGACAGATGGGATACAAGGAACAATGATGTAAAAAGATAGAAATAAAAATGTAATTTAAAACCCACAACCTAAATATAAAGTGAAGAAATAAAAAAAAATATACCAAGTAATTAAACACAAAGTACTTGCGGGGAAGAGGGTAGATTAGTAGTTAGAGGAATCAAGAAAAAAGGCTCTAGGCAGAAGATGATGTATCTTAAAAAGAAAAGAAAGACTCTATGAAGAACCTCTATAAATGGCCAGTACAAAGGCAGATGTGAGAGATGAAGTGTCCAAGAGTGTCATTAGTAAGGAAGCCAGTTTGGTCAGATCACAGTATATAACATCCAGTAAGTCTAGAGAATTAGGTGTGGGCCAGGAGAGCTATTTATTTTTTTAAGAATGGGGGAGAGTCAGGGGCTCACTTTGGAAAGAGTTGTGTGATTTGGCCAGATGAGACTCTGGGAAGCTGTTCAGCCCCCCAGCTTTGAAAAACCCAGATGTTGGTGCTTCCCTTTCTGGTAACTGACTAGGTAATTGATGTAATGGTCAGACGGCTAGAAGCCTGTCTGCTGATCTGTTTCTTTGTCTGCTTGTAACTTCTGTTTGTATCATCTGAAGTTCAGGGTGCTAACTTTTCCCCCTGAACTAGGTAAATGATATTTGTTTGATTGATTAAAGTAAGATTGTTAACTGCCCCCCCCCAAAAAAAGGAATGGGGCAGACCCTTGGTCATAAGAAAACCATTCAGTGTCTCCCACAAATCTCTAGATTTTACAGGTGCCAACCTTAATTGATAGAGGGAGAATCTTCTGGGAATTCTCAACAAAGGATCAACTCCAAAGACATAAGAGAAGAGCCTTCGAAAAATCTGTGTCTGATTTTATATAGAAAAATGATGAATAAAAATTCTCTCCTAAGACTCTTCTAATGATGGTTAGTCATTAATAATCCAACCTTTCCCCATACAAATTAACGTTAACAACACCCCCCTCAAAATAAATTAATGTTATTTGAGTAATCTCCCTCTAAAAAAATGAATTAGTGACACTGATCATTGGGAAGGAAGTTAAATAAACCTTTCCTATCAGACTTCCACCTCTCCCATATAATATCAGAATGTTCTTTATGAATATCACATATTCTTAGGCTATCAATGACAACAACTGTTCTAAGGAATCAGAATCAAGGTGGTGTTGGACCACAGAACAGACCACAGTTTACAAAAAATACAATAAGCCATGAGAAAAATCCCAGAGATGGTACTGACAGGAGGGTATCAATCCAGGAATTTCTATGTAATTATTGGGCTTTTTGTATGTATAAAAAACACACACACACACATGTATTAAATGTAATTCCAAACAATCAGGATTTTAGATGGCCTGCCTTCTGAAGAGACAAATTAACAAAACAGAAGAATTACTAGTTCATCCTGAAGCAGAGATCAGACATCATGGAGTTGTTGGCATTGACCCTGGGGTTTATTATTAATTGGAACCCAAACTTTCTCTGGTCTCTAGCACTGGTGTACTACATACCATAATGCAGGTCAACCAAATCAAATATGGCTTGGAGAGAATGAGTTTCATTGACCCACTGGACTCTCTGTTCTACCACCGTATAGCCAGAAATGGTGAGCATCACTAGTGTTGAAAAGGCATTGATGAAGAATTTAAAATCCAGCTACTGGAGTCTGGTTGGTGAAAGGAACACTTCCTGAGCTGAAAGATGAAATTAGCAGCTAATTTGATAACTCACTATTCCATAATGAAGCAATCTGACACCCCTGTTGGGCATTCAGGTAGAGGCTAATCTGTTTTGGAAGTCTAGAGAACACTTAGGACATTTAGCCCCAGGGCTCCTTTTCATCTCTCTGCGACTCCATTTTTTTCTTGGGGTAAGAGTGGGGAAGAGAAGGCCCTCAATGCAATCCTAATACAACCTTTCCTTAAAAAATAAATCAAGACAAAAACATCACATAGGAAAAAAGGCTGGACACAGCAGCAGAATGGGAATTAAAATAAGAACATGGTCCATCGGTTCTCCCCTGCATTTATCAACAAGGGAGGCGTCTGGAACTAAACTATCACATGGTGGTTGATGTTTGGCCACTTCAATGGCATGCCTATGAAACACTTCAGTGGACTCTATGGGCCTCAGAAGAAAGCTAGAGCTCTCTTACCTGTACTTAGAAAGACTGGCTTGGCTGTTAATAGGAAAGTGGTGACTAAAAAGAACCTTCTTTTGCCCTCCCCCTCCTCTTTTTCCCACCTCTCTGACTCCTCTTTTTTGTGCTAACAAAACAGAGAAGGGTTTGAATGGGAATGAAATGGTTTGGGAAGTGGGGGGTCACTGTTTTCCTTTTTAATCTCTTTTCTATGTGCAGGCGGGAGTTTATTCCTTCCTGAATCAAATTAACTATCTTTTCTAGTCCAAAGATCCAGGCACACCAGTTCAGCTCCCAAGTAGCCAAATAAAGGGAAGTACAGAAAAGACACTACCTTCCTGAGTTCAATTCTGGCCTCAGACACCAGCTATGTAACCCTAGGCAAGTCACTTAACCCTGTCTGCCTCAGTTTCCTCATCTATAAAATGAGCTGGAGAAGGAAATGGCAAACCCCTCCAGCATCTCTGCCAAGAAAACCCTAAATGGGATCATGAAGAATTGGACATGACTGAAAAATGACTTAACAATGACTGAACAAGCAGTCAAGACACCAAAAGACCAAACAACCAACTAAACCAAATAGTGTGTGCCACAATATCATAGTCCCTGAAATAACATCAGCCAGTTTTTCCCCTTGATGCTGATGTTGCGACATCCCAGACGAGAAGTCACAGGTATGAATGAGGACCCCTTATTCTAAATTCCCAAAAAACACCCTGCAAAGAACGTCTAAAGCAAAGCCCTTTACAGAGGAATATGCAGTTTCGATGAAGAATAATATAAACAACCAATTACCTATTAAGAGAACAAATAAATACTCGTCTGGTTTAAGAAGCCACACAAACATTGTGGTGCCGTGGAAAGAACACTCAATTTAGAGTTGGCCAACACAAGATCAACACTTGGCTCTATTCTTCCTACCTGTGCCACCTTAATTAAACAAGACATTCAAGCTGCTCTGGGTTTCAGTTTCCCTGTCCATAAAATGAGATTGGACTAGATGATCTCTTAAGGTTCCTTCCAACTCTAGAACTTCGGAAAAGGTGTTCAATGACTTTTGAAGCCTAGGTTTATGTAGACAGTAGTTTAGGGTATTAAAAGGTTGTTTTTAATAAACATGTCACAAACTGCACCACTAGAGAATTTCTGGAGCTTCTCCTTCCATCTGCAGGAATTTTTAAAAGCAATCTTTCTATCTGCCTAGATAATTTAAAGATCATTTTCTTTGTCTCAGGGTGCTGTGTGACACAAAATGGGTCAGAGAAGGAATAAGTATCATTCACTCGCTACTGCTACTATCTTACTCATTCATGTTAGACAAAGACAGTGGGAGCCACTGGAATAAAAGATTTGAGAGGATAATTTCTTTAAGGATAAATATTGTCCACAATGCTCCATTTGCATATGAACTGAGGATTTGCCTAATTTCCTAACCTTTATAACCCTGGCCCATTTATCCTCTCCAGCTTCCCTTGATCTATTGCCCACAGAGACATCAGTTTAAATCATGATTTTTTTCTCTAGACTCTATGGTATGCCTTGAAAAGCCCAATAACCAAATGTGAGTAAGGAGGCAGAACAACATGGAATTACATCACAAGTACTGAACTCTTTAGAAGAGGCAGAGAGAGGGAAGAATGATCCCTAGGCTCTTAATGGAACTAATATTTAGATAAAAGGCATATTGCACAGGTCAGCAATATTTATAATACTACAGGAATGGAGGTTTACTCTCTAAGAGAAAACTGACAACACTGTGAGATGTGTTCATTCAGTAATTAAGAAACACTATATTTATGTGATTACATGGTACTAATTCCCCAAAGATCTGAATCAATGATATTCACTCTGACTCACAGGCTGGACTTACCAGACTTCAGAGGTACATTTATCATTATTTACCTGGTTCCTCCTGCCAATCCGATTCGGTCCTGATGACTTTGTTGGAGATCTGATGGCCTGTGAGTTGCCGCCATTCTCTGCAATCTTCCCTACACTCATTACTGCTGACATTATGGTATTGATGGAAGATAAATCTGAACCCTCTATGCTGGTGGGCGACTTTGACGTCATAGGGCTACAGTTTAAGCTGAGGATTCTTTTTGCTGGAACTAAAAAAAGGAAATGTAACACATAAAAGAATGTTAGGCAAAGGCAAGACCAAGAAGTAAACATTTATTCTTTCTGAGACTGGGAATTCAGGAGATGTTTGTAGAGAAAGGCAAAAAAGTTGAGACGCCTGGTGGAAATTGAAGGTGACTGTTTCGAGGGCTTCCTATAAAGAACAAGAAGGCCTTCTTTACTCTCTTCACCAACAATTAGGCCAAATAGCTGGAGAAAGTAGTGGTAGCAACGAAAATCGCTAAACTCTTGAACCTAAAAACAGATCTGAGACAACGCTGCCAGACCTGTCATTAATTCCAGTGCCCCAATAAAATCCTGTTAGCAATCTGAGAACAAGAATCTAACTCATCTGTGACATATCACCTGTACATCTTGTGAAAAGTCACCTGTAATGAGTTGTAGAATAGCAATAACCAACATTTTGCAAGGTCAAAACACTTCTCCCTGCATATGCCTATAGTAACTTATGGACAAAATATTTGGTGACAAAAAGTTAATTAAATTTTATTAATAAATTTTAATAAATTTTTGTTTTACTAATCAATACCACCAGATTCCACTTACAATGCATATGTGTTAAACATTATTCATTCAGCTCATTTACGATGTTGAATCCAACTGTATATATCATCAAAGCTAAATAAAGATAAAAACAATGATACTGACATCCACGTGGATTCTTGGACCATTACCTTAATTTAATGGGATTCCACAGTCCTAATGTATGGCATGCAAAATTCAGAATTTGGGTTTGACATAAAGCAAAGTCCCACTGAAACTAAATGTTCACAATTAGGGGAAGAAGCGTGAAGACAAGGTAAACTACCTTCATTGATTAAATCTTCAAAATGCAACTGAAAAACATACATGAGTAAGAAAATACAATGAAGAATCTGTAAGCTAGTCCAGAGGCTTCTATTTGAAAGAGCCATTCCATAAAAGAGACACAGTAGATGAGGTCCAGTTAACCTATTTTAGTCAAACACTCTTAATATCAAACAATTACCTTCATCTTCTCCAACTGATACACAAGATTTTCTCCTCTGAAGGCTACCTTCCACTAAAAGTGGAAGGCTAATGTCTTGTTTAGATTAGTTTCTTCCTCACTCTCAGTACCACTAACCCTGGAAAAAAGAAAATGAAGGAATAGTCACAGTGAAGAAGAGCTAATCATTATGTTCCCATTTACCTACTTTACATACAAAAATCAAAGTGAGTTGCAAAAAACCCCAACAGAAGGCTTACTGAAATGTGCAAATATATTACAGTAGGGTTAAAGCTATAGGGGTTAAACCCCCTCCCCAAAACAATTCAAATTCTATCATGAAGCAGAAGATAAAAGACAGTGATGAGGCAAAAGGTCACTTTAAAAGTAAAGAAATAATATTAAACAGTGTTCATATATGAGAAAGTTTTCAAATGAACCAAAATGAAAGCTAAATTGCCATCTAGCTAAGCATCTAACACAAAATACCTAGGGACAGTTAACACAGTTAGCCAACTCGCTAACAAAAAATGCTACAAAAGTTGCAAAGGTTTAACCAAAAGAGAATAAAGAAAAAAAAAACCACGAAAATTTGTTATTTCCCATTCAGTCTGAACAGAAAGACATTTGCTAAATCGATTTCCTCCTTTGGGATAATGTACAAGGTGTGATTCTTTGGCTTGCTAAAGGGAAGACAATCTACCTTACTATAAAATGTAAAGAAAGAGCCATTTTTAGCTAGAGCATCTCTTGGACTTGAAAACATGAGCAATAAA
>CM053580.1:453258790-453311770 GCA_028627135.1 Pseudochirops cupreus
TTGACTCATCAGAGAAGCTGTTGCAAAGCACTAAGGCCCTGGAGCTAAGACAAGTTTTTATTCCAGTTTGTTCAACTGTCTTGTACTTGAGCTCTCCCTCTGGGACAGATAGGAAGAAGTACACAATACACAGCACAAGCAAGAAGAGAAAAAAGAACCTGAGGTACATTATAAAGCAGTTCATTGTTCTAAGGTAAAAGGGGGAAAAAACCACCAGGGTAACATTTAAGCACCAATCATGCACTAATTGGACCAGAATAAAGTTTCATCTTGTTGACTAACTCTTTTTTCTTCTCTGGTTAATGGAGTAGAAAATGAAAACAAAAACAAACAAACAAAACCCCACCAGCCTATGGAAACCAGCACTGGAGATATAAGTTTTTACTGGATGTGAAAAGTATTCACATTCCCAGTCAAAGTGTTTGCAACATCAATCTATGTCATTCTACTCCTATTAACTTCAGTCCCCTTACCAGCCACATCTGCAACATAAACCTCCCCACAACCCCCATGAAGTAAAAGGATGTCTATAATTATACGACATAGTCAGATCAAATTTTCTAACCAGATTTGACATAAATGATCATCTTTGTCAGAACTGACATGCTGCTGCTGCTGCTGCTGCTAGAAAGAATATTTGACTAAGTGTCAATGAATAGCTGTGATGCCTTGGGCACAGCCCTTTAGTCCCAGAGTTTCTGTATGAGGGGGATCCCATTCAGAGTCTTTTCAGAGATTTTTTTTTTTTTTGCTTTTTGGAGGGCAATTGGGGTTAAGTGACTTGCCCAAAGTCACACGGCTAGTAAGTGTGGTAAGTGTCAGAGGCTGGATTTGAACTCAGGTCCTCCTGACTCCAGGGCTGGTGCTCTACTCACTGTGCCACCTAGCCGCCCCTCTTTTTAGAGATTCTTAACCTACAATCCATACATGATTTAGAAAATTTCTTCCCTCTATAACCCCATGTATTTTATATTATATGCTGTAAAAAAAAAAATCATGCTGACAAGGTAGTCTTCATTCAGACTCTAAAAGGTGTGGGACCCAGCAGGTCCCTTTCGGCTTTAAATCATAAGAGCCTTTGACCCCATATTCGCTATATATTACAATGGCCTGGATTTAGGCGAGGTATTCAAAGTGCTGCCCCTCGTGGAGGGGTGGGGAAGTGGGGTGGGGTGGTGGAAGGTTAGTTGTCTCTGAGCCTCCCAAGCTGTAAAAGTGAAGAGGTTTAGGAATAGTTGTAATTTGAATAAAACTTGCAACCAAACCTCAGGAAACCCAAGGAGATTTTTTTTAAATCAGGAAAAAGTATGCTATGTATGATAGATCAGAGACTAGGAATAGGTTCCTAACATTCAAAACTATGAAATACAATAAAAATATATCTAACTAACCTTTTATCTTCTTATTTTCAATTGAACCAGCCAACCTCACTGAAGAGCCAACACTAGCCAGACACAGTGGAAGAGGAGCTGATGGACAGTGTCACACCTCAATGCAACAAAGGCTGGAGCACAGATAAAGGGCAACCTACAAGAAAAGAATAAAAAAATATTATTATTCAGACAGATTGCTGGTCTTTCTCAACAAGGGTTTTAGGACCAAAAGCCAGATACATGGAGAGAATCTTCTCAGGAGACATTCCTTTCCTCCCTAAAATGTGAGGGTTGCCTTTAAAGCTCTCCAACTAAGCACAGAGTTCTAGCCTGTTGGACTAGCCTGGATTAGCTTGAATTCAATCTTTTAGCACCAGCAAGGAAGAGGACCATTACACCCAAGACTAATACATGGTTGGGGCAGATAGGTGGCACAGTGGATAGAGAACCAGGTCTAGAGTCGGGAAGATAAAGTCTTCCTAAGCTTCAGATACTTACTAGCTGGGTAATCTTGGACAAGTCACTTCAGGACCAAGAAAACCCCAAATGGAGTCACAAAGACTTGGACGTGACCAAACAACTGAGACATGAGTAAATGGCATCTTGTGTGGGTAAAAAATTTCTATGGCAGTAGGGGCAGCAAAAGGAGGTAAGAGAGTGGGGGTAGTTAAGAATGGGGTCAAATAAAAAACAGAATAAATCAGCCTAAAAAGTTTAAGGGAAAAACGAGGAAATCGCAGGAGAGCTATTTAAGGAAATTATTATAATTTGCTTACAAAGAGAAGATGTAGTGACAGAGAGGGATGAATGATAGCAGAACATACAAAAAGATTAAGATGGAATTAATACTTTCTAGTCTAGGAAGAAAACGATGCTAATGAATAGGAAAGCATAATAATATGCAAAAACTATTTGTTATTAAAGAATTTAAATACCATTAAAAGAAGGTTATTTTTTCTTAATCTCTGTATTACCAAAAATACTATTTGGAACAAATGGTTGTCTTCATGTCCTTAAAAATTAAAAGACTTGCAAACCAGACTTTCAAGAATCAGTCAATAAGTATCCAGACAGAAATTTCTCTCCTCTATCTTTTTCTCTGACAGTTAATTTGAATCAAGAAAAAGCAAGTGCATCATTTCTTCATCTCTCCTCTCAGTGAAAGGAAAAGGGACTGGACTGGACTGGATGGACCTCCCTCAGCTCAGGAAACAGTAGAATTCTTGTGATTCACTAAGTAACAACTGTCTAACATGTTGTCTCTTTTAAGAAACCTCAAGGAAATGCACTCATCCCCAAGTTCATCACATATTTATCACCCTGAATTCTATGCATTCACATTTACTGCATGCCTACTAAAAATAAAATATTAGACCCAGAAATTAGTTTGGTGATCAATTCCAGATAAGGGAAGTAACAAGATAGGAATGACAGGATTTAGATCTTATTAATGATCCCAGCTCCCTAATTCTGTATACTTTATACTGGGCTCCTAATCTTTACAAATGTTCTACACTAGCATTTTCTCAGTTATCTCTAACCTTGCTTTTGAAGATTGTCCAGGGTGGTTTAATATAAGCAGGGAGGAATAAAAAATGGTCAAAAGGACCAGTCACTTACACACATTCACACCTTATTTTCAGGAAGATGGATGGAGGACCTCAACTTCACAAGCTCCTTTATGAAGCACATGCCAACATTCAAGATGCCATCAAAACAATTTACAAAAGGCTCCACCTTAATCTCAAAACTAGATAACAAAATGTCCCTTTCAGATCATCCACCCCACCCATCCAAACCAAGGAACAATGCCTAAGGTCAAACAAAATAAAAGTAGAAGACACTCAAAGTCAGTCTAGGTTTCTATTTCACTTTTTAATGACTGGAAGATTGATTTGGGGAAGGCAGGTTAAGCTCTAAGAAAAGTCTATGTTATTTTTATTTCTTAAAACCCAGTAACAGCCATCACGGAAAGGCAGAACATCATGATATTGTTCAACTTTCCCCCTTGCAATCTCAAAACCCTAATTCCTCTGCCTGAGAAAATTTACAAAGACTAAAAGAAATGCATGAGATAAGAGGTATAGAAAGGTTATAACTTCTAATGGCTGGACACAGTCAAGCCACAGATCTAAAATACTTTAAAAGCCAACAAACTGGAATGAGAAAGGGATGTTTCTTGTCTGAAGTTGTGGGGTGTAGGGTAGGAGTCAATGTTAGCAGAACAATGTTAGCATTATTGTGAGGAACAAATCAGTAAAACTCAAAATAAGCGTTATCTCAGCAAAATGAGATTAAAAGATGTAAATCATAGACGAGAAGGAAACTATCCTCCTCTGGTGTGATTAGTTTGACATAAATTGGTGATTCAGTCAAACCCTCCAACTCTGCAGATGAGTGAAAAGACTGGTCCAAAATCAAAGATCTACTTAATGTATACTTTTACACTGTGGGCTAGAATGTCTTTTTTTGCTGTGAAAGCTGTTAAATGGAATATTTTAGAAAGGGAATTATTTTACATCTTAATAACTAATAATGTATAACTAATTTCTAATATCTAATTTCACATTTTAATAACTAATACAGACATTCAAGGTAATTTAAAGTAGGCATGGTCAAAGATTTATGTCCAAGATGAGACTGTCATTTCATCCTTCATGTAAAAGGTTTGACCTTAGTTTAAGTCCCAGCATTACCTAAAACTGAGAGCTGGGTAAACTTCATTGTTTCCTTTGAGTCTACTGATTTAAAGACTTCAAACTAAAGTCTTGAAGATTACAAAATACGTAGCCCCAAGAAGAAATTTCAGACTATCTCCCTCTTTTGTCGAATGAAGGACAAATTTGGGAAGGGATAAAGGAATAATTATAAACTCCTTCTAAGACTTCTCTAACATAAGAGTCTAAAAAGGCTCACTGGAAGAGCTGAGTCCTTGATGTAAGTTAGTTAAAGCTAAGATAAAAACAACTGGGATGGTCCCTCCCCCCTCCTACCAAGGATGTCCCCACCTAGAAAAGATAAGAGAACAATGATATGTAAGGCCAGCAAGAGAAGATTAAGGAGAGTGGTCCATCCAGACAGACCAGATAACCCTGAAAGATAACAGATAAAAAGAGATGCCCCAAACAAAAGGAGCTAGGAACAAACCCACTTCTGAGGAATCCCCCAAGGATTGAGTTATAGAAACCAAATGCTTTCAAGTTTAGGGTAGTTTTGTATAGCCCCATACCTTGAATACTGCCAGAGGCCCAGACAGACTCTTGAATAGGTTAAGGGTTTGAAACCTACCACTGAACTGACTAGATGAATAGCCTAATGGTGGAATAATTCAGGGTTAACTAAGACACTAATTCAGGCAAAATGAATTCAGAATTTAAAATGGTCTCAACACTGAGTATTGTGAGCTTAAGATGGGGGTAAAAACATACTTCCTGCTAAGAGAAGACTGAGGACCATCGACAGTTTACAAGGGAAAGCAAGGAAACATTCACAATCTTTGCCTTGCACAGAGCTTAGTGAGGACTGGCTGCTAGTTTGTGAGCAAAAAGTCAGAAAAGATGGGTCCTAATCTAATCCAATATGGCAAAGCCTTATGCTCTCCCTCAGCTTGTTAACAGAGGGCACAACAGCAACACTGTCTGTCCTAATAAGTACTGCCCTGCGTGTGCTCTGAAGGCTAAGACAGCTGTGATGATGGCTTAAGTTCCAGGAAGTTGATGTGTTTCTTGGCTTCAAGACCAGTCTATTCCTTGGACTGAGAAGCAATCCACTAAAGCCACACCCACCCAACCCCCTCCCCCTTTTAGGTTGGCATGGACTCCATAGTAAACCAGATCTTCCGAATGACATGCGGGGCCTTTCACCAAATGAGCGAGTACTTCACAATCCCAGGCACGATGAGTTGGCTCTCTAGCCAATTCTGGCTCTGGGCCGAGTAGGAGAGAAGAGACTACATGGAAAAAGATGGAAGATGCATCTATTTCCAGAGCCGTTACAAAGGAAAAGAAAATGGCCATTTTGAAAGCAAGGAGGGAAGCACAGATTTCTATGTGTATACAGGTATGGTCTCCCCTACCAGTATATGCAAATTTGGTTTTCTTTTAGATTCCACTATATCCTCAAAGAAATCAAATGGCCTAGTTCCTCTCTAAGATTTGGGATCCACAGATAGACTTTTGCCCTTCTAGGTATTCAGTGTCCAATCCTTAGTGACTCGTGTTTCAAGACTCTTCCTTTTCTTTACTGTCTCCCATAATCCTGGTGGCACAGTGAACAGAGTACTGGGCTGGGAATCAAGAATCTTACTGAATTTAAATCTGGCCTCAGACACTTAATAGCTATGTGACCCTGGAAGAGTCACTTAACCGTTTGCTTCAGTTCGCTCATCTGTGAATTGAGCTGGAGAAGGAAATGCCAAACTACTCCAGTTACTTTGCTAAGAAAACCCCAAACAGGACCACAAAGAGTTGGTCACAAGTGAACAGCCACAACAAAATCAGTGGTGATTTAGAGCATAGTACTAAAACAATTGAACAAAATCCTTAGAACTGAATAAAAGAAAATTATCTAGATAGCACCAAAAAATTATGGCAAAAAAAATACTGAAGTTTGATGGAAAAGTAATCAAGGAGATAAGCACTAGATTTCAGTTACCTTTTTTCTAAAAAACTACGAAGCATAAGGAAAGCCAAAAGGTACCCCAAAGTCTGTCTTTCTCTGTCTTTCCTGCTGGTTCCTAGTTACCTGGGAATTCTGAACAGAAGCTGAGCCATGTGCTATGAGTAGCTTCTTCATCTAAGAAAAAAATTGGACTTATAAATTGGATTTGAGCACATGGACCACGTGGACTTGATTCAGGCAGGATAAAACAAGAGTGTCAGAGTGCAACATCAAAACTGATGATGCATGGAAGCCAAAAGCCAGAAAAATACATGTAATAGGTGCAGTAATTAGCCCAACACATTCAAGTTAACTGCAAGTTACGAAACCTTAATGCCTACCCTGACACACCCCCACACCCAAAAAATGAGTTTATGAAATCAAAATGATTTAAAATCAGGGGTATTGCTGAAAACTTTTCCTCAGGGTATAAGACTTGAAACAGTTTTCTCCTATAAAAGGCAGGATAGATGGTCACTAAGGTCCCAGAACCAAGTTCTATGAACAAGTTATCAACTCTTACCGTGTACAATGTACACTTCGGTTCTTAAAAAGCAAAGAAAATGTTCAAACCTATCTAGGGCTCATTTCCTACTTCCGCAGGAACATGGACAAGTCAGATATGAAATTAGGCTGGGTAGAGCCTGCCTATAAAATTATGTGCACAGGAAGCAAAACCACTCTGGCTGGTCTTTTGTATGGATCTCCAGGGGCTGCCCTGGTCATGACCTTCACTACCCAACAATCCTCCCAAGACTGTGAGCAACTCTAAGCAAAACGGTATTAGCATACTTTGCTGTGAGTCACAGAACAGCTCCTTAGAGGGTGCTATAGAACAATTCTCCAAATTTCTGCAAGATTTTGGTAGCCCTAAGACACATAAGATCCTTCCCTTTCCCAAAAAGGTGCTCAACTTTTCTCTTTGCACTCTCTGTTGATATAAGGTATCTTACTGAGCAGTAAATAAGCAAAGTTTGGAAACAAAGTTTTCCCTCAAGATTGTCTTTTTGCTAGCAAAATTCTTTTTCAACTTAAACACAGTCCAAGAATAGACTATGACCTATATAAAACACATGTAAGCTTTATGGTGAAAACACACATAAAAACACAGAGTGAAAAATAAATAAATGTGGCTCTTACAAACTACTTTTTACATCTGGATGTGCCCTCAAATGGAGAGCATCATTATAATATAGGATAGAACTGTATAATAACGATGAGATTTCAGAATTCTACAAATCTGGGACCTTAAAACATTAAGAGAAAAAAAAAATATCCTAAGGTGATGAGATTTTACTACACATTGGTGTGATCTCCCACCTCCCCCCCATGCAACACGCAGCTCCAAAAAAATTTGTTTAAAGGAAATTAAGAAAAATTCCTTTGTTGTGTTTCTTTTAATTGTCATACCATTTGGCCAGTGGGTTAGGTTTACTTAGTGTATAAAACACAGGACTGGATTCTTGCCTAACATTCTCCACAGTTAGTAGATTGTAGATTTGGAGCTAGAAAGAACTTTAGATCTTATTTTTAAAATATTAATAATAATTTGCCCTTTAACAAAAAAGTCCGATCCTGCCATTCCTTCTTCCTTCAGGCCCCTCTTTCTTGGAAAAAAAGGAAATCTTGAGCACTAATTATTTTTTTAAAAAAAGTTTTAATTTAAGGAAAAGAAAAAGTTTACTCCCATTCTCAAAGCTCTTCTCCAGGGAGTGCATCTTATGGACAGGATTTAACTGCTGCCAGATTCAGGAAGGCAGAGACAGCTGCCACATGGCAGCCATTTGTTTAAAATGCACCACAGAAACACACAGTCCTCCTTCAGCTATCAAGGAGAATCTTCCTCCCTCAGTAACTTCTCTTTTCTTAAAGACCTCCCAGTTACCTGGCCACTGCAGCCCACTGTCGTCATCATCACCACTATCATCTTCGTAGTCGTCGTCTAGTGCTTATGGGAACACCTGAATTTTCCCCTCTCATTCTAATCAAAGGAGACTGGGGTAGTAAGGGAGCAAAGGTGGTGAAAATTGACACTCCTTTTTAAAGGGAGGGAGAATAGAAAGGGGGGGGGAAGAGGAAGAGGGAGAGGGAGAGGAATAACCTATGAAGGATGCTAGGAAATGATGCTCTTACATTTAAAGCTGAAACTCCTGGGCTAGGACCTACAGTCTTTCTATTTGTGGAAGAAATGAAGTCAGCAGGAATGCATTAGGGTAGATTCAAATGGTAAAACCCCTTTCATGCTACTCCAGGCTACTCACGCCTAGATGTTTACTGAAGGGGTGAAGACACCCTGAACCTCAGTTACAATGAGGACGACAATACAAAGGAGCTAGTATAATTGAGAATTACATGTTCCATGTCAGAGGAAGCAGTCTGGCTCCAACAGTCATTTAGCCTTGTGACCTCCTTTCCCCATCTCCATCGCATCCTTATCCTCTTTTCCAGCATGCAACCAAAAGTCTTCTTTTATTGCCTTTCACCCAGAGTTCAAAGAAAGCAAATCTACATAACTACTTTTATAAAACACCTTTTCAAGAAAATGGCAACCTCTCCCAAAAGAAAAGTTCTAACCCTGATTTCAATGGTTTTCACATCAGTTTACAAAATTTGGTTTTGTGATAAACATAAATGTTTAACACTCTAAGACTGACAAAGCATTTTTTTTCACTAGAACCTGGCAAGATAGAGGTAGTACACATGATATTATATTCCTATTTTGTAGATAAAGAAAACAGAGGCCTAGATCAGTTATGTGGCTTACCCAAGGTCATACAGCTGATTAAAAACTTGAATTCAAGTCTAAGAGCAGTCCTCTCACCTCAAGGCCAGAATAACAAACACAGCAACTGCTGGCACCCTTACAATGCTATTATCACTTGCAGGAAATAAAGCTCCATTAGTCTTAAATATATTACACTTAGTCCAAACTAAACTTAAAATTTACTTAAGCCCAAAAAGGCAAATTATTGCACATCACTTGCTAAATAAAGTGGACAATTTTCCTTTTGTGTCATTTTGCTTAACACGAGTCAGAAGAAATCTTACCTTGATTTAACTAGTTGTGTATGTTAATTTCTCTGAACTTCAAAGTATCACAGATCTAGTCATGGAACGGATCTTAGCCCTCATTTCACTGATGAGAAAACTGATCAACTGATTTGCTAATGAGAAAACTGAGACTCAGTAGGCAGAATCATCAGAGGCAGAATCTGAACCCAGGTCTTCGAACCCCACAGCTCTTTCCTATGGTGTCAGACCTATAAAATAGGCTTAATTAGCCACTACCTACCTTACAAGGTTGCTGTGAGGAGAGAGTAACAGAATGAATGTAAATTCCTCTGAAAGTTTTAAAACTACCTAAAAGTCAGCTATGATTTCCAACACTCATATCTACCATCCTTTCCATTCTCCAACTGTAGCATCTGACTTAAGTACAGAGTAATCTTAAATTTCGGAAGCAAGGCTTTCCAAAACTGTAAACTAAATGGCCGAGGAGTGTTTTGCTGGCTGCTGTAAGAAAGGGTATATAATACATAACTATATTCAGTCATACTGACTTGCCTTCCAGTGAGGCTGTGAGGGAAACTTCAAGAGGAGGGAGCAGACAGCTTTAGGGGATTTTCAGCAGCTCCTTCCACATAGAGCTGTGGGAATAGCCCCCTTGACTGTTCTGATCATTGGCTTATAAGTAAGAAAAGAAAGTTTCTACATTTCTTCCCTATATTTGCTAAAACTAGGCTCAAAATGAGTGAGTACCAAGGAATTCCCAGAGGCGGGTGGCTTAGGTTTCTAGGCATCACATTCTCATGCAATGTAGGATTTTAGCCAGAACAAGCCAAAGTATAAAGAATTAAAACTGTGCTTTGAGATTCTTAATTAACATCAGAGTGTGCACACACAAAATACAATGAGGTGGTAATCAATGATACCTCCCCTTGTCAAAAATTATGAAATTTTAACTTTTAGTTACAGGTTTTACTGGATTTAAAACAAGAGGGAAAAAAAACTTCTAGGGCAGCTGGGTGGCACAGTGTATAGAGTGCTGGGCCTGGAGTCAGAAAGACCTGAATTCAAATCCAGCTTCAGACACTTACTAGCTGGGTGATCCTGGACAAGTCACTTCACTGTGTCTGCCTATTTGCTCATCTGTAAAATGAGCTAGAGAAGAAAATGGCATTTTTGACAAAAATAAAAAACAAAACCCAAATGGGGTCATGAAGAGTCAGACATGACTGAAATGACTCAACAACAAGAAAAAGGAAAGGAAACACAAGTCAGGAAGCTCTACAAACACTATCTCATTTGGTCCTCACAATAAGCCTTGGGGGGAGATGCTATCATATTAACTGAGGTAGACAGAAGTTCAAGTGACTTACCCAAGGTAACAGTTAGTGTCTGAGATTGGATTTTAACTCAGATCTTCCTGAATCCAGACCTACTGGGTCACCCAGCAACCTACACACTAACAGTTAGTGGGCTGACCTTTATATACTGAAATTTATTTGCTTTAGTCCCATTTATGTTACTTACATCTTTGAGAGGGAAGAGCAGGACAGAAATTGCTGAGATGAGTGGGTGAAAACCAGTATTAAAATAAGCTAATACAAAACAGCAGCAAATATTCAATGACTTTCTCAGAGTAAAGCTGGTAAGACAAAAGCTGGAGATAGTCCATTAAAGTAGGTATCAAGTTGTCTAAGACCCACCATCTTAATCCTGGCAACTGAAGAGAAAAAAAAAGGTTCCATTCCACTGCCAATTTTTACCCTTCTCATATAATAAGTTTTAATACCCGAGATACATCTCTAAAGGATGGAGTCATTGTGAGGATTATCACACTACTAAAGTAAATCAGAGGCACACACTCTCTCTTGGCTCTGCTTTATGCCTTAATACTTCACTCCCTGGGTGTCTAATTGCTTCATTTTCTCTCTAATACAAAAGGTCTATATTTCCCTCCTTCACAGTAAATGTTAAAAACCAGTGTCTGAGGAATACGCTAAAAAGAGCATTTGTTCATTTATGCTGATCAGCACTCAGGATCCTGGCTCAAGCACAGAAGTGGTGTTGACAATAATAACAGCAATCACTACCGTGTATATAGTGTTCACTATGTGCCAGGCCCCTAGTCAAGTACTTTACAATTATCTCATTTGACTGTCACAACCACCCTGGGAGGTAGCTCTGTATTATCCCCACTTTACAGATCACGAAACTAAAGCAAACAGAGGTTAACTGACTTGCCCAGGGTCAGAAAGCTGGTAAATATCTGAGACTGAATTTGAACTCAGACCTTCCTAACTCCAGGCCCAGTATGGAACCTAGCTGCCTTAGCTAAAATCAGAAAAATCTTTAAATATGGACTATTCCCTTCTTCTCAAGAAGGTTTTACAGGTACCTGTTCATTTCCTACTTTCCAATCACAAAGAAAAGAGGAAAGAAAAATAACAATCTTTCAGGTGCCTTCCCTTAAACTATCTTATACCTGAAGGACAATTCAATCTGCCATCAGAAATAAACCTGTGACTCACCATGGCCTTCAAACATCAAGGAAGTGGTACCTATCCTCTCAGCAGCGCACACAAAAGGCTGAGCAAGAAACCAATAAGCCATTTATGAAATGGCAATGACTGCCTCAGACTGTTCAGAAATGTCAAACTGTCCCTACTGGTCACAAACCGACTTAAAAACCACAAATTAACATTATCTATATCCTATCGTACTTTCACTTATGTTGGTAAGTCATTCCCAGTTAAATTTTCTTTTCTTTCAGCCCTATCCTCTGTTATAGGTCACAGAGTGAAAACCTCTGCGGAATGAGCAAAGATTTCCAAGCCCCAGCTGATGGCCACTGGCAAGCTATAAGCCAATATAAACCAAATTCAAGTCAGGCATTTGACCTGTGCCATCAATTATCAATATACAAAACTCCATCATGTTTAAAACAAAACAAAAACATCGTCCCCCAGCACTAATGAACCTTAAAAGTTTTTCAGTGTACTTAAGCCTCATATAATTAAACACCATAGAATTACACTGTCCAATTCTCTCCTATCACTTGAAGCTATGTTACAGAAAGGATACACTGTTGTTCTGTGAGACCATCTACATTCCTTTTATCTTTTCTTAACAGTTTGCCACCCAGTGTTACATGGGGACCCCAGCTGCAACAGTCTACCCTTTTATCTTTAGCTGACCACGCAACACCCTGCAGCCGACTGAGGTCTAGATTTCCTGCTGCTTGCCTACAGGGGCTATTCAACTTGTTTAAATATTACTTGCCTGAGAGCCTTGGACCAAAGCCCGAGCAATACCTACCCAGCATTCATTTCAACGTGTACTTTAAAGATCTCCAAAGTCTGATGTACTATGCCCTGCTTCAGTATGGGAGCGGCTTTTGATGCTTTAAGAAAGGTGACATTTTCCAGGTTCACTTACATTTTGTTTTCCATACAAAATACTATCATCATAGAAGTTATCTGGCCAAATGTAAGTTTATAATGATTAAAAATTATTAAGCTAATATTTGAAAACCAATGGAATTTTTAAAAAGTAGTTTGTGGGCTTTTCTACACCAAAAAAAGGTGGCGATGCTTTATCTTCATATCTCTTTTAAGATGGGTCTGACTGTCCACCTCCTTCAGCCAAGCCAAATCCTGAGGACCTGACAGGTCGTGCCCCAGGTGTCTCTAGGGCAGTAAATAGTAATGGCCTTACTGATGCACTTAAAAAGCCCAATGAGGAGGCTGTGCAGCATCAGTTAGCTGTACAGTAAACAGAACAAACATTATATTCACCAACACATCAGCACACAAGGTATCTGACTGACTTTCTGTCAAGAGGTCATATGGTGTAGTAGATAGAATCCTGGACCTCCAAGTCAGGTGACCTGGGCTGAAATCCACTTCAGAACAGTTCAGTTTCCTTATCAGTAAAATGGTGATAATGCTACCTTCCCCCAGTCCTCCCCCAGGGGATGTTGTGAAGAAAGCGCTTTGCACAATATAAATCTGAGCAGATTTTTAAATAATTATTATTATCATTATTATTAATATTTCTTTCTTTGGAGGAAGTTAAACTGAAAACCATTTCCTACAGCATTACATGGACAGATATCTTGGGAATGAAATTCTTTTTTTTTAAGCAAAATAAATTTAAAACAATACTACAGTTCATTTCCTTGGAACAAGGAACATTAGAATGAAGAAGGGAAGAGCAATAAAGCTCAGGCTCGCTCCTTAACCTCATCTGTAAAATGAGGAGGGAGGTTGGGCAACCTCTATGGTTCCCTCCTAGTTCTAAGATGTCTACGGCAGAGGAAAGACAGCTAAATGGGAATGAGCAAAGAGGAGGCACAGATAGAGGAGACGGATTTTAAAACGGTGCAACATTAGCTATGAAAACTAGCTTGTGAGCCAAGAAATTCATAACTTGCCCATGCTTATGTCCTACCTTAGTTCCAGTATTGCCTAGCTTCTATGTTCTCTAAAAGAACATCTGACAAGGCCACCTGGGAAGAGAAGGCTCTTTCCTCCTCTGTTAAGATGGTGGATTAAAGGCAGCAACTTGGCTGAACTTTCCCAACATTTCCCTCCAAACAACTTAATGCCTCAAATCAAATTCTGGAGCAGTCAAGTCAACTGAAGGTCAGAGTGAGACAGTTTTCCAGTCTCAGACAACTTAGGAGGAGGTCAGTGGTAGAAGCCTGACCTGTCCGGAGTGCATGTACTTGGTGGTGACATCAACAGCAGCTGCTTTGGGGGCTGTCAGCCCAGAGATGGTAAGGAGGTTGGACAACTGGTCGGAAAAAAATCAGAGTGGACCCTCTGCTAGCACTGGGCACAGCTGGTGTTAACTGGTGACTCTACTGGCAGAGAGGAAAACAAGGGTACTGGTCACAGTTCCAGAACCAAAAGGGTGACAAGCTGCACCAGTATCTTCAATCCAGAGCATAAAATAGAAAATGAAAGAATCTACCCATCATCTCCTGAAAAAGATCCCAAAACAAAAACTCCAAGGAATATTAGTCAACTTCCAGAGCTCCCAGGTTAAGAAAATATTGCAAGCAGCTAGAAGCAATTCAAATATTCAAACCACAGGATCACACAAGATTTAGCAGCTTCCACATTAAAGGATGTGGAAACTTGAAACAGAAAGGTGTACAGATTTTGCTAAAAGAGTAGAAAAATTTTTACAGCAAGCTTTCTCTGATAAAGGTCCCATTTCTTAAATACAGAGGAGAATTTAGTCAAATTTATAAAAATAGGAACCATTCCCCAAATGATAAATGGTCAAAGGATAGGAACAGGCAGTTTTCAGAAAAAATAAAAGCTATCAATACATAAAAAATGTTTCGAATCATTACTGATTAGAAAAGCAAATTAAAACAACTATGAAAGACTATGGCTACTCTAATATAATGATCAAAGACAATTCCAAAGAACTCAGGACAAAAAAATGTCATCCACCTCCAGAGAGAGAACCAGATGAATTCTGGGTACAAAATGAAGTTTAACTTCCTGGCTTTTAAATTGTTTTTATGATATAACTAATATGGAAATCCGTTTTGCATAATTCCACATGTAGTGATATCACTTTGCTTGCCTTCTCAGTTGCTGGGGGAGGAGGGATAGGTGAGAGAAGAAAAATTTGGAACTCAAATTTCAAAACCAAAGAATACAAAAAATAAATTAATAATAAATTTGTTTTGGAAAGAAGAGACCTCTTGTGTTTACAAGTCACTCTCTCATCCAGTAGGCCAGAAAAAGAATAGGAACTAGCTACCCAGTCTAGGCCCCACTAGCCAAACAGCAGCCTTTAGCATCCTCAAATTCCTCCTGGCCACAGTTTGAACAGGTTGTTCCAAAGGTTCTAACATGTTGTTCAGACAAAGAAAACACAAGACTTTCGAAACAGCTGTACTGAAGGCACTCACACAAGGATGTTTCAGTGAATAAAAAGAAACTTTCCCAAGGAATCTCAGAGGACTCCATTTCAATTCTAGAAGGAAAGTGACTTCTTCCTCCTCTCCCCTTCTCCCTTTCCCCACCCCCAATGAACCCTGGCATACATAGTGCTGCAACACTGGTTTCAACACCCCATCTACCCCAGGATTAAAATTCAGACAAAAAAGAGTGGTATAGAAATTGTATCCAAAAAAATCTGAAAAAATTATCTATACCATAATCCATGTCCTTATAGACCTAAAACCTGCCTACCAGGTATCAACGGAGAGTTCATAAGGAAAATGGAGAGTAGCCTGACCTAAACAGAAGCGATCAAATTTTCTCTGTCTGGCCCAAGAGGGAGGCACCAGAAGTGATGCAATCAAAGTTATGAAGATTTTTTTCTAATAGAGCTACCCAAAATTGAAATGCATCACTAGGTAGGTAGTGGAGCTTCATTACTATTAATCTTCAAGCAAAAGACCAATCAGTCAATAAGCCATCTATTAAGTGCCAAGCACTGGGATAAGTGCTGAGGGTGAAAGACAGTGCCTGCTCTCAAAGAGCTCAAATCTAATGGGTAGAAACAAGAAGTCAAAATACTAAGGGTAGATGCCAACCTGCAAGTGGTTAAGGAATGAATGAAAGATGAGAAAACGGAGGCATCTAGCATAGAGTACAACAGCAAGTCACTACTCTTTACAGTTACATAGTACTTTAAGAGTAATGAAGTGTTTTCCTCACAAGAAAAGAACATTATTATTCTCTTTATACAGACAAAGAAAACTAAGGCTGGGGGAGAGGGAGGGTTTTAATCATTTGCCTAGGGTCATAGAGCAAATGTCTGAAAATGTTCAGTGAGTCATTGGAATAATCCAAGTGACAAGGCAATTTAGGGTAGTTCTAAGTCTGAGGAAAGTTGAAGGTAAGAGGCAGGCACTTGAACAAAGAAAAAAGGAAGTTCTGGTGGGATGGAAGTGATTTTAAAGTTGCAAGAGAGACTAAAAGATGGAGTAGTCTGAAGGAGCTGGATTAGAGTTGCTTGGTATTTTTTTTCTATTCTATTTTTAAAAATTAATTAATTTATTTTCTTGTTTACATCATTCATTTCCACGAGATTTTGAGTTACGAATTTTCTCCCCATCTTTCCCCTACCTAACACCTTGAAACAGCCATCCCACTGTATAACCCCTCCCCCAATCTGCTCTCTCCTATGTCCTCCCCCTCGCCCCTCTCGCCCCTCTGACTTTCCGATAGGGCAGGATGGATCTCCCTACCACAGTGCCTGTGTATCTTAATTCCCAGTTGGATGTAGTTAAAAATAACAATAATAATTATATATACATATATATATTTTAACATTTGATTATAGAACTTTAAATTCTAGATTCTTTCCCTTCCTCCCTCATCATCCACCCCACTGGAAGGACAATTGCTTGGTATTATTAACACTGAATATGTAAACGCATTTATCTCTATATATTCTCTGGATGCCTTCATAACTAAATTTTGCTTAGAAAATCAGAAACCATGATGTGGGTAAAAGTAATTCTTTTTATAGACAACTTACAAAAAAGTCACATAGCCACGAGAAACTACAACTTATAAGACTTTAAAGATAAATATCTTGATACAAAGAGTTTATTGTATAAATAAATTTAGCCAGCATTCAACAGGATAAAAAAATATATATAATTTAGGTGGCCCCGACCTAGGTTCTTAGTTATTCCAGTATGCCAGAACTTCAGGTTTCTAGACCACAAGTCTTTATTATTAAAGTTTTAAAAGCCCGAGGCAAAAACCAGGATTTGGGTGTGGTCCTGCCTGAAGGCATAAGGATGTACTAGAAGATTTCTGGAGGTGATTAACTTCCTGCACTATAATTCTTCGTATACTCACTGGGTCCTAGGCAAGAGTTTCAAAGTACAAAGAGAAATAACAACCAAATAACAGACATGAGGCTGTGCCCTAAGCCATCATCTTAATCTCTCCGACCTTAGTCATTCCTGCCATGCCCACTCTACCTACCAAACACCAGGACCAATCTGGCTTATCTTAATAATGATGGCAGGAGCATGGCTAGTAGGCCATAGAACCAGGAAAAGCTGGGTTCAAGTCCCACCTCTGACACTTACTGGCTCTATAAACCTGGGTAAATCATTCTCAGGGCCCCCTGTAATCTTTCAGGCAACTCTCTAAGACTCTATATTGCAGAGAAGGTGCTAACCTACTTTGGTAGAGGGAGTTCTTTGCTCGGAACCAATGGAATCACAGATCTAGTCCCTCTCCTTAAAAACAGAAGTCATCTTAGTTCTCTAAAGATCATAAATCTAGAGCTAGAAGGGCCTCAGAGATCATTCAGCCCAACCTACCTCAATGATAAGATAGTAAGCCACCAGCCCAAAGTCACATAATAGAATAAAAATAAGACAAGTAACAGAACTGGGATTTAAACCCCAACTAACACCAAAACCAGTGCCCTTTGCAAACACCACATGTTGTACAAACAGACTGCTAGAAATCTAGATGTGGTAGCAGCTATCTAGGAAGACTCAGTTCCATCTTTCGAGAAACTGGGATTTCCCAGGGTCATTCTGACCAAAGAGTCTTCCTTTCCTTTCCCCCCACCCAATTCTAGGAAAGCCAAAAACAGAGGATAAGTATAAGTTCATAGGACTAGGGGGTGGGGAACAGACAAAAACCATAAGCTCTTTGGTAAAGCAAAGGTTAAGGAACAGAGAGTAGGTAATGATGCGGTTTTGAGGGGTGAAGGAAGAACACGGAAAGATCTCAATGTTCTTTATTTGTTTGCTAGAGAGGAGGAACATTAAGGAGTATGATTAGGTGGTTTAGGAGAGGGGAAAGGATGGTTGGATAGATGGGATCAGATTATACAGACTCTAATACTCGTCATAATATGGATAATATGAAATGGGGTTTTATCAAAATTAGCCTGACAGTGAGATGTGGGAGAGGAGTGGGGGGCAAGGAGACCTCCCAGGAAGGCATGGTTGTATCTAGGTATGAAGTGATAACAGTGAAAAGGAGAAGAAAAGGCACATTTCAGGAAAGAAATACCAGGGCTTTGTAATAACAGCAATGGGGGGTGAGAGGTGGGGAAAGCCCTGTGTGGGAGGAGGGAGGAGTCCTAAGTAGAAGGGTGTGGATGTTAAGTCTTTAGAGGTTCTAAATACAACTGCATGGGTTTATGCTAAAGGTGAAAGTGTTCTTTGAGAAGGAAAGTAACTTGTTCCTCTGGGGTAGAGAGAGGGAGACAGAGGGAGGGGGAAAGAGACAGACAGACAGACAGACAGACTGAAGTGAAGGAGATATACAATGTTTAATTAAGCAGAAGGGAACAGAAAGTCATTTCAACTAATTCAATTAAACCCAACACTTATTAAGTGTCTACTACTGGTAAGGGCTATTTAAGACAGTAATACTCAAATAAAACATACCCTCAGGCCTCGAAAGAGCTCATATTGCACTTGGTCAATTCAATATATAGTATATAAGCATAGTACAAAGAAAACTGAGGATGTTCAGGGAAAGATCAATGGAAGTTTTCCAGGAAATTGCCCTGAACAGAGCTTTGAAAGGAAGATAAGGATTCAAACAGGTGGAAATGAAGGCCTGGAGAAGGGCTTGGGCAAATTTCTAGGGAAGGATGTCAAAAGCAGAATTTTGTTCTAGTCCGTCTATAAAGCTGGTGAAATTATCCGTGGAGAGTTAAGGGGGAAAGGGAGAATTAACTGAGAGCTAAGACATGGAGGAGGGGAGTGGTTTTTAATTCTTTTTTTAATGTCATGGACCCCACCCCCAGTGTGGCATTAAACAAAGATACACAAATTACACATCCTTCTTAGAATATTTATAAATGCACAAAATAAAATACATGGGATTACAAAGGAAACTAACTATAGTTATCAAACTATATAGATATTCTAAAACCTTAACTCATAAAACTCAAGGTTAAGAACCTCTAGTCTAGAGTTGGGCAAAATATACCAGCAGTCAAGCAAAGAGGAATAAAAGGTCCTCTGGCACAGTGGTGTCAAAGTCAAATTAGAAACAATCCACTATACCTTTATTATACATAAGGATCCCTGCAGGCCGAATATTAGAAAACCAGATGTTAACATTATCTATGTTTTGTTGTATTTTTATTATGTTAAATAATTCCCAATTACATTTTAATCTGGTTTGGGCAGCACTAGGGAGTGCTATGGGCCACATGTATGACACTGTACTCAAGCAAGAGGAAGAATGGAGCTTGAAAAAGAATAGTTTGAGATTTAACTGAAGATGGTCTCCTGGAATGTGTTTTGGCTGAGATGGGCACACCTTCTAAGTGGTTAATACATCCCAAGGCTCTGACCCTGGTCTTTTCTCTCTACGCTCTCTATTACCTCCCAAAAGTTTAATGACTTTAAGCAGATGATTCATAAATATATCCAGCTGTAGTCTCTCTCCTGAGCTCCCAGTATGGAATACCAACTGCCTACTCTCTCCATTTTGAATCCGACGTCCCAAAGAAAACTCTTTCCCTTCCACACTAAAACTTTTTTTAATGACATCACCACCCTTCTTTTAACCTCACAGGTTAGTAATTTTTCAGCATCATCCTCCACTCCATACTTGTTTCACACCACATACTCAGTCAGATGATAAATCCTGTATTTTCTACAATCCACACATGAGTCTCCCTCTATTCAGACACAACCATACAACCTTATTGCAGGCCCCCCTCACAACTCTCAGGGCTGTTACAATGATCCTAATCCATATCCTTGTCGAGCCTCTCCATACTCCTGCACAACCTATACACTACTACCAAAGCAACTTTCCTTATAGAGATCTAATCTATGTCATTCTCATACCCAATAAAATCTAACAGCTCCCCTTTGTCTCCAAGTCCTACACAATTCAATCTTTCCAGTCTCCTGATTCATCACTCTATTTCTTACATCCTACTGTCATCCAACCTTCTCTGTTCCCTACACACAGCCTATCTCCATGCCTTTGTGTGTCCCCCATTCCTGGAATGTATTCCTTTCTCATATCTTGCTTCACAGAATACCTAAAACCTCAAGATGCAGGCAAAATCTTCTACACAAAGCCTATCCTGATTCTCCCAACTTCTGATAGTATCCCTCCAGATGTACATATTATCTTCCCAAAAGAATGTAAGCACCTTTAGAATAAGAATTATATTCGTCAGTCAATAAACATGATTAAGCATCTACTACAATGTGCCAGGTAGCAAGTTTTATCCCTAGCACCCCGTTTAATAAATGTTTGTTGACTGGGTAAGCAATGTAGGTAACAGCATCCACTTGGAGTGAATAGTACACCTAGTTTCAATTAATTGGAGAAACACTGGGGAAAACAACATCCATTTAAAGGGTGGCAATATATTTATTATTTTTCCTCCCAAAGATGCCTGATTGACCTACATAGCTAGTGTCTACCTTTCCAATTCAGGGAATTAAGTCATGCTGAATTTACAAACAATTACAGGACTTTCTCACAGGTTCAGCTGATCAAAGTAAAATATGCATAAAGAGGCATTTTGATTCAATTAATGTATTAAGTTGCTCTTTTAAGGCCACATCTTTATTTTCTTTTGCTTAGATTTGCATCAAAATCTATTTCAATTATCTGCTAGTGATCCTAAGCAAATTAAATCATGTAAAGTAAACCAAGTAAAGTAAATGGGGGTGGGAACTTGGGGAATAGAATTGATTAGAGAACTCATTAATGTAAAAGAGATAACCCTTTTCTCCATTCTTTTAAATTGACTAAAATCTTGTGTATTACCTTCCGAAATGAGAATTATGGATACAAAATGAATAGATATATGTATATGCCTTAGCTGGCTCTGGTTTGCAGGAAATGAAAATAAAAACTTCAGCAATTCATACTTTTCTGGAATGAAATGTTAAGTTCAGAGCTATACAAAGCTTAACAGCTGTTCCCAGCCAACAAGAAAACTAAAAGGGCTGATGCTATCTTTATCCTCTACCTCCTAAACCTAAAGTCAAAGCTGGTACTATCCAGGGCATAACTGCCAAGAAGCTGTCTCAGTTCTAGTCTGCTGTGCACAGGAGACAAAGGAGCAGATGCATGGAGCCAGTAAAGTGGAACTAAACAACAACAAATAAAACCCACCTAAAAGACCCCCAAATGACATAAAAGACTGAAAATTAAAAAAAAAGTATTAAAGGAACTAAAATTATTTTGAAAAGTACTTGTTTATCACTTGGACAAAAATTTTCTTCCATTTAAAGAAATTAAGAAGATCAGAAAAGTATTGCTTGTCTCTCCTCTGCAACAAGCTTCTTTGTCTGAATTTCATAATTTGGGGGGGGGATGGAAGGATACTTTCAGTTTCTTCAAAGGGCAAATATGCATCTCATTTACTATTTCATTCCCCAAAGACCTTCCAAACTTCTCTAGAACCAGATATACACACAGACATGTGCAAGGAGAAGAGGAAGGAATCAAGACTAATAGTGGCATGTATGATTTATTATTCTTCACAGGCATCAAATTTGTACGCCCATTTAAATGGTAAGATTTTTAGTCTAAATGAACTCCTTGCTACTGAAAACCACCTCCCATTATCTCTTTATTCACCCCACACCCTTTGCCATTTACCAACAATACAATTATTGTATATTTTTAACAGCAACTGCTTCATGACCATGCATGCATCCAAGGCAAATATTCTCCCATTAGCCCACTATACATCCATAAACCACCAACAAATAAAGCTGGTAGTAAGTGCAGTGCAAATGTGAACTCTAATGGATGAACTACATAGCTCCCAAATACAATCCAATATATTTAAAGAATTGACAATTGCTCCTAAGTCTGGCAAATTACACCAGTAAGATAAAAGTTTGTCTTTTCTGTACTGTGTGTGAGAAAACCAGTTCTCCTTAAGCTGGACAATCAGTTTAATTGGTTATACAGCCAGAGTCCCCAGTGGGGCAGTGAATTTTGTATTCCTTGGCTCCTAACTAATTCTTCCTTACCCCAAGCCCCTCCCTGAGTCATCTTGGAGCCTGAGTGAGAAAGTGGATGGCTGAGGTGCAAACCTCATCTCTACTAAACTGCTGGAGAAAACAACTCAATCATAGAAGATCAGAGCCAGAAGGAGCCTTGGAAAATCTCTTACAACTCTTTCGTTTTAAATGAAAAGAAGAAACAGGCCCAAGGTCACATAGCAGTCAATGGCAAAACTGAACTTTCACTCCAGTTCTCTTTCCAGCACATAACATAAGGACTTCTAAACAAAGATGCCCAAATAACAAGTCCCAGGCATTTGGCTATGAATAATGCCGAAAGATGCAACAAACCAGAAAGAATTCTGCCTTACTTTTTCAATCTCTTCTCTAGAACAGTTTTCGGTCATGCCATTTAGTGACTAGATTTTTCTGAAAAGAAAAATTCTTCACTGTAAAATGATGATTCTGCACCAGTTATTCACCAAGATAAATATATTAATAAGTAATACATAATAAGTGCCAAAAAATACAAGAAGGGGCAGACTGTAAAAACCCAAAAGTTTCAGATCAAGAAACCCACAGTGTAAGTAAAGTCAAATACATCACCCTCTCGGACTCCAAGTGAAGAGAAACCCAGCCTTGCGTAGGACAGACATAGCTTTTGGAGAGGATCATGATATAGATGCTTTTATTTATTTGTCACAGGTTCCTCTCCAAAACTGGGAAATGGGTTAGGTTTGCTTTAGTTTTCCTCTTGGTGATGGACTAAAGGTTTCAATACAAGACTAGGTAAAAAAACAATGGCAAGATCACTCCTTTTATCCTAGGCAAATGTTATGCTTTAGCGTACAAGTGATTTGCTGTCAGTAGCAAACTACCAGTCAGAGAGTGAGAAAGCGAAGAGTAGACCCTACTCTCCCTCCACGGGAGAAGAGGAGAAGAAGGTGGAGAGAATGTGGACATCAACTTCTTCTTCCTCTTTTAAAAAGTTAGACAAGTTAAACCCGAAGTCCACTCATTCACATTTTGATTAGGAACTTATAGAAACCTTTTGTATTATAACAGACTATTCCATACAAGAAGGAAGATTCTGCAGATGGACATATTAAGGGTTCTATCTATTGGTCTTCTGGGGGTAGAGTTCTGCCTGTCACTTTCCATCCAGGATAGTTCAAGATCTCCATCCCCTCGTTTATTTACATGTACAGGCTTTTCAGTGCCTCCTAGGGAGGAAGGCTTAAGGCTCAGGCACCCCTAACTTTTGGATTGAGTTCCTTTGGAAGAGAAGGAGACGAGAGATGAGGTGACAGGACCCTGCCTTACTACAAGCTCAAGTTCACAGCTCTCTGAACCTCCTTAGAATCACCAGGTGTGTCACATTCCATCACCTTTGGTGCTTCTGCTACGTGGCAAAGAAAGGTAAACACTCCTGAGATAACGTACCTTAAAAAAAATAGTGGAATCTCATTCTTCCTCATTTTTCACCCTACAAAAAACATGGCATCTTTCACCTTTCTTTCTACATTCTCTTCAACAGTCAGAGATGAATACTTAAGAATCCTTTTTTTTTCTTTTGTTGATGAGACAGTTTAAGTTTAAAATATTAAGCCCCTTGAAAAATTAAGACAAGCTATGGAACAATCTCTGTCAATGAACAAACTCACAGGCCCATTCCCTATCCCTACCAAATGAAGATGTATATACGTGTGTGTGTGTGTGTGTGTGTGTGTGTGTGTGTGTGTGTGTCCCTTCATGCTCTACCCGAACTGGCCTACTTGCTGTTTCTGGTCCTCACGCCCTCTCAGTGCTCCCAGTGTAGAATCTTCTGAAACCTCTTACAGGAAAAGCCTGTCCTGATCTCTCCTTTTCAGTGCTCTTTTCTCTGCAAATTAACCTGTATTTACTTATCTCTGTAAATGCTGTATTTACAAATTTGATCAGCTTACTATTATTATTGTTCCTGTCTGGGAAACGTTAATACGAAAAAAGAGGGTCAAACCATTCTAAGATCCCAAAAGGCTCCCAAGTGCTAGGCTTTATATAACTCAAACCTGCTTTACTCCCTCCTCAGTTACGCCCAAAGCCCTTTATAGTTCAGGTCTCCTTCTGCAACACTGCTACAGAGCGTCCACCTGGCAGTCATTTATTTTCAAGGGCTAAGGAGAGAGTTCCAAAACAACTGCTCAATTCTCTATTCACAACCAAGCCTATCTCTCTATATAAAGGGGTGGGGAAGAGGCCATGTGGCCCTCCAGGTCCTCAAGTGCAGCCCTTTGAATCCAAACTCCACAGAACAAATCCCCTTAATAAAAGGATTTGTTCTGTAAAACTTGGAGTCGGTCAAAAGGCCCCACCCAAGGACCTAGAGGGCCACAGGTGGCCTTGGCGGCCTGCATGTTCCCCACCCTTGATCTATGAGCTTTTTTCTCCACTCCCCACCTCCCCAAGCTTCCAGAGAGAGACCTCTCCCTGCACTCCATTAGAATAAGGAACAGGCAGCCCTGTGTCACTGGGGTTCCACCTTTTGGGTATTACTAATTATTTGCTGCCCCTTTAACCTCTACCAATATGCACCCAAACAAAACAAATATATAGGCATGCTCAGCCCTATTTCTTTATCAAAGCAGCTCCAAAAGCACCACATCCTTCCTTGAATCTTCCCCTTTTTAGCTCTCTCTCAGGACACAGGCAGCCAGTCCTTACTGTCCCCAAGGGGAAAGTACATGGATCATATGACTGCTGTAATCCCTCCAATAAAAGCAGTCATTCTCAATGTATTCCTTGAAATCCTGGCTGAAACCAACAATCAAATAACATTTCCAATTCTCATCAACCTCAAATGTAACCATCTTCTTTCCCTTTTCCCCCTAATCTTACCTCTCTTTCCTCTCCAGTCCTAATAAATGATCTAAGTTATCTGCCCAATTCTTAAAGACCCAATGGCAATAATACCAAAGGAGAAATGAGAAAAATAAAAATCTCATAGTAACAATGAAGCTAATATATAATAATCTTCATTAAACGTGAGGCCTCGCTCCAAAATGATGGGTCAACCAATTTTAAAGTCACTTTATCTAACTAAAGTCACACTCTTTCCTCCACCCTCCTGCCCAGTTGGCTTTCAATAAAGCAGATAAGCTCATTGCACCCATGATGCAGGGAGGCCAGCAGCTGTTCAAACCCATGTAGGAGTCCTTCCTTCCCCACTCCCCCCTCCTCGTGCCAACCTCTCTGACAGTTGTCCTTGTGGCTCTCGTAACTACCTATACAGCAGATGTTCTAAGAACACCAACTTAACTGAGCGACAATAAAAATAAACTCCAGGTTATTTCCATAGGTTATCAAATATAACTGCAGCACAAGACTGAATGGAAGCATTTACAAGTTACTCTTCTACATCCCCCCCATCCCACAAAACTCTTATTCTTTCTGTCTCTCTCTCTCTCTCTCTCTCTCTCTCTCTCTCTCTCTCACACACACACACACACACACACACACACACACAATTTTTCAGGATGCTTTCCACTTGTCTCACAAATAGAAACCACTGCTTCCCAAATGCCATTACCTAATTCTAATAAGCAGGTAGAAAATAACCAAATTTCAATTTATAAACTCCATATCTCTGAAGATGTTTCCAAACCTTGTCTGTCCTACCCCACTACTTCTTCCACCCACAACTTGAACTGTGCTGTTTTTACGACATTTCAAAAGGAACTATTTCCAAAAGAGTGCCACTTGACCTCAGAAATAAATCCTACTTGATTCAGGAATTTAAAACTTTAAGTTAAACTTATTCATATGGTGATTACATCATAGTACATCTATGTATACAATTTGCTGAATGATAAATTATACCCTTGGGAAAATAAAAATTCTTAAAGAGACAACACTTTAAAAAGCAGATAAAGTTAGAATGTTTTGAATGTGAATGTGAGTCAGGATAGAAAAAGCCTAGAGACTCAAATTCTGGTCCTGGCCCTAATATTTAAATAATATTGAGAATAACCAAAAAAATGGGACTACTATTTAACTTTCAGAATATATTCGGATTTGCCCGCCTCCAAGCTTCACTGCTCTACTATACCAAGCTATGAGTAATTATCAATGGGTTCCATTTTTACAATTCAGACTAAGTAACGGTCCATTTGGCACCTGTATTAAAAACCAAGTGCTCAGGAATGAAGAATGTTTTATCTCTAGTCCTATCTGACCTCTCATTGGTTTTCAGAACTGGAATTTCTATAATGATGTCCAAAAATATGGATTTCTTGAAGGTAGGCTGAAGAAGGTAGTCTGAGAATTACCAATATGACCTGGCATTAAGTTACTACATTAGTTTCTGTCAAATGGGAGCTACTGGTACTAGGAAGAACCTGCATTTACAAACCATAAGAAAACATCCAATGTCCCCTGTTGAGACCACATTACATCTGGAGTACTATATTCACTTCTGGGCACCACATTTTAGAAGGGACACTGAACAAGCTATAGGAGTATCCATAGGATGAAATCCAAGGTGGTAAGGTATCAAGAGATTGTTTTATACGATGTTTCTTTTAAGAGATTTAAGGTCAAATCCTGTCACGGACAAATGTTACCTCGCACAAGGCACTAAACCTGTGTTTGCCTCAGTGTTCTCATCTGTAAAATGGGAATATTAGCACCTCCCTCCCAGGGTTATTGTGAGGATCAAACAATTTAATATTTGTGAAGGGCTTAGCGTAGGGCCTGACACATAGTAAGCTCTACATAAACGCCACCTATTACTTATTTAATGTACAAAAGAGAAAGCTGGGGTCAGAAGGGCCATCACAGGTTGGAGGAATTAGACATTTTACTGTGCTTAATCTCAGAGGACAGACCAACAGGAATTTGTAGATGGGCTGATAATTAAGCTTGATATAGAGAAAAACCTTCTAATAATTAGAAATATCAAAAAGTGAAATGAGTCGCCTCCAGGGGGGATATCCTGTGTTCACTAAAGGTGATCTTCAAGAAAAGATTGCTACCCCCACCCTGCCAGATGCAGAGGGTTCCTATACATTAGTATAAATTGGAGTAGATGGCTTCCAGTATTTCCTACAACTCAGATTCTATGCAAGGTTCAAATGAGTTTTTCCCCCTCAAACTCAGGCCATACCAACCAGGAAATTAAATACTCCTTTTTCAGATGGCTTACCTAGTCTAAGTACTAATGGTTACAGAGTGCAGCTAATCTCTACCAGAGGCCAAGCCAAGCAACATAGACTGGTTTCTTCCGTGCTACAGGGGGTTCCCAGCATGCTTTGTTCTCTGAAGTGTGCATCATGAATATTGGAGTGAAGAGAAGAAAATAAATTCCAATAGAATCTGTAAGATGGGAGAAAGAGTCCCCTCCCTTTTCTGGCATCTGTTGGTTTAATGTTTACAGTTGAAATTCCCCACAGGCAAGGACCAGGTCACACATATTCTCTGTACAATTTGCAAGGCACCTAATTGTGTTCCACCCATAGTATTAAATATCTTATGATATTCTGAATTCCCCAGATTTAAAAAATCCAGTCCATTAAGAAGTCATTCTCTTTTGTTTAATTTGTTCTAAATACTAATGAATGGTTCAAGACTACAGACAAACAACCTTCAAACTTGTTAATGAATAACTCCCTTTGGCTTACATAAATAAGGGTGAAATAAACTACTTCCTAGAATCTTTGGCCTAGTATATACCTCAAGGAAGTGTAAACTATACACTATTCAGGCTCAGCTACTACCACCAACATCTCTGCCCTGCCCTGCCCAGCCCCTGCTCCCTCCCCTCCTTTGGCACAGGGAGGCTGTTCAAGCTTTAGTTTCTCCACCAGAAAAATAAGGTTCCTTCAAGCTGTTAAGTCTCTGATCCTATAAATGGCTGAATGAATATTGCAATAAAGCAATACCTGTGCTGGAGAATGGGAGGGCTCCCTGCATAAGTACAACTGAAATAGCTGAAGAACTTCATTTTAACCATTTGGGATGGTAATTTTTCTAAAATACATTTAACTCTTTAAACAGAGTAAGATGGAATGGAATCCTTCTGGATGACCCAGGGTCATCATTATGAGCTTTCATTACTATTACTTACCATAGAAGAATGAACCAGCCTTTCCGAACGCAGACTTAGCACAGTACTTTGTATAACACAGGAAGCAGACGCTAATTCAGCTTTGCCTACTATGCTCATGTTCTCACTCTGCAGATTTTTGCCATCATTTTTTTCTTAATATCGATGTGTTTAATTGACTCTGGCGGCAATATTACTTTGGCTTTCCCTACCCTCTGCCGACCTTCTCACTTTTCATCTGCTATGGCCAGGGAAACCTACGGACTATGACTGCTGAAACTGTATGTAAAGTACAAGTACATGGGCTCTAAGTGAAAATCTAAGGGATTCTTTAGAGGTAAAATTCTACACCGGCTCTGTTCTAGCTACTGCGGCTGCTCAGAGACATTTTTTTACTTCCTCTGAATTTCAGCTGTGTTCCAGATGGCAGACACTGTCTGATAAATCGTTAAGTGAGATATTAATGTAATTATTTTGGGCAAGCAGGGTACCAGCTAATAAATTGCTGTTTCCAAGCCTAGTTGATACTTAAAAGCTGTGTGACCTTGACACCTAAGCTTCAATTTCTTCAACTATAAAATGGTGATATAACTACTTATACTACTCATCTCACAGTTCTGCAGTAGGAAAAGCATTTCAAGTACTATATGACTGGGAACTATTATTATGATGTTATTATCCTAAATGAAATTATGCCTCCTTCCTCAAAAGAGTGATTTACCTTCAAGGATATCTCACTTTACATTCAAAGATATCATCTTATTCTCCTTGAAAGATCTTGAGACTACCTAAAATACTGTAAGTTGTCTGAAGTTAAAAGATAACTCTTACACTCAAGTCTTGTGAATTACTGAATTATTTTCCTTGTTTCACTACAGTTCTGATAAGGACCTGCTAAATCTTTAACAGCAGTAGTGAATAGAGATCCAATTATAAAAAGTTGCTTTTGTAAAAAGATGCACTAGAAAATCATTGTATTTCAATACAGCATTCTCCTCCAGCATTAGTAACTCCTCAAACAAAGAGGCCTGATCAGGGCAGACAGAGATGGGCTTATCAGCTTAGGAAAAGGAATGATGGTCCAATTAACTGTCATACAGTCAGATATAATTCACTCTGATTAGGCCAATGAGAGGAGACAAGTTAGAGGAAATGCTAGGCCTGTCCCTTTACATAATACCCAAACATCCCACAGAAGCAAACTACCTTTCCCTTCCTAAGTCAAATCAAACATCTGTAAAAGGTCTGAGATGAAAACGCAGTCAATGTCAATTTAAAAAGAAAGAAAACAACAAAGGTTCCTTATCAAGAGCCAAGCATACACCACCGCAGCCAGAAGAAGGGGATACCACACCCTTCAGTATCTCAGGGACAGAGAAAACTGCTTTTTGCCTTTCTTGTTACTTACTATCTTTCCTCTCCCTCCCCTCCATCAACCCAGCCTTGCCAACAGGTGGAAAGTCATTGACATCAGTTCTACAGTGAGCCATTTCACTATCCCTCACAATCCAAAGGTGAAGGTCTGCACGGGGAGGCTGGGGGGAGCAGAGGGGAGAGAGCACAGAATTCTTCGTTCAGCCACCAAGACTTTGTAGACAAGAGTCCACTCCCATCCAGCTAAAAAAGACTTTTAAAAAAGGCCAAATTCTAGAAACCATTACACTGAATAATTCTATGATGTTAACATCCAAAAGCACCCAAAGGAACAAAATCTTCATTCTGAAAGAGATGCACAGAGAATCCATGAGTTTATCTCATGTAACAAGACAACCCTTCAGCCTTCACATTTCAAAAAACAGTCTCACATGGTATGAAGCTGGAATGGAGGGTCGGGGTGGGAAGACGACTCGAAGAGAGAAGGAAAAGAAAACACTTCCCCAGAGAAGAAAATCTCTGAAACCTTGCAGAGTATTTATGCCATACACGGACACAGCCTAAGTCAGTCTGCTCTTAAGGGCCAAGGAATCTGTACATTACAAAAGACTGCCTGCAATGCATGTTATATGGTGAACACAAACATTACTATATATGGTATGTTTACTGAATGATTAGACACAAATAAGTTGCAGAAGAAATGATCTGTTCAGTCTTAGTGATTCTGAACGTTTGAATTGGTCCTCCGAAATGGTATCTGCAAAGATCCGAGCGGCTACAGATACCTCAAGAAAACAACGTTGGACATCTAAATATTCTTAACTCCTCACTGGCTCACACTACCTCTTCTAGTTCTCAACACACAGACACTTTCTCTGTGCACAAACTTCTTTCCCCTTTTCTTCCCCTACTGGCCATTCACAGAGAAGCCCCATAGAGGGCATGAATGCACAGCTAAGAATGTTACTGCTGAATATCGCCTGTTTCGCATGAATGTAAAACACGGACCCAGGACACCATCGGGTTTCTTAACAGGCAAATGTTGGAGCAATACACCTACTCCACATTCACACTCTCCCATCTTCAATTTCAATTTCTTAAGAGGAAAAAAATTCATGGGGGAGGGCAAAGAGAAGATGGGAGAGTGGAGTAGGGTGAGATGTAAAGGACATTGCAGAGGCAATGTGGGGTGAGGGGAGTGCAATTTAGTGAAGATGCCTTAAAGCCTGGCAAAGGAAAAGCTTCATCATAGGGTTTAACAGTCTTGCCTAACCTGTTCTGTGGTATGTTCTGTTTAACTCCTTTCTGGCAAATGGATGCAAACAACCCCTTCCTTTCTCTTGCTCCCCCCTAGTCACACCCTAATTGCAGACAGACTTGAAGAAAGAAACTGCAGAGATAATAGCTAAGACTATCAGAGATCAGAATCAGACACACAGCATCTTTATTATATGGTATTGGATCTTCAGTCACTATCAACTGCTTGGGATTGCCACCTCTGACTGTCACATTACTACCTCCCCAGTTCTCGGCATCTTGTAGTCAGTTCACCCCACCCTGACTCCAAAATAAGGAATAAAGGTTTGTTCAAATAACAAAGCTACTTCTAATTTTCAGCACGCCAACACATGAGTATACCCCCACGTGCCCAAAGAGCTATGGTGCATTTTAGCTTCACTTTAGGCAGCTACAGGGTTAATAGATAGATAGCCTGCAGACCTGAAATTTACCTGCTTAGCAACAGAAGCATCAACTAGGGCGTACTGGTTATACTGATACAGGAAAAGCAGTGTCTGAACCAGTGGAAAAAGTTGGTGATATTTTCAGCTGCCATTTTAAGCAAGAGATATATTTATTGAGAGTATAGCAATAAAGGAATAATGGTAAGAGGACAAGAAAATCCAAATTAAGGACATACAAAGCTAAAGCACACTTGTCGATCACCAAGTCTCAAAATGAGGAAGTGTCATGTATGTAAAACATATTCCAACAGATGTCCTATAAGTTAACTTGCACATGGAGGCACAAAAACATGAGAATCCCCAAGTTTTGGTTGCCTGGGTTTTTACCTATATTCTAAACATTTTTTAAGGTTGCAGGACAGACCTTTTAAGCCTTCTTTTGATAACAAAATCACATTTTCCCACTAACAATGAGAGGAGGGAAAAGAGAGAGAAGAGGGTAAAAAAGAAGAGAGAAAGGGAGAAGAAAAGAGCTCAAAGGATTAAAAATTCTCCAAAAAAGTGTTTGGCTCATCTCAATTTCACCACAACAGCCAGTGGGAGACAATAAGGCAACTGCAACTTAGTGCCTTTTATCAATCTTTCCCATCACTACTTTTGAAAGGGGAAAAATAATAAACATGTATCCCTTGAAACCGAAACACCCATTTTAAAATGCAGCTCAAAAAAATCTTCATCTTCAACAAATGAATCTATTTCCTATCTGGAAGTCTGGACGGTCAGTGGCTTGTTTTAGGGAATCTTACTGCTGTGCTCACAGAAATCAGGCCGAGTCAGTATAAGGTCTGAAAGTGATTAGAACAATTGTGCCCCAGTTGGTGAAAGAAAGGTACAGCAGAAGAAAAAAAGATGTTAACGTGTTCTATACTGTAAATAAAGAACAGTGAAAGGGATTTCTGAGAAGACAGCAATAGAATACAAGAACAGGGGAAGGGAGAGGGCTATAATCTCATTTAAAACAGAAAAAAGGGTGAAATCTAAATTATTTTAAAGAATGGTGTCCTATTAATTCACAAAGCAGTATTACACGATACAACTTTCACTTTTTCCCCTGAAATTATAAATGATGTTGCACAATGTGTTTGTGGCTCGTGTGGGGATGGGGTGGAAGAGTTGTGGTATTGATCTGGGCAAATGCATCTATTTAAAAAACACTAATTTCTCTACAATCTAAGTGTTTAAAATCAAGAAGCAACAAAGGCTTCAATAATCACCAGGAATATATGTAGAGTTAAGCAACTAAAGTAGCCATTTCCCTTGGGTGGGTGAAGGAATTGGGAGAGAAAAGACACCCATATTTGTTAATAACATCTACATTAACAGTTGAGAGTAAACTCAATTCCTTCCTTTCTTTTTTTTTTTGAAATATACATCTGAAAAAATGTAAATTGGGTAAAAAGGGAGACTCTAGTAGGGATAAAATGGTGCCATTTAGAACAAAAATCCGGCCTACGCAGAAGTCTGTCATGATGCACGTGGGGCCCAACCAGCAGAGTGGGTTGCTGCAGCCAGTTATATCCAACAGTTGTGCCCCAAGCAACAAATGGTGTATTCATAAATTGCACAAGCTTCTGTTCAGAGGTTGTAAACGTCTGCAAATGAAATGATGAGCGGCTGACTTTTTTGTTGTTTGGCAGTGGAGGAGAGAGAGAAAGGGCTGACTTTTCCGGCAGGAGCTGTCACTATGGAAAAAAAACCGGTGAGTAAGAGGATGTTAATAAAAGGAAATACAATACTGGCAATGCGTACCAACCATATTCCTCTTACATGGACTGGACCTAATGACGACTGAGTCACAAACATCTCCATTCAAGATAATATTGTAAGAAATTATGTGAGTGGGATGGAAGAGAAAGAGAGAAATGCCCATTTTGTTTTGAAACAAATCCTCAGCACAGAGAGATCCATAGCCTTAGATCTAATAAGTGATACTACTCCAGAGTCTGCCTGTGGCATCACTTGAGTTAGTAACCCACTAACAAAAGGAACATCTGGTACCAGCTATGTATCATCCCAGACAATCCCATAAGAGCTCCCACTACATAAATTATTAATTAGAGGCATTTACTCTCCCGTCACTGTAAAAGGACCTGGTATGGTTCTACCACAGGTACCACACCACCTTAGCTCCCAGAAAAATTCAAGTTCAGATCTGCATTACTAGTTAATTCCTAGGTTGGATGTCATTTTGTAACCTTTGTGTAGAGACCTTCCTATTCCACCACGCCTTAAAAATCCCAAGCGGATTAAAAGTATCAACTTGAATCCTCAAAGTTTTGAATGCTTACAGAACAGTAGAAAGAGAACTGGCAGTGGAGCAGATAGACCTCAGACTGGAATTCTACACTGAATTACCTGAGACCCCGGGCAAGTCATTTAACTGTATTTTGTCTTGATTCCCTCCAAGACTCAAGAATTTTCTCCTCAAAATTAGTGGGTTACAATTGAAGAGCCTGCCACCTCTAAGAGCTCTGATTCCTATAAAAAGCATTTTAGTTTTTCAAGTATTAAATTCGAAGCAGGCCAAATAAAAGGTATTAAACACCTCTGGAGTATGAAAGAAATAAGAAGGGGGGGAGGCTACGTGTTAAAAATCACCTTCTGTTAAAATAATTCTCTGTGGATCATAGAACTGTAGCTTTAAAACTGCAAGGGGCCTTAAAAACCATCACTTTATAAGATCAGAAAAGTAAGGCACAGGAGCTATCCAAAGTCACACAAGTAGTCAGCAGCAGACTGGGAACTTGAACCCAGGACTCTTGATTCCAACATCATTTCTCTTTCCACTGTACCACACCAGTACCTATAAGCAGAAGTTTCCTAAAGCCTCTCCTATTGAGGATGTCATAGTCCTACCGACCAAAAGACAAAGCAAGCAGTTCATTTTGTATTGCCTAGACTCCCTGGTATACCTGTAAAGGAGGAGCTGAAAGCCCCACGGCTCTTTCTACACAGGTGTCTGGTTCTCAGCTCTAGAGGAATTGCTATGACTGCCCAGAAGCCAAAACCTGGGCCACATAGGCCGTATCTGAATAAAGAAAGTAGACAGAATAGGCACTAAACAGGCAGACATTCAGAGTAACATTACTACTTACTGAGCTACAACCTGTGGTACTTGCATAGTTCAAAAAGTACAGAACATATCAAGAAATTACATCCTGGCTGAAAGGCTTATTTATCATCAATTCATTCTGCAGCAGGAGGCTGGCTGTGTGCAAATAGCTCAAGAAAATGTGGCCCATTCTTGGAGAACTCTACTTTCCTAGAGCCGAGACAAAATGTAAAGCTAGCTGTGGCTATAACTAAAGCCAAGGTGTAGAAACCAATGAGCCTGCCATGAAGCATTTGTACAGCTACCTACTGAATCTGTCCTGCCTCTTTGGCTCCTCCCCCAACCCCCAACTCCCACAAGGCAGGTCCTTTATGGAGGGGCAAACAGCCCTTGGGTAAAAGGAATAATCATCACCTCCAAGTCCCTAGGAAGGGCAGCAGCAGCACAGGAAGGGCAGGCCTAACTTCCAAACAGGTGGGGGTTCCCCAGATAAACTACCAAGAAGGTGCTCCTCCCCTTCACTTTCTCCTGGACGAATGTCTTTTCTTTTCTGTTATACTGCTTAGGATCTGTCCATCTTAGAAACTTTTGCTGTCGTTTTCAGGTTTATTTTACTGCTTCACGAATCATTTTGCTTTAACTAAAACCTAATCTTGTCAAAATGTAGCTTAGCTATCAGTTAAATCAAATATTGCAACATTTCTGGGGGAGAAATTTCTAATCATCTTGAAAAATAAATACAAGTAGAAGTGGGCAAGCTCTTCCACAGGCAAGGCTCCTGAACCAAGCTTTAAAACTGATCCAAAGATAAGCGGGCCAGATATCAAAGAACAAAACAAGAATATTCAAAACCAATAGTTTTAATGCTCCTGCTCTCTCTCTCTTCCAAGGCCCAACTAAAACCTAGCCACATAAGGGTAGGAGGGATCCTGAAATCACTTTTTCAAAAAGGATGCTGAACTATTAAGGCTTTTACTTTGGTAGCAAGTGGTAGTTTTGTTCAGTTGTTAGCACAGGGCAGATAACAACCAAAGAGCTCTGTCCCATTAAACCGCTGGGATACTGCCTTTCTAACTAATCTCTCTTCCTCCCCAGCTCCTCCCTCCTTCCCTCTATGGAGCTCGAGGCATGAAGATGCAGGCCAAAGTACAAGGAAAGAACATTAGCCAACTGTCGCAGCAGTAGCCTTCTCTCCCCCTTCCCATGTGGTGCTGGGGAACCAATCAGCCATCTCCACCCAGCTGTTCAGCCTAACTCTCACTCCACTGACTGACAGCAGCTCTCTGTTACAGCAGAAGGTGTTATCCATCATGAGGGAGGGAGGGGACAGAGGCAGGAGGGGGTGAAGAGAGAGCGCACCACCGGGAGAGGGAAGCTCGGAGGCGATCCTGCTGTACTGGTGTACAAGAAACTTTAGCCATGGAGAACTTCAGCTGACATCTGCAGTTTATCTCTGTAGCTCTTCCTTCACCCCACTACACCAAAGGAAAGGGAATAGGAAAAGCAAATGAAAAGCCTAAATCTCAAACCTTCTGGTTTCATATTACAACAGACGGGTTTGCAGTTAGTTATATGAAAGCAAACTGTACCTATGATGTGCCCTCCTTCTCTCAGGATGGGAGTGTTCTGAGGATGCCCAGTTAACAAAAGTTAACTTCCACCTCCTTCCTCAGTCCCTTCCCCTTCTCCCTTTGCCCCTCCCCAAAGACTCTCAGGATATTTAAATGATACACTTGCTGAATGAGGGAGCTAACCCTTTACTCAACTCAATATGCCCCCTGGATGCCTAAGTATTTTCTATCTAAAAATCAACAAATTCACACATATACACATGACATTTTAAACATACCTGGGGGAAGAGGAGGGAGGCCTGCCTTAGGATGGCTAAATAGACTATATGGCTAAATGGAATAAAACTTAATGACTTAAATAACCAATCTAATTAAATAGCAGGGCTTTTTAAAAGAACAAATATTTTCTCTCCTTCCTCAACAAATTTAATCTTCTCAGTTGTTTGCTAATAGTACTTAAGGCAGACTTGCAAGTGGCACTAGGTCTGGAAAGATCCAACTTATGGCAAGTGCTGAGTGGTGATTTCATTTCTTTTCCTCTTTCTAGAGCCTACTGTGGGCTCTAATGGAAGGGGTGCCTTTTAAACACTGCACAAGGTCGTAATTTTTAATTTGCCAATCTGTTTCATTTTAAAGAGCATTTTTAAACTGTAACCAAGAAGACTACAAAAACGAAGAATTCGAGGGGATCAAAACACAAAGAATGCCAGTAATTTCTGTTCTTCCTTTAAGATACTAGAATATTAAATGATTTCAGGGCAAACAGACTTAAATTATACAAAGTCTACCTGTATTTCAAACCAACAATTTAATATGCTAACTAACTCATGGAATGATAAAAACAAGCTATCACATACTAATCCAATCTAATCACATACTAATCTTTGAGAAGGGGGAAAGGAAATCTTTGCCCACATGTCTCCTAAAAAACTTTAAAAGTTATCATTAGGAACTTAGATTTTATAGCTAGAACAGAGCTTAGAACTCATCTAGTCCAATTGTCTCTAGGTACAGAGAAAGCCATTGAGTGATTTGCCCAAGATGGCAAGAGTCAGGATTCAAATCAAGGTCCTCTAAAACTTTAAATTCAGCATTCTTTCCATAAACCACACTGCTTGACTTAATATTATCACTTTGCTGAGAATGCAAACCTTTCATCTAGCCCTGAATAAAAATATGATAAAAAGAAAAGACAATGCGTTTTCAAATAAACACCATTTCACCATTTGTTATGTAAGATTTAGCACTGGAACTAATTTACTCTCAAATTCTGGGACAATTCTCAATTACACCTGTATAGTCTCACTAAAAAAAAAAATCCTAAAATATGTAACTTATGGCCTCCCTGATGTTAATTTTTTAAAAATTCTATCATCCCTTTGACCTTGGACTTCATTTTCATCTGTGTCTCTCAGTACATTCTCTTTGCTAACCATTCAGCATACTGCAAGCCCTGATAAAAGTAGTTAATGTTTACTGAAACCTGTGCATGAACTGTACTAAACCTGATAGGACCGAAAAGGCAAAGTTCTGTTAACAGCATCCATGTCCAATAAAAGATGGGGGGTTGGGGGGAAAGAGGAGAGAAGAAATTTTATTTTGTAATTAGATTTCTTCACTGACCAAATGAGAATATTAGAGGCTGAAGGAAAAGAAAATGTATCACCAGTGTAAAGATAAACAGAATAATCTATTTCCTGTGAATGATTTCTGGGGCCACTTATTTACTTTGCCTAAAAAATGATCAACAATTTGAACCTTTGAATTCCAATGACACCCCAGTTGGGCTTTTTCTGTAGTGGTGAATTCTATTTCCCTGAAATTATTTAAAAATAACAGTTAAATGTTCTTATTACCTAATATACTAATACTTCTAGACCTTTTCTTTCATTTAAACATTTTCATACAGGTCATCTAGATATAAAATAGCCTTTATCTCTAACAAAAATTACAATTTAACACTTCACGGCTATTGCTTTCCAAAAATGTTTCACCACCTGAATCTCACCATTTTTATAAAACAGAAAACCTGCGTATCAGTTTCTAATAGTTCTATCATCTTAATTTATTTCTTAAATACATTTCATTTCATTTGGAGCACATTATACATTCAGAGTCCATGGTTTAGACTTACTGATAAAATGCCTTCTCTTCCTATTTTCAAAGTACTCATCTTTCTCCAATTTACATCACCTAAGTTTTTTTTTTTTAAACCCTCCAACTTCCCCAAACACACATACTCTTTAGTCAGAACAGGATGCTCTCAGGTGTTTAAAGCCAACTTTCTCTCTCCCCATCCCCCCTTGCTGAAACGGCAGCAATAGAACCACAGTCACCTTGGAAACAAACATCACCCAGTGTTTGCAGAACAAACAATGGTACCTTTTCAGCCAGTACCAGGCAGGCAGGGCAAGGGGCAGCCAAGCAATTCTGGGACTTACAGGAGTGTTAACATATTGCATTCATTCAGTGTGTCAAAAAATAGTTCAGCACTAAAAATGATGTGCTTTCATAGTGAAAACCCCTGGCTGGAAACCAGAGACAAAGCTCATAAGGCTTAAGGTCAAATAAGACTGTTCTTGGTGAGAAATAATCTTATTGAAGCATCCATTATTTCTGGAATTGTTATGCACACCTTTTGCATAAGGTGCACTATGCCAACCCATCAGTTCTACCTTTTCCAGCAGCAGGAAAATGCTGCTCAACCCTTAAATGTAAAAAAAAAAAAAGAAAAAGAAAAAGAAAAAGAATTAAGTGCATTTCATCTTTTCTATGTGTAGAAAAATCATCTCCTAACTTTTTTGGTAAGATATTATATTCTAGCTTAAAATTTACTTATGCTGCTTGGCACCCCAGGTTACTTAAGAACTTTTGATGCCAGTAAGGAAATCTGACTCTAGAAACCAGAGGGTGTGAAAATTGAGAACGAGTCTAATTTTCTAAACTTGTTTTTAGTGGAGAAATGTGGTAGACAGATGAACATATAAGAAACTACTTTTCTTGACCTTGGAAACAATAACTACTGACTGTTTATCTTCCGGATACTAACAAAGGCTAATCATTTTTGGAGAAGGGGAAAAAGAGTACAAATTTAAGAAGAAATTCTGGACGGAAAGGAAGGAGTATGTATGTGTTTAGAAAAGGTAATCCATTAGCTAAAAGGAAAAAGATTTTAAAATTTCCCCCAAAGCAAATGTATTTGACAGTCATCAAATCAGAGTACATTTATGTCGAGTTTAAGTACCAGTTTCCTCCTTTTATTCACTGGGTGTGTACCTGAGATGTCCTTCACACTCCTTAAAAAAAAAACAAAAAACCCACCTAGGCTCAACTGAATCTTTTGGACAGCAATCGGATGTCAATTTAAAGGGCTACAATAACTGGCATTTTTATTTCATCTCCAGACCAAGGAACCAATTTTTAATCAATCAGGTCCAACATAGAGCTTCCCTGGGAAAGCACTTTGTCTTTAAAATGCAGGTCTTTAAATTCCCTTAGCAAAAAAAGCACAAAGAATGAGTAAATTAATGCCATTTGACTGGAGTATAAAAGTTCAATTAACTAATGTTCTTTTGCAATGACCATAGAAGAATTAACATTACTATGCCCTTCTGAGAGTCGGCACAAATAAGTGAGAACTACTTTCAAAGGAACTGAAGTTATTTCAAGTGTCTTTGGAAACATAAAGGGACTCTGATGATGGTGATAGAAGCTGACAAGTCCAGCAATCTCGTATCACTGAAATAACCAGTACTTCATAAAGGCAATAATAGTAACTGAGTAGCAATCAGGAAAAGGAATAAGCTTAATTAAGTTATTAATGTTTGCCCATTAAAAAAACAAGAACCCACCTCACTGAACATAGTTTCTTAAGTATATACTCTCTACCATATGCAGCAGAATGCCAGGCTGAGCAAGAGATAGTTTAAAGAACACATGATCCCTACCCTCAGGGAGCATGATCCAGCAGGTAAATGACATGCAGAAAATGAATACATGGAAGATGGGCGGGGAACACTAAACAGTCAGTCCTACAACTACAGCACAGGGCAGAGTGATGCCTGTCAGTCAGCAGACTCTTATTAACCCCTTCTATATGCCAGATAGGTGCTAAGCATCGAGGACAAAAATAATGGTAAAAGGCAATCCCTGTTCTCAGGGAGCTCCCAGTCTAATGGGGGAGACAATATGCAAACAACTATGTTCAAACTAGGTAAATACAGGGTAAAGGGGGGAGCAGTCAGAGAACCAGGTAGACAGGATAAATCAGAATCCTGCCACACAGACAGCAGGAAGATAAAGGAGAGCCAGGATATGGGAGGTGAAGAAAGAGGAAAGAATAAAAAATGGGCACACTAAGGTTAGACACATAGAACAACGGACCAAAGGTGATCCCAAGGAAAGAAACAAAGTCAAGAAGAGGAGAAAGTTTTTGGAGGAATTCACCACCAAATGTTTTAGGGCCTACTATGTTGCCAGGAACTGTGGATACAAAGAAAGAAACTATCCCCACCCCTGCAGTTTTCATTCTAAGATCAGGTAGATTTGGGCCACTTTAAATTTGAGGTGACTATGACGAACATGCAGGAGAAGGTCCTGTAAAGGGGGCAGTTAAAGATTTAAAGTCTAAAGTTCAGGAGGGAGATGAGGCAAGGCTCCCAAGATATAGATTTGCCAACGATCTGCAGAGAATTGATGAAAAAGTGGAGGGCTTGAAAAGAAGAAAACTTCGCAACAATTTGACCTGAGACAGGGAACGGGTAAAGGGGGCAGAACTGAAGGGCAGGTGGAAGCCTAGGAAGTGAGCCAGTGAGTCCAGGTTCAGGAATAGCGTGAAAGGTCTAAAGTGTGCAGGGCTGTGGAATGGAGGTGACACAAAACCAACAGAAGTTAGGATTTCATCTCCACTTTAACAAGATGCTGTTTCTAAGGAACGCTGAACAAAATTATAGGATTTTAAAATGTGATTTTTTAAAAATACAAGAAAAATTCTGACAGTGAGCTACTACAAACCTAGCCCGCCACTTAATAAAGATGAGTTGGCTTCTGGGTTTAATCTGCCTATAACACTTAAGACTACATATGCATTATGCATACTGCATATTAAAAATCATCACATGCATTCAACCCCAGATTTTTAAAAAGCTAAAAGTTTCTCTCTGAACTACAACTGAGGTTACTGAAGGAAGTTGGCCACACAACCACTGCCCATCAATCTTCTCTTGCCTTTGCTTGCTCTTCCTCCTTATTCCCTCCTTCCAAACTCCTTCTCACAACCACTCCCACTTTCCAGCAGCTATCGAAAATCCTACCTCTCAGGATGTCAGCTGATCTAACTGCTTAGTCAGGAGAGGAAAAACCAGCCCCTCTCTTGCATCCTCCATGCCTCCTCTACGGTAGCACGGCAGCCATTTGCCTGCCCAGAAAAGTACCTCTCCTTAATGGGTATACATGTTATCATACACCCTCCCCAAAGTTCTGGCTAATAGTTCTTGCTCATCTTTTTGAAAGTAACTCCCCTCATTTTCTGTGTGAGCAGACACTACGGTTAAAGTGAACTCCCTACCCTCAACCATGCCCTGCCTCCCATGGCCAAGAAGAGATCCAGAGTGATTGCTTGTACCACCCTCGAAGCTTTCTCTCATCTTCAGCAAGTATACATATGGGAGTATGACAGGCTATACCCTTTGGAAAAGGAAGTGACAGATGTAGGAGGCCCCAGGTGCCACTCCTACTTTATCTCTTTTCTCACTATTACTGTAAAGGTACTTGGTTTTTCAACTGTTCCTTCACACCAAGGAGAACATGAAGTTATACATATCATTTGATTTTAAAAGCAGCTATAATGGAGAAAAAACTTTTAATAAACAAAGTCTTTTTACTATCTGGTTAAGATTGAAGCATTTTTTAACATCTAAACTTCAGAAATTAGATTTTTGGAAAATCAGAAATTGTTTGGATGTTTGATTTGCTAAAAATTTACTTAGCTGTATTTCAACTCACAAACCTGTGATATTTATGCTCTATAAATTATTTTACAATACATGAAAGGTTTTAACATTTCAAAGAAAACCACTTACAACGTCCACCCATTCCTCCCCACCAGCATCTTTTATAGGAAGAGCTCAGTTATTTATTGCAATATCCAGGTTGCAAAAGTGAGAAGAGGTTGCAATTTCCCCCAAAAGTCTTAGGAGTACTAGAAGACCAAGCAATTATTTCAAGCACACCAGGCAAAGATAGGAAATTTTAAGGGCTAAAGAAAGTCTGAATTTTGGTATGACATCAGTCTGAATTCAGTACTATCAAAAAATGTAAGATCACTGCTAAGGAATACACCACAAAAAGGGCCCCCCAAAAGGAGAACTCTGACAGAGTGTTGCTTTTATCTCTTTTCCTTTCTCTGGACAAGAATTAGTTACAAAATAACTTTGGAATCCTTGAAATGAGTATGAAGCTTTTGGAAAGCTCTGTGAAATACCACATCATGCACTGCACCCATCAGTTAATAGAAAAAAAGATTAATTTTCTCTTTATATCAATATTTCCTTGTCTTTCTGGGATATGAATCCCCCAGTCCCAATGCTTTCATAATCCAGTTTAATAATAGAGTTGAAGATCACTGATATTTATCCACCCTATATTATCACATTAAAGATTATAAAGTACAAATACTTCATGTTTTTGCAAAGTCTATTGAAGTGTGAAATAAAACAATCTGTTTTAAAAAATCATAAAGCATTGGGTCCAGAACTGTTTTTCATTCATAAGGGATTCCCAGGTAAAGACATTCCCTCTCTTAATAAGGTCAGAAACCTAATAGTCTTTAAGAGTTGCCTAGATAACTGAAAAGTTAAGTAAATGACTCGTCCAGGGTCACAGAGCCAGTATGGGGCTGGAATCCAGATCTCCTGGCTTACTAGACAGCTCTCTGTCCACTATACTTCTATTTTAAAAATATACCTCCAAAACCAACCTCCAAAAATAAGATTCAAAGCATTATATATATAATCCGCTTCTTCTGTTCTTTTGGCTATAAAGAAAGGCTGTTTGTCAAGTTCCAACAAACAGAAAATATTTTAAAAACATAAGACACACGCACACTCCCTTCAAAAGATCGTTTTACATAATACCAGAACTAGAAGGATCTTAGAGGTCATTCAGCATGCCAGTCAAATGGTGACCTACACAACTATCCATTCACCACCTCTAGTGTGCACAGCACTGGACAACATGCAAGGTCCTGGGAGAGATTTAGATAATGCTACAGTCCCTGTCTTTACAAAGTTTATTGTCTACACTGGTAAATAAAACACAGATGACTAAAATGAACGCTATTATTAAACATTCTCAATGTTACAATGGTAATCAGATGACTCCCAAATTTGTACCTTCAGAAGCCTTGACATTTCTTCTGAGCTATATATCCTTAACTCCCAAGTGCCCACAGATCATCTCTACCCACAGAGACCTCAAACTTAACATACCCCAAACCTGAACTATGTATTATTTCCCCCAAAATTTCTCCTCCTTTTGACGAGTGCACTCCATCTTCTAATCAATTAGTGGCTATGTCCCACAGCTGGAACCATCTCTTCAGCTTTAGGTCCTGGCTTTCCCCAAGTATCAGCTTAAGTCCCACCCCTCTGTAAGTTTCTCCCAGCCCTCCTGGATCTTAGTTCCAGTACCCCCAATTTATCCTGTATTTACTTAATTTGTACATAAAGGTTGCATGTTGTCTCTCCAACAAGGCAGGTACTTAATAAACTCACTAACTTCCATGTTCCACGTCCAAAACTAACAAGAGTTACCAAATCCTGTTCGGCTTGGCAGCATTCCCCTAGTACTATCATGAAGATCATGGGATCACATAGGTACAAAAAATATTTTTAGCAGCTCTTTTTGTGGTGGCAAAGAATTGGAAACTGAGGAGATGTTCATCAAAAGATATGGAATATAAATGTGATGAAATACGATAGTGCTGTAAGAAATGTTAAAGAGAATGGTTTCAGAAAAACTTGGAAAGATTTGTCTTCATAACACTCCCCTCTAAAATCCCTATGATCCAACCAAACCGGATCATCTTCACTCTGAGTATACCCTATTCTTAGGAGGCAGCTAGGCGGAGAGTACTGGGCCTGGAATCAAAAAGACCCAAGCTCACACTTGACTTCAAGCAACATACTTGCTGTCTGACCCTGTTTGCTTCAGCTTCTTCAACTATAAAATGAGATGAAATGAGGAAGTATCTAAAGCACATAGCAACAGGGCCGACACACAGTAGGGGCTTTATAAGTGATAACTATTATTATGGTTGTTTTCTGTCTCTATCCCCTACGCCTACAATATCCTCCCCCACCCCCCCAGTTTGGGTTTATGCTTTAAAGCAGTGGTTCTCAACCTGTGGGTTATGTTAAATTTGTAACAATGAAAATACATCCTGCCTATCAGGTATTTACATTACGATTCATAACAAAATTACAGTTATGAAGTAGCAATGAAAATAATTTTATGGTTGGGGGTCACCACAACATGAGGAACTGTATTAAAGGGTCACAGTTATTAGGAAGGTTGAGAACCACTGCTTTAAAGTCTAATTCACATACTACCAACATAGAAGAGTCCTTCTTTGATCTCATCCTAGCTCTTCTCCCAACTATCACAGGTGACAGCCCCTCCTCTGAACCCCACTTTGTTTTGCTATACAATACTGTGGATTTTAAATTATATCTGTGTCTTAACCTCCCTAACCCACCTCCAGCCTGCAAGGCCTTTAAAACCACCTCCAATCCTAGTACGGTTCTCTGTACACAGCGAGCATTTAATGCTAATTAGTTCATTACAAAGATAATACGTGAGTTTATTTCATACCTTATCTGAATCAATACCAACTACTAACTCGGGGTGCAAGTTCATTCAGGTTAGGCATAATTCACAATTCCCCCTCTCTTTTCAACTACCCTACCTGAAACAAAATTTTGTAATTTAGAAAATGGTAACAAGTTTTCTCCTATTTCATTTCAAGCTAATTTTATATATAATAACTTCAATCATAGGTGCATTTTATTGATTACTGGGCTTTGTACAAGTATCACTACATCCTTAATAAGGCTAAGATGAGAGCCCCATTTTACAGATAGGGACATGGGATTTGAAATGTTCACTGTCACACAGCCTCTAGGCAATGTCAGACTTAGTATCAAGGCTCATATTACCACTGAATTTTAGAGCTAAAAGGGGGTACCGCAGTTTTATATTTGTATCACCAGCTCCTAACACAGAGCCTAATACATAGCAGGCATTTAAGGAATAACGTGGGGATTAACTGATCATGCAGTATGACTGTCTTATCTTATAGATGAGGAAACTGTAGTGTGGAGTGGTGAAGTGAATTGCTCCTGGTCACACAACTAATGGCTACGTAAGGATTTAAAAATAGGTTTTGACTCCCAACTCCCAGGTCATGGTTTCGTCCATCTCTTTACCCAAATTCAATACTCCTAAAAGATCACGGCAAATTAATTACAAAGAAAAGGTTTATCATGCTACACAGACTGTTTTCATAGAGTAAAATTCATTTTAAAATCCTGGTTGATTCAACAGGTGAATGGGGTGGGGGGGCAGGCATTCATTTGCTCAAATTGCTGTTCCTGTATCTGACATTTGTTGTATGTTGGCCTTCTTTTCTTCATCACAGAAACACACTTGCTGAAGTTATGAAGCCACATGTGGATATGGGAGTCAAAATAAAGAAACCAGAGTCCAAAAGAATGATGTTTTACGAAAAACAGAAGTTATCTCCCTGCAACAGTGTTTATCTATAAGCATTTTCTTATTTTGAGTCAACAACTTTCAAACGTAGTATTTTTTGCTACTGAAGAAATTCTGTTTAGTTATTATACCTAACATTTACTAGCATTCTACATAAAAGAAAACACATCTCTAGCTAGGTGGCACAGTGGATAGAGTGCCAGGCCTAGAGTCAGGAAGACTCATCTTCCCGAGTTCAAATCTGGCCTCAGACACTAGCTGTATAATCCTGGGGCAAGTAACTTAACCCTGTTTGCCTCAGTTTCCTCATCTGTAAAATGAACTGGAGAAGGAAATGGCAAACCACTCTAGTATCTTTGCAAAGAAAACCCTAAACAGGGTCCTAAAGAGTCAGTTGAACAAACCAACAGGATTTTACATTTGTTGCTATTAAGTTTCATGAATGGCATTCTGGGAAGCTAAGTGGAAAATGTAGGTAATATTTAAAAAATCAATAAAAATTATTTTTTAAAAATAAAGATGAAAAATTCTTATTTGATTTAGCCCAAGGTTCTAATCATTCTCTTCTTTAATCCAAACTAATATTAGTAGTTCCTCTCAATTTTGTTATCTGCATATTTGAAAATCACACCTTCTATGTCCCCTATCCGTCATTAATAAGAATGTTAAATGCATATTTTTTTAAACTTTTCAACCTCATCTCTCCAAGATAAAGATGTTAGAGAAAGAATGTGTTAAATGAAACTCCTCCTTCCATCAGAATGAAGTCAATTCTCAATTATCTGACTGCGGACAAATCATAGCATATTTTTAATCCCAATCTAAAGCACCCCATGCTTTTTCCTCTCCATGCTCAGGAACAGATATAAATTTACTTTAACCTATGCAAAACAAAATTAAGGTAAATCAGTTGCCAAAAAAAAAGTATAAAACATATTTAAAGTATAACTAAATTCTACAGTACTAAATATAGGAAATGTACATTTGATTCATTCAAAACTTTGCCAAAACTAGAAAACTGTCCCTTTGTCCAAGGTCAGTACTGATTTATGCTCAATTTCACTACCTGGGGTTAACACAACAGAAGAGGAATGGTGAATTAGACTTAAGATTTATCATTTTCTTGTAGCTCTGGCACAGCATATCACCAGATGAAGGAACAAGCAAAAGTTAATTAGTCTGGAGCAAACAAAAAGCATTTTAAAAAATGAAGAATCTTAATGAATAACACATGAAAAGACAGTTTTTTCTTCTTTCTAAAAAAAAAAAGAGGGAAGGTTTGAGAATTTTGTTCTATTCAGTTAACATACTTTGAGTCGCCACTATGTGGAAGGGTACCTAGATGCCCTGTCACAGAGAAAATAAAGATGAGCAAAGCAATCCCTGCCCTAAAGAAGCGTACAATTTAGAAAAGGGAGGATGAGGGAGAGATATATTTATTACATGCAATCTACACTGCCAGAAGTGCAAACAGGAGTTTAAAGCAGGAAGAGATCACATACCCCAAAAAAGTTTAGGGTTTGGAATGACTCTTCCAGATCATCCAGCCTCATTTTACAGATGAAAAAACTAAAGCTCAGAGAAATTCAGTGAAATGCCCAAGGTCACAAAGCTGAATTGTAAACAAGGAAGAACTCGGGAAGGCTTCATAAAGGAGTTAACATCTAAGACAAGACAAGAACGATGTGATAATTGAATGAGGGGGATGGCAATGATAATGGGTGAAGGTTATGAGCAGAATGAGGACACCCATTTCCAGGTAGAGTGAGCAGTATGAGCAGGTAGGAAAGCACTAGGCATGTCTAAGGAGTATTAAGTAGGTCAAGCTGGCTGGGGTATAAAACACATGTTGAAGAGTAACTGGTAATAAAGTTAGAAAGGCAGATTATGACCAGACTACAGAGAGCCTGGGATGTCTGGAGGAAGGGTTTAAAGATTCAATAAGTAATAGCAAAATCATTCAAGAAAGGTTTTCCATAGAAGAAAGTAACATGATTCAAGCTGTACTTTAGGAAGATTAATCTGGCTACACTTAGCATGAGGAATGCAAAGGAATGGATTAATGTAATATTCCAGAGGTAGAACCAAAGAAGAGGGGGAGAGGAAAAGAAAGAGACACAGATAAATAAGAGTTCAAGCACAGATAACTGGGTGACTGTTAAAGAGTTAGAAAGCAGTTAGGAGAATCAGTTTTTCTTTGGTGGGAGGAGGGGGAATGAAGAGTTGGGTTTTAGACAAGACGAGTTCGAGGCTGCCACAGGACAGCCTGGTGAAGACATCAAGCACGTGGTTGGACAAACATTGTAAGAGCTTAGGAAGAAAGGTCAGAGCTGCATACAATTTTGAAGACCTCTGCAAACATAGCAGAAACCCTGTGAATATACAAGATCAGTTTGGGGATCTGGAGCAGAAACAATTCTTGGGGGTGCTTTTTTTTTTTAAGAGCAGTCAAGAAGAGAATCCATAAAAGGACAAAGAGGAATAGCCAAAGAGGTAGGACTCTATTGTCACAGAAGTCAAGAGAATAGTTAAAAGGCAGCCGAGTGTATCAGAACAATTACTGGTTTTGGAGTCACTTTACCTTTCTGTAAATGGAAGGCACTGGACCGGACGACCTCTTAGTTCTCTTCCAGCTCTAAATCCCATGAAGGAGAGGATGGGCAACTGTGTCAAATGCCCAAAAAACTGCAGAACTTAGAAGAGGATGAAGAATGGAAAATAAGCTGGTCTAATCATTTAGGAGGTCACTAAGGACCAGCTGAAAAGTTTCATTAGAGGACGGGGATTGAAAGATAAACTGTTAAGGAATAAGTGGGTAAAGAAAAAGTAGAGACAGGGAATACAGATAACTAGAAGCTCTGGTCCTAATTCAAGATAGAGGAAGAAAAAGTGGGTAGAGAAAAAGAAACCGGAGAGAGGAGAGAGGGATTCATTGTAAATGAAATCAAGAATCAAGGTCCAGGGGGTAAACCTTGATCAGGAGGAGGGACAGTTCTTTCTCCAAAAACAAAAGCAAAGAAGAGAAGGGCAAAAATACAAAAGATAAATTTGAGACAGATGGGAAGATAAGGAGTGCACATTGTCGTACCTCCTCAGGAATCCGTGGAGGAAAATCAAGGAGGGGAAGGTAGCTAAGAGCCAAAGGGAAAGGAGTAGAATACCCACTGTGCCACAGGAAACCACAAAGAGCTCAATGAAAGTATTACTAACTACAACTGAAATCAGACAGCAAGAATTTAGAGTAGACCCAATCAGCACATTTTCAAGGACTCTCCCTAACAAGGAAGTTCCAGAGACAAACAGCAAACAGCAGGAAGAGGTACCTGGAATTGGATTTGCAAGACAGGGTAAGTCAAGGGGGGAAGGGGCAGATTCTAAGATGTTAAGTTAAGATAATGTTGAAATGGCTTGGTCATATGGGGTCTGGGCTGAATAGAAGGGCAAATGAAATTACATGAGCAGCATCCAAATGCAAAGAACAAATGTAGTTTTTGCGGCAAGCAACAGAGAGGCTCCTCTACAATTCTGCCTCAAAGTTAGAACCATAGGGAAGAGGAAGGAGGAAAGAAAATGAGAGAGAGAGAGAGAGAGAGAGAGAGAGAGAGAGAGAGAGAGAGAGAGAGAGAGAGAGAGAGGGAGGGGAAGGCAACAAATGGGCCAAAAATGAAGCTGGGCAGATCCTAGTTACCAAGCCAAGGTTCCTGGCATGTCATAAAAACAAGGATAGGTTGAGAATTGGGCTATAAGATCATCAGACAAAGAATCAATTATTTATAAGCTAATATCTAGTCATCCAAGGGTCCTTGTTTCTGATGCCCATTCTTTAAAGCATTCTGCCACTCAACAAAAGGTGAGATGAAGAAAGAAAAAATGAAAATCAAATTAAAAATTTTTTTTAGAAAGCTTGGTGGCAGTAGAGGCTAAAATGAGTTTTGGAGATTTCCAATGAATTTCAAATCTACAGACTACTGAATGCTGTGTCAAGTTACCTGCAGGAAAAGTGAGTCATCTCAACATTTGGACCTGGCAGGCTACAATGGTCAGAGGCAGCAGCCTCAAGCCTTCAAAGTCTAGGTAAGAGCAACTAAGAAAAGTATTTAATTCAGTAACTGCTTTTATTCTGTCTTCAGAAAACCTACCTATAGCCACACTTCCTAGGATTAAAATATCTTCAGAGAAAAGGGAGAAAATTAGTTAAAAATTGATTAATTTAAAAAAATCAATTAAACATGGCCCTAAGCTTTCAAGTACAAATACCTCTATGCAAAAGACTATGATTTACTAAAAAAGTTAAACTGCCTGAACTTACACACCTATTGCCTCATCTGAAGCTCATGGTGAGCCAACTAGAACAGGCATTAGACAGATGAAGACTTGCTCGGATACAAGGCCAGGCTAAGACTTTCCTGTTGCCCACTCAATCCAATTGTCTTTCTACTTTGCTATTCTATCACTAAAACTGACCACATTCACAAGTGCTGAAAAGAGATGGCCCATCAGCTGAGGAATGGTTGAACAAATATTGTGTATATGTATAACAGAATACCTTTGTGCTATAAAAAAAAAATAAGGGAATGATTTCAGAGAGAAACCTGGGAAGAGTTGCCCTAACTGAAGCATAAAAAAGGGAGTAGAATCAGAAGGAAAATAATAAAAGCACTCAGAAGACAAACTGGAAAGTCTTAAGGACTCTGATCAAGCTCAATTCCATGAGCAAGCCTTCCAGAGGACCGTTGATAAAGCAAGACTTCCCTTGATCAAGAGATGATGGACTCAGGTTATAGACTGAGACATGGCCAATGTGGGGATCAGGGAATTTTCTTTGCTTGATTATGTCTATGTATTGCAAAGGTTTGTTTTTTTTTCATTTATTTTTCCCCAAAGGGGAGAGGAGTAGGGAGAAAAAAAGATTTTTGTTAATTAAAAAAAACAAATGTCTTAACTAAATATATGGTCTTGAAGAAAGAGGGAATATACTGGTTATTTATTAATCATTTCAAAATAATCCTTGGGAACAATCCTATTGGAAAAAGGAATTGATTGGGAAATGGGCTGGGTACCCAGGAGCCACCCCGCCACCCCTAGGAGACATAACACAGTGGCAGGAAAGTGGTCCACTGACAACCTCCTTCCTATAGTTTCCAGGAAGACAGGATGTCCTCTCTTTCCTGCTGCTCTTTACAAGGATCCTTCCACAAGCTAAACAAGAAAACAGACACTTTTTTAAGAGTTCCTAATTTTGATAGTCAGGACAAGTAAAGAATTAGAATACAGGCCTAAGAACAAGAAGAGAAATTTTTAGTTGTTCCAATTATCTCTGTTGTAAGACCCTGGGCAAACCACTTAACTTCTGTAAAAGTCACTGATCTCTGAAATGGGAAGTGAGGAAGGGAAGATTAAATGACCTCTAATATTCACTATTGCTAAAAGTTGTATTTCATTCAACAAAAACTGATTAAAAGTATTATGCAAATGTAGGTTACCAATGAAATTCTCTATTTCCTTGCTACTAATTTCCAAAGCATTCCTACTACTGTTATTATAGGTAACAAGTTGACAAACCCAAATATTAGGGTTTAATTTTTAAGCATAAAATAAAATTAATGTTTTTAACACCTTAACAACATTGGGCACACAGCAAAACCATTTCCCTTCTCCGAATTCTTCTATGGGCACACAGCAAAACCATTTCCCTTCTCCAAATTCTTCTAACTCCAATAGCTTTCAGTTCCTCAGATTTTAAGGGATTATAATTTCCTTTGTAATGGAACTCTGGAAGCCTTAGTAATTTTTTTCAAGAAATAGCCTAAAACTTAAAACTCACACATAGAAACCAGAGATAATTCACCTGATATTAATCAAAATTAAAGGATGAATAATCCATTCCTTCCTTTTGATTAATGTGCCTCCCATTCTATGTCAGAAAGACCAACAGGATAGGACTTTATGCCAGATAATTTCATCATCTCCTTGGCCTTTCTGATGAAAATGTGCTGCCCACACTTTATGGGTACTTGTACATTGCATCAACAAGAAAAATTAAAGCCAAAAATAAACAAATAAAAAAAATGAAGGCCCTCTTATTGTCCCTTACTAACTCCTAAGCCCTGTGCAGGTCCTCTGACCACACTATGCTTATTCCTAAATCCTCACTCTAGCTGCTCCTACATTCCTCCAAACCAAATCTGACCCATATTGACTTGTGGGCTGATAAACATTTATTAAGTGCTTGCGTCGTGTCAGGCACTGGGGATACAAAAAGAGGTAAGGCAGTTCCTGTTCTTCAGAACTTCACGATCCGATGGGGTAAAGGGGGAAATAATAAGCCAACATTTTTATTTACTTAACAATTTTTATTTATCAATAAAAAAGAGAAAATAGTAAAAAGAGGGGAAGACGTTAGAATTAAGGTTTGGGAAAAGCTTCCTGTAAAATGGGATTCTTTACTTAGAGATTTGAAGGAAGCCAGGGAGATAAATAGGGTAGAGATGAAGAGGGAGAGCATTCCAGGTATGGGAGACAGCCAGAAAAAATCCCCAAAGTTGAGAGATGGAATGTGAGATGGAGCGTCTGGTTTATGGAAGAGCTAGGAAGCCAGTATTACTGAAGAATACGTGGTGGGGAGGAAGGTGTAAGAAGACTAGAAATGGTAAGAAGGGGTTAGGCTAAGGTACTTTGAAAAACAGAAAATTTTGCATTGGATCTTGGAAGCCACAGGAGCTTACTGAGTAGGGGGGTGACATGATGGGACCTACACTTTAGGAAAATCACCTTGGTAGCTGAATGGAGAATGGACTGGAGGAGGAAGAGACCTGAAGCAGGAGAGCCTTCCAACAGGCTATTGCAATAATGTGGGCTTGAGGCAAAGAGGACCTGAACCAGATGGTGGCAGTGTCAGAGAGAAGGGGGCAAATGAAGGATGTTGCAAAGGCCTTGGCAACACACTGAACTGGTGGGAAGAGACAGTGAGAGGATTCTAGGATGAAGTTTGTGAGCCTATGAGACTGGGAGGATGGGAGTGCCACTTTGAACAATAATTCATGGAGGGAGGAAAATTTAGGGAGAAAGATAATGATTTTAAGTTTTCTTCCTTTTCTCTGCTCAGGGAGAGATACCATAACTATTTGTTGAATGAATCCATTTGTGAATTGTTCCCATGGTAAAAAATGATAAAACTATTTTAAAGTGACAAAAAGGGACTTAGTTCTCACCCTCCATGAGCTTCTTGGCACAAGGGTATGACAATTATTTTAATAATTTACCAAATGTCATTGGCCCAACCATTTTGGAAATCTATTGCAATTATGCAAAGAAAGTGACTAAAATGTTCACACCCTCTGATCCAGAGATTTCAGTGCTAGGCATATTACCCTCTCTCTTCCTCGCCCCTAAAGA
>CM053580.1:453311870-453360049 GCA_028627135.1 Pseudochirops cupreus
AGTCTTGAAGCCCAGACTCTAGGCATTCCACTAACCACAATGGACCTCCTGAAGACCAAGGTGTTACCACTTCCAGGATCTTATTTACTGTAAAGGTAACAGTAAGAGAAATGAGATCTATGACTTTCTAACCATTAGTAATCTGACCAATCCCTAGTGCAGCACATACCACCCCCACTTTTTGTTCTAAAAAAATGCCCACAATTTGCCTATTTTTCAGAACAGAGTTAACTGAGGAACAGACCTGTCCAACATCTTCATTCAAATCTACATGGAGATCTTGGGGGGATGTGGGAGGGGGAGTGACCCATTCCTGTTCTCAGTGCTTATTACAGCAACAAGATCAAACATGTTAGTACACTTAATCTCCAGCAGAGCATCCATTTTCTAAGAGTAAGGCAGTTTCAACAGCATGTGTCACAACACCACACTTTTTAGCAATTTTGGGAAGGACTTTTGGGGAAAAGGACAACTTACCTTAAGCAAGCAAACTTTGACCTTTCTTTCATCTGCACTATCACTATCACTGTATTCTTTGGAAACCTGGCTCAACGGCTTTATAATAATGATTCTCACCATCCTATTAGTTTGTCTCATAACTTCTATTCCAAATTTTTCTGTATTTTTAAGCTTCAACAATATACATTCCAAGGATGTCTTGGGTACTTTGTATAGGAGTCAGTCAAGTCACTGGCCCTGAAAAGGGTTTATTTCAACTCTGCCATAGTCAAAGTGACTTGCCCTCAGTCACAGAGCTGGTAAACGGCAGGCTGCAGTTACTGCCTGCATAACAAGTAACTGAGCGTCCTTGGGCCTCAGATTCCCTAACTGTAAAATGAGGGGCTGGACCACATGTCCTCTGAGGGTCTTTCCCATTCTGTCTATGCCCCAATGACTCCAAATCCAGTACTTATTCCACTAGCAAGTAAAGGATACCATCACACCAAAAAACAAAAAATTAAAAGCAAAACACAACACAAAACAAATTAACAAACAACCCAGAGCAGTCAATACCTTGAAATTTGACCAGGTTCATACTTTTCTCAACTTCCTTTGCCAATACTGATGAGTACCTTATAGGCTTAAGAGAGCCCCTATATGGCAATGGAATGTTAAGTGACTTGTCCAAAAATCCCATAGCCAGTACTGAGTCAATGGCAGATGCTGAACCCTGTCAGAGACCAGAGCTCTAGGCCACACTGGTTCATATCCACTTTAATATGTTAAAAAAGTAGTAAAAGTCAGTGGCAAAATATACTTTGAGAAATTTTTAAAATTAGCCAATAAAATTTTTTTAGCATCACTATCCCCCACTAATAAGCTAAGGATGTGTCTAAAGTACAGAGGAGTTTTTGTGAGGAGTCATTGCTCCTCACAAAATAGGGTCCATGTTGTGGGTCATAATTCATACAACATGGTTTTTCTGGCACTTTAACTATCTCATAGGGTCCCAAATCAGACCCTCCCCTAACTTAAAAAAAGTTCCAGAATGGCAGGGTCAGGTGAGAACTACGTTTGCTGCAATGTTAAATAAGAACATTCCAGGACAACGTCAACACCAGTGTAGCACTTCAATATTTAATGGAGGTGGGGGAATCTAATTACCTAAAAATCTGTTCAAAGAATTCTCTTTTCATAGCGCCATCTTATTGAGCTACATAGTGGGGTGGGGGTGGGGAAGAAAAGAACAGGGTTAAAATGAGTGATTGGTTTTGCCCAAGTTTCTTGATTTGACTCTTCAAGTATACATTCAAAATAGAATACAATCTGATACTCCTAAGTTCTAGCTTATACTTTCTTGTGTAATTCATGTCCCAAGTTTTCTATCTATATAAAAATGGTTTTTATATGGAAATGGAACTAATTGCTTTGTCCCCAACTTGGACAAAACCTAATACTATCTGGGGTCCAAATGAAAGATGAGATTTACCTGAGTCAGGTGATCCCATATAACACAGGTCACTCACCTGGGCATGCTTCAAGCTCATCTGAGATTAAGGTGAGTCATCAAAGTCTAAGAAGCAATATTACCCCAACCAGATCAAGAGGTATCACTAAAACTTCTTCCTGAGACCACCTAAGGGTTTCCTTACATTTAATAGGAAGTAATTACTCAACTTCACTGGGGATGACTAAACTATCTCACTTTTGTCTTTGTATCACCAACTGATTGCAAACATGTAGAGAATTCTGAAAATTTCATGCTTTCTAAATGAAAGCCAAATACATTTAAAACATAATTCACCTGGGTAAAGAGCTGGGGATAGCATAGATCATAGAATCATAGCTTTAGACTGGAAGAGGCTTTAGAGGTCTTTCAGATTCATCCCCTTTATTTTACAGATGAGGAAACTGAGGCACAGAGAGGTTAAGTGACCTATCTAGGGTCACACTGCTAGTGACAAAAACAGAATTCAAATCTAGGTCTAGGTCTTACAGACTCCAAATCCCATACTCTCTATCCACTCACTTTTACCTTCACCACACAATTTCTAAATGAGTCTCTTCCCATCAGTGCTGTATCTTTGAAGACACTATTATACTACTTTACTTGGACCTGCACAGCAATCATCTTCCCAGAAGCTAAGCTACCCATCACACAGAACAATCTTTATTAAAGCCCCTCCTGCACTCTAAGCACCGTGCTAAGTGCTAGGGTTACAAAGGGGAAAAACAAAAATCCAAAATCTCTACCCTCAAGAAGCTTAATTTTATGAGAGGGAAGTGGATTCACCACTGGGTGCAGTGAAAATTGCAGTTTGCTTGGTCAGAGGGCTTGGGCTCCTTTTCCAACTCTGACTGCATGCTGTATGACTGGGATTATTTACTTATCTGTAAACTGGGGATAATAATACTTACAACCACCTATTCCATAGGGTTGTTTTGAGGAAAGTACTTTGCAAACCGTACTTTGCAAACCATAAAACACTGTGCAAATACGAGAATTATGTCTGACACTCAAAGGCAGATATCCATTGGTTTAGCTTGTTACAAATAAAGCAAGCTCTCCAATATTCAAAAGGATCTGTGATCTTGTCAGTGTTGGGCATCACAACTTAGAATTCTGCCTGCCCATCCTGTGGGACTCTTGTCAGTGTCCTCCCCCATAAGAAGTGGAGATCCTTCCTTCCTCCTGACCTCACAAGGATAACCAAGGGAGCACATGAACTGGCTACTGGTGATGCCTTGCCTCACACAGTGACAGAAATGGGGGAAAAAAATTTTTCTTTAAATAAATAAATAAATATAGATAATAAAAACAAAAATAATAAATAAATAAATTTCTTTAAATAAAGTAAAGTAAAACCAAAGAAAGAATGTGAGAATGTTAAAGGTTAAGACTCTAATGTAATGGAAAGAAGACTGGAATTTGGGGGTCCGCTGACCTGGCCAACTTTCATTTTACTTCTGCCACTCAAAAACTTTTTATGCCCAGATTTAACTTCTCTCAGCCTCAGTTTCTTCACTTGTCAAATGATGGACTACAGGAAATCTATTGTCCTTGATGTGCTAAGGCCATGATTTGTTTGCAACGGCAGAATTCTTTTTCAATTGGGGTAATTACAGAGTAAATACAAAAAATCTTCAGGATAATTTGGCCAAAAAACTTGTTTATTGATTATGTAGAAAATTACCTTAACCTTCTGCTTCACAAATGCTTTGAAACACTCGCAAGCCACCATAGGCTAAGCTTGCTGAATGCTGATCAAGCCCCTAACATGCTAAAACTGGTTTTATACTTCACCTGAAAATTATTCAAAATAAGAATTTTATATGGTTATTTGTGCAACTTAGGTTCTATCTACAGGTAACAAATACTTCATTTCCTCTCCCATAAATGAGTTATGTTACCCTATAATCAACCTTAGATTTATGATCAAAAGTGACCATAAGACTAATTTTCAAAACCTTAAGTTAAAGTCAATCAAAATGATAAAAGAGTTCTAACACATGAAATAGGCCCCCAGCAGGGACTAAATACACTATACCATACTGGGCAATCAGTGGGTGATGATGAGAACCAAGAACTGGGGGGAAATTTGCCCACATTCAAGAACAAGTTATGATTATTGAACCTACAACTTAATGTCAATGTTTGAGCTGTTTGATAATTTTTCATAATTAAGGATAATGGATAATTTTCTATTACAAAGGAGAATGGAATTATAAAATCCCTAAAAAAGCTTCTTGAATATCAAATGATTCTCAAAATCATCTTTTTGAGGACTTGAATATAAACTGAATCAGAAGCACATGCTTAAAGCTTCCCTTGTGTTATAGTTTACAATATTAAAAGAAAAAAAAATCATCAAATTAGTTTTAATCAAATCTCAAATTAGTTTTAATCAAACCATGAAATCTGTCTGAGGCAGGCAGTATGTATTGTTAAAGACACTGCTGATGCAGTAAGGAGCACATAAAAATTAGAGCTTTTGAAAAGGGGCTTGTTTATCGTCTTTATATCCTCAATGCCTAGTACAGTGCCTGACATATAGTCAATAATTAGTAAATTGATTTTGATTGACAAGATACTGCTTTGAAAAACTTAATATTATAAGCTGAGAAAAGTTGCTTTACCATTCAGTGTCTGTTTTCTTATCTGTAAAGAATAATACTTCCACCACCTCTATTAAAGGGTTGTCGTGCCATTTACAAATGAGTTATTACAACTCTTAAACATGGCTGAGTATATTTACTCTGAAATCTAATCATATCCATAAACCACGGGCATTATTTATGCAGCCAAATTCCCACCCACCCCCCACCCCTAGGCCAGAAGAATGACTTGTTTAGAATTCCCTTTTCCACATCAGTACAAAATTGATGTAGTTTTCCTTAAGCAGTTAAGTTTTCTATACCAGAAAATTACTTTTCAATGTAATTGTAGCTAGTTGCAGACTGCTGAGCCCAACCTATAGTTAATGGCTGAATAATGAATAAAATAAGTTAATGTTAGCAACATATCCTCAGATTTATCTTTACGGTTCCTTACAATTCAAGCAGTATAAGAAAATTTATTTCATACCATATACCATACATAACTATTACATACATTTAACTATCCACTATCACTTTAAACCACATTTCCTACTCTAATTGACCCAAACTTAAGAAAATGACATAAAAACCTGAACAAAAAAAGTTTAATTTGGAACAACTGCTTGTATTCAAGAGATTCAGCATAAAATCCTTTAAGAAATTCCACCTGGAATCTTAAGAGAACTCAATTTATAAAAATTATCTACATCCACTTAGATTATATAATGAGTAAAATAAGGCATATGCCAGTAGTTTTGCTGAATATTTTTAAAAATCCAGACAGTGAACTAAGCAGAAAGAAGTCAAATTGTGTGCAGGTCAAGACTCCTATTAACTCCTACCATTAGTGAAATAAAACTGTAAGCATAGCAAATAGGCATACACACTGGAAGCTATGAAATGCACTGCCTTTGATCTGCTTGCCCATCTCTCCCAATTTATGTAAACTTCAAACAGAGAGCAATGAAACATGGCTCTAATTAGGAAAGACCATAGTGTGACAACTCTCAAGGTAATTAGACACAGTGTAAAATTTTCCTTTTTAATTAAAAAAAAATCCCATCTAGTAAAACACTTATTCTAACCTTTCTATAATTTTCTATAAATGAAATCACAGGTCCAATTTAAAACTCCTTTATCAACATCTAGACAGATATATAGCCTCCTAATGTTTAAATCCAATCAGATAATGACTTCTGAGCCACATTTACATCTTTCACACATAACCTGCAGCTCCATCAAGCCCTCTACTAAAAGAACGTTATGTTATTCTATATTTTACAGATCAAGTAGCAGTCATCATGAGGTTCTCAGATTGGTTAATGGAATAGCTTTAAACTTGTCTATCACTGGTTTGAATAAATATGAAAAAGCTGCCGCTTCTAGCATGACTTGCTAAAACAAATGTTTTTATTTTTTATAAGCATTATTATTTTTTTTAAAGTAACTCTTAAATAAGAGCCATGGCAGCAGTTCAGTCTAGAAAAATCAAATTTCTACACAACAGGCCTGTGGCAAGTGGCATACCACCAATTATAGGTGGGGATGGACTCCTACTTTCTACCAGGTACCCATCTCCAGAGTGGTAGGATGGATTTGCAGACAGAAAATCTAGGGTTCAAATGACACCTCTCGAAGAATTAACTGTGGGAAAATGGGTGAGCTTGAGCTTCTTCATCTATAAAATGTAGGTAATGACCTTTAGTAATAACAGCTATGTTCATATAGCATCTACAATGTTCCAGACACTGTGCTAAGTGCTTTACATAAGTGCTATCACATTTGATCCTCACAACAATCCTGAAGAGTTATTATTAGGCCCACTTTATAGATGAGGCAAACAGAACTTAAGTGAGTTGCCTGGTGTCATAACAGCTAGTATGAAGCTCCATTTGAACTCAAGTCTTCTAAGACTCCAGGCCCAGTGTTCTTTCCACTGTGCCACCTAGCTGCCTACTTCTCTTAGTCTTAGTGAGGCTCAATTAATATAAAACATATAAATGTTACTTATTCACATCCCATCCCACCCCACATCCACTTCCTTCTCATCTTCCTCCTCTTCCCCCCTTTTTCCCTTTCCTTCCTTTTCTTCCCTTTCTCCTGGGAACTCAAAGGCTTAAAAAAATTGTTCATCCTTGCTATATTCTAACTTCCAGATGTCTAAATATATTACATGCAAAACAAGGAAGTGAGATGCTAAATACAGTATCTGTAAATTTAAGAAAAAAAACCTCACCTGTGGCCTACCTTTTGGAATGTTAGGTCACATACCGACTCCCCATTTTCTCAAAATAAAATACCTAAGTGAGTCTCTCATTAGCAACTGCCTGCCAAAATTATGTTTGTGCTCCAGCATTCAATTAATGAGGAATATTGGAGTTCCCCCAATTTGGACCAGAAAACACTAGGGGCAGCTTTTGCTTAAGGAAAGAGACAAATGGATAGCTGAAAAGCTTCCTGAATGGGACTGAACACACACACACACACACACACACACACACACACACACACACACACACCCTATCTACATACAGATATCAAGGTACTTCTTTCAAATATACTATACTCTTGTGTTTTACACTGATTATTAAAAAAAAAAGTGATGGGGAAGACTGAAGTTAAAAAAGAAATGGCCTACATCTAATACAACTATAGAATGACTTTTAAAAGAAGTTAAAGTCACTAGAAAAGTTTTAATCCCTAGGTTTCATGAACTCTGCTATCAAAGCTGATTTTCTCAAAAGTCTGTGTACAGTCTACAGCACTAGGAGTCAAGGTTAAAACCGGGCCAGGGCTCAGAACCCTGGTTCTGACTGACCTTGGACACACTTGTAAAATGCTGGTGGCCCTACCTTGGAGTGGTACTGAGAATATATTAGAATATGTGTTAAAAGGGCTCATCAAAATGAAAGGGGCCTATGATAGGATTACTTTACTGAATCTTCCCAGTACATTCTAGTGAGTGATCAAATTAAAAAGGAATCCTTTTAAAGAACTACACCGTTTAACAGCTTTTCTATTCCATTGTAAAAAGTCATGGAATACTAAACAAACTATGATGAAAACATAAATACACAGCAGTGAATAAGGGCTTTATCTGGTTACCCCTCCTGTGATTTTTTCTCAGGGTGCTCAAAAGTCTGACAATGCCTTTGGGGAGGAGGGGGTGTTTCAATCTACTTTCTCCACCCCTATCAGTACCACCCACCCACGAAAGTAGTCTGCTAGTGAATCCTTCCAGAAATATTCAGCTACCCAAGTCTCTAGGCCTTCAAATTCTCCCAGCATTACTGGTTTGAATCACACAGAACAAACAGTCTCCACCCAATTCCTACTTCTTTTGTCTGAAGCACCTATTCACTGGGAACCACCTTGATTGATTACCCAGCATAGAGAAGTAGCATCAAAAACACGATTTACCAAAATGAAGGTTGCCAAGGGGAACGGATTTATTTTCTCTCTCCATCTCATTCTCTAGGACCAACACGAGAACTCAAAGACAGTGGGGAAGTAAATATAAACTCCCAAGAATGAGTGACTAGAAGAAAAATATTTACAAGCCAAAGGTAACCTAAAATGAAAGGGATGCACTCTATTGTATTAACCTACACCTATTGGATTGCAAATATAAAAGAAAGCATTCCCACCAGAAATTCTCAGACTAGGAACACCTTGAGGGCAGGTACTGCTCTCAAGCTGGTCTTTGTATCCCTAGCCTAGGTAACATAACTTGATTCACTCCCCCTTCAGCAGTTATGAAAATAAGAACCAGAGAATTTTCCTCTCACAGTGGGGGGAAGGGGAAGGAAACTGATAGAACTGTTTTTCTTCGAAAAGCTAAATCATGTCTCTCTCTTCTTCAGAAATTGTTCCCTTTGATTTGTGGGAGATTTTTCCACAAGGAGAAATTTCTATAGGTGTAGAAAAAAAATCTAGTCTCTTCTTTTGTATTAAGTCCTAACACTCTAAGATCAATATAAATCAGCTCTTACCTACATCTAGAAATCAAAAATGCTAATGAATTTCACCTGATATGCAAAAGAGCTTGTCCTATTAAGAAAAGTTTGTATTTTACACAACTTCACCATGCAATGATGTAGGCTTATCTTTCAACCAAGAAATGATGCTGGCTATCAACTCAGGTTTCTATTAGATTCCACATTTCATCCACCAAGGACATTTTAAGTGGAATTTAACCTTTGGCAGTAATCCTTGCTAAATTCCTCCCCTTCCCCCCCATCCAAGTTCTTATTTGAAAAGTATATTTAGGCTATTATAACTACTCTTAAAAAATTAGCTGTTAAAAGTTATCTCTGAACCTCTGTTCTGAATAAAGTGAGAGATTGGAAGGGGGGAGAAGGGTGGAAGGAGAAGACAAGGAAAGCCATTCTCTAGACCTAATCTTAGGGAATGAATGATTATCAATCACAGTTAAAGGGGAGATTATAAGCAGAGACAGTGTTCCATATTGATACTCGATTGCATTTTTTTCCTTTTGAATGCAAACCTTATCTTTTGTTTAATAAAACATCACTTTATGGCTTATGTGAAAGTCCTAAATAAAATAATCTATCACTATATGAAATAGGATGCAATTACACACAAGAACCCAACACTTTGGTAATATCTCTCTCTATTCAAGGAGTCTGTCTGAAGAGGCTGCCATCTGACACCTCTCCCATGGTCAGAGAGCAATAAACATCAATTAGGTACTTAGAAAAGGGAAAACGCTATTTTCATGTAATGATTACAAAAAATGAACAGCCTTTTCCCCGTATTTCAAAAATTAAACTGAGTGCAGAAATTAAATGTAATAAATATTATTAAAAGAGGGAATGCTCTGACAAAAATGCTGGGTTAATTTTAGCATCCTTCTGTTTAGCTGCTTAGCAACACTTATCCTATGACCTTCTAAGCACCACCTACTTTTAAAAAGGATAATGAATAGAACCATCAAAGGGTTCACCTCTGAGAGTCTCCAGTGACCATGTTTTAAACCACTCTGTAAGATAATGAAAATAATAGCCCACATTTACACACATTTCTCTTTCTTTTAGGGCTTTACAAAAATTCTCAGGCGTTAAATTTATATTACCAACAGGGTTGTCCAGAGTCCTTCAAAAAAAACGGGCAAGATGAAAAAACTTTGTTGACTATGATTTCACATTAGATGAAAATCTTACAAAAAGAACTTATAAAATGGTGATTCGCATTACCATCACAGCAAATTGGGGGGGAAGGTGTATGAACTGGGTTTTTTTGTCTTAGAACTTTCTAACTGGACTGGACACAGACATCTAAATTTTAGGTCTGAGTGTGATCTTAAAATCCAAAATAAAGACCAGAGGAAGAAAAAAAGGCCACTTGCTTGATGGTGCAAACTTTTAGGAATGGATGAACCACCTGGACCAACTGAGTCAAACATACGCTCCACAAACTCCATTCTAAAGCTCTGAAGAGAAAAAAGTTACATAAAAAAATAATCTAAAACAATGTGGTAAGACATTAATTTTTCATAACACAGTAAACAGAAGCATATCCCATTAACTTACCTCTTGAAAAGAAAAATGCAAAAAAAAATTTCTTTTTCACAGACAACCAAATTTTAAGAAATAACAGCTTATCTTTTCAATGATTGCCAAAGATCTGGCTTAAGTTTCCTAAACAACCCAAGATGACGTGTGGAACTGAAGAAAATAAAAGGGTAAGTCATCCTTATAATAAAGAAAAACAGAAAGCATTAACTGCTTTTAAATGGATTAAGTGATGGCATTCTAATTTATCAATATGCCCTTTTTTAAAAACTCCAAAATGGAATCTAAAGTGTACCAGGTAAGACAACTACACCTACTTGTGAGCCTCAATAAACCTTCAACAGGAACGTTGTGAATATCTATTTGGTTAAACAACTGATGTAGATCCATTGTTATCAACTAAAAATTAGTTTATGTTAAAAGACTGCATTTTAGGACTTTGTGCACAGTCATAAAAAGTTGAAAAACTAAAGACCCTAAAATTATCATGGCTCACTTAAGCATGAATTACTTTAAGCATCCTTTAAAGTCATTCAACCAAAACCTCTGTGGGAGTCTCCAAGGAATAGCAGGAACTAAGTCTTTTTAAATCATAGCTTTTAGCCAAGACCTGTAACTTCAGAACTTTATCAAATTATGTCTGACTTTTTCTTTTAGTAATCACATCTAGAGGATGCCTTTGAAGGTCTCTAAAAAGAAAAATATTTGATGAAAGTAGTTCCCTCTTCCATCTCTCTTTTCCATCTGATTAAATTGGTTGCAACAATTTCAGGATAAATTCCTGGACAGTAACTGCATATATCTACAGGGCAAACCTGAAAAATACTGTTATACATCTAAGTATTTGCTGAAATCATTTCAAGAGTCTCCTCCTTGCTATTATCCAGCATCGACTATCCAAGAAACAAACTTTATATCCATTACTTTCCGAGAAGGTTGAAAACTTTAAGGCAAAGATGAAGGATCATTTTTCCACGGATGATACAAGTTTTTAGCCTGCTTTTTAAAAGATAAGTACTCTTCCTCTTCATCCTTCCCCCCCCCCTTCCCCAAACTCTCTAAAAGTGCATGAGTTGTGTGCTGCTGCTGCTGCTGCCTCTGAAGCCGTGTAGAATTTCGTAATGGAATGTGAACTGCTCGTCCGGATCTGGGCTCACGTTCTATCTCCTAACCAGTAAGAGCAAGGGAGGACAAATCTGCTGAGCAAGGAGAAATTCTCTCCTCCTCTTTTTATAACCCATCAAGGATGCATTGCAGAACCCAACCCTGGGCTTCGCCAACAGCAACCAAAGGATTCAGAGAATCCCGGTCCACCAGTTAAGTCCACTTAGAGCAGACAAAGTGGAATCTTCCTTGCCTCTATACAAACACACAAACACATACACACACACAACTTCCCCGAGGGCACACAAAAAAAGTTTTCCGGCCACCAACTGGACATCACTGAGTCCACCACCTCCGTGGCTCTGCCTGACAACAAACTGGGCTAGTCCCGAGAGTCCGGCGCTGCATCCCTGGAAGACCGGAGCGGTGCCGCATTCCCACCCCACCCCCAGCTCTCCATGGCCAAAAAAAGTAACACACACCCGAAGAGAAGTTGGCCGCGCCGAGGGCACAGGCTCGGGCCGCTGGTACTCACCGCCGCCGAGCCGGGCAGGGCAGGGCGAGCGTTCCCGGGCCGACGGACAGAGGAACTACATCCTCCTCGCGACCCCATCCAGAGGGGGAAAAAAAGTGCTGATCCACTGGGAGGGAGGGAGAGAGGGAGGGGTGGGGTGGGGGCGGGGGGGTGGCCTGGGGACGGGAAGGACCTCCCCTGCTTCTTAGCAACCATTAAGGTCGCAGTTTCCTAAGAGACCAAGGGGTGGGGGTGGGGGTGGGGGAGAGGTGGGGGGGGAAGAGAGGGCGAGGCGGACGGGGGGGGGGGGGGTAGGCAGACGAGGAAGACGCCAGGAAAACTTTCGTGGTTGTGGCGGGGTGGATGCAGAGATCAAAAAGGCATCTTGCCACGTTCAATTAGCAATAGCCCTACCCCGACTCACCTCCCCCCCCATCCCGCCCCCGCCGTCCATTGCCCTCCCCCTAAATGCGAACTCCCGACTGGGCAACGTAGAGTAAGTAATGGATGCGAGGAGGAAGGTGAGATGAGGAGCCCACGCTTCCCGGCTGGTCCAGCGGGCGCAGGGCAAAAGTTCTACTAGCCTCCCCTCCTCCCTCTCCCTCTTCCTCCTCCTCCCCTCCCGGGAGCCAGGATCATCTATCTCAACAAGTCTCCCGGTTTCAGATGCTCCTCCGGCGTCTTCCTGTACTCGTGATGTTGCGTGTGTGCGTGTGCGTGGTGTGGTTCTTCCTCCCCGTAATGTATGTTACACACTCACAACTCACACTCAGAGATGGGCTCCGAACACAATCGCTTCCCTTAGGCACCACGCAAATGGAAAATAAGTTTTTTTTAAACGTACTCCCCGAATAAAGTGGATTCCACCCCCACCCCACCCCCCAACCCAACTAACTCCGTGTTCTAAGTAGTACGGCTTGGGACTGTTAAACTTTTAAAACACGGAAAAGATCGCTAGAGACTTGAAGGGGGGGAGAGTCGGGGAACGAGCACACACACGCACACCCCCACTTCGGAGAGGCGGGGGAGGGAGAGACGGAGACATAGACAGAGAGATCAAAGTACGAATGTGAAAGGCAGAGACGGATGCTTCCACCAACCCGAGAAACACCGAAAAGGGAACAAGTCAGACCGAACTCAAAGCCCTCGGTACCTTAAAGCAGGCGTCTTCATCTCAACTTTTCGAACATTTAAGAAAAAAAAATTTTTTTAAAGGCTCTCTCAAGAATGACTTTCAAATATGCAAAGGGGAGAGGGAAGAGGAAAAAGTTTCCCCTCCCCTTTCAGGAAAGAAAAAAAAAGTTGGAGGAGGGTGGGCGGAAGATGGAGAGTGGCGTTTAAAAGAGATGTTTCTTGCTGGCAGTCCGCGCACCATCCAAGTTCTGGTGGTTGCTGGTTAAAAATAAACTTTGCAGCAGGAGAAGGAGGAGATGATCTGGCCGGATTCCTGAGCTCAGACAGTTTAATATGGATGAGCATCAGGTCTTACAGGCAAGACGCTGGTGGTGGTGCTGGTGGTGGTGCTGCTGCTGCTGGTGGTGCTGGTGGTGCTGGTGCTGGTGCTGCTGCTGCTGCTGCGGCTGCTGCTGTTGCTGCTACGGCTGCTGCTGCTACTCTCAGGGAGCTGGTTGGTGGAGAGTCAGCAACAGGGAAGGGGAAAGGAGCAAAGGAAGGGGAGGGGGGAGGAGGAGGAGGAGGAGGAGGAGCAGAAGGGAAAAAGGCTGCACAAACTCATCATCATCACTGCCAACCAAACTTTAGGGAGAAGAACGCACAGCGCGCAGTTTTTGGTTAAAGGTGAAGGCAGAGCATTGAAAGTCGCTAATCAACTTTTTAAAACTACAAGCCACTTATCCCCCAAATTCTTCAAAGGAGCGCTCTCATTCAGGCAGCAGACACATCTTTGCAATTGAGTTAAAGCTAGATAGAACCACATTCTTGTACTCACGGTTAGCGACTCTACTGGGCAGAGCTGTTTGCGCCGAGACATGATTTAATGGTGACTGATGGGTTTTAGGGAGAGGGAGAGAGAGAGTGAGAGAAAAAAAAAAGGAGAGATGCAAAGTTGTTCCGGAAAAGGAATCAAAATGGCGTTTCTGGATGTGCAAAGTTCATCAACTCCACAATAACTTCCCTTCTTCCTCTTCTCCCAGAAGGAGGAAGATGGGCAAAGCACTGAAGACAAGCCCACCTCGTCCCAAAGTCGTTTTTAGGGGTCGATCCCTCCACCCCTTCCTCTCCCCTCTTCCTTGCCCTCACTCACTCTCCCTCTCTCACTCAGAGGCTCTCCCTCTCTCACCCTGATAAGTAGACACATCACGTGTTGCTCCTGCTAGTCTCCTGGGGACGTGTTACTGAGCTGCTGCTGTTGCTGCTGCTGCTGCGGCGGCGGCGGCTGCGGCTGCTACTCTCCTACTACTAAAGGTTGTCCTCTCTCCACTCCGGGTATCCTTCAGCTGGGCTGCCCTCCTGTTCCGATGTGCCACTACTTCCTACCTCTCCCCAACTAGTACTTTACAGAAACAGCCGTCATCTTAGGGGGGGTGGATTTTTCCCGTGTTGTTCTCCCCACTCACACACCTTCCCCCCACAACACAACATACACACGCACACATACACACCCCAGCTTTGTCTTTTCACTCCTGGAAGGTGCGAGGGGTAGGTTAGTAAGTTTGGTGCTGCCTGGAGGGGGGAGGGGCTGCCCTGCAGTTGGGGAACGGAGTAGTAGCAGCAGCAACAGCAGCTGAAGCTGATCCAAATCAGCTTCCCTCCTTGCAAACTCTACGACCTTCTCTGCGGCCACTGCAGGCACGCGAGTGGCTTTTGCTTTCCAAGCCCCTAGGAATCATGGAGCTTCTACTGTGTTTTTTCTCCATCTTTCACGCTATTTCAACCTTTAGTTTATTTTTTAACTGGGTGAAAGGGGAAGAGGGCTTAAGGATGCTTCTTATTTCTGGTGCCTTTCTGGAAGAAAGAACACTTTGGAAGCATCCGGAGAAAGTTAGCTGTCTATTGAATCTTCTCGTGCCACCTGCTGCCATTGCTTCCTCCTTAATAATAGCTAACATTTACAGGGCACCTGAAGGTTTGCAAAGCGCTTTAATGCATTATGTCATTTGCTGTCTCATCTTGGTCAACTATCTGAATGTTTTCATAAATTCCCAGCCATCAGCCCCAACCCCCTAGCAGTTCCTTCTTCAGACATCCTGCTCACCATCTTAATCCAGGAAGAGTTAGAAGGTGATGGAACAGTAGATAAAGGAATGTTAGCACCACTCCACCCCTACTTCAAGTTAATTCACCTTCAGTAGGCCCTCCCACCACACCTCAAAGTGGGAGGAAGTTCCCAGATGAATTTGCTTTGTGGGGGTACTGTCTGACTCTCTTTTAACTTGACACTTCCTGTCAGCTCACAGCACAGGAAAATAATATTCAGACTGGAGTAGATGGCTGGGGAGCACAAACTCGAGTTAAAATCCCTTTAAGTATGTTTTTGACCTCCCTTTTGCAATGACATCCCTGAGGAGAAAAATATCTACATTCACCCCTCCATTTTCTCCCCTAATTAGTTTCTTCTCAAGCCCTTGCAATCTGACTTCACACTCCCAACACTTGACTGAAACTGCTCTCTCCAAGATTAAGTAACAATGATCTCTGATGATCTTTTCTCAGTCCTCACTCTCCTTAATAGCTCATAGCTTGAACTGTGTACAACTGGTGATGCTGTTAACCATGTGCTCCCACCATATTCTCTCCCCTCCTTTGGAGTCAGTGATGCTGCTTTCTCCTCTCCTGCCTCTTGTTTAACCACTCCTTTGCTGAATCAAAATTTATCTTCCTCCCACTAATGTCTTGGGCTTCGTATTAGGCTCCTGCCTATCTCTATATTGTCTCTCCTGGGATCTCATAAATTCACATTTTTTAAGTAATCCTCGTTATACAGATGATTCCTAATCCTATATATTATATAAACTTAATCTCTCTTCTGAACTCTAGTCTCACATTGTTAGTTGCCTATTGGACATCACTGGATATCTCGTAGGCTACTCAGATTCAACATCTTTTCCCCCTAAGTCTGCTTGTCTCCTAAATTTCCATGTTTCTGTTAAGGGTACCACCATCCTTCTAATCATTCTGTTTCACAACCTCAAGCTGGTTCTTCCGCTTCTCTCTCTTTATCTAATGAGGAGCAAATCTTGACAGTTCTATCTCAACAACCTCTCTTACTACCATTACCTTATTTATTCTGTTCACATGGCTACTACTTTTGTTGTTTTAGCCTCTCATCATCTCTCACCTCAACTATTAATTATTTCTTAATATTTCTCAATCATTGATCTCACTGTTACTTCTCAACTCAAAAATCTTAAAGGGATTCTCTGCTTCCTTTGTTACAAAGATGAAACTCTTCAATCTGGCATTTAAAGACTTTCATAATCTGGCTCCCAACTATCTGTCCAGACTTTTCATCGTACTCTCTTTAGTGCACTCTATGTTCCAGCCAAATTGAACTATTCCCTGAACCTGACATTCCGTCTCCTGTCTCAGTGCCTGGAATTCTCTCCCTGCCTCCTCTCTGCCTCTTAATTGATTCTCTAACTTCCTTCAAAGGTTCAAGTTAGGTGCCACTACCTACAAGAAGCTTTTCCTGGTTCCCCCATTGATCCAAAACTGCAATAGACCTCAAAGTTTATCTGGTACAATTAACTGGAAAGGGCTGATTGCCCTGGTGAACACCAGGTACCTGAGCCATGTGGGAAAGTCCAGGGGCTTTTTCTTTTTGGGGTCCAGATCCCAAAGACATGGTCTTTTCCTTTTGGGGGTTCAGATCCCATCCCTATCTGTACAACCTCTCTCATTTTACACAGGACAGAACAAGTCCCACAGAGGAAAAGTAATTTGTCCAAGGCATAATACACATAATAAATGTCAGAAATGCTATTGGAACTCACACCCTCTGATTTTAAAACTAGTACTCTTTCCAATGTATCATGCTGCCCCAGGGATTAGGGGTTTTTTCCTTTCCTCAAATTATTTTGTATTGATTTATCTGGCTACATATTATATTTCCCACCAGAATATAAGTTGTATGAGGGTAGAGACTTTTTTTTCCTTTGGCCTTTTAGTTCCCAGCCCCTACCTAGCACAGTGCTTTGCTTTGCTAAATATTTACTGAATGCAATTGTGCTACCTCCTGGCCTATCTCAGCCCTCCTGTAAGGTAGTAAAAGAGCACAGATGATGATTAATGCAGACTGGCCTTTATGTCACCAACCTTAGATGGAACTGAAAAGTGCTATGTCATCCATTTACTCCCCACTACATCAGGAAAGCCCATGTAATATCTGTTGCTCTCAGAAGGCTCCTGTTTCAACTTCAGTGAGAAGCCAGGTTACTTTCCAAGTGTGCTTCCATAGAATCTCCAATGACAGGGAGTGTGGGAAGTTACTATAGTTCCTAGTGGGTTCCAGTCTTGTGTTTCCTCTTGAAATGGCCCATCTTCGTAGAGCTGTTGATAGTTTCTTCTGTAGTCTCCCCTAAACTTCTGTAAGCAATTTGTGAAAAATGAGGGTGTTAAGTAATCATAGGGGTGACTTTATTTTTTTGTGGTTTAAGTCTTTTTTTTCATTAACAAAAATGTATTTTCTCTTTCTCTAAGTCTCCCCCATTGGAAAAAGAAAAACAAAACCCTTGTAACAAATACCCATAGTTAAGCAAAACAAATTCCTGTAATAGCCATATTAGAAATTACTTTAGAACTTCAGAATATACTTAGTAAAAAAAAAAAGTCACTATTGGGCTCCTAACATAGCTGGACATGATTTTTATTAACTAGACAATTTAGATGCGTATAAAATTAGTTACCAGTCAGTGAGTCAACAAGCATTTATTGTTTACTGTGTATCGGCACTGTGCTTAGCAATGGGGATTCAAAGAAAGGCAAAAACATGGTCCCTATTCTCAAGGAACTCCCACTCTAAGGGAGGAAACAATATGCAAATAACTATGTACATACAAGATCTATAGAGTGTAAATGAATGATAATCTTAGAAGAAAGAAACTGGGGGTGGCGGAGGGGGAGAGAGGATGGGGAAAGCCTTTAGAATGTGGAATCTGAACTTAGTTTTGAAGGAAGCTGGGAAAGCTAGGAAGTAGAAGTGATAACGTAAGAAGAATGGAGAGATAGGAAGAGGTTAGGATGTAAATGGCTTTAAATGTCCAACCTGATTTTATATTCAACCCTGGAGGTAATAAGAAACCACTAAAATTTGTTGAGGAGGGAAAGGGGTAAAGAGGAGTAGTTAACTGGTCAGACAATTTTAGAAAATCATCTTGGCTGAGTGGTAGATGGATTGGACTTATACTTTGTGTATTTAAATTTTAAAAAACTTCTAAATATAACTTTCTGAAAAAAACATTCATTATTCAATCAACAAACTGTTTTTAGGAGGAATGGGAAGTAGATAGATTTAGAATAAGAAGATAAGCTGAAATCTCAGTTCTAACATTTTCTACATCTATGTCTATTGCTAAGTCAGTTTACCTCTCTGGGGCTTAGTTCTTCATCTTTAAGATAAAGGGCTAGGCTAGACTCTAGATTTAGAAGACCCGGCATGTTGTAGTAGAAAGGCATGAGTTCACATTCTGCCTTCAACAGTATAGCTGTGTGACTATGAGCAGGAGGAGTTGAAGGAACATGGGATAATGGATTTTTTTTAAAGCAGAAAGTGACTTCAGTGGTCATGGAGCTCAACTCATTTTTTTTTTTAAGCAGGACAATGACATGATTAGAGCTATGCTTTAGGAAGAATAATTTGGAAGGGGTGTTTGGGTGAACGGGAGGCAAGTAGACTTGATTACAGTAGTTAGACTATAAAAGTGTTAAGTGTGAGATTATTATGACCTGAACTTGAATGGTTGCAGTGGGAGTAGCATGAAAAGGAACAAGTGTTTTAGTGGAACGTAAACCCCTTGAGGACAAAGTGTTGTTTTTTTTTTCTGTGACTCCCTGGTTTGTGGCACCAGGTGCCTTGTCCATAGTAGGTGATTATATGTTTATTGAATCATGTTTCATTAGAGTATGGGTTTTTAGAGAAAGGACCAGGCTAAAGGAGTGTCACCAAACAATAGCATGATGGAACAGAAAGGAAACAACCATATGTTTTGCCTTTGTATCCCTATCCCTAGGTGAGCATCAGTGCCTTTGCAAATAGCAAGGTGCTCACTAAACGTTTTATCAAATTAAACTGAATTGAAACCAAAGAGGAGAGAATTTTGAAGGATGAGGTAATGGGTATTTCTAGTACTATCATGCTACAAACAAAAAAAGGATGAGAAAAGAGCATTGGGTTTGACAATTGGGAAATTATCAGGTGACATTCAAGAGCATAATTTTGAGTGCTGGAGACAGGGGACAGAAGCCACATTATAAAATGTTTAAGAAGTGGATAGTTAAAAGTAGCTAAGAAAGGAGAGAGTATTCTTTCAAGAGGTCTGGTAGTGAAGGAAAGGACATGTAGCTTGATGAGTAGAATGTTGAGGGAGAGTGACATGAACATGTTTATAACAAAGGGAAAGGGAGAAGTTAACAAGGAATGGGAGACTTGAACACCTTGCCTAGCCCCAGCAAGAAAGGTCACTTTACTCTTAGATGGGCAGCCAGGTGGCACAATGGACAGAACACTGGGCCTGAATTCAGAAAGACCAGTGTTAAAATTTGACCTCAGACACTTATTAGGTCAGTGACCCTGGACAAGTCACTTAAGCCCTGCCTGCTTAAAACTGGAGAGGAAAATGACAAGCTACTCCAAATATGTTTGCCAAGAAAACTCCATTGACAGTTGGTCCACAGGATCATGAAAAGCAACAATGCTGTCTTGGACAAGAGGAAAGGAAGAAAACTGATGAAGACAGATGTTTTAAGGTGGAAAACTGGTAAGATGAAAGAACTTGAGCAAAATTGCCTTGTTGTGTGTTTTTAGACTGGGTATCCCTATTTCCCCTAAGCCAGAAGTACAGCAGTGATTCATAGGACCAATCCCAACACTTATCACCACAGAAACTTTGTTCTGCTCTGCTTTTCCAACCTGGGACAATTCACCCCTCCTTGGGCAGCCTGGTGGTCCTCCACCGAGGGAGTTAGGAGTGGAGAGGTGGTTGGGGGAGTGTTTTCATATTAGTGTCAGACTTAACATTAATGTCTGATCAGCTTTAACCCTACTACAATTCAGAACTCTAGAACTCAAGCAATCTGCCAGCCTGAGCCTCACCCAACCCAGTAATAGGGTCTCCAGGTGTGCTGGGATGCCTTGGTCTTAATAAATTAAGAAGTTCATCCTCTGAAAGTAAGAAGGAATACTAGAGTAGATTCGGGGGAATTCAGAGCTTGAGGAGAAAATAAAATTTGTGTTTTTGACAAAAAGCTGATAACTAATAAATTGTTAAATCAGAATCAAAAAACATCCCAAGAGATTATCATAATGTGCCAAATCTAATAAGATGACTTTTAGTAGCATAAATATAAAATCTTATCATTGGGTTCAAAAAATAAATTGTATAAGTAGACGATAAGGGAAGCCTGATTGCCTGACAATCCAAATAGAAACAAATCTAAGAGGTTTACTGGATAGTAGTATGATGAAGTATCCAAAATGGCTAATGACATCTTAGGCTGAGCCTTAACAGAGACAGAGTCCAAAATAAGAGTGGGGATGGTTTTGTTCTATTCTGCCTTCGACTTACTACAGCCAGAATTATCATGACCAGTCTATAACTTGTTTCAGTTGGGGACTGAAGTCAGAACTAAAGTCATACCTCTCTGCATGATGAGGACCTTGCATTTTGAAAGGCTATCCCATTGGAAGTCAAGCTATGGTTCAAAAAACTCTAAGAATGGGCCTGACATTTGTCAACCAAGGACCAGCCTAGCTCAGTTCGTAGAAGCTCAATAGAAGGATGGCTGCATGATGATAAAACCTATAGCTCGAGCAACATTCAAAGATCATCTACCAGATCTTTGATGGATTTCTACTCTGTTGATGGAAAGAAAACCTGCCCTAATAAAATCACTAATCCTTGAAGTAATTACTAAGCAAGAGGGCAACTAGGATTCTGAGGTGACAAAATCATTTACTCAGTTAATTCAACAAGGATTTTAAAGTAATTTCTACGTTCAGAGCACCATAAGGAGATACGAATTTTTGCCCTCTTGACATTTATAGTCTAATAAATAAGGGTAGCATTTAATTGGCTATGGTATTAGGATATAATCATACCCTTCAGTTGAAACAACTGGGGATATTTGGCCCAGGAAGAGAAGATTTAAGAACAACTTAACTGTCCTCAAATATTTAAAGAGTTGTCATGTAGAAGAGGGATGCTAACTCATAATTATGTGGGCCAGTTGAGTGAAATGGATAGAGCACTGAACCTGGAATCAAGAACCTGGGTTCAAATTGGGCCTCAGATACTTTCCACCACTTACCTCTGTTTGCCTCAATCTCCTCAACTGTTAAATGGAGATAATAATGGTGCCTACATCAAAGGATTGTTGTGAGGATCAAATGAGAATGTTTTGTACAAAGTGTTTTAGCACAGTAAACACTATGTAAATGTTAGCTATTAATATTACAGTGCTTAATGGTTTAATAAGGTTTCTCCATCTACAGATAACAAAATTGGAATTTAGAAAGTTGACATAACTTACCCAAGGCCACATATGTAGTATGTGGTAAAGCTTTCTGACTGTGAATATAATTCCTTTTTAATGTCAGTATTCCTTTGAGATGACCTCCAATTTATCCTGTATTTAACTTGTTTGTATATAGTTGTTCCCATGTTGTCTCCTTCACCATTAGATTGTAAGTTCCTTGAGGTTAGCAACTGTGTTTTCTCTTTTTTGTGTATCCCCGGGGCTCAGCACAATGTCCTGCACATAATAATTAGTAAATGCTTCTTGAATGACCTGACTTCACCATCATTGAAGGTCTTCAAGTGGACACTGGATGGTTTCTCAGGTTCATGCTGAATCTAAGATTTAAATTTCAGTGACTCTAAGGTATGCATGAATCTAAAAATGACTGAAGTGAGGATGGTGGGTAAAGATGGAAGTCCAGTGAAGTTGTGGAAATCAAGCTCATCAATAAATCATGTGATAATATCAGTAAATCAAAGAATGAGTGAATAGTGTGGAGTTAATTTGAAGAGGAAATATATTTCAGACACCAGGGACAGTTTATGTAAAAAGATAAGGCTATGGAAAATGGAATATATTTCAGAGAAAACAAGCCCTGGTCTAGACATTAAGTCCCAAATAGAGAGTATTTTATGTGATCTTAGAGGTAACAGAGCCACTGGACAAAGACAGATAGAAGGTAGTATTGGTGTCCGATATACTAGGATATATGAGTTGGGGGATGTCCACCCCAAGCATGTGAAGACTCCCTCCTGTCAGAATGAGTGGGTGAGAACAATTTGTTCTAATGAACGCGAAGGTTCTGTAGAGTGCTTAGAGCTTGGTCAGACATCTAAGAAGCCAACGTCACCCCCTACAATCCCGGGGCCACTGTTAGTTATCCTGACTTTTGGCTTGCTTCTGGTCTTCGATGACTCAGGAAGAAAGAGTGAGGCTGAGGACTTTGTGCAACTCTGCCTCACTTAAATCCAGTTCATGGAGACAAGTCAAGACATCACCCCATCTTCTTCCAAAAACAAAGGGCAAACAACAACAATAACAGTATACCCATACTGAGAAAAATCCATAAATCAGAGGATGGGAACATGGTGGATCAGCATTTCAGTGAGGCACAGTAGAGGATGAAAGAGAAACAACATTGATGCCATTGGTCCTCTTCACAAATGAAGGACCAACAGCAACAATACTAGTAGCACAATCAACAGCTGCCTGAAGCTTTTTCTGGGCCCCCCAGTGACTAATACCCTCCTTCCCGAACTTCCTTGTATTTAACTACTTTGTATTTATTCACTTTCTACTTATGCTGTGATATTTGGCACATTGGATAGAGTGCTGGGCCTAGGGTCAGGAAGACTCGGATTCAAATTAGGCCTCACTTACAAGCTCTGTGACCTTGGGCAAATCTGCTTCATTTTCCTCATCTGTAAAGTGAGGAAAATAATACCATCTGCCTCCCAGAATTGTGAGGATCAAATCATCTAATTTTTGTAAATGCTTTGCACAGTGCCAGGCACACAGTAGGCAATTAATGAAGTCTTGTTCTTCCCTTGTACAATCAGTTCTGCTGTAACTCAACATATGCATTCTTTTTTTTTTTTGCTTTTTTTTTTTGGAGGAGGGAAAGGCAGGGAAATTAGGGTTAAGTGACTTGCCCAAGGTCACATGGCTAGTTTTTTGTGTTAAGTGTCTGAAGTCGAATTTGAACTCAGGTCCTCCTGATTCCAGGGCTGGTACTCTACTCACTGCACCACCTAGCCACCCAACATAAGTATTCTTAAAAATCATCTCAGCATGCAATAAAAACCACAGGGCTCATGGGGAAAATGGAGTTGGGATATAATACTCAAAAATTTAAGCAGTGATACATGCAAAATAGGAACCTAATAAAAACAGTAACATAGTTTTATACATGTTAAGTACTTAAGAAATTCCTAAAACTACAATAAATAGCTGCAACCTCAGCCAATCTTGGGCTGTTGCTGGGCCTAGACTGACAAATTCAACAGCTGGCTTTTGGCAAGAGGGCACTCTCTCTGGGACTTGGGACAGTCACCCTGCCTCAGGTGGCTATGGTGAAGGTGGAGGGAGCAGAGTTGGTGAATATAAGACCAGCCCTCCTCTTACCCATAGTTCCTACTGTACCAGAAGATATACAATAAATATGGCACTTTTACCTCGGAAAAGACTTGAAGTTTGTTTGTGGAAGAGGGCATCAAAAGGTTTGCAGCCTGTGAGATACTGTGAACTGGTACAGTTTCCTTCATTCTCAGTTTCTCAGGAATGAAGTCACTAATTTATCAACTGAGTTAGAAAAAATTCAAGAAATTTGTGGGGTTTTTCTCCCCAAAACAAGCCTTGTACAGCAGGACTGAGTGTATGCATGCTTCAAGTCTCCTCCAAATGAATGTAGACTCCTTTCAAAAGCTAGGAATGGTTTTATTCTTAGTACTTAAGAGCCCCAGGGCTAGCATCGTACTTCTGAACACACCTACTAAGTGTTGGATAACTGCTTGCTGATTGATGTTGCCCGATCAATCAACAAGCATTTATTAAGTGCTTACTATAGACTTAAAATACTAGGATAAACACTTGGAGGTAGAAAGAAAAGCAAAAGGAGTCCCTGCCCTCAGAGAACTGCATTCTAATGGGAGAAACAGCATATAAATACACACACACACACACACACACACACACACACACACACACACACACAAGATATGTAGATTGACCTGGGGGAAGGGCATGGGGGGAAGAAACCTTAACCTTTAAGGGGAGAGGCTTCCTACAGAATAGTACCTTAAAGGAAGCAGAGGTAAGAAGAGAGTATGCCAAGCATAGCAATGCTAGTACTTGAATTGTAAAGTACATAAGAAGGAATAAAGTGTTATGACGCCCGGAAAGATGGGAAAGGGCCTGGTTACAAAGAATTTTGAATACTAAATAAAAAACTTTATTTCTGAGCCTGGAGGTAATAGGGATACACTAGGGATTGCTGAGTAAAGGGTCGTGAAATGGAAAAGACCTGGATTTTAGGAAAATTACTTTGGCAGCTGTGTGGAGGATAGACTTGAGTAGGAGAGATTTGCAGTGCAGGATCAGATAGGAACAAAAATCCCTGAACCAGGGTTGAAGTTGTGTGACTAGAGAGTAGGGGACATATAGGAGAAACGTTGTGAAAGTATCAATGAAATAATATGGCAACAGGTAAGATATGTAGAGTGAATGAGAATGTCTACAAGGTTGAGAACCTGGGTGACTGGGAGGGTGTTGATACTAACCCTTGACCATAATAGGGAAATTCAGAAGGAGGAAGGGTTTGGTGAGAAAGATGAGCTCTAGAGATGTGACTAAGAAAAAAAAATTTTAAATATATATTTTACTCTCCATCTTTCAAAGTGAGACAGAGAGAGAAACCTGATTCCACTGGAAAGACTTGGAAGGGAAGTAGTGCCTTTAGGGGAAAGCCATATATTTTGGCTAAAATGTGGATGCCTTTGTGTCAAAGATAAAGGGTGAAGAGGAATTTGTTTATAACAGAACAAGGGTTCTAGCAGGCAAAAGGAAAGGGATCGGTAGAACCCTAGGTTCTAGGCTAAGTTTGATAGGGATAAGACTATGAAGGAAGTAGCAGGAAAATACATGTGGATGAGAGGAATGAGAGAAGCAGGCTGGGAGCCAAGAGACAGGCTGGGAGCAACTTTTAGGGATAATGCCTGTCAGAGTTTTCACAATATCACCCTGGTAATTTAGTCAATTAAATTGTATCCTTCCTAGGTAACCAAGTACATCAAAAGATGAGTTACCTAATGTACATTTATAACATTGCTAATTTTTTTTAAATGACACTACCTTGAAAGATCCATTATTTCATCCCTAAGTTTTTGTTTTTACCACAAAATCTCCATAATAAATCTACCAAACTGGTAGATTCCTCTTGTTCTTTTAATTCCACTTGTGTTAGCATTCATTCTTCCCATGTGACTGTTAGTAGTCTACTTCCTTTTACGGTCACATATGTCCTGCTATTTGAAATACTGTAGAATCTCTCCTATCTAGGATCCTTGGGGGAGAAGTTCTCCTGCACGGCTGAGTTCCCCAAATAACCAACATTTTCACCTATAAGAACCAAACCACTTTTTAAAAATTCATTTTAGATACAACTCTTTTTTAAAAAAAAATTATCATATACTCCCTTGACTTCTTAAACCAAATACGTTGAACATGATTTAAGCTTTTCTTGGTGACTCAGGGTCACTATTATAATATCAGTTATTGTACTTTTCTGGAATACAATGATGCCTTCACAGAACAGGTGGGTTATGCTTTTTGAGTTTTTGTATCCTTTTAAGAGAGTCTATGTCCCTTCGATCACTATCAACTATCATTTCACACCACTGTCTGTGAGCCTCTCTGTAATCAATAAGCCCTTCTTTCCACTTCTCTTTCCTTGTTTCTAAGCTCTTGAGGGTTTAGGAAAACAGTTAGTCAACTTAGTTAAAAATGTGCATAAAATAAAAGTAAATTGGCCTAAGATATTTTCCAAAGAGCAGATTAAGAACAAAGAAATTGAGACAAACACACAAAAAATGTATATTTCACTATCTAAAAACCTAGTCTTTCCAGAAATTTCTTTATTGATTAGTTCAATTGGGGCGTAGGGTGAAAAAATATTTCCTTGTCCATAAGCCAAGGTATAGATAGACAATATAAATGACATATGAAGATATTCACCTACCTTTGAATATGCAACAGTGATATATTGATCCAGGGACAAATATTCTTTCTAAGGTGGTAGTTTCAGTTAAGAGTAAGGGAAAGAGGGATCTGTCCTTTTCCAGATGTTCTTGACTCATTATTATCTTGTTCATGGAATATGTTTCTGGGTCAAATAAAGCGAAAAGGATCAGGGAGCACAAGCTTTACTTTTAACCCTGATGTTGTGATCAAGGGAAGAGCTGCTATGATTCACAGAGCTGCTGAGTCATGAATGTCCATGAAAAAGACCTTGCTCTCATATATACAAAAATATTTGTAGCATGCTTCACTTTTTGCATTGCAATATTTTTGTTCTACTATACAGAAAACAACTGGAAGTAAAGTGGGTGGTGTTCATTGACTGGGGAATGACTGAACAAACTGTGGCATACGAATGTGATGGAATATCACTGCACCATAAAAGATGACCAATATGAAGAACCCAAAGAAACCTGGAAAGATTTGTATGAACTGATGCAAAACAAAAGTAAGCGGGATGAAGACAACAATTTAAGTGATGATCCTTATAATATAAAAGAAAATATTCCTGAAAAACTTCAGAACTTTCATCAGTGCATGACCAAAAGGGACTTCAGAGTATTGAGAGTGAAGCATGTCCTCTGCTTCTCACATAGCAGTGGTGGACTTACAAGTGCAGATCTATTTTCAAACACAGACAATGTATTGATTTGTTTTTGTTTGATTGTACTCATTTCTTACAAGGAGAATTAGTGATATATTTTTAAAAAATGGAATTAGCTACCAGAGGGGTTAGTCAGTCTCCATTTAAAATGAGAGAATTTTTTTCTTCTTCTTTTTTTTTTAAAGCAGTTCCCTAGTACTAATTATGATGTTTCAAGTAAAGTGAGAATATTAAAGATGTAGATGGGATGCCTAGGTTTCGCTTTCATTTCAGCTGGAGAAAATAAGGAAGTGGGACAGTGGGACAGGGACAAACAAGGATATCCAGAAAATAGAGTCTAGATGAGATGGCTTGAAAAATTGACATTCAAAGATTAGTTGTAATAACCGATATTATTAACATAATATTAACTGCAGTAACTGATAATATTAACATAATATTTGGCCTAGAGAAGACTTGGAGATTGAGGGGAGGAGGATAGGATAACTATTTCCAAACATTTGAAGAGTTTTGATATGGAAAAGGCCTTAAGACTTTTTCTGCTTCTGTTTAGACCTAGGGGATAGAAGTAAGAACAATGCATGGAAATTATACATAACCAAATTTGGGTCTGATATAAGGAAAAACTTAACAATTAGTGATATATTTTTAAAAAATGGAATTAGTTACCAGAGGGGCTAGTCAGTCTCCATTTAAAATGAGAGAATTTTTTTTTCTTCTTTTTTTTTAAGCAGTTCCCTAGTACTAATTATGATGTTTCAAGTAAAGTGAGAATATTAAAGATGTAGATGGGATTGACAGCCTAACACAGTGGAGGGAATGATGTACTTAGGGTTAGAAAACCTGGGTTCCACCCCCTGGCTTTGCCTCTTAGCACCTGTGTGACTGAGGGGAAATCCATTCGTCTGGGCTTCAATTCTTTGTCTGTAAAATGAGGGGGATAAACTAGGTAATCTCTGCATTCTCCTTTGACTCTAAATCTAATGATCCTGTTCTCTAATTTTAGAGGATAAATATATAGGGCAGGTAGGTGGTATTGTAGATAGAGTGCTGGGCCTGGAGTCAGGAAGACCTGAGTTCAAATGCAGCCTCAGACACACAACAGCTATGTGACCCTGGGCAAATCACTTAATCCTGTTTGCTTCAGTTTCTTCCTCTGTAAAATGAGCTGGAAAAGGAAATGGCAAACCCCTCTAGTATCTTGGCCAAGAAATGGGCTCATGAAGAGTTGGACACCACTGAACAACAAGGTAAGTGTATTTCATTATCTGTTTTCTGGGACCAAAGCTGGTCAATATAATCCAAGTCTGGTTGTCTTTTTTACGGTGTTCTCATGTACATCGCTGTCGTCATTGAGGTCATTGTTCTGTTTCTGCTTACTTCACACTGAGGCATTTTCCCCGTTCCACCATTCTAATGTTGATAACTCAAAATTCCTGAAGAGCCCACTTTGGATGTGCTACAGTGGGGGTTTCTATAAAAACAATACTGATGGCTCCCATTTCTTTCATATTTTCCTTTCAAGTGTTCACTTAAAATTAGAGAATTTCTCATTTTTTTTTAGCAGTTCCTAGTCCTAATTATGATTTCAAGACAGGATCATTTTAAATGCACTAATATGCACAAGCTATGTAAGCTAAACACAAATACCTCGTCTCTGGAAAGGTGAAATCTTATGCTTTAAAAAACTCCCTCCGCAGGAATAATAAATAAAAGCCTATGTTGCTATGTACTTCCTATGGTTCACATTCTGTCTTGAGTTCAGTTTGAAAAAAATGGAATCTAAGAATCTAAAGGCAATTTAGTATAAAGAAAAGCATGCTGGACTTAGAGGTGGGAAACCCAGGTTCATTTACCAACTCTGACACTTGCCTGCTGTGTTAAGGCACCTCTCAGTCTCCTACTATGTAAAAACACTGTTACTTTTCACCAGTAGTTCTCAACCTGTGGGTCGCGACCCCTTTGGGGGTCGAACGACCCTTTCACAGGGGTCACAGGGGTTGCCTAAGACCATCGAGAACCGAGACACCGCTCCTCTAGCTGTCTCTAGGTGAGTCCCCCCACATGCAGACACGCCTACATAAGGGTGGAGGCATTAGGAAAGTTGAGAACCACTGCTTTACGGGATCATTGTGAGAGAAAATACTTAGCATGGTGCTTGGCACATTTTGTCGTTGTGTCCTGTTCCACTCTTCATGACCTCTTTTGAGGTTTTCTTGGTAAAGATACTAGAGTGGTTTACCATTGCCTTCTCAAGCTCATTTTACAGATGAAGAAACTGAGGGAAATAGGGTGAAGTGACTTGCTCAGGATCACATAGCTAGTAAGTGTCTGAGGCCAGATTTGAACTCAGGAAGTCTTCCTGACCAGGCCTGGTACTCTATCATCTTTGTACTTGGCACATAATAGGTGCTTAATAAATGTTGACTGACTGATTGATTCTAAACCTCAAATTATTATTGGAAGACACATCTACATTCCTGTCCTGCCTCTGCTCCAGACTCAGAGCTTCTTTTCTATCATGCCTTCTATTCCCTACTTCCTTCCCTTTTCAGCTTCCTTTTAAGTGCAGTCTTCCCCAGTAGAATGTAAGCTCCCTGAGGGCAGGTACTGTCTTTTTTTCTGTTTGTATTTGTGTTCCCAGGGCTTAGCACTGTACCTGGAACATAGAAAGTGACTCATACATGTTTGTTGACTTAATTTGACATAGCTTCTGTGATATAATTTAAAACTAAATTGTATCCTACACAATCTAAGGAGTGGGCATTTCTTCTTCATCTCTCTAGCTAGATCTGTGTTTTTCTTCAAATGGAATGAATTAAAACCTGGATCTGTAACAGAAAAAAAAATGAACAAGAACAACTTCTGAAATAAGATGATATGAAATTTTAAGTTATTATTATTAATAACATTTCCATTGTGCTTTATCATCTACAAAGCATTTGTATAAAAATGAGTTTAATTGATCAGCACAATAATCCTGTGAACTAGGTGGCTTAACTATTATCATGATTTTACAGATGAAGAAACTAGAGATCAGTAAGAATGAATGACTTACTCCATTCCCAGTTAAGTGACAAAACCCATATCTAATGGTTTTCAGTCTTCAAACATTTAATAGCTATGTGAAGGGGGTGGGGGGAGGTAAGGCACAATCTCTTAAATTTATCATTTCCTTGCATAATCCATATTGATCATTAGATCTAAGCTACTCAAGTACAACCTTTCTGTACTTTCTGGTGGGGATAACCTAGCCCTAAATTGCCATAGTAAACCCTTACATTTCTACTCACAAATCTCCAGGACATAACCATTTGTTTGACCCTCTTTTATTTTGTTGGCTGAGTTTATGCAGATGTTGCCCCTGGAGAGAAATTCTTGATTCCAGTTTCGGATCTTAGTCATTTCATTGTATTCATCCAGAGTTGAACCATTTTCAATATATTCAATAAATTCAATTCCTATCAGCCTTTACTACTGCTTTGTTAAATGCCTGTTTTGAAAATAGCTCTTTAAACATTGTGCACAGTAACAGCAAGATCATGAGGATAAGCAACTGTGAAACTCAGCTACTCCGATCAAGACAATGATCCAAGACAATTCCAATGGATGCATGAAGAAAAATGCTATACAGCTTCAGAGAGACAACTGATGAACTCTGAATGCAGACTGAAGCATACTTTTTTGTTTTAGCTTTCTTTATTTTTCTTGGATTAATCTGTTTTCTTTTGTAACATAGTTAATATGGAAATGTGTTTTGCATGACTTCAAAAAAACAGCTCTCTAGCTTTTTTTTTTACCTGTTTTTCCTGTGTTCTAGGGATATCTAGCAACTCTCTTCCTCATTTTTAGTCAGAAAGTACTAATCTTTCTATAGTTACTTTGTAACAAAAAACTACATACTAATATTGCTAATACTATAGTAGTTCTTGATAGGATGCTCCCCAAATCTGTTATGGTTCATTTTGCAGCTCCAAAAACATACATTAAGAGAGGTGTTGCATAAGTGTTAATTGCTTTAAACCTGTTCTTCCCATTTAGCCTTGATTTCAGGATGCCAATAAGTCTCTTAACACATTTAGTCCCTGATTTCTCCTTGTTGCTTTATACTTAACAGTGTCTTACCTGGAGGAGACTAACACGTTTCTCAGAATAATCTTCATCCACTGAATCAATTTGACCTGAATTTAAGCTAAAAAATTTCAGTCTTAGTTTTTCTTAGACATACATTAATGTCTTCATATTTAACAAGTCCAAGTGATATTTAGATATCATTAGAGAAAGAGCTGATCTCATGAAGGAGGTGTTCAATGTGTTTTTCAGGAGTTATAAAGATTGATGTCATACTTGTACAAGTGAATAAGTTTTTGTTCAAATCCCTCCTTAATTTGGATGACATATTTAGTTCTAGTTAGGAAAGAAGATCATGAGTTTAAGACTAGGTAGAATCCAATAAACTTTTAACTGCCTCCCTGAAAAATGGAAGAAATATTCACATCAATAACATGAATTTTCCTAATTTCATAAGGTATAATCAGTTTTATATGAATTTTTCTTTAAAATTATTCCCAAAATACCCCTTATAATTCAAATGGCAAAGGAAGCGTCTAAGAGATGAAGATATGAGTGTCTTACATGTACTTTATACCAATTATCATATCATTGATATGGAGTGTATGAGGTGTTCCAGGAGGACTAGTACCTCTGGTGAAAGGGCTTGCCAAGCCCTTTTCAAGGTTACTCATCCACCTTTGGTGTCTACCTCTCACTCAACTCTTACCTGTGGTTTCAAGAAGTATAGCATGTCCAGTGGCTACACCCCAGAAGACAGACCAAACCAGGTTGAGGGGAAGCAACAGGTCTCAAACCCTTCAGTGAGAAGGGGAGATGTCTACCTCAAGCATGTGAAAACTTCCCCCAGCAGAATAATCACATGAGAACAATTTGTTCCAGCTGTTGTGAAGGCAGCTAAAGAAGACACTGTGGAGCACTTAGCACTTGGTCAGACATCAAGGTCATCAAGGTCATCCACTGAATTCAAGGCCATTGCTGGTTGTCTTGACTTTTGTCTTGCCACTGGACTTTGATGACTCTGGGAGAGAGAGTGAGGCTGAGGACTTTGTGCAACTCTGCCTCCCTTAAATCCATTTCACAAGCAAGTCCAGCCATGATGTCATTGGTCTTCTTCTTGATTTAAGAATGAATGATAAAGGAAAGTCATTATACATTTTATCCCAAAATGATATTAGGATATGCTCAAATGTGAAGAAAAATCAACTGTATAGGCCACTCTGAAAGATCTTTCTCCATAGCCCAAGCTGGTCTTCCTATGCTCAAATCATTGGGTCAATAATGATAATATCTATTCATATTCTTACAATGCTTTAAAGTTTAGAAAGGATTTTTCTCATAGGGCAAAAATCTATTCCTATTTTACAGGTGAGGATGCTGAGGCTCAGTCATAGTCACATACATAGCAAGTATCTAATTATAGGAACCAGTTGTTCAGGAGAAATGGTCTGAGTACATGAGGCATTGGGCCTCTCTAGTCACAGTAATGCTAGAGGACAACAGTACCATACATTTATAGTACTGGTCCACAGTGCTATGACACTAATGCTATAATTTAGGATTTTCCAGTATAGCAAATATTTCCTTTTCCATTTTATAATTTCATATTTTTTGATCCCTATGTTGAAAAATCCCCAGAGAACTTTATAAGGAAGGGTCATGTGGGACTGAATCTCAATATTTCAAAGTCATCTAATACAAATCATACTTAAGTACCCTCATGGAACCTTATCTCAATGATGTGAATATTTCCAGCCAGAACCATTGCATTGGCCTCCTAATTGCCCATGCTTCAGTCTTTCCCCTTTCCAATCCATTTTCCAATCTGTTAAATTGATAGACCTAAAACACAGGTCTGACCATGTTATTCTCAGTTCAAGAAACTTCCGTGGTCCCTAGAATAAAATATAACTCTTCTGTTTGGCATTTAAAGCCCTTCACAGTCCAACTCCAACATGTTTTTCTAGACTGAGTTCATATTATACCCCCTCATATGTCTCAGTCAAACCTGCCTACCTGTTTATTATATCTTGTACCTGACATTCCATCTTTTCTCTTGTGCCTTTGCACAGGCTTTCTCCCCCTTCCTGTGATATTCTCTCTTTCTCCTTACCTCCACTTCTTGGGAATCCTTAGCTCCATCTGATACCTAGCTCAGGTGCGCCCTTTTACGCAAGGTCTTTTGATTCCTCCTCCCCCCCTCCCCGTTATTATTACTTACCACACTCGAAATCAATTTGCAGTTTTTGCTGTTGTTCAGTCATTTTCAGTCGTGTCCAACTCTTCGTCACCCCATTTGTGGCTTTCTTGGCAAAGATACTGGAGTGTTTTGCCATTTCCTTCTCAAGTTCATTTTACAGATGAGGAAACAGAGACAAACAAGGTTAAGTGACTTGCCCAGGGTCACACAGCTAGTGTCTGAGGCCAGATTTGAACTCAGGAAGATGAGTCTTCCAGACTCCAAGTCCAGCACGCTATCCACTGAACCACCTAGCTGTAGTATACTCTGTTTACACACACATACATACATACATACATACATACATACACACGCACATATATGAACATCTATTTCTCTGTGTATCTATTAACCTGCCACCGCGCCCCCCCGCCCTCCCCCCCATTCCCCTTGAAGATAGGGACTGTTTTATTTTCATCGTTGTATCACCAGTGCCTAGAATAGTGTCTGGCACAGAGTAGGCACTTAAATGCTTTTATACATTTGAAATCTTATTTTATGTTTCATGATATCAAAAGATCATCAAACACAAGTTATCTCTGCTGTATCATCTTTCAAAGTACCTTCTACGATTTTAACATATGCATGGGAGACCCCTTTTGGGGGGAGATCCTTTAATACAGTATCTTGTACAGCTGAATGAAATGTTTTTATGGGCATTATACAATAAACACAGTGCGATTTTGTCATCTTTGTGCCTTTCTGTAAATTGTGCAATGACAAAGCTGACATCTTCTACAGAGAAAGCCTTCTCATGACCTCATCAAAGATCAATCTGTATGGATTATTCTCATAAAAATTTTGTGAAGATGGGAAAGTAGGCATGCATGTTACTGATTTTTCTTTCACTCACTCACTTTTTCTCAGTGGTAATAACATTTGTGATTTTTTCCCCCAAGCTTTTGGGGTGTTCTCCTCTTTCAGATATCACGAGAATCATTCTGCCAACTCACTCAAAACTGTGCTGTCTCTAGTATTCATGTCCTTTGTATACTCTTGATCTAATCCAGCTGTTCTCCCCATTTTTGTCTTATTTATGACTTTTCTCTTTCTTCATGTGACAATTTGGGGACTGTAAGTCTAAATCTGGTGGCTCTTTTATTGATGGAAAAATAGTTTGTGACTGAAATCTTGACATAGCTTTTCTATTTTTTTTTGTTAGTTGTCCTTCCACAGTTTTAGACGTAAAAGTTTTTGGTACAATAATAATAAATTTGGTTTAAATTCTAACACAGTGTTGCCTTTTAATGTCATATAATCTACCTAGCAAAGAGAATGAGTATTTATTTGCTGGCTAAGCAGTTTCTAGGCTTTGGGGGCTTTCTTGTGTCAAAAATTTCTATAAGAAAAGGTGATCGTCTGTATCAAATTTTTTTTGGTATTTCTATGTTTTCTGCTTCTAAACAGGTTAGGTTCGAGGTCTTTTAATTATCTAACATATTTTCTCACTTTTGATGAGATAGGTAGTGTTAATTTTGATGTTTGTAATACAAAGTCAATGATCTGGCTATATACAGACAGTTAATTAGAAAATAGGGCAACTAGGTGGCACAGTGCAAAGAGTGCCAAGCCTAGAGTCAGAGAGACTCCTCTTCCTGAGTTCAAATGCAGCCTCAGACACTTGCTGGCTGTGTGACCCTAGGCAAGTCACTTCACCCTGTTTGCCTCAGTATCTTCATCTGTAAAATGAGCTAGAGAAGGAAATGGCAAAGCACTTCAATATCTTTGGCAAGAAAACCCCAAAAGGGATCATGAAAAGTTGGCCAGGACTGAAAATGACCAAACAACAATTAGAAAGTGATCCCACATTAGTAAGCCAGCTGTTTCCTGACTGTTAAAATGTAGTCAATTTAATTTTATGTGATATTATCTGTTGCTTACTACATCCAGAGCCTCCATATTTTCTCCTTGAAGGAAATTCCCATGATATATTAACATGAGACTTCTGTGTATATAGCCTTTGGCATCTTTTGTTTATTAAACATAAACCATATTTTCCAGCATACTGTCATTTTTCCCCTGTGCCTGCCTTCACACTGAAGTCACCAAGAATCAAAGACTACAGAGTACAGTGAAAAAGAACTCAGGGTTTGAAGGTGGGGGACCAGTCCGGCCACTTCTTATGTGTAAAACTTTTAAGAAAGTCATTTAACCTCTCACTTCCATTTCCTCCCCAGTAAAATAAAAGGATTGGAACTGGAAGGTCCTCCATGCTCTCAAGTCTACAAAAATAAGAAAAAAAAATATGTGTTGACTTGTTTTGGAATTTGATTTGGCTAAATTCTTCATAGAACTTCTCAACTTCTATATTGCATTAAGTTGTGTGATAATTTTAGGTTGATCCTCAGACATCTGTCTCTTGTCTGTCACTGGGACTTCACCCTTGCAGCACACGATCATCTTCCAGAGCTTACATTGTGCTAGTGTGGCCTTCGAGGACTTTCACATCTATGTCATGATGAGATAGCATTGTAAGGATTTGTGGAGGGTAAACAAACAAAACCAAAATCAAACCATGTTATTTACCAATTAAAATGCTGACTTGAATAGAGTAATGCCAGTAGTGTAGAAAAAATACATGGGTGTATATGCATATATGTACAAATACATATATACATATGTATACACATATGTATATACACACATATGTATGTGTATATGTATATTTCTAGGGTAGGTAAGCTGACAAATCTTGCTGAACCAACCATGTTCCCCAGAATTAAATTAAAAGCGCATCTCAACCCCACCCTGTTACCTGAGTTCTAGATTTGTCACACTCTAGCTTTAGAAAATACAAACAAATTCATTAAAATCCAGTAGGATATAAGCTTCTCAAGGGTTGAGGCTATTTCTTTTTTTTTTGTCTTTGCATCTCTAGCACAGTGCCTAACTCAAAGGGTTCTCAATATCCTGGACCCCTTTGGCAGTCTGGTGAAATTTATTCACACTGCTCAAAATGTTTTTAAATACTTAAATGTTTTTAATGAATGAAGCAGGGCTGGTCCCCCACCTTTTAAATACTTACAAAATGTTTTAAATACTTAAATACTTAAAGAAAATGCTAAATTTCAGTTAGAGATTAGTGAAACTCAAGATGTAATTTTCCCCCCATCCAACCAAGTTCATGGATACTTAGAAAACTATTCTTCCAAATACTCTGAAAATCGGGGGACCTCAGATTAAAAACCCTGGCCTAGCACCTAGAAGCTACTTAATTGTTGAATTGAATTGAATTGAATTGCCTAGAATTCAGGAAGTAAATTAGTAAGTAAATTGCTTCCCTCTTCCCCCCCAAACACAGAGACATGCCAGTGGGAAGTGTTATGATCCTTTGTTATATAATACACTCTTTGGCATCATTAAAAGGATCCCACTGCCTCATTAATGCTGAAAAGCCTAGCCATAAGCAGTCAATATAGTTTTGTTTTCGAATGTAAGCTTCTACAATTACTACAAAAGTGGGATGTATCTAGACCCACAATTATTACTCCATCCTCTGACGGTGGTTACAAACAGAGATGCTTGTTTGTTTCATGTGAATCAAATCCAAGAAGATGGTAAGGAAAAAAAACCAACATGAGAGCAGGTGGGAAATTATTGCTCCTAGTGTCTAAAAATGATGTAGGCTTTTGGGGAAATTAGTAGCAATCCTCTTAGCTTCAGTTCCTCATTTTAGTATATCTCATGGAAGGCCTAACCATTCTGGAAGGTCTCAGCCTAAGGTACTCCAGAGTAATTTATTACTGTGGAGTGCTCCTAGAGAGTAAGGAGTGATTACTTTTGCTTTGTAGGTGGCTGTAAGCACAATGACTTTCTAGAGACTAATAACAGCTACTTAATCAATGTTTTTTTTAACTGGATGGAAAGTTCTTTTATCCCCCAGTAGTTATCACATAGGTAAGTTACCCCATCAAATTAAAAATGATGCCCTAATTCTGCTCCGAATCTGAGTTAAAAATGAGGGCCAACTAAAAAGTCGGTTGAAAGTGTGGGTTTCAACAGCCAGAACTCAACTTTCAGGGACTATTTTAAGGGCATAATTTAACTACACCTAGAAAGCCAATTGTTAATTTGCAACTAGTCTAAGTAGTCACCTGCATCTCTAAGTCAATGCCCCAAGGCCCTATTCAACTCCACCATCATTGTTTCAAACACAAAGGTACAAGCACCATTCTTTTTGTAAGAGTCTAGCCCCGTGGCATCCTAGAGTTGTCTGTCCTCTTCATGCTCTTTGCCCACCTACCGGATTTTGCGGCGAGAGAGCCCGGCAGAAAAAGAGCAATTTGCTACCCTTGTTCTCAGACTTGGGGAGAGGAATTGCAGACGAAAAGCTAGACAGAGTTGATTATTCAGCTACCCAGAGAGATTTACAAGAGAATAGCTCAGACTCAGTATGTTACTACCTCTTCTCGGGGGAAGAAGCTGGTTATTTGTACTAGCTAAAGAGTTTAGCTGGAGAGTGGAAGATAAAAGACATCCAACGTAGTATCTTTACATAATCTGGCCTTTCCCGGGACAAAGAAAACTATGGAAGCCAGATACCTTTAAGGATATATTTTTCACCTGAAGGGCCAAATGTTTGAATGACTAAATAGCCTTTTAAGATGAAAGGATGACCAACTATTTCCACTTTCTATAATTTTTTTTTTAAGTATGCTGTGTATTGCATTCACACAAAGCTTTTTTGATTAATTAAAGAAAATGCAGAGATGTTAAGGGGGGGGGGAATTCCCTCCTGTGTGCTCTGTTAGATGTGGTGCCTGAGATCAGATAGCCAAAGATTTTCTATTCTTTCAGGAAGAAGCCACAGAAAACGAAAGATTCATTGATGACAGGTTTCAAACTCTGAACATGTTGGATGCTAATTCTAACTGATTGTGCCACTTCTCAGTGTACTAGTTTAGATCAAACAGCACCTGTCTGAAAGCAAACCACTTGGCACTAGTCTCATTCAAAATGCAGAGAAGCATAACGCTTAGTCTAACGTGATGTCTAACGCTTACCCAGCGTCCTATGTTTTTAGGAAGTGCAACATTATTGTGATTTTTTTTTTCCTTGTCCTTTCAAATCTCTCAGTCCCACATGTTACTGGGTTTAGGGACAGAGCAACCGAACCTTTAAAAGACCCTGCTTTCTCTAACCAACAAAGAGCCTGAGGCAAAAGTCCATCACCTTCCCCTGTTTCCTTTCTTCCCTTCCCATCTCCGCCATAGCTAGTGTTTCCCCTGGGCTTTGTAAGTAGGTGGTAGGGAGTGGTGTGCTTAGGAGCGAGGGTCGGATTTAGACGCTACAAGGAAGCTAGCTGTATTGTAAATGCTATAAATCATAGCTTGGGATAACAGCAATAGGAGAAAGTGGCGTGACCATACCAGAAGTTTATTAAAATCCAGAATTCACACCAAACATGGGAAATCCTTCTAACTCTACCTAATTGATTTTCAAAGTGAATTAACGAACTGATTTTTTAACTCCCTTAGAAGGGACTATGGTGGTTAACACGTGCAAATAAATCTAATGGGCTGTGTCACATGGTCGGAAACCTAGTTCAGCCAGCACTGAATGCATCAGTCAGCTCTACGCTCTCAGCTCCAATCGCTCTGTGTGTACCTTAATGATAACGGAAGGAAAGAGGGCTTCGGAAATTTTACAAGAGACAAAGGAAGGGGGTAGTTGCAGGGGTTCCTAGGTTGGAAAAAGGGGGCGCCAGTTTCCCTCCCACCCCCCAACTCTTCACTCCCTGTACATTTATCATTCCTCTCCCCTCCCCCCAAAATGCAAAACAACTAAGAGAGAGAAAAAAAGACACCAAACCTAAGGCGGGGAGGGGGGGGGACCCCCAACCTTGCCGAGTTTGAAGATTCTCTTTTTAGCTGTGGTCGAGTGCAAACGGGAAACAGTTGTGGAGTGCAAAAGAAAAGTATTCGCCCGCATGGAGGTATTTTGTTTTTCTGTCTGCCCTGCTCATGGGATGTAAGCACCACGCTCACACACAGGATGAAGGTCAAATCGAGGTTGGTAAATTGGGCAAGAGATTTGCTACCGGATGCTTCGATGTGGATGTTTAAATACACGTCCTAAAGAGAAGCCAGTAGGTAGATTTAGGGGAATGCTGGAAGATGGAGCTGCAGCCAGTACCCTGTAGTGGAGAGAGGGTTTGGTTGACAGTTTAATGGGATTGTTTTTCACCAGGGGAATCCTGAACTCCAATTCTGACTTGGGACCAGAGTAAAACTTTACTTTGGGAACCTCAGTATATCCCAAATGACTACTCCTTCCTGAATGTTCTACCATAAAAGGTTGGTTTTTCATTGTCCTGATTCACCTAAAATAAATGCTTCAGATCTTGAAATAATAGGAAGTCACCTTATTTAAGGGCCAGCAGAGAGGCCTTTTCCCTTTTCCTACAACCAGATCTGTCTGAGGATATTTGTCTTAAAAAAAGAAAAAGTTAGGGAAGCCTGTTTGCTCTTCTTTAGTTTTCAAGTCTTCTCCAGGTTGGGTCTTACAAGTTTTCCTTGCTGTACTGAGTTTACTTCTGAGTCAGCAAGCACATTGAGCTATGGTTCTAAATAGCCATGTCCTTAAAGGAGAAGTAAGGGTACGAGTGAAGCAAACAATTCACAGCTAATTCCAGGAAGTCCATATCCCTAAAGTAGAATATAAACTTCTTGAGGGGAGAGACTGTGTCATTTTTTGTTTTTGTATTCCCAGCACAATTCATCAAAAGACTTAGGATTTCCTCATTGTGGACAGCTCTCTACAGCGAGATCCAAACGTTCTACAACTTATTCACAAGAGGCACATAGAAATGGACAGTAACAGCAACATTATTTTGTTGTTTTTTTGGAGGGGGGAAAATAGGGCAATTGGGGTTAAGTGACTTCCCTAAAGTCACAGGGCTACTACATGTTAAGTGTCTGAGGTTAGATTTGAACTCAGGTCCTCCTGACTCCAGGGCCGCTGCTCTATTCACTGCACTGCCTAGCTGCCCCTAGCAATATTGTTTTAAGAAAGACAGAGTAAATTATTTTAACTATTATAAATGCCAAAATTAACTGTAAATGACATATAAAGACACTATCTGCATTCAGAGAAAGAACTGATAAATAGAAATATGTATAGAAAAATTTTACATATATATGCCTATTTGTGTCTAAAGGAAGCTATCTCTAGGGCAAGGTAGGGGGAGGGTAGAAAAAAAGAATAAAATTTTGCATGATAATTTTGTGGTATATTTGAAAGGAATAACAAGTTATACTTGGTAGATTTGCGGTCTCATGTATAATCATCTTTTTTTGTTTACTATGTTATGGAAATGCTTGATTTATTCCATAAATATGTATTGATGTAAAAAAAAAATAAGAAAATGAGATTGTGACTTGCCCAGGATTGTATAACTACACAGCTAGAGATTGCAGGAACTGTATTTGAACTCTGGTCTCCCTGTCTCTAAGCCCAGTATACCATGCTGTTTTGCATGTAGAAGTGCCTACTATATATTTAATTAATTGAATTGGCAAACTTTATTGGCTTCTTATTTAGGTATCTTCAGATATGGCTCAGCAAATTCTGAAAGCAACTAGTCTAAAAGGCAGACTTCAAATTGAAACCATTTTAGAAGCCTTGATAGACATTTCTGGGAGACAGATGATGGAACAAGCTTCTGCCCTTACAACGTAAGAAGAGTGATGGGAGATCTCAGCCTTAAGGAAGTGGCAGGCCAAGACTGTTTTGTCTTTTTAAAAACTGGTGTCCATCAATTCATTAGACAAGGCTCACCATTCACCTTATGGACTCTTTTGGATAACAGGCAGCTTGGTTAACCGGGCCTCTTCACGTTTCCCAATCTCAAACCTTTATGTGCTTGGAGTTTTGCCAACTACTTTGTAGATAAAATCACTCAGATTCTACTAGCTGCTTTTGTGGTGACAAATCCCTACTCTGGTGTGACAGTTACATCACCATCTCTGTCTGCTGAGGTCCCAATCTACCTACCTACATTGTAGAAGGAGTATTGTAACATATGATGGGGGTGAAGCACCTTGCTGTGCGTAGTGAAAAGAAGATGGTGTTTGGAGTGAGAAGATCAAGGTTCAAATTCTAGTCCTGTCACTGACTAGGTGCATTGTCTTAGTTAAGTTACTTCATATTCCTAAGCCTCAGGTTTTCCTATATATGAAATGGGGATGATAATAGTTATATTTCTGACTTTATAGGGTTGTTTCCAAGGATCAATTGGCTGCTTTGTAAAAGCATAAATTGACATTCAAATATAAGCTATTTTCATATTCTCGTATGATGGAAAGAGCTCTGAGTTTGCAGTGAAATAACTAGGGTTCCAGGCTCTATGATAAAAGACAAATCAATAAATGTCTCTTAGTTCCAGTTCCTTTATCTGTAAAATGGGTCTAATGAAAATTACTATCTCTTGAGGTTGTCATGAGGGAAGTGTTTTGCTGAGATTCCTAAAAAAATGTGAGTGATACTGTTAGGATTTGGACCCATTTCTCTTCCTGGAAAAGCATTTATTTGCTAAGCCTTTTTTAAAGGGAAAGTCGATGAATCCCTTTAAGCAAGGGAAAAATCATGCCATTATCTCAGAAAGATGACTTAATAGTACTGGGTCCTTCCATCCCTTACTACATATATCCTTGGACCCAGGAAAGATTTTCCTTCTAGGCTGCCTCCTGCAGAAGTCTCTAGCAGCCCCTACGTGTACCTAAAAGAGAAAGTTCTCAACAGTTTATCATCGGCTGAGGCTTGGGGACTAGAGTTGAAGGATCAGTAGTAACATTTTATTTAGTACTTGAGACAGAGGGGAAATAGATCTCCAAATTGTTCTTGTCTGGGATATTTTAATTCATCTCTCCTACTTCTGGTCAGGTATAAATGTCACCAGTGCCAGACAACGATGAGGGTAAAAATATTCTGAATGTCTTCCTCTTCACACTGATTCTACCAAGCAGTTTTTCTTCATAATATTTTAAAATGTTAGTGCTAAGAGCAAATACAGCTCTCTCATTTGACAGATGAGGAAATCAGTCAAGAGTAAAAAAGTGACTTGTCCAAGATCTTTGGGGTATAGTGAAGATTTTATACAGGTATCTTAACTCCTAGTCCAGGAGACATTCCTATAGGAAGTCTGAGCCCATCCTATAGAAAGCTAGTTTAGGAGGCGAGCCAGAAATGATGTCTCTGAATTCTTCAATAACATATTTCTTAGGGGGCTAGGATTTTCCACTGTATTATAATAGGTTTTCTTAGTGAGGAAAATGATGAGAAAGAAGAGCAAAATAGCCCTAGAATTACGCAAACAGTTCTTTAAAATTTAACTACTATGCTGTTGAGAAATCTCCATGCTATGGATATAATAGCTATTCACATTCTCATAGAGATTTCAAGTTTTCAAAGGGTTTTCCTCACATCAAGACTAGGTAGTTCAAGAATTTTTAGGTAGGACCTGAGATTCCATCGTTGTACAGAGTTTCCGGCGATAAATACCCTCTACTAATGTATATTAGCACCTCTTTAGCTTAGTAGCATAGAGAGTAGCCTAGGACATTGGGAGGTTTTGTGATTTGCTCAGGGTCACACAGTCAGCATTTTTCAGTGGCAGACACACTTGCCTCCACCCTTTCACTGTGGCCATCCCCTTTCCCAGGAATGTACTCCCTCCTTTCCTCCTCAGGCACCATCATCAGCAAGAAGTCTTTTCAGCTCTGGCTAAACTGCTAATGCCTGCCTTCCCTTCCAAACTACCTTGTGTAGATTTGCATTTTTTAACATTCATGTTTATGCTGTACATCTTTTTATGTGCACTTGTCTCTTCCATTAGGAAGAATAGGATAGTTTCATTTTTAAATGCCTAGTATAGCATCTGACACATGGTAGAGATTTAATAAACACTTGTTGCTTGATTCTTGAAAAGTGGTGGGGAACCTACAACCTCGAGGCTACATGTGGTCCTCTAGATCCTCAAGTGCAGCTCTTTGACTGAATACAGTCCTAAGGGGATTTGTTCTGTGAAATTTGGATTCAGTTAAAGGGCTGCACTTGAGGACCTAGAGAGCCACATGTGGCCTTGAGGCCATAGGTTCTCCACCCCTGTTCTTGACTCTAAAGCCAGTTCTCTAGCCACTACTCAATGTTGCCTCTATAAGAATTATTGTCTCTATTGTACAGATGAGTAAATTAATATTGAAATGGGTAAAATAACTTACTTGAGGTTAGGGACAGCCTGGGATTCTTACCCACCTGCAACACTCTAGCCACCAATACTTTCCCAGTTCTGTAAATTCCATATTCTTGAAAAATGGATTGCATAGGTCAACCTCCATTCATTCTGTAAATATTTAATTTTAAATCTCAGTTTATTTCTGTTTGTGCATAGTTGTCTCTTCTCTGTCATAATCTATAGTGAATGTGTATTTATAGGTCTGTACCCAATCAGTGTTTTAGATTAGATTATAATAGAGAACAGGAGAACTAGGCCTACTTTGCATATTGCTTAATAAAAAGTATCAAGTAAACCTTCATTATTGATCATAAAACGGCCACACTAATTTCTAATTTTTAGGGTTGGTTTTAGTTTGCAAAGCAATACCTGACTTTTGAGCTTCAGCACTGACCTATGTTTTCTTATCATTTGTCTTTTTGTGTGTACCCTCATTCAAAAGATATCTGCAAGATACTCTTGCTTACACATCCTTAGGGATAAATATCAGAACTATGTAAACTTTAAGCTGTAGATAGCAAATAAAATAAAATTGACATTCTGTGATATTTGAGTCGGTATTCCTGTGCCCACTGAAAATTACTCCTGACTTTAGGCACATAGCTAATACTAATGGTACCAAGATGTGATTTATATATAAAAGGATTGGGCATTGGGTGTTTGCAGTGGGAGTGGAGGATTCAGTCAAAGGGCCACACTTGAGGACCTAGTGGGTCACATGTGGCCTCCAGGCCAGAGGTTCCCCATCCCTGATCTAGGCCTAGACTCCCTATCTGCCCTACAATAAAAAGCCCATCGGTTCTTTAACTTCAGGTTAGAAGTCCATTGTCCTAAGTTAGAGTTTCTTAACCTGAGGACCACATACTAGTAGGTAGATTTCAGGGAACTTCACTGGGAAAAAAAATATACATCTTTATTTTCACCAACACCTAACTGAAATTTAGCATGTCTTTCAATTATAAATGGAGGCCACAAATGTTATTCTAATAAGGTGTTCATAAGCTTTATTATATTGCCAAAGAGGTTTAAGATACAAAAAAGGCTAAGAACACCTGTGCCAGATCCAAGTTTAGTGCCTCTTGAGGGTTTTGATGATTTAAATAATTCCCTGTTTTTTGATTCCCAGTTATCAAATTTGGGGTTTCCTCTATAATATAAATTTATAGTATTGACTCTCAGACTTTCCCTAAGCAACATCCTATGCCTGAAATGACCACTTCTAATCAGTTTACTAAGTAATAATCTCACAGTTTATATAGTGCTTTATTGCTTTATCCTTTGAGGAATGTATCTTTCCTGAATAGTTAAGCATTCTATAAATCTAAGTTATTATTAACTAAAATACATTATCTTATTTTTCCTGCTAAACAGCCCTATGAATTAATTAATAATACAAGTCTTACCAGCCCTTGCAAAGAAGACCAAGACTCAGAGAGGTTAAATGACTTGTCCACAGTCACATAGCTAGTAATTGAGCAAGTTCGGACTTAAAACCTAGGTCTTGTGGGTTTTTTTTAAAACCCTCTGAACTTAATAAATACCAAACAGAATGGGTATTTCCATATAGATAGTAGAACAGAAATAGAGTTCCTGAAACTGTGGCTCTATTATATACATCTTAGGGTTTTTTTTTAAATGTATGAATTAAACTTTCAGTACTCACCTGCTTATCTGTAATTCTTTCTGACTTTCTCTTATGTGCACTTAAAATTTTTTTTGATACTTTTTGTTTTAATATCACCTAAATTTCTTCTTATACCCCTCCCCCACCTCATTCCCGTAGACTCTTAACTTACAGGATTTTTTGGAAAGAAATAGGATTAAACAATTAAACAAATCAATGCATAAAAATATTGTACACAGCATGTCAACCATGGATTCCATCTTCTACAAAGATGCAGGGGAAGGTGTCTTCTCATATCTCTTCTTTGAGACCAAACTAATTTGTTATATTTTCACAATATTCATTTCGTATTATTTGTGGTGGTTCTTTCCATTTATAATGTATTCATTGTGTATAGTTTTCCTGACTCTACTTACTTCACTTTGAGTCAGTTCATATGAATCTTTCCATTATTTTCTGTGTACCATGTTTACAGAAAAGAAATATTTCATTACATTCATGTACCACAATTTCCCAAGCATTTTCTTAATCAGTTGATATTTACCCTCTAATTATTTTCTGACATAAAAAAGTGGCTATAAACACTTTAGTTATATGGAGGCTTTTTTTTTGTCATGACTTTCTTTGGTAATTGCCTAAGTGGGGGACTCTCTGGGTCAAAAGACATGGATATTTTAGTCACTTTATTTGCATAATTCCAAATTGTGAATTCCACAAACAATGTTAGTATGCCTATCTCTCCACAACCCTTTCGCTATTTCTGTCTTTTGTCATCATTGCCTGGGAAAGACATGAAACTTCAAAGTTGTTTGGGTTTTCATTTCTGTTATTAGTGATTTGAAGTATTTTTCATATGATTATTAAAAATTTGCAATTCTTCTGAGAATTTTTGTTCATATTCTTTGACCACTTCTCTATTGGGGAATGGATTTTGTGTGTGTGTAATGTTTTTATTTTATTTTTCTCAGTTACAAGTAAAATAAATTTTTAACATTAAAAAAAATATTTTTTGAATTCCAAATTCAGTCCCTCCCCACCTTTCCTCTCCCTGAGAAGACAAAGACTTTGATATGGATGATACATATACAGCCATACAAAATATATTTCCATATTAGCCATATTGCAAAAAAGAATATAGACCCCCCCAAAAAAATTAAGTAAAAAAATGCTTTGATCTGCATTCAGACTCCATTAGTTCTTTCTCTGGAGGTAGATAGCATTTTTCATAAGTCCTTTAGCATTGTCTAGGATCATTGTATTCCTGAGAATAGCTGAGTCATTCACAATTGATACACTATTGCTGTTACTATGTACAATGATCTCTTGGCTCTGCTCAAGTCATTTTGCATCTATGCATGTAAATCTTCCCAGGTTTTTCTGAAAGCATCCTGCTCATCATTTCTTACAGCACAGTAGTATTCTATCACAATCATATGCCATGACTAGTTTAGCCATTACTCAATTGATGGACATTCCCTCAGTTTCTGGTTCTTTGTCACCACAAAAAGAGCTACTGTAAATACTTTTTGTACATATAGGTGCTTTTTCTTTTTAAAAAAATCTGTTTGGGATACAGACCTAGTAGTGGTATTACTGGGCCAAAGGGTATGCTACCAAAAAAATTACTTTATAGAGCTAGAAAAACATGATAACAAAATTCATCTGGAAGAATACAATTTAAAAAAAAATGAAGTAAGGTAGACTAGCAGTATCAGATCTCAAACTGTATTACAAAGCATTACTCATTACAACAATCTGGTACTGGCTAAGAAATAGAGTGGTGGATCAGTGGAATAGATTGGGCATACAATACATAGTAGTAAATGACCATAGTACTCTGGTATTTAATGAATGTAAAGATCCAAGTTTTGGGGACAGTAATTTAGTAAAATACCATTTAGTAAAAATTGCTGGGAAAACTGGAAAGCATTTGGCAGAAACTAGGTATAGATCAACATCTCACATCATATACCAAAATAAGGTCAAAATGGATACATGATTTAGGAATAAAGGGTGATGTCCTCAGTAAATTAGGGGAGTATTGGATACTTTACCTCTCAGATCTATGGATAAGGGAAGAATTTTTGACCAAATGAGATAGAAGACACAGTATGTAAAATGGATAATTTTGATTACATTAAATTAAAAAGGTATTGCACAAATAAAACCAATGCAGTCAAGATTAGAAGGAAAGCAGGAAACTGGGGAATTGGGGGAGGGGAAATTTACCTGAGCTTCTCTAATAAAGACCTTATTTCTCAAATATGTAGAGAAATGAGTCAAATTAATATGAGTATAAATTATTCCCCAATGATAAGTAGTCAAAGGATACAAACAGGCAGTTTTTAGAAGACACCAAAGCTATCAACAGTCACATGAAAAAAAATGCTCTAAACCACAACGGATTAGAGAAAAATACAAATTAAAAAATCTTTGAAGTACCACTTCACACCTATCAGATTGGCTAATATGAAAAGAAAAATGACAAATGTTGGAGGGGATATGGACAATTTGGTAACTAGTACACTCTTGGTGGAGTTATGAACTGATCCACTTATTTTGGAGAGCAATCTAGAACTATGCCCAAAGGGCTAAAAAACTGCATACCTTTTCACCTGGCAGTACCACTACTAGGTATTTTATATTTTGAAAAGCTTAATGTGCTATAAAAAAAGATGTTTATTATTGTTGTTGTTTTATTTTTGTTAGTTTCCAGCATATCTTGAATATCAAATCCTCTCAGAGATATTTGATACAAAGTTTTTCTCCCCAGTCAAGTACTTCCTTTCTCATTCTAACTGCATTAATTTTGTCTGTGCAAAAAGCTTTTTTATTCCTTACAATTAAAATTATTTATGTTGCCATTTGTGATTGCCTCTGCTATGTTGTTTCGTTAAAAAATTCATTTACTCATGGCTGTTAAAGGTACATGATCTATTCTAAATTTTTTAAAATAGTATGATCTTTTATTCAGAGCATATATCCATTTTGAATTCATTGTATCATATGATGTAAAATGTTGGTCTAAGCCAGTGGTCCCCTCTATTATGTATTATGTTTTGTGAATTCCTTTCAACAAAAAAGTGCTATAAATCTGCAGTATAATTTGATATAGTACTCATAACATTATTTTAGATTTTTTCATTAAGTGCTTATAATAACTACAATGCTAACTTTTGCTCCCCGAAACTCCAAATTAAAATTTACATTATGTAATGTAATTATAAAA
>CM053580.1:453360549-453380107 GCA_028627135.1 Pseudochirops cupreus
TAAATTTTTTTATTTTAGGAAATTTTTTGAATGCTAAGAACACTTTTTAATAAAATAAACTATAACTTAGAAGATGCTTACCATAATAAATAATCACATATAAACTTAATTTTGATGTTGGATGTTTTTATTTGAACAAAGATTGGTAGTATTTGGCTCAACATAAGACAGGTGCAGTCTTAAATGTGGTTCCACATACAGTTAATTTTTGTATTTTGATTTAAATATACAGTTTATTTTTGTATTTTGATTTAAAATGAGAATAAGGAGAAAATTCTTGTTTACACAAATATGTGGTAGAAAATAGTAGGACAATTTTATAAGCTCTCAGTGAGAGATGGAAATTAATTTTTAAAAATTTTAGCCATCTAAGAAATCAACAAAAATGAACAACTAGTTTTGATATAAACTATTTACTTTTCTACTAGCTAATTATAAGCACAGTATTAAATGATATATTTAAAATTTAATTGCATATAATGCTTCATTTTAAACAATATTTATATGTATATAAACTAAACTTTGTAAAGAAATAATCACTTCAGATAGGACTTCTCTTCTACCACTGGCACACCAGCTACACTTTCACAGAAATTCTGTTGAACAAATGATTTATATAGCTAACTAGTTCACTTGAAAATCTGCCAGATAGAAGAAAAAGAACATGAGGTATTATGTTCAGTCATTTCAGTCATGCCTGACTTCATGATTCCATTTGGGATTTTCTTGGCAAAGATACTGGAGTGGTTTGCCATTTCCTTCTCTGGCTTATTTTACAGATGAGGAAACTGAGGCCAACAAGGTTAAGTGACGTATTATCCACAGTCACTTCACTGGTAAATGTCTGAGACCAAATTTGAACTTAGTAAGATGAATCATCCTGACTCTTGGGCTGATACTCTATCCACTGAGCCATCTAGCTGCCCAACATGAGGGAAGAATAATTTAAAATTAGAAATAGCCTTAATTCTGCAATGAGAGATGATATAAATTTTGTTTCTACAGAACATTTGTGATGGTCCATGATGGCTTCAAAATAGCTTATAATGCATATCTCTAATTATCATAGTTGTCATACCTTTTTTTATATATACATACATAGTTTTTTACAATAAGAATCAAATGTTCATAACATTTTGATCATATGATTACATAGCTGATGAGGTATGAACAGGGTAATGGAGGGGAACCAGGGAGTTACTGTGATGCAGTGTACAAAATGCAAATGAGAGTGTATATACTGTCTGACCATCCTGTGGGAATTGGTTTATGCTCAACGTCAAACAATGGTTTGGAAACAATTTGATGAAAGGTTGAGAAACTGCCAGGACACATTGTGTTCATTCAGAAGTCAGATTTTTATGTAATCACTTCATGAATGCCAAAATTGTTCTGCATGTAATCATGATGATTGCAAATTGCTGCAGAAACAGACCAATAATGTTTTAAACATGTACATGCTTATTGTCACAGATGAAAATATATATCTGTAACATAGTTGAGCATTATGGCACCATTAAAGAATTTTTTTTTCTTAGTACAAATTGCTTGTGCTATTGTCACAAAACTCCAGTGGGTTCATGAACTATTAAATGGGAACCACTGGTCTAAACCAAACTTGTACAACTCGGCAGTAGGTAGGGATCAAAATTAAAATAGGCTAAACTTCTTTGGGCTGAAGATAGGTTTTTAGCAGTTCACTTTCCAAGTAAAGGTAACTAGAGACAGACTGATGATGGTTGGTTGCCATGGGTCATGTGACAAACAGGATAAAGTGTGTAGTGGTGGGCCGCCTGAAATCTTTTGGGGGTCATATGTTGTGCAGGCCTAGTCTAAACCTAATTTCTGCCAATTATTTACTTCAGGATTTTTGATTCTTCTTTGTTTAGTTCCATTAATCTGTCAAATGGTATTGATGCCTATTACTTTATTATATTGTTTCAGTCTGGAAATACTATTCCTACTTGATATGTGTATTAAAAACTGTTCAGTGAATCTTTTTTCTTTTCTTCCCCCACCCCAGCTTTTTAACTTCACTCTTCTTAATACCCTATTCCCATGGGAGAAACAAATCCCTTGTAACAAATATGCACAGTAAAGCAAAACTAATTTCTATGCCAGTGATGTCCAAAGCTTTATGTCTTCTACTTTGTCTTGAGTTTGTTGCCTCTCAGTCATGAGGTGGGTAGTATGTTTCCTCACCATGTCTGTGGGATTATGATTAGTCATTGCATTGATTAGATTTCTCAGGTCATTTATAATATTGTTGATATTGCATAAGTTTTTCTCCTGGTTCTACTTTCTTCATACTGCATCTCTTCCAAGTTCTTCTCAGTTTTCTCTGAAACCTCCTCTTTTGCCATTTCTTATTGTGCGATAGTATTCCACTGCATTATATGTCATGATTTATTCAACACTCCAACAAATGATGAGTACCTCCTTTGTTGTCATTTTTTGTTAGAACAAAAAGAGCTTCTATAAATACTTTTGTGCACTTGGATGTGCTTCCTCTTTCTTTGATCTCTTTTAGGTACAGGTTAATAGTGTTTTGCTGGGTCAAAGGGTATGTGTACAGTATGTTTTTGGGGGCATACTCCAAATTGCTTTCAGAATGTCTGGACCAAGTCATAGTTTCAGTGCTAGAGATTTTGTGAGCCTGATTTCCTTCAATTCTTCAACAACTCTCATTTTCCTTCCTTGTTATCTTTCCCAATATGACTGGTGTGAGGTAGAATTTGAGATTTGCTTCAATTTGCATTTCTCTGTTAGTAAGTTGGAACGTTTTTATATGGCAATTAATATTGGATTTCTTCTTTTGAAAACTCTGTTCATATCTTTCGATCGTTTTTTTTTTTTTGGTTTTTGGAGAGGGGAAGGTAGGGCAGTTGAGGTTAAGTGACTTGCCCAAGGTCACATGGCTAGTACATGTTAAGTGTCTGAGGCTGAATTTGAACTCAGGCCCTCCTGACTCCTGGGCCAGTGCTCTATTCACTTCACCACCTAGCTGCCCCAGATCATTTTTTTTTGAGGGGGGAAGGTAAGGCAATTGGGATTAAGTGACTTGCCCAAGGTCACACAGCTAGTTAAGTGTCAAGTGTCTGAGGTCACACTTGAACTCAGGTCCTCCTGACTTCATGGCCGGTGCTCTATTCACTGAGTCACCTAGCTATCCCCAATTTCTTTGACCATTTATTAATTGGAGAATGGTTGTTATAAATAGTTCTTAAAAATTTGAAGTATTCTTTAAATATCCTGAAGTGTTAACTTTATCAGATAAGGAGATGAGACCTTAATCAGAGAAAAATTGCTTCAAAGGTTCCTGCCTCGCACCCCCTTCCCTGTTTCCCTTCTAATCTTAACAATATTGCTTTGCTTTTTTTTTTTTTAATGTGTTTTATGTTAGCAGAACTATCTATTTAATCTTTCTTGATCTTCTCTATCCCATGTTTGGCCATGAACTCTTCCCCACCCATAGCTGTCTGAGGCATTTTCTTCCTCGTTCCTCTTACTTGATTATGATATGACCTTTCAGTTCTAAGTCACGTATCCATTTGGAACTTGTTTTGGTACATGAGGTGAGACATTGATCTATACCTAATTTCTGTTAGACTTCTTTCTAGTTTCCCTAGAAGTTTTTGTTGACTAGTCCTTACCCCTTTGGCTTTATCAAACACAATATTACTGTTTGTTTTTCTTTGTTGTTTACCAGTTTATTCCATTGATCCACATTTCTATTCTTTAACTGGTACCAAATAGTCTTAAGGATTACTGCTTTGTACCAAAGTTTGAGATCTGATATTTAGTTCCATTTTTTTACTTTTAAAAAATTAATTCCCTTGAAATGCTATACTTTTTGTTCCTCTAAATAAATTTTATCATTTTTTTTCTAGCTTTATGAAGTAATACTTTGGTAATTTGATTTTTATGGCACTAAATACTGAAATTAATTTAGATAGTACTGTCTTTGATTATAGTTTCCTGATCTCTCCATGAGCAATTAATATTTTTCCAATTATTTAGTTCCTTCTTTATTTCTGTTAAGAACATTTTGTAGTTGGATTCATGTAGTTCTTGTCTTGGTGTCTTGGTAGATAGACTCCCAAGTATTTTATACATTTTGTATCTATTTTATTGGAATTTCTTTTTGAATTTATTTTTTTCTGGCTTTCATTATTAATTTATGTAGATTTATTTTATGCTCTGAAATTTTGCTGAATTTATTGTTTCACTTAATTTTTTAGGTAACTCTTTTGTCTTATTCAGAGAGATCATTATGTTTACAAATAGTGATCATTTTATTCCCTCCCTCTCCAAATATAGTCCTTTGACTTCCCTTTCTTTTCTTATTGCTTTAGCTGGCATTTATAGAACTACATCAAATAATAGGGGTGAAAACAGACATTATTGTTTTAACTCTGATTTCACTGGAAAGGCTTCTAACCTTTTCCCTTTACATATAATGTTGGCTTCTGGTTTTAGACAGATAGCACTTACCATATTAAGAAAACTTCTGTTTATTCTTTTGCCTTCTAGTGTTTTTAAAAGAAAAAGGTGTTGGTTTTTGTCAAAGGCTTTTTAAAGCTCTCTTTAGGATCTGTTATTGTTATAATCATGTGCAATTATTATTGTGTTCTATTATATTTATAATTTCTTTATACTGAAATAATCCTACATTCCTGATATGAAGCCAACTTTATTATGTTTTAAAATACATTGTTGTAGCCTCTTTCCTAACATTATTTATTTTTTTTGTGTTAATGTTGATTAAAGATAGTGTTCTAAAGTTTTCTTTCTCTGTTTTGTCTCTCTTTGGTTTAGGCATCAAGACCAAATTTGTGTCATAGCAGTTTGAAAGGATCCTTTAAAAAATTTTATGCAATATTAGAATAAATATTTTGCATGTTTGATAGAATTAACTTATAAATCCATCTACCCCTGGGGTTTTGTTCTTTTATTGCTTTTTCAATTTTTTATGATATTGGCTAATTTAAACAATCTGTTTTCTTTTGCTAATCTGAGTATTTTATATTTTTTGCAGTTATTCATTCATCTCATAATGCTTAAATTTAAACAATCTGTTTTCTTTTGCTAATCTGAGTATTTTATATTTTTTGCAGTTATTCATTCATCTCATAATGCTTTTTGCCATATAATTGGTCAAAAAAAGTTTCTGATAGTTTCCTGTATTTCATATTCAATTATTTTCTCTCTTTTTCACAATTTGATTCTCCTCTCTTTTAAAAAAACACAACTCTACATACCTTCTTTTGCCTTCTAGTGTTTTCTCTATTCTTAAACTCCTTGTTTATCAATTAAATGGGATTTTTAAATTTGAATTTTGTTAAATCTCTTATTTGACTTTCAGAATTTTTACTTTGGTGTTTGATTTTAAAAACTGTATTGCTCTTCTATGTTTTGTTTTTTAAGGTTGCATGCACAATGTATTGATCTATTCATGTTCTCTTTCTTTGCCAAAAACATTTAGAAAGATAAATCTTCCTGTAAGTGCTATTTTAAATGAATCTCATATATTTTCGTAGTTGTCATTGTTTCCATTTTTTAATGATATATTTTCTATTGCTCTCTGCGTTGTCCTTTCATTAGCCAATTCTTTAGGGCTAAATTATTTAGTCTTTAATTGATGGTTAATCCTTTTCTTCAGTCACCCTATGTTGAATAAAATTTTATTGCATCATAGTTAGTAAATGTACTTTTTCTTTTCTGTATTTTTGTGAGATTTTTATGCCCCAATCAATTTTTATAAAAGTGATATTCCTAGTTGAGAAATACATAAAATGTACCCCCCTCCTTTTTTTAACCATTCAATAATCAGTAGAAAATTATTACATATATCTTTTCTCAAGTTTTATTAAGGTCCTTAACTTCTTTCTTGTTTATATTTTTGTTAGATTTGTCTAGGTCTCAATGGGATATATTAAGCTCCCCTACTAATATAATTTTATTGTCTATTTTTCCCTGAAAACCGATTAGCCTTTCCTTTAAATATTTCAGTGCTATGCCATTAGTACACTCATATTTACACAAATATGTAGAATTGACACTGATATGTTATAATGTTTTAAAATTTCATGTGGTATCCCTGATTATATATATTTTTATTGTGTCTAGTTTTATTGCTGCCTTATCTGAAATCAACAGACCTATACCTACTTTTTTTAGTTTATCCAAAGCATAACAGATTTTGTTCTAGACTCTTATTTTAAGTTTGTGTAAGTCTTTATGTTTCAGATATATTTCACATGAACAGTATGTTATTGGAGTATGCTGTCTAATGCATTCTGATGTCCTCTTCCATTTTATGGGTAAGTTCTTCCCATTAAGGTTCATAGTAATAAGGGTTATTTCTCTATTTGCCCCAATCGTAGCATGCTTTTTTGAGTTCAACTCCTTGGGGTATGTCCCTACCAGTGAGATCTCTGGGCTAGAAAGTAAATTATTATTATTTTTTGGAGGGCAGTTGGGGTTAAGTGACTTGCCCAAGGTCACACGGCTAGTTTTTTGTGTTAAGTGTTTGAGGACATATTTGAACTTAGGTCCTCCTGACTCCAGGGCCAGTGCTCTATTCACTGTGCACCTGGCTGTCCCCATAAATTATTTTTTAATTTTTAACTATCAAGTTAGATGTTTGAATGTTTATAGAGTCAAATTGTAGTATATACTGATCTAGTGGCAGTAGAATTCTTTGACTTTCTTAAGGGCTGACCTTTGGTTCAGTTCCCTGGAGAGACTCAAATAGGAAGATAAATAGGAAGCAAGCCAAGGGTTTAAACCTAGTCTTTGGTATCAGGCCAGGTTTAAAAAAAAATAAAGTAGCTAGGAAATCACTGACAGAGCATGATCACTTCCATTTCACTTGCCATTACAAGGTCTCTCTGTACACCAAACAATGATCTGGATGACTGGGCTTTCTAAGTATGGTCTAGAAATGTGGCCTTGCTTTCTTGGGAAGAAAAGAACAAGAACAGCTGCTTGATCTTTGTATATTGTCTAGGTCAAAACTTTTAAAACAGGGAGATGCTGTCTGCAAAGACCTATAAATATAAGTGTGTATAGAATAATTTTGTGTGTATCTATCTATCTATCTATATACATACACACACAGATATATATATATGTATATATATGTATATATATATGTACCTATTTGTGTCTAATAGTGGTTATCTCTAGGGTGGGGGTGGGGGTGAAGGAAAATTAAAATAAGAAATTTACATGATAATTTCGTTGTATATTTAAAAGGAATAACACATTATACATAACAGACTCACAGTTTCATGTGCATCTTTTTTATTATAGTATATTATGGAAATGCTTGTTTTATTCCATAAATTAAAAATAAAATAATTTTTTAAAAATTTAAGAAAATGGGGAGAAAAAGAGGAGGCAGAAGAGTTTGCAGAGTTCTTTCATCTGTGTGTTATTAACCTCCAAATAAAGATCTCAAAATTCTCTGGTGCTTTATACATCCGTGTTTTTGCCCCAGCTATACTATAGTGTTTTATCTCTGAAGTATCAAATGCAGTGGACACACAGGAGCTTGCCAGATGATTACATGAGTGAATGAATCAACATGTGACTGAATGAATGACAAATCATGTAGGCTAGAACATAATACATCATAGAACATCATACGTCAAGGATATGTGCATTTTGTAAGTTGCCTCTTTATTAAGGTGAGGAGGGAGAGAAGAGGGTGCCATGTTTGGTGGAGGCTAGTTTTTTCTGAAGTTAATAGAAGGTAAGCTAATGCTTTCTGAAAAAAATTGCTTTTGGAGGAACAGTAGGAAGGACGTTTTAATTGATATACTATTCTTATCTGTTCCTTGTATATGACTTCCTTAACATTAATAGACATAGCAGAAAAGGAAAAATATTTTCAAAAATACGAAAACATTTTGTATCTTCTTACTAACTTACCATGAAAATTATTACCTGTATATTTCTTACTGTGGCTAGGTATGAATCCTTTTGCTGTATTTCATTCATTCATTTACTTGAACATAAATACAAAAAGACAAAAAAAGGACATTTCTATGTACACACCATAGCATAAAGAGAGGATTCAATATATAATCGTGAATTTGTTTCAGACTATTCGCTTTTATAAAAAGCTGTGTAGTAAATACTACACATTGTTTTCAAAGCTCTTTTGATATATTTTAGAGGGAACTTTTGTTCCATTTGTTTAATAATATTTATTAAGTACCTACTATGTACAAAGCACTGATAGGTACCTGGGAAGATAGTTTAGATAAGACACAGTCCCTGAAGATGGAACATCTAGTACTAGGATAAGTTGCAATTATAGATAGCTACAATTCACAATATTGCATTATAGGTGCATTAGAGAGGTATAAGCCAGATTTATATGAGGTCTGGTAAAGGTCATTATAGACTGAGAAATCAGGAAAGGCTTAATGTATAAGAAGGCATTTGGGGGGTTTAAAGGATGAATGGAAATTCAGGAATAGAGAGGAAGGAAGATATGTGTATGTATATACACATGTACATATGTACATCATCATTTGCTCTCTTCTCCAAGTATATAGTAAGACTTGATGAGGGGTGATAATTTTGCCTCTATTTCTTTTACAATTTGTACATTAAGGGTGAGTTGATTTTTTAGTATCTAACCAGTAGACTGATTATCTTTCACCACAAAGCTTGATACATAACCCCCAATTTATCTTCGGTATCATCATACATTGTACAGTGGCCTATACAGTACACTGAAATGGATTCATTTTACTACGTATTACTTACTTTTAGGCCTTATTTGATTATCAACAGGAAATCTGGGCCCACATTTCCCTACACTGTAAGCCTTAGAACATCATTATAAAACTGGACTCAATTTTGGGTGATTCCCCTTTTCTTCCTAGAGAAGGATTTATGGTTTGGGGTGAAAACCATAAACAACGCATTGGTTTTGAATGGTTTCGATTTGAGTTTCTCCCTCTAGCAATTCAAAGCAAACTCAGTAAGTGCTTCAGGGTCCTTGTCCTGCTGACACAAGTGATAATCCGTATCCTTGGCAGTTTGAAAGTTAAAGTATCGAGACTAAAGGCTACTTACATAGAAATTAATTTTAAATGACCAAGCTGAGAGGGGAAACGTAATGTAACAGATCTGTAATTATAACTTCTTGGAGCCAACCCTGGGCTGTTAAAATGTACATAACTGAAGCTACATTTCATCTTTACATCAGAGAAATCCTACTTTAGTTGAATGCAAGTCACCTTAGATAGTGCATCCCTGGTTTCCTTTAAAACTCAGCCACCTTCTGTGGCTCTTTCCCCATCTTTCCAGTTGGTAGAGCCACTCTAGGGATGCCTATGTATCTTGATTTACATCTTGCCACTGTATGTATCAGGAGGACAAAGTGAGGCTGGTGACTTTGCACAACCCTGCCTCACTTAAATCCAGTTAGCTTACAAGTCACAGCCTTGCCTTCCTGATGTCATAGTCCTCTTTGAGAATGAAGGACAAACACAAAAACACCATATGTACCTTGAACTTACCTTGTTGGGTTCATGTTGTCTTCTTCATTGCATTTAAGTTCCTTGAAGGCAGAGAAAGTCTTTGTGTTTTTGCCTTTCCATACACCCCTAGCACAGTTTGTGACATCTTAATAAATGCCTGCGGCTCCTAGAGTAGAAACTGAGAAATAATAAGAAAAGGGCTTCTGTAAGGCCATCTAAGCACCTTACAGGTAGTAACTAAATAACAAATATTAACTTGCCATGATCATCATTAGGAAGCTAAAATTAAATGACAACATGATCTTATTTGATTCAGCAATATGACAATCTTTGGATAAAATAATCCAAGGGAGTAATGAGAGAAACAGTCCAAACGTTTGTTTTTGTTTTGTTTTGTTTTAGAGGGGTTTCTACAACAGAAGTCAGTGGAAATAACTACGTAGTTTTAAGTCATGTAAAATGTGCAAAATAATTACCACAACTGAAACCTAGGAACAGCTATGATGGATGGCACCCTGCTGGCCTGGGTCAAGTGTCCTGAGGATACAAAACACAGAGAAGGCAGTGGAGTGTAATGGTAAGAATGGCAATAAAGAGGGAGGTAGTGAGTGTAGTGTAGTAGAAAGAATGCTGGATTTGGAGTTAGTGGATCTGAATTCAAATTCCACCTCTGCCATTTACCATCTGTATTACCTAGGGCAAGTTACTTCATCTCTAGACCTCAGTTTCCTCAGGTGGAAAATAAGGAGGGTGACTAGGTGGCTCAGCAAATAGAGCATCAGCCCTGGAGTCAGGAGGACCTGAGTTCAAATCCGGCCTCAGATACTTAACATGTACTAGCTGTGTGACCTTGGGCAAGTCACTTGACCCCAATTGCCCTTCCTTCCCCCCTCCAAAAAGAAAAAAATATAAGGGCTTTGAACTAAGGGGTTCTTAACCTGCGGTCCCCTGAAAGTTTTGAGGAGGTCTGTGAACTTGGATGGGAAAAAAAATGTACATCTTAATTTCAACATCATTGGTTTTCTTTTTAGTTCTATGTATTTTATTTTATGCATTTAAAAACATTCTGAGAAGGAGTTCAAAGGTTTCACTAGACCACAAAAGTGGTCTATGAAATTAGAAAGGTTAAAAGGTCCTGAACTAGATTATCTATTAAGAACCTCTTCTAGATTTGGTTTTTTGATTCTGTGAATTAACAAGGCAATAGATAACAACTGGCCAAAATCAAGAGAGTGCCACAGACTCTCTACATAAAAAAATTAATTGTGTTTTTGTTGTTTTATGAGGAAAAAAACCAGCCAAGACTCAAGCTTCCGAATTTAAATTTTAAAAAAGTTCGAAGTTATATTTTGATAGATAATATGAAGAATGTTGATAGAATACACATGTTGTTTGTCCTCTGTTCAAGAGGACCAATGACATCCCAGGGTGATTTAAATGATGAAGAACTGCACAAAATCATCAGTGTTACTTTCTATTCCAAAGTTGTTGAAGTCCAGTGGCAAGACAAAAGTCAGGATGATTGGCAGTGGCCTGGGATGCAGGGGATGACTTTGGTGTCAGATCCAGCTCTAAGTGCTCCACAGTGCCTGCTTCAGCTTCCTATTCCACCACAGGAAATCGTCACATGCTTGGCACAGACATCCCCCTAACTCACCAATGGTTCTTGAAGCCCATCAGTTACTCTCAACCTGCCTTAGCCAGTCTGCTGAAATGGTTTGTGGAGTGTGGCTGCTGTGCCTGCTACTCCGAGGGGCACATGGAGTGTTCAGGGAGGACTAGCACCTCTGGCATGAGGGCTTGCTGAGCCCTTTTCAGGGCTGCTCACCTACCTTTGGTGTCTATCTGGCTCTCAACTCTCACCTTTGACTCCAATGAAGACAACACCAATGATGACAGAGGAATCCCAGATAAGGTAAAACAGAAATAGCTAGTCAGTGTGGGATTTTTGCTTCTACTTTGTTGAGTGGTAGAGGATAGAGTTTGCTCACAAGCCTTGGTATCAGGTTGCATGGCTCAGTGGGAAGGAGTTGGACAGCATGCAAGTGATAAGGAAAGATGTGAAAGCTCTAGGCCAGCCAGATGCCAGATGATGTTGAATATTCATACATTTGAAAGGTTTTCATTTATTTGTAAATTTAAAACAACACAGTCCTTCAATGTTACTTTGTCAACAATTTATTCCCATATTTAATATTTTACTTTAATTTTTTAAAAGTTTCCATCAAAATCCGAGATTTTCTATACCAATCTGCATTGGCAAATTGGATCCTGCAAAAAGTGTGGGCTATTTCCCCAAATATCCAAGATCATGGGGCCTGGCAAAGAGAGGTATTTGGGTTTTTTTTGTTTTTTTGTTTTTTGCTTCACCACTGGTTTTAGAAAATTCTTTTCCATTTGCTTTATACCAGGAAGCTTCTTAGATCTTAGTTACTTGTATAGCTGCAAAGACTGAACCAAATATTGGCTGACAAAATAAACCCTGGTTTTAAAATTCTCTACTTGGGCTTCTGGATAAAATGCTTGTTTACTGAAACAAATGTTTTATTTGGAAAACTTCTGCCAGTGTGGATGCTATCCAAGTAACACACCAGGATGTACTAGGATAGTGATGTCATAGGCTTGATGAGAGCTGGCAATTACGTGACCTATAAGGTAAGTGTTATGTTTTTATAATACTGAGTATTCTTTTTTTTTTTTTAATTTCACTTTTGGAGCTTTTAACAGAAGCTCTAAAATCAGGAAAATATGAAAAACAAACTACTTCCCCCAAAATTCAGTTCTGCTTACTGGGCCATTCAACAGACTGACTCCATACCCCAGAAGCTAATTTATCATTTTAAAACAATACTAGTTAATTCTGCAAGTTTATCTCTTTGGATATAGTGACTACTTTATAATGAACACAAAAACAATTTCCTGGAGGGATAAACTTTTCTTTAAGTTGAATGTATTTTGAAAACTTCAAATGAAAAGTGTTAGTACCTCCTCCATCTTTTATCAGAAGAAACCAAAAACTTCATGTAACATTATTCATGGACCTGTAGAATGTTAAAGCTGGGGTGTGTGTGTGTGTAGGGAAAGGCCTCAAAAATCAAGTTTTCGTTGGATCTGGCTTAAAGCAGGTTTATCATGGAACTCAATTGTGAGGTGCTATCACTTAAGTGCTAAAGCACCTTACTGAGAAATGTATCAACAAAAAGAATGTGTCTATACATGAGAGAGTGAGAGGGCTGGTTTTGGAGACGGGATCTGAATGAAGCCCTGTCCCTGATATACTGTACCTAAGTGACCCAGAGAAGTCACTTAATCTTTTTATGCTCCAGGCAACTCTAAGATTAAAAGTTACACACTGAATTGTCTAATGTACCTCAAGTAGAGGGAGTTTCTACCCTGGAATTTCTCTATAGTAATGAAATAAGCCAGGACTAAATAAAACATAGCACCTACCTTGCAAAGTATACCAATGATCTATACATATATCCTCTCGGAGTTTCTCTGCAAAACATATGGTTCTATGCAGTCTATACAGGAATACAAAAAAAAAACCAAACCCCAAAAGCAAAGAAACCTGTAAGAAGGACAACTTCACAATTAAAAAAAATTTGTTTATTTTTTAGTTTTCAACATTCATTTCCACAAGATTTTGAGCTACAATTTTTCTCCCTGTCTTTCCCTACCTCCACCCCAAAATAGCAAGCCTACTGAATACCCCTTCCCCCAATTTGTTCTCTTATATCCTCCCCCATCACCCCCCTCCCCAACTTTCTAGTAGGGCAAGATGGACTTCTATACCCCAGTGCCTGCCTATCTTATTTCCCAGTTGCATGTAAAAAATAATTTTTTGAAACATTTGTTTTTAAAACTTGGAATTCCAGATTTTTTCCCTTCTTTCCTCCTCACCCACCCCCACTGGGATGATAAGCAATTCAATACAGGTTGTATGTGAACTTCACAATTTTTTAAACAAATGAAATTACCTTTTTCAGGGCTAGAAGAAATTTCAAAGATCACTGAATATAATTTTCATATTTCACAGATAAGAATAATTGAGGCCCAGATAGATCAAAAGATTTGTCTAAGTAAGAGTCATGATTCAAACCCAGGACCTGATTTCTAATCTAGGGCTTTTCCCATGACACTTTGCTTCTAGGAAAGCTTTAAAAATTTCCAAGTCACTATTTTACTGTAAGCATCAGGACAGGGTGTCTTAACTCAAGGTCCCTAGATTTCAGAGGGTCAGTGAACTTAAAAGGGGAAAAAAAAATAGGTCTTTGTTTTTACTCATCTTTGGTTTCCTCTGAATTCCTATGTATTTTAACACATTATTCTGAGAAGGGGTCCAGACTGCCAAAGGGGTACAACACAAAAGAAGTGAAGAATCTCAACTTTAGAAAATGAAATAGACTAGAACATTCTAATAAAAGTATATTCTCCCTACCTTTCTACCTGGCTTCCTAGGCCATGGGCACCTGGTTGATGAAATAATTTGTGAACTGACTGTTGGAAAGGAGGAAAAAATACTGGTGAATTATGAGTGGGAAATTATGAGATGGGGGAAATCAATTGGTCAGTCAATAAAGAATTTTATTAAGCACCTACTATGTGCCAAGTACTGTGGGGATACAAAAACATGCAAAAGACAGGCTTTCCCCCAAAGAGCTTATAATCTAATGGGGGAAACAACATGAACCATAGTATGAACAAGTTATATTCAGGATCAATAGGAAGTAATCAACAAAGGGAAGACATTAGAACTGAAGGGGCTTTGGAAAGGTTTCAGGTAGAAGGTGGCATTTTGGAAGCCGGGAGACAGAGTTGCGGAGGGAGAGCATTTCAGGTATGAGAGACAGTTGGAGAAAATGACCAAAGCCAAGAATGGGAGTGTCTTATTTGAGGAACAGCATGGATGCCAGTACCTGGGGAAGACAAGGGTTGGAGGGTGTAACAAGCCTTGGCAAAGAGATGGGATTGGGGAGGAGGGGCTTTGATTGTCAAATAGATGATTTTATACGTTATTCTTGAAGTGATAGGGTACTAGTGAAGTTTACTTGAGTATGTAAGGGGTGGAGTGGGGAAGGGGATGACATAGTCAGACTTGGCTTTGAGTGGAGAAAGACTTGTGGACCGGCAAGCAGGCTGCTGAAATAATCCAGGTGTGAGATGAGAGCCTAAACCAGGATGGTAGCATTATCAGAGAAGGTGGGGTGTTCAAGAGATGCTGTAAAGTGAAACTGAAAAGCTTTGGAAAGGGATTGGCTATGGGAGGGAGGGAGAGAGAGAGTAGAACTGAAAATAACACCTAGGTTTTGAGCTTAAAGGGTTGGGAGGATGGTGGTGCCTCTGATAGTAATAGAAAGTTGGGAAGAAGGGAAGGTTTTGGGAGAAAAATAATGAATACAATTTTGGATTTAAATTTAAGTTAAGTTTAAGATGCCTATGGGACATCCAGTTTAAGGTATCTAAATATGTAGCTGGAGAAATGAAAACTAGCAGTCAGTAGAGATAAGTAACTGTGAAAACCATGGGTCTGAGTGCTAGCATAGGCAACATCAAAAGAATTCAAGAATAATATTTTTAGTCTCTGCTATGAAGCTTTCCCTTTTATAAGGGAAACATCCTCCATTTTCTATAACTATTCCATATGTCTCCCAATTTCAACCTTTTTATAATTTAGTAACAATAAGTCTTTGGAAGTTGCTGAAGACTCAGATTTGGACAAAGTTGAAAGGAGATAAGATCTGAACCCAGGTCTCTCTGACTTTCTACACCAGGCTGACTCTCAACTATTTCATACATTTAACTTAAGTTTGTAGAGGTATTTTCATAGCACCCAGTACTACAGCTCTTAGGTACTCTAGGCATTGTGCTAACATCATAGATACTCAGCTCCACTTCACTGGAACCATAAGGACTTTCTTAACTTCAGGAAACTCTTGTTTTACCAAAACCCTGGGATTTTAAAAAAAATCAACTTTACAAGTCCTAGATAACACACAAGTCCATCTTTAAATACTCTTTTCAAAAACTGTTCCGAAATCCTTATTTTAAACCACCTTTTCCTTCATGCTCCCCACCTCTGCAAGCATCCATCATAAGGAAGAGTGACAGGAAATAATAAAACGATTAACTGCTAAACATCAAGAATCAAATATACTGCCTGGGCAGAAATGTGTCAAATATTATGAGGCTGGCTAAGGACCAAAGTAACCAGAGTACAACATAAGTGAGCTTGAGGGGTGAGCAGACATTTGAAGAGGCAGAAGGACTTGGTTTAAAGGCATTCCTGACAAAACAAAGGGGATACAGCTTTAATGCAATAAACTGACCCAGAGCAAACATGTGAGATAAAAGAATACCTTTTCTCAGTTCATCATCAACTATTTTTTCCCTAAAAATATTCTTTTGTGGATTTGTCTTTGACCTCTAAAAGTTTATGTATGTGTATATATTTTACATATATACATATACATACATATATATGTAATATGCATACACACACATATACACATATATAATTTTTTTCTGGAACAAAGCATTGGAGATTTGAAGGGAAACTATAAAGAAGTCAAGGCATGCTAGACTTGGGGTGGCCTTTTCTTTAAAAATTTTCCCAAACTCCCTTCCTCTTCTCTACATACACTAAAAATCCATTCCCTCAAGTTCTGGCTGTGTAACAATATAGAAATGATGATGCTACTGATTCACTATGTGACCTTGTTCAAGCCATCTAACCTCATAACACCTCAGTTTCTTTCCCCTGTAAGATGAGCATTGTGGGCTGATTTCTAAGTTCCTTCTCAATCTGTATTTTTATGAATCTACCAAATTAACAGCTCTTCCTTCCTTGGGCAATCATGTTTGAAGCACTTTAAAAAAAATTAATAAGGTTGGGCCTATTCTGATCATGTATCAAAAAAACAGTCCTGGAGACAAAGCTGTTGTTTCTCACTAGGCAAAAACCATCTTTCAAAGTTTGTTCTGTGTATGGTGTCTTGGTAGGAATACTGCAATCACATTCTATTCCAGAGTACTCAAATTAGTAGAGTTGTTTGGGAATTAGAATTTGCATAAGGCCTTTTTCAAGAGAGAATCTAATAAATTCATTCACCGAGGCTGCATTAGAAGGGGGTGAAAGGGAATACACATACAGAATTACTGTACCAGGATTGAAATCTCCTCATGTTCTTACTTGCAAAGATAAAATACCTGTGCCTAAGGTCAATTCTCCTCCTGGAGAGTGAAGATTATGAACTCCCATAATGAAATTCTTGAGTTTGCTGGATATTGCTAAACTTGGAGAAACACGTGTGATGAACATTCTTCTTATTTAAAACAGTGTTCAGTTTCAGTTCCAACACTGATATTGTTTCAAAACTGTTTTCTCAAGGCCCTTTAGCACACAGCATTATGAAAAAAAAAAAGTTGTCAAACTGGTTTTAACACATCTTTTCAAGACCGATAAGCAAGAGTTCGACAAAGCAGTTTTGAATAGGATAAATTCAGAATTATCCTAGAAGTTTGTCAAAGTGGATGGCAATTTTAAAACTTGAGGCTGTTTAATCATCCCAAGTCGTTAGAAACTAGTGAAGAGATCTTTCCTGTAACACATGAGTGAACAGTATTTCTGGAACAGTATTCTTACATCCTGTTAGACTGTCTACCTTTAAACCTGTTTTGTGGGTATTACGAGTGACTGAGTCCAAACTGCAAGTGAGTTTAAAAATGAGTTATTCAGTGTGTAAAAAGAAATTAAATCTTAAGTTGCTTCAGAGTTTTGGCATATAGTATTGTTTTTCTCTAACTGAAGATTTAATATTAAAAAAAAACCTTTAATTTTATGATACTATTTTTACACTGCAATAGATTTAGAAATCTTCACTGGGGATTTAGAGCATTTTTTGGGGGGGGTAGAGTAGAAAAGTCTCTGGATTAAAAGCATGAAGTTCTAGGTTTAAATCTGATTGACTTAGTCGCTTAATTCCTCTGGTCCTCGGTTTCCTCATCTGTAAAATGAGGGGGTTGGAATTGATGATATCTACAATATCTTTCTGTTCTAAATCAATGATCTTTATGACCTTTTCTTCTACTGTTTCTGCCAAATATATATTCGCATAGTTCAGGTACTCCTTATCTTTCTTGCCTCTCCCCCTCTTTATGCTCTCTCCCAATCCATTCTATACACTAGGTCTGATTAATTTAGCTAAAATTCAGTTCTGATCATTTTATATCTTCTTTAAATATCTTCAAAGGCTTCTTCTTTACCGAGCAAACTTCTTGTGCCTGGTGTTCAAATCCCTCTGTAATTTGGCCTTGATCTAACTTTATGTACTGATTTCAGTTCAACAAACATTAGCACTGTACTAGGTTTTAGGGAGATAGAAAGTTTAGAGAAGACACAAAGCCTATCATCAAAGAGTTTATAATGTAATAGGGGCCATGATGCATATACAGACAAATCAAATACAAAACAATATGTAAGGATATCAAGAGATCTACAAAACAAAGTGAGTTCCAAAAGCAAAAAAGTCTTTTTGTTTGGGCTAGGCCTGGGGGATCAATGAAGGTTTTTAAATAGTTTTTTTTTGCTGTTGTTGTTTTGTCTTTTTGGAGGGAAGGCAGGGCAGTTGGGGTTAAGTGACTTGCCCAAGGTCACACAGCTAGTACATATTAAGTGTCTGAGGCTGGATTTGAACTTAGGTCCTCCTGACTCCAGTGCCAGTGCTCTATTCAGGAAGGCTTTTTAGAAGAAGCAGTCATATTTTACTACTGCCCATTACCTCCCTTTGAATAATCAATGCTTCAGTGAAACTGGACTAATTGCTGGGTGTCCCTTGCCCACTTTCCTCATTCTTTCCTCTGCCTGTAATGTTCCTTCTGGCTCCCTTCTTATATCCAATTCCTTCCCATCCTTCAAAGCCCAGCTCAAAAGTCAACTCTAGGAAGTCTTCCCCAATCTCCCAAACTGGAAGTAATCTCCAGAAGATCTTTAATCTTCTACACTTTGTACATTTCATTTCATTTTCACATTATTCCTTGTAAGACTTTTGTATTTGTCATCTCTTTTAGACTCTAAGTTCCATGAAAGCAGGGATTCTGTCTTATTTCTGATTCAATCCCCAGAGCCTATTAGAGTGCCTAATACTTGGGGAAAGAACCAAGAATGGAACGTAGACCTGTATTAAGAACTCCTGCTCTAGGAATTTAAAGCCCTTTACAACTTGACTCAATCCTGTTTCCAGACTTATTTCATATTATTTCCCCCTACACATTCTGCATTCTAGACAAAATGGCCTATTTGCTGGTGCCAAGACATGACATTCCAATTTCCAAGTCTGTGCCCCCATATTTGGAATAGTCTCCTTCCTCATCTCTGGCCCTGTCAGTCCTCAACTCCATGCCAGGCTCACCTAAATACCACCTCCTACACTACTAGGTTATTCTGGATCCTTCCTAGTTGATAGCATTGTCCTTTGCCTCGACAAATGATTTTGCATTTACTTGGTGTGTATTTTGTATTTATTTATCTATCTATGAAGATGTTTCTCTCCAGCACAATGTAAGCTCCTTAAGGATAGGGAATTTTTTTTTTCTTTTCTTCTTTGTGTCTCTCCTGCTTACAGGTAGGAGTACCCATTGCTCGCTGGATGCTGGTGCTTAATAAATGCTTGTTGAACTGAATTGGGCTTGTTTGGAGAAGTCTGGTAGTTGTTGCCCTTTAAAAAACCTTATCCTAAATCCTGGATTATCCACTTGCCTCCAGAATAGGATTTGTGGTTATAAGAGCTAAGGTTTTGGCCCATATCTTCATTCTGTCCTTGAGGAATACTGTCAGTTGCCTCAAACTACCTAACTAGAAGTAGATGAACCAAATATGCTACCTCCTGTGAACAATACCAAATCAGCGCAGCCAGAGCACCCCCACCAGGGGCCTCCAATAATCATGAAGAATGTCTTAAAGCTAGAGATGAGCTGAAGAAGGATTCTGAAAACCAAATAAGGGAAGTGGAAGAAAAATTGGGAAGAGAAATAAGAATGTTGCAGGAAAATCATGA
>CM053580.1:453380607-453404395 GCA_028627135.1 Pseudochirops cupreus
TCTTTCAAGTTCTACTTTGCCCTCTGGTTCTAAAATATCAGGGCAATTTTTCTTGAGAATTTCTTGAAGGATGCTTTCTAAGTTCTTTTTTTGATCATGGCTTCCAGGTAGTTCAATAATTTTTAAATTGTCTCTCCTGGATCTATTTTCCAGGTCAGTGTTTTTTTCAAGGAGATATTTCACATTGCCTTCTATTTTTTCATTTGTTTGGATCTGTTTGATAGTATCTTGATTTCTCATAAAGTCATTTGCTTCCATTTGCTCCACTCTAATTCTGAAGGAATTATTCTCTTCAGAAAGCTTTTGAGATTCTTTTTCCATCTGGCAAATTCAACTTTTTAAGGCATTATTCCCCTCGTTGGCTTTTTGGGCCTCTTTTGCCATTTGAGTTAATCTATTTTTAAGGTGTTATTTTCTTCAGTCAGGTTCTTGAGTCACTTTTCATGATTTTCTTGCATCATTCTCATTTCTCTTCCCAATTTTTCTTCCACTTCTCTTATTTGGTTTTCAAAGTCCTTCTTAAGTTGCTCTATGGCTTGTAGACAGTCTACATGTTTCTTGGAAGCTCTTGGTGTGAGCATTCTGACTGTGTTGTCTTCCTCTCGTTCCATGCTTTGACCCTTTTTGTCCCCCAAGAAGTAATCTAGAGTTCGATTGCTGTTCTTACTTTGCTTCCTTTGCCTGATCATGTTGCCAGTCAATTACTTGACTTTTTAGCTCTGTGGAACTCTGTTTCCAGAGGGGGAAGCTCTGTCCCAAATCACTGGTGTTTTTGCAGCTGCTGGAGCTGTTAGGCTGCTGCAGCTCCCACCAGCTTTGGCTCACTGAAAACTCACCCTAGGACCACCACCCAAGACCCAAATGTGGAGAAGATGGTGGTACCTGAAGTAGGAAAAGCTTTGATAGAAGGATTCTGATCCTTATTGATTTTTTAGAGCTGTTCAAAAGTAAGGTACATATATATATATACGCACATATATACACATTCATATATTTATTCTTCAAATGATATATATATGTGTATGTGTATATATATATATATATACACACATATATACATGCATATGTGTATATATATCATTTGAAGAATCAAAAATAAATATCACACAGAAGGCAATGGAGAAGCCTGTGGTGGACATGAACAGGGCACACCATTTAATGCATGAAGAAATTCAAAGAAAGACAGGAGTAAAAGATGTCATCAAGGGAATGTATGATTGGAAGAAAAAATGTGCTGGTGAGGTCACGGTTAGACTAATAAACAGTCAGAATCCTCCATGGTATCCTTAGGATGTCAGGAGAAAGTGAGAAAAGTCTCCAGTATGTTAGGTGAATCTCTGTTGATGAATTTATGAGAGATCATGGTCAAGAGTCCATGGTTGTGATTTACATAATTGAGAGGAACTCCCAAATCAATAAGATTGAAGATGCATTTGAGTCTAAAAGGGGAATGGGATGCCTTAAGAAATGGTAGGTTCCTTCTCACTGTAGGTCTTCAAGCAGAAACTGAGTGATCACTTGTCAGATATGGCACAATGGAGATTCTTTTCAGACAGGTTTGACTAGATGACAACTGAGTTCTTCTCCAACTCTCCAATTATGTGAATCTTAACAAAGATTGGAGGCAGTATGTGGATCTGTTATCCTCCTTGAATTAAGTCTTTTATCTTTGCAGACTGTATCACACCAAGGTAACTTATAAAATTCTAAACATGAAATTAAATGACTTCAAATTGTATCCATTTTAGGGGTAAAATTAACCCAGGACTTCATTTAGTTCCAGTCTCTCATGTTATTGGTGAGAAAAGAGAAGTCTAGAATGGTCAAATAACTTTTGTCATAGTCAGTTAGAGGTAAAAAATTAGGCTTAAAATCTAAGTCTTCTGACTCCAACTTCAGATCTATCTGTCTCCTCGTAACAAAAGCTGATTAATTCATGGCTGTATAGCAATAAAACCAGAGAGAAATTAAAAGTCATAAAGGTAGGTGAAGAGTAGGTAAAACTATGCCTCTTTGCTGATGACATGATGGCTCAGTTAGAAAATTTTAATGAATCAGCAAAGAAAATAATTGAGTCTTTTAATAGTTTCTGCAAAATTGCAGCCAACAAAATAAGCCCACAAAGATAAATATAATGTCTACTTAATAAAAAAACACAAGTCAGTAATAGAAAGGGAAGTCCCATTCAAAATAACTACAAAATGATTAAAATATTTGGAAGTCAGTCTACCAAAGCACACTCAATACCTGTATGGATTCAATTACATATTATTCCTTAAAGAAATAAAGATCAAATACACACTAAACAGAAACAAGTGAACAATGTGGTGTCGTGTCTGGCAAAAATAGTTCTAAATGGATATGTGACTTAGATGTAAAAAGGCACATCATAAAGAAATTAGGGGAACAAGGAAGAAAATACTTGTCACAGTTCTGGACTTGGGAAGAGTTTATGACCAAATAAGTGATAGAAAAGATCACAGAAGACAAAATGAACAATTTTTAATGTGTCAGTTAAATAAACATTTATTTAATGTTGTAATGATAATGGCATTTGAAGATCTTCCATGCTCCTTGTATTGGCAAGCAAACGGTACTTAGCACCTTGTTTCAAGTTTGTGATTGTGTCAAGTATTTCGATCCGGAACTTGTGAATCCCACAGTGGGATGGACTTGCTGATGTAACAGGAAGGGGTAGAACAGGGAGGAGTTAATACCATACATAAAGAAAAACTCAAACTAGAGAGCCAGAACTTCTTCTGAGAACCAAATTGAGAACTTCTGAGATCCAGCCAGAACTTCTGAGAACTTCTGAGAGCCAGCCAGAGCTGCTGGGATCGAGAATTTCTGGGAGCTGGAACTGCTGAGAGCTGAGCACCACAGAGGCTGAGGAGCTACCATGAATGAAGAGCATCCTTGCTTGAGGGAGTGCGTGAGAGAAGAGGATCCTTGCTTGAGGAAGCTGTTTTGTTTTGAAGGCTTGGGAGTGTGGGTGTTCGCTGCATTGACTATGTGTACCAATTTTATAGTTACTGTAATGACTTTGACTTTCTGGTTTTGGGACTTGGTTTTCTGGTATTTGAATAAATGCTTTGGTTCTGTCCTCCATGTGGAGAGCCTGTTACATTTTGTGATTCACTACTACACCAGCATATTCATAGCCACTGTGGGCACTGTGAATATCGCATTGCTGGTACAAATGTCTACTATGGGAAAGGCACTAAGTGTGGGACAAAAGACAGTCCCTACCCTCAAGGAGCTTGCAATTGAATGGAGGAGACAACATATAAATAAATACATACAAAGCAAGTTATATTCAGAACAAATACAAATAATTAAAAGAGGGAAAGCATTAGAACTAAAGAGTTGGGGAAAGCATCCTGCAGAAAGTTTTTGCACTAACAATTAGGAAAGTGTCTTTGTAGCCATTTTCTTTAATAAAAGTCCGGGGCTCCAAGCTATATGAAGAACTGATTCAAACAGATAAGAACGAGAGTTATTATTCCCCAATAGAGAAATGGTCAAAAGATATAAATGTGTAGTTCTTAAAGAAAGAAAGCCAATCTGTCTGTAGCTACATGGATACATGTTCCATATCAGTAATAACTAGAGCAATGAAAAATAAAAAAAAATTTTGAGATTCTACTTCAAACCCATCAGACTGGCAAAAATTACCAAAAAGGGAAGATATCAGTTTTTTGAAGGGTATACAAGAAGATAGGCACATTAGTGGAACTTGTGAATTGGTCCAATCATTCTGCAAAGCAGCTTGTAACCATGCCCAGAACATCACTAGGGATCTATTTCCCCTACTAGATCAATACTTCAAAGAGTTCAGAGAAAGAGGAAAAGGACCCATATGTACAAAAATATTTATAGCAGGTTTTTAATGGTAGCAAAATATGAGAAACAAAGTCAGTGTTCATCAATTGAATGGTTGAATGAATTATGTTATATGAATATAATGGAATATTACTCTACCATATGAAATGGGTACTCACTCTCTAGTTGTGGTTGATCATTGCATTATCAGAGTTTTTATGTCTTTCAAAGTAGGTTTTCTTTACAGTGTTTTTGCTACTGTAGGAATTATTCTCCTGGTTCCACTTACTTTTCTTTGCATCAGTTCCTACAAGTCCTGGCAGACAAGTTTTAGAGCACTGTGGCACACAAATTAATGGTGTATTGTGTGTCCTTGGGGCTACAGGTGCTTTTAAGCCTCAGTTGCAAAGAAAGCTTCTCCTGTATGTTCTATACATAGTAAAATGATGGCAAATTCTTCAAGGGAAAAAAAAACCCCATCTTTTTAATTACTATCAGAAAGTTGCTGTGGTGATGTTTTGCTAAAAAAAAAAAATAGAATGCCTGAGGGTTACCATATTGCTTCTTTATGGGAGTGGAAATTTTACCAACTTTAAGGAAAGAAGATAACAGGGTAAGCATCAACTAAATATTTTTCCTTTAAAAAAAATTAAATGTGTTATAGATTTCAGAGCAAAGAGTAGCAGTGATCACTCTGGAGGTTGTGTCATAGATGGTGTTACATTACATTCTGACCACTGGGATCTTATCAGCAATGTGTGCCTCTACTATTTTGAGACCATCTGAGACTGCTACCTGGGACATGTCTAGTGATAACAAAGCAATGTACAAGTGACAAGAGTCTAACTTGCCAAGGAAAGGGTAACATCGACCCACCTCTCCACAACAAAAAAGATCACAATTTTGTGAATTTGCAATTCCAAACACTTTTCATTTTGGACATTAAAAAAAATCCCAAGACCCAAAACATTTTAAATAATTTTTATTTTATAAGCTTTAGATGTTTAACATGAAACAAGGGAAAAACACTCATTCTACCTACTTAGATGAACAACCCACATTCCTATAGTTTTTAAAGGTTCAAAAATATTTTCTTCACAACATAGTCAATTTAACAAGCATTTGCTTGAGTGCCTTCTCCTGGTGCCAAGCTGTGGAGAATATAATGGAAAAAAACAAAACAGAAGGAGAGTCCCTGCTCAACAAAGGAGCATCGATTTAGGGCCTGAAAGGGGATTCAGAGGTCATTTAACTTCAGTGCCCTCATGTTACAGATGAGGAAACTGAGTTCTGGAGAGGACACACAGTCAGTAATTAGCAGAGTCAGGGCTGGAAGGCAGATCTTCTTCAAAGCCACAGCTCCTTCACCTTCACCAGAATCCTTTTCGATACTTACAAGAGCTTACGTTCTACAATAATCCTGCATTTTCCAGATGAGGGAAATGAGGTTTAGACAGCAGACATGGCTAGATCAGAGTTACACAGGCAACTGGAATTTAGAATGGAATCTTTTGACCTGGACACCAGGGTTATTTCCACTCTACAGTTTTATGAAGATTGCTGTATGTTACAAAGCTGTTCCCTAAAAGGTAGAGGGGGCTAAGCATGGACCGATCAGGCAGTTGTTTTAGGCCTGAGGCCTGCAAAAGCATCCTTGTCTTAGTTTTCTGGGAGATTTTGGTTTCTGTCTATGCTATTGGCAGGGAGCCAGTTCTCAGGGCATGCTCCTAGCTTTTAGCTAAGCCCTCACATTTCCAGGAAAAGGAAAGGATTAGGAGGGGCTTGTACCCTCCTCTGTTGCCTGCTCTCATCTCCCTCACCTTTCTCCTTTCACTGTGTCCTGTGAAGTAAGTTTACCTTTGGACTAGTGCATGACAAGCTTGCTCCTGGGACTGTGCCTGGGTGTTTTCTACCTAACGCCAAAGGAGCCCATGCCTATGGGACTGCTGCTTCACTGATTCCCAAGCTTCAGAAACTACAGCTGATGCCACTGGTTCTGATGGTGATACAATCCCTACCTGTCCCTAGCTCTCAAGCAAATGTTGATTCCTCATATCTGCCCGTGGAAAGGATTTATGTAATGGGGTTGGGGAGGGAGGGAGGGTGCATCTTATCTGCCTTGGAAAATCGTTAAAGTTTATCCAAATTTATTTGTGGGGTTGGTTTCTATTGTTGTTGGGGTAGAGAGGAGTCCCTATGATGATGTGTAGTCACAGATTACCTGGCTTCCAGTACTATCTCCTTAAAACTATGAACTCTTAGAAAGGAATAACTTTTTAAACTATACCTTTGACCCAGAGATACCATTACTAGGCCCGTACCCCAAAGAAATTGAAGAAAAAGCAAACAGACTTATATGTGCAAAATTGTTTATAGCAGTTTTTTGTGGTGGCAGAGAATTAGAAGACGAGTGGGTGCCCATCATTTGGGGAATGGCTAAAAAAATATGTTCTGTGAATGTAATGGGAAGAGATGGTTTCAGAGAAACTTGGGAAGTTTTGTATGAGCTGATACAGAGTGAGGTGAGCAGAACAAGAAAAAAATGATGCAATAACATTTTAAGACAAACAGCTTTGAAAGACCAATGCATGCCCCATTTCCAGGAGCCAAGATGGCAAAGTGACAAAGAAGTTGCCCTCACCCTCCCTGATTGATCTCTGAAAGCCTAGAAAATATCACCTCAGGAAAAACCCTGGAGCAACTGAGGCAGCAGAAAGACAGGGTGCAGCAGTCTTGTAGCCCAGGACGTTTGGGGGATTAATGGGAAAGGCCTCCCATTGCTCTGGGGGAGGGGGAGCAGTACAGGATGGGAGGTGTTGCAGTAAGCTAGTGGCGAGCCCCACCTCAGCAAACTAAGGGGGGATCCTGAGCCCCAGGGTGGTGGATCAGGCAAACGCCAACACCAGGACTCCCTCCATCCCTCCAAGTACCTCATTATAGGCAGGGGAACCTGTAGACACCAGCTTAGAAAACCGCCACATGCATCCGATACCAGCAGCCAAATCTCCTAGTGCTTCAGCATAACTCCAGGAGGCACAGCTCCAGACTGGCAGATATCCTCCAGGAACCAAATATTCAGGTGCTTTAAAGAATCCCGGGTGATCAGGCATCCCCCAGGGGCCAGACTCCCCACCCCCACCCTGAGAGCTTCAGTGTTGCTGACCCCAGTTCAGCACCAGGTAAGCTGCCAGACCCATACAGCCTCCAGCTGCCAGCACCTGAACCCCCAGCACACAAAGCCAGTGACAAGAACCTTGGGTCAGGTCCCCCTGCACTCTAGCAGAAGAGCTCAACTTTAAAAGCTAGGAAATAGGCAAATATCATGAGCAAAAAGCAGAAATGAACAATGACCATAGATTCTGATTATGGGGACAGGAAAGATCAAGACATAAATTCAGAAGAGGACAACATTGTTAATATGCCCACACTAGATACCTCAAAGGGAATATGAATTGGTCTCAAGCCCCAAAAGCCTTCTTGGAAGAGCTCAAGAAGGATTTTAAAAGTCAAATAAGAGAGGTAAAAGAAAAATTGGGAAAAGAAGCAAGAGTTACTCATGAGAGAGTTGATAGCTTGGAAAAGAAAAGAAAAAAATTGATTGTAGAAAACAAGTCCTTAAAAAATACACTTGGCTGAATGGAAAAAAGTAAACAACTCCTTAAAAAGTAGAATTGGCCAAATGGAAAAGGAGGCACAAAATCTAATAAAAAAAAATTGTTAAAAATTAGAACTGGATAAGTGGAAGCTAATGACTATATGAGATATCAAGAATCAGTCAAACACAAACAAAAGACTGAAAAAGTAGGAGAAAATGTAAAATACCTCACTGGTAAAACAAGTGACCTGGACAATAGATCCAGGAGAGATAATTTAAAAATTATTGGTCTCCCAGAAAACCATGATGAAAAAGAGAGCCTGGACAGCATCTTTCAGGAAATCATTAAGAAAAATTGCCCTGAGGTCCAGCCAGAAGATAAAATAGTCATCAAAAGAATCCATGGATTACCTCCTGAAAGAGATCCCAAATTGAAAATGCCAAGGAATATTGTTGCCAAATTTCAAAATTACTAAGTCAAAGAGAAAATATTTTAAGCAGCCAGGAAAAAAAAAAACCCAACACAATTGAAATATCATGGAACCACTGTCAAGTGCAGGACCTTGCAGCTTCTACATTAAAAGTTCAGAGGGTGTGGAATACAATATTCCATATGGCAAAGGAGCTTGGATTACAGCCAAGGATCAACTACCAGGGAAATTGAGCTTAATCTTTCAGGGGAGGAGATGGATATTCAACAAAATAAGGACCTTCCAAACCTTCCTAATGGAAAGACCAGAACTTAACAGAAAATTTGATCTTCAAATACAAGATGCAAGAGAGGCATAAAAAAGTAAAAAGGGAAAGAAAAGGAGAGCCACGATGAAGAAGTCCAGAAGAGTGCAACTGGGTGGGAATTGTAGAGATGGTTGACCTGGGCTCCCTCCTTATGGAGGTTCTGCAAGGAGGGGCACCTGCCCTCTCCTTAGAAGGAGGGAGGGGCCCCAGGGGCAGAGGCTACTGAGCAGATGAGTTCCAGGGCTGATGTGATCTTAAAGAATGATGAGGCTACTAGGGCCCAAAGAGTGAAACCTGGGGAAAAATGAAACGGATGACTCCTGGGAGCAATGTCACAGAACCCGAGAACTACAGAGAGACAGGGAGACCAGATGAGAAGGCCAGCATGAGTACCTCTGTCTGGGAAAGCTAAGGGGTCAGCATGGCAGAACCTCAGATCTCTTATTAATTTAGCATCCACTTAGAGGCCTGCCTCCTACCTATCAGTCAAGAAATTAGACTGGGGAGAGCCAACTATTAAATTTTCAATTCAAGCTTTTACAACTCAGAAATTGGCAAATCAGGGCTTGATTGATTCTTTTTTTGATTGTCTAGACTTAAGAAAGTCTGACAGAAAAAATGTTGATGGCACAGATTGAACTTAAAAGTGTATCCTGCTCACATTTTTTTTCCTGAGAGCTGATTGTTAAATTTTTACCAGCACACCCTTGACTACAGGACCAGAATTAGGTGTACATTTTCAGACATAACTAATGTGCAGATCTGTTTTGCATGGCATTATTTATTGTTACAAGTCATGATTTCATAGCAGGAGTGACAAAATCATTGAAAAGTGACTATGCTTTTTTTAAGGGGAAATAAAACAAAATATTGAAAAAGAAAAAAAACATAAAAAAAGAAAGACCAATGCAATGACAACCACCCCAGATGACCAATGACAGAGCATACTACGCATACCCTCACAGAAATGTGAAGGACTCAAGATGCAGCATAAGATACAGTTTTGCACAGTGTGGGAATTTGTTTTGCTTAACTGTGCATATTTATTACCAGGGATGGTTTTGCTTTCTTTTTTTCTTTTCAGTGGAAGGACAAAATAGGAGAAAGAGAAAATAGATTTTCATTAAACTGTAAAAGATAATTTCTACTTTTTTTGGACAAGCTTTATTTTCAATTTCAAATTCTTTCCCTCCTTCTACCCCTTCCTCCCAATAATATTCACTTTTTAAAAATAAATATTTCAAAAGGAGTGGCAAACTTGGAAAACAAGACAAGTTAAATTTTCTGTCTTCCTTTCCATTGTCAAGCAAATGATCACTAAAAGGTCTTTGTTGATTTTAGTTTTCTGAGACTTAGTCTTTTCAAACATACTGTGACTATAGATTCTAGAAATGACCTACAAGGTGGATATCAACAAGCATTTATTAAATATCTCTTAAGGCAATCTAATGGTAGAGCACTCTAGGTTTTTAGGCTAAGGCTGGCTCAATGACATCAGTGCTTAAAATGTAGATAAGGGTACCCTGGAGACTGGCCATGGTTGGGATGGGCAAAGGTAGGAAATATTTTATTTTAGCTTTAATTTGCACTAATTTTTGCCTTTCAAAACATCAGTCTAGGGGCGAGTAGGTGGCGCAGTGAACAGAGCACCAGCCCTGGAGTCAGGAGGACCAGAGTTCAAATCCGGCCTCAGACACTTAACACAAAAAAACTAGCCATGTGACCTTGGGCAAGTCACTTAACCCCAATTGCCCTCCAAAAAAAAAGACACACACAAAAATGTCAGTCTATAGTATATTTATTTATTCTTTTCATTCAACAAGCATTTATCAAATACCTACTTTGTCTGAGACATCCTGTTAGGCCCTGGTGATACAAATTCTAGTTATCTACAGTGACTGCTACCTATAGTAGATATGGACATACCTTCCCCAGGGTATCCCAATGTACCATGTTCTTATATAGATACTCTTTTATCTGCTTCTATCATCTGTACGTATCTTGAATTTTTAAAATTTTTAAAAATTGTAGTTGTTTTCAGTTGTTAAATATTTATTTTTGTTCTTTCTCACCTTCCCCTTCCCCCTTTGGAAAGAAAAAAAGAACTAAAAAACACCTAAAAACAAATAAGTATACTCAAGCAAAACAAATGGCCACAAATGTGTGTCTCATATTAGTTCCTCACTTCTCTGTCATGAGGTCAGCAGCATTCTTCATCCTCAATCCTCTGGAATTCTCTTTGATCATTGTAATGATTAAAGTTCTTGAGTCTTTCAGAATTTTTTTTACAATATTATAATAAAAATTGTTTTCCTGGTTCTATTCATTTCACTTGCATCAGTTCATACAAGTCTTCCCAGATTTCTCTGAAACCATTCCTTTCTTCATTTCTTTTTTTTTTGCTTTTTTTTTTTTGGAGGGCAATTGGGTTTAAGTGACTTGCCCAAAGTCACAAGGCTAGTAGTGTGTCAAGTGTCTGAGGCTGTATTTGAACTCAAGTCCTCCTGACTTCAGGGCCAGTGTTCTATTCACTGCTCCACTTGGCCACCCCCCCTTCATATCTTATTACAATAATATTTATGTTCACGAGCATAAACTTGCTCAGCCATTCCCCAATTGATGGGCATCCCTTTATTTTCCAGTTCTTTACCGCTACAAAAAAGCTGCTGTAGAAATTTTTGTACATGTAAGACTTTTTCTTCTTTCTTTGATCTCTTTGGGATATAGGCTTAGCAGAGGTATTTCTGGGTAAAAGTTTAGTAACTTTCCCAACATAATTCCACATTGCCTTCTAGAATAGCTGAAGCAATTCACACCACCATCAACAATGCATCAATGGGTCTCTTTTCCCACTGCCCCTCCAACATTTTCCATTTTCCCTTTTTGTCAACTTTACCAATCTGATGGATGTGATGTAGAACTTCAGAATGCTTTACTTTTCTTTTCTCCAATTATTAGTGATTTGGAAGCCTTTTTTTCATGTATCCATAGGTAGTTTAGATGATAGTATATTCATGTGCTCCTCACAGCAAGGAGAATTGGTACTTCAGGATGCAGAAGATTTTTTGACAAACAAGAATCCTCAAATTCTTCCCATTGTGATATCCTACCCCCTAATTTTTAACGAGCCCCTCCCCCAAACATAAAAAAACACAAAACAAAACTTATGCTCATGAAGATCAGAATATCTTCCATTTTTTTTAACATTATACTTATCACAGAGTAAACATTTAATAAATACTTTTTCATTCATTTAGTCAGTCATATTGGAACCAAGTTCAACAGTGATGTCATTTGCTGTTACCTGTAGTGATCCAAAAATAAAAATTCTTTGAGAAAGATATCCTATTTAAATGTTTTTTTAAACTGCAAACATAAATATAATGTGAAAGCGGGGGTGGAGATACCTCCAGAGCAGGAAGAACTAAGAAAAAAAGGACACTCAATCTACAGCAAAAGCTTTCTGAAAAAAACTCTAGACAACATTGGTCTTTACCCCGAATCACCCAGAGTTTGTCTTAATGTCAAAGGTCCCACCATACATTGAGATCTCAGGTGTCTCAGACTTTACTGAAGGCTACTGTGCTGACCAGAGATTGTGAAACCTTTACTTCACTTGGGGCAATGAGAGGTAAGTTAGGTAAGTGTGAGTAGGTAGGTGGCAAAGAATCTGTGCCTGGAGCTTCCAGTTCTGATATTTGAACGATAAGATGAGTCTCATCAGTACATAAAATGACCCCTGTCACCACTTAATATCTTATCCTACTTACCTACCAGAGGTGGTTATTTTGTATGCTAGACAGGCTAAGAAGAAACAATAAGACTGGGTTCTGTGATGGGGAAGTTGGATTTTTTTTAATCAAAAAGGTATAATAGATATCATAATGATATGAGAAGAGGCAAAAAGCTCAAAAGCATCCTTTAATTTTAAAAATTAAGTCAGATGAAAGCAAAGTACTTTCTTTCAGAGATCTGAGTATATGAAGATTTGTTCAGTCTGAAAATAAGTTTTGTGGACATTATGAAATCCCTCCCATGCATAGTATAGTGCTTGGCATCAGTAAGTACTTAATAAATGCTTTTTTATTCATTCAGTCAGTCCATCCCTAAGCTTGTCTCCATAGATGCATAGGAAAACAGGGTGTCACTAATCCTAATGTAACTTATTTGGCCCACCATGGTGAAATACAGGGATCTTGCTTATGGTCAAATTGGTGTCTATGCCTTTTAATTAGCCATACTCGTTGTGTTGTCTTTTGGATATTATGATAGTTTCCAGATGTAGGTGCTTCTGTGAATAGACAGGGAAAACTCACTATGCCATTCAAAATAGAAGCAGGACTGCAGTAACCACATGTGTTTTAAATATATTAACCGTACAATTAAGAATACAGTATTATAAACAGGCTCTATAAATCTTTATAACAAAAACAGCAACACACCAAATTCTCCTAGCCACAAAGAGGCCCTCCAAAGTACTTTATATATTGAGACTCTGTGATAGGCTAGACTGAGGCTTGATTTGTTAACAGGATGCTTTCCCAGTACTTGTAGGAGGAAGAGCTCTCTATGCCTGGGTGAAATAAACCTAAGCACACCGTCCTTTTCTGCTTATTCTAGATGAGGAAATAATCTTGTTCTAAGCAAGGCAAGAGACAGCCTCTCATGTGTTTGACCTGAAGTGTTCCTGGTAGTCCTCAGTTTTTATTATTACTTGGAAGCAGCTAGGAACATCCCTTTTTCACAGTAAGGTTGTGAGACAAGATTTTGGTTTTTGTATCTGTCAAGTAAGAGGATTGATTGGTCTAGGTATTTGTTTACTTCAGTGTCTTCCTGCTCTGACATTCTGTGATTCTGTAACACGAGGCATCATTCCCAACAAGACATAGCTAATATCCTGCTCTTTCTAGAGATGAGTTCAAAGCCAGAACTAAATTGACAAAAAAGGTAACAAAAAGTTCTCGTCTATGGGAAGATTAGTTATACTGTAAAGATGCACCCTTTCTATGTCTCTTGCTTCCAACAAAACAGTTGAAAACCAGCTTCCTGAAATTCCTATAAAGATTAGCTACATGTAAGGTTTTTAAGTATGTTAAAGGGAAAGGGAAGAGGTAAATCAGAAACTTAAAACATAACTTCATCTCTTATGGTTAAGCTTTTTTTTTTTTAAAGAATACGATGTAACAGACAGTTGCCTGAAGTTACTTAGAAACATTTCTTAAAACAATTTGGAACTGTGCCCAAAGGGCTATAAAACCATGCGTACTCTTTGACCAAGCAATACTAGATCTATATCCCAAAAGAGATGAAAAACAAAAAGGAAAAGGACATATGTGTACAGAAGTATTTATAGCAACTCTTTTCTGGGGGTAAAGAATTAGAAGTTGAGGGAATGCCCATCAATTGGAGAACGGCTGAACAAGTTGTGATTTGTGATTGTGATGGAATACTATTGTGCTATAAGAAATGAAGAGCAGGATGCTCTCAGAAAAACCTGAAAAGACTTACATGAGTTGATGCAAAGTGAATGTTCTGTGTACAAAGTAACAGCAATTTGGTAGGATGATCAGTTGTGAATGACAGCTATTCTCAGCAATCCAATGATCCAAGACAAGTTTAAAAGGCTTATGATGAAGAATGCTACCCATCCCCAGAACAAGAAGTGTTAGTGCCCGAATACAGATTGAAGCACACTTTTCTTTTAACTTTATTTTTCTTGAGTTTTTTTCTTCTCTGTGTTTTCTTTCACAACATGACTATTATGAATGTGTTTTGCATGACTACACATGTATAACCCACATGGGGGTGGGGGGAAAAGTGGGAAGGGAGAGAATTTGAAACTCAAAGTTTTAAAAATAAATGTTAAAAATTATTTTTACTTGTAACTGGGGGGAAATAAAATGCTAAATAAAAGCTAAAAAGAAAAAAGGGAAATATTTCTTAAATATGTATGTAACCCACATTTTGGTCATGCATATCAGAGCATTGACTTGGGAGGCTTGAGGAACTCATGTATCTATCCTGCTGCCTATGGCAGGTTTACCCAGCATTCTCTTCTAGTGTCATGTTCCCCGCTAACTCTGACCTTGAAGTTGAAGAGGCTTGTGGAAGAAGGAGGAAGATGCCAGAGAGGAGTCATTGGGAATGGTTGGCGAAAAGTAGCTATTTGGAGATGCTGGGAGTCATGCTTATTTATATGAGTGGAGCAATGATTCCTGCTCTGGGGCCAGTATGATCATGAATTATGGACTGGGTGAAATCTGCACTGCTGATCCAGGTCATGGAACAGTGACACCACCTCTCCTTCCTTTTCCCTCTCCCCAAGAGGGAGCCAAATGTTCTCATAGCTTATATACCCATTTTTACTCCCTACTTCTATGTGTGTCTGCTAAGCCACATGAAAACCAGTTGGGTATCTAGAATCTAGTCTTTTCTAAATTTTCAGTTTTATCTCTAAGCCTTTGAAGTGTGATAAACTTGTTGGTCAACAAAAACCCAAGATATTTATGTGTTTTATTTAATGCACAGATAGAGAGGAGAGAGAGAGAGAGAGAGAGAGAGAGAGAGAGAGAGAGAGAGAGAGAGAGAAACATTCCCTTTTTAGATGTGAGCCATTTTGTGAAGCTGGGATGAATTGGGAGCTAGTGTCAAGAGAAGCAGGGATGGGGAGCTAGTGTTATATGTCCAGTTTTCAATATATATATATATATATATATATATATATATAAACCCCAAACCAAATATACTTGAGATATTCCTAGATCAGTTTAATAATTTAATTCATGTATATGAGTCTAGAAAAAGCACTGAAGAGAAAAAGAGGCTATAGTTGCTGAGCCAGAGAACACTTTGGTGGTAGACTCCCCATGCACCACACATTTCACAAGGAACCTAACAACAAAAGGGAAAGGGAGTAGCAAAGACATCTTGTAAGCATAGAATACGCAGAGTTGCTGCAATGACAACACCATAGCAATTTAGCTACACTACCAGCACCTAAACTCATTCATAAGTTCCCCTAAATGGTTGTATATGTTTACTTTTTATAATGTTCTGCTCTTCTAATCTCATCCTGGTGTGAAAGTGACTGTGTGGAGCCCAGAGAGAGCCTAAATTAAAATCATAGTAGCCCCAGGATAGTGAGAACCAAAACATGGTAGCAATAGGAACTTTTGTGAAAGGTAATGGAGATCAAAGATTAAATAAGGAAAACTCATGATCATAGCAGCAGGGAAGCTCCCTTAACGACTCTAGGAGATGTCCTTCTCTACTGTTGCCAAATCAATCTAGATAGAGGCTTTAGTGAACCTAAACTGGGCAATCTCTTTTATGTGCAACCTAGATAGTAACATGGGTACCTGGGCAGTTGTAGAAAAGGGAGTTGGCCATTTGGCTTGATCAAGGTGTTGATAATTCCATTGCCTAGGGTCAGATAGCAATCACTATTATAGCTAGAAATGAGGAAGAATGCTGTATAACCACAGAAAAGCTCCAAATTCTCTGTATCCTATCCCAGGAAACATGTCAGCAGAGCACAATCACAAAGCTGGAAAGTCCTATTAAGGTTCGTATACTGACCAAGCTATGGGCTGTATGTCTGTTATCTGAGGCCATCACTAGGTAGGTAATCACCAAGTGATAATTTTTTAAAATTACCTCAACTCATAAAAACCATCAACATAGAAGGGCAAGGGTATCAGAGTGCCCTTACTCAATGAAATTATGTATCTATGAAGGATTAAAGATAATGCTTCTCCCCACCTCTCCAAAGTGGATGCTTACTTCTATAAAGAGTGGGGTATTCCTTTTGAAACCTCTTCTTTGGGGCCAAGCCTGTTCTTTGTAATTTTACAACATTAAGTTTTGATTGTTTTGTAGTTCTTTTCATTTCCCTTTGTGGTAGTTATTGTATATATTATTTTCCTGGTTGTGCTCAATTTACTTTTCCACAGTTCATATGTCCTACCCTGCTTCTGTGGTCATCATTCAATTGTTTCTTATAGCACAGTCACATTCATGTACCACAGTTAGTGTAGCAACTTCCCTATCAATAGTCATCTACTTTGCCCATTAAAAAGTACTGCTATAAAAATTTTAGAATACAAGAAATTCTTTTTTTTTCCAATAATATCCTTAGGATATGTGCTGAGCAGTGGAATCTCTGCACCAAATGGTATGGACATTGTAGTAATTTTCTTTGTATAAATCCGAACTGCTTTCCAGAATGCTCAAACCAATTCTCGTGTCTGCTGGCAATGCATTAGTGTGCCTGTCTTTTCACAGCCTGTCAAAATAGCTCCTCAAACACTGACCAGTCCCATCTTTGGCATCTTTTCTCCTTTGCGGGGGGTGAGGTGAAACCTCAGGATTATTTTTGTTTGTATTTCTCTTATGGTTAGTGATTGGACCGTATTTTGATGTGGTCATTCACAATCTACAATTCTTTTTTTTAAGAATTGTTTCTTGATAGCCTTTGACTATCTATTAGAGAATGGTTTTTGGTTTTTCTGTTATATGTAAATATCAGTTATGTCTACACATATGCACATAGATATAGACATGATATCTCAAGAATCTTTGTGAAGTTTTAAGTTATGAAAACTTAAAATAGTACTAAGACCTTTGGGAACCTGGTGTGTGTGTGTCTGTGGATGTATAATACAATAGGAATGTATGTATCTTGGGTATCAGACCCTAATAAAGGATGTTTGACATAGAGATTTTTTTCCCAATTAACCACTTCCCTTTTCCTAGAGGTATCAATTTTGTTCATTCATAAGCTTTTGAAATATACACAATGAAAATGATCTATTTTATCTTTTAATTGCCTTTATCCCTTGTTTGTTCAAGCTATAAAACACAGATGATCTGCTTCACTTCTAACTTTTGAGGTATGATTTCTACTATTCAGGTCACATGCCCATTTTGAATTTATTGTGGAACATGGTGTAAAATGTTTGTCTAAGCCTCATTTCTGCCAGACTGTTTTCCAGTTTTCACAGTATTTCTTATCAAATAGAAAGATACACACACACACACATGCACATATACATACACACATATATGTATGTGTGTATGTATATATCTATCACAGTTCACAATTCCATCAATAATTCATTAATATGCATTCCTGACATTTTCTTTTTTTCTGATCATCTTTGCTAATCTGATGGATGTGAAGTAGAAACTTAAGGTTGCATTCATTTTATTTTTTCTGATTATTATTGATTTGGAACATTTTTTTCATATAGCTATTAATTACTTGACTTTCTTCTTTTGAGAAATGCCTCTTTGTATTCTCTGGGCTTTTATTCATTAAAGAATCATTTTTTAGGCAGCTAGGCGGCTCAGTGAATACAGCACCAGCTCGGGAGTCAGGAGGACCTGAGTTCAAATCCAACCTCAGACACTTGACACAGTCACTAGCTGTGTGACCTTGGGCAAGTCACTTAACCACAATTACCCTTGCCTTTCCCCCTCAAAAAAAAAAAAAGAATCATTCTTTTTCTAATATACCTGAATCGGTTGTCTTGGATTCTCAGACTTTTATCAGAGAAAATTGTTGCAAAGATATTTTCCCAATTAACTGTTTCCCTTCTAATCTTAACTGCATTGATTTTGTTAGTGTAAAAGCATCAATATTATGTATTAAAAATGATCAATTTTATCTTTTGTGATCCTTCCTATCCCTTATTTGGTCATGAACTTTTCCCTTATCCATAGTTATGGAAAAGTTTTTTGTTTTTTGCTCTTCTAAATTCTTTATGATTGTGACCCTGTATATCTAGGTCATGTGTTCATTTGAAGCTTAGTTTGGTGTAAGGTATGAAATACTGGTCCCTACCTAAATTCTGCCAGATGTTTTTCCAGTTTCTCTAGCAGTTTCTTTTCTTTTTCTTTTTTTGGAGGGGGGAAGGCAAGGCAATTGGGGTTAAGTGACTTGCCCAAGGTCACATGGCTAGTTTTTTGTGTTAAGTGTCTGAGGCTGGATTTGGACTCAGGTCCTCCTGATTCCAGGGCTGGTGCTCTATTCACTGTGCCACCTAGCCACCCCATCTCCAGCAGTTTTTGTTGCATAGTGAGCCCTTATCCTGGTAGTTGGAGTCTTTGGCTAGTTCTAAATTTGTTTACTTCTGTGTTTTGTGTATAAAATCTATTTAACTAATCTACTCTTTATTTTGTAGATGAGGAAACTAAAGTTAATGGATAATGTGAAAATAAAATAAAATTTGATTAAAAAAAGATTATGTGACTTGATGATCAAGGTCATACATTTAAAGGTGAATGTGAATTGTCTCTTCTTAATCCGACTTAGTTGACCTATATCTTTTACCGTTCAGAGCTGCTGCCTCTATCTCAGAGAAATACTATGATAGGACCTATTCTGAGAGGAAGGAAATATACTGTAATATTTATAGAGGAAACCAGCCAGTTAAGACCCTTGGCCTCTGTTTCCTGGGTAGGCTGCTGACTCATTCTATAACTCTTAGACAAGTCCCTTAACCTGGTACCTCAGTTTCCCTGGCTCCTAAGTGGAAGATCATAATTTTTCCCTGCTGCACTGTTGCAATATTTAATTAATGTTTATATGGTGCTTTGAAATAGTTGATATCAAAGAGGCACTATTACTATAACGTATTATTTCAGGAAAGGGACAATCTCTACTATATTGACAATGCATACTCATACTATTTTTCATGATTGTATGACTTGGAATCTCTCGCTATAATTTCTGCCACGTACAACATCATTTCTACTGTCTTGAATATAGGCAAACGTTAACTTTCCTTTATCCCCTTACCCTGTCCACTGTTCTTCTTTCCCTTTCTTTCTCAGGTCAAATTATGTCACTTTGAAGAAATCTGTCATTTTTATTTCTCTTGCTTGTTTCTGAACCCTTCAGCAACATGATATAGTAAACTTGGAGTATTCTGGACTTGGAGTCATGAAACCTGGGTTTGAATCCAGTTGTGATATTTACTAGCAGTGTGGTGTTGGGTAGGTCACTTAATCTCTCCAAGTCTCAGTTTCCTCATCTCTAAGATGGGGATAATAATACTTGTACTACCTAACTCACAGAGTCGTAGAAAGGAAAACCCTTTTACACAATGGAAAAATGTGAGCTATTTCAATTACAATGCTATTATTTCCATTTTCTTTATGCATTTTCTTGATAGGCATTTTTATGCCTTTCTTTTAATGAGTTATGTCCTGTTTCTCCCCCTAAATTATGAGCTAGTTAAGGAAGAGGCCCTGGTAGTAGCTTTATTTTTTTTATTTCCCCATGGCACAATGCTGTGTACCAAATGGGTACCCAATAAATACTGATTGCTTCAATACAGGGAATTTACTGTAGTTCTTAGGATAAATTCTTAGGAACTTTCCTAGAACTTATCTTAGAAGTAACTTGGTAATGACTTTTTGTGTAAGCAAGTAAGTTGCCTTAAAAAGAGGCATCCTGACATCGTGGTCTGTTCTCCAGACTTTCATGGGAAGAGGAGGGACGCCATTCCATCTCAAGCCAGTCTCTTGCCTTTGTGGTGACGGGGAAATACATTATCCCTTTATCCAGGATTTCTTGTCTAATCTCCAGCCTCCCCAATGGGAAAAGAACTGCCTTTCCATTGTTTCAGGTCTCCTGCCTGGCCTTCAGCCTACCTCAGAAGGAAGAGAAATGCCATTCCGTCATCCACCAGTCTCCTGTCTTTGGGGATAGGAAGAGAGGATACCATTCCTTAGGTTAGGTCTCTTGTCTGATCTCCTGCTTTCTCCTAGAAGAGAAAAAATACTATTCCATCAAACACTAGACTCCTCCCTCCCAGGGAAGAGGAGAAATGCCATTCTATCAAGCCTTCAGCCTGCTCTTCTGCCTTGGGGGCAGGGGAATAACACTGTTCCAGTCTTCTTATACCTTATACCTTTCTATTTATTTTTCAACTCTGTGTCACTGGCTCCAAAGCTATTCCTCAAGCAGGACACACTCTCTCTCTGCTCTGGGCCTTTTTTAAGGCTGTCCTTCATGCCTGGAATGCTCTTCCTCATCCAATCTGACTAATTGGCTTCCTTTAAATCCCAACCAAAATCCTACCTTCTACATAAACCCTTTTCCAATCCCCCCTTTCATTCTAGAATCTTCTTTCTGTTGACTATTTAGAATGCATTCTGTATGTAGCTTTTTTGTATGTTGTTGTTTGCATATTGAAAAATTGTAATGGGATCATCATCACTTCTTGCTAGCTGCAGATGCATTTCCCAGTTCTTTCAATCTACATAGAATATTAGATCTGTAATGAACCTAGAGACCAGCTGTTCTCAGATATCTGTAATCTGTCCTCGTAGTTGCAGGCTGTTTTGCTCTTAGAGACTGCTAAATGGCATAATAGAGAGATCGGAGTACCAAGTTCAAATCCTACCTCAGATACTTACTAGATACGGCTGACCTTGAACAACCTCTTTCAGCCTCAGTTTCCCCATCAGAGAAGGAGAAACCTGCCCTTTTTAAGGGCCTAATGAGATAATACATCTAAAAGTACTTTGCAGATCTTAGTAAGCTATTGTTTTACTCTCTGACATGGAAAGCTCATTATGGATAATATAACTGATTGTTCAATTTTCTTTCTTTTTTTCCTTCTTTCTTTCTTTCTTTCTCTCTCTCCCTCTCTCTCTCTCTTTCTTTCTTTCTCTCTCCCTCTCTTTTTTCCTTCCTTCCTTCCTTCCTTCCTTCCTTCCTTCCTTCCTTCCTTCCTCCCTCCCTCCTTCTCTCTCTCTCTCTCTCTCTCTCTTTCTCTCTCTCTTTCTCTCCAAGGGGAAGGCACGCTTGTTGGGGTTAAGTGATTTATTTGCTCAAGGACCTGAAGGCCCCAATTGTTACATTTTCAATGTGAGCATTTCCACCTCAGAAATTAGCAAAGTACAAATTGGGGCTTGATCTATTGTTTTATTGATTGTCTAGACATAAGAAAGTGATGGAGAAAATGTTAATAATGCAGATTAAACGTCATGTTTAATCTTAAACTTCAATGTGTCATGACTCGACATTTTAAAAAATGATTAATTTTGTAATTAATTGTATTACCTTTAATCAAAAATTAATTTAAAAAATTTTAATATGTAACTGAGAAATATTTAATGAAATAAATTAAAAATTTTTTAAAAAGCATGTCCTGTATCTTTTCCCATTTGCTAACTATGCATCAGCATACCTTATTTATGCAGATAGTTAAGATTGTTTGGGACAGTTTTGAGAGGTGACAGTGCTCATTAAAATGAAAAAGATCTGTGTTCTGGTCTCTTTCTCGTTAGACCATGCAAAGAGGATTGTTTCAGAAATTACAGTGCCTAGCACATAGTAAGTGATTAATAAATATTTGCTGACTGATTGGTCAGAGGCAACTAGATGGTCAGCGGATAAAGCTCTGCCTGCGCTTGGAGTTGGAAGACCTGAGTGAAAATCTAAACTGAGAAACTTATCACCCCTGTGACTCTGGGCAATTCACTCAACCACTGTTTGCCTAAATTCCTTCAACTGTAAAGTGGGGATAATAGCAGCACCTGTATCACAGGGTTGTTGTGAAAATCAAATATTTGTAAAGAGCTTAGTTCCTGGTACATAGTAGGCACTGTGTAAATGTTTGATGCAGTGAGTAGAGTGCTGGCCCTGGAGTAAAGAAGACTCATCTTCCTGAGTTCAAATCCAGCCTCAGACACTTAATAGTTGTGTGACCCTGGGCAAGTCACTTACCCCCGCATGCCTCAGTTCCTCATCTATAAAACAAGCTAGAGAAGGAAATGGCAAAGCACTCCAGTATCTTTGCCAGGAAAACCCTAAAGGGTATCACAAAGAGTTGGACGTGACTGAAAAAAATGACTCAACACCAACAACAGCATGTAAATGTTTATTCTCTTCTGATAAATTATTCTCTTGTCTGCTTCCTCACCATATATATTTTCCCATCTTTTTCTGAGGATTTCATTTTCATTCCTCACCTATTACATCTATACCTCATAGTTTGTTTTATTCCTATCTTTTTTGTTATCACAAATTGTGCTTTTATGAGAGAATATGTATAAAGAACTTTGTAAACTTTTAAGAGTTAATAGGAACATTAGCAGCCTGCCGTCAGAGACAGGAAGACCAGGGTTTCAGGTATTTCTGATACAGACTCTTGGCCAAGTCTCTTCATTTCTTACCCTTAAATCTGAGTTTCTCAAACTGTACTGCAAGGAGACCTGAAACACCCCATGGCTTTTTTTTTTATGAACCATATGTTATTTGTTAATAGGCATTTAAAATAATAATTTAAGAGGATTTGACTACAAAGATTCTGACAAAGTTTTGTTTAAACTGAAGGGCCTCAGGGAACTCTCTGAGACTATAACATGGAGAGAAAGGGCTGATCTACATTGGCAGAGGGAGTTTATTTACTGATGAGATCACAGGTCCAGTCTCTATCCCTGTTATCATTGGTATTGCATTTTTGGGTCTTTTTTCAGCGTCAATAATCTCTTACAATATCCTGTAGTTGTGGTAGTTGTATGGGGAGATGCTGTTTTTGTAAGTGGTTAACATTCATTAGATTATGAACTCCTCGAAGGCAAGAGACACTTTGTATCCTCTGGGTGTGTACAGCACATTGCTTTGCACATAGTAGGTGTTTAATAAAAGCTTGTTGACTTCACTTGACTTCTTGGCTATAAAAGGAGCCAGCATTAGCCTAAGGCAATCTTTCTTAAGCTTTATAAAGTTTTAATAGAATATTTATTGCCTTTTCTTTGATTTTAATGGTTCCCTTTTTCCAAGGAATCCTATAACCACAGATTTAGACCTGGAAGGGACTTTAGAGATCATCTCCTCTAGTCCCCTGATTTTTTTTGGGGGGGGAAGGAGGGAAAGCAAGGCAATTGGAATTAAGTGACTTGCCCAAGGTCACACAACTAGTCAGTATGTCAAGTGTCTGAGACCAAATTAGAGCTCAGATCCTCCTGACTTCAGGGCCAGTGCTGTATTCGCTGTCCCACCTAGCTGCCCCTAGTCCCCTGATTTTTACAGATGAAATTAAGGCCCAGTGAGGGTGAGTGATTTGCCCAAGGTTTTGTCCAAGATGGCACACAAGTAGTAAGACACAGAGTTGAGATTTGAACTCTGATACTCTGACCCCAAATTCTTTTCCTAATGCATGCTGATATAACATATTTTTATTTCTTAAAATATTATGATAATTTAATTTTGGTGTGAGAATTTTTATTATTTTGAAATTTATCCTGGACATCCTGGAGTGTCCCACAACTAGGCCTAGGAATCCTTGGGCTAATGAATCAGTCAAATTGCATAATTTTCTCCTTTAGATTTTCATATCTATCTATCTATCTATCTATCTATCTATCTATCTATCTATCTATTTATCTATCTATCTATCCATCCATCCATCTATCTATCCATCTGTCTGTCTGTCTATCTATCTATCTATCTATCTATCTATCTGTCTATCCATCTATCTATCTATCTATGATCCAGGAGACGGTTCATGCTGATTCATTTTATGTCATCCCCTCCACCCATGCCCTTGCTGTTTTTTTCATTATTTTTTTATAATGTGGTTGTATGTGTGTGTTTCAGATAATTGCAAAGGGAAA
>CM053580.1:453404895-453438784 GCA_028627135.1 Pseudochirops cupreus
AAAATTCACTGTAGCATTTTTTTTCAAACAGGGAAGAGTTCAAACTTCTACAGAAATTGAAAATTGAAAAATGAAGGATTAGAAGTAAAAACTCCTCAGCACTTTTCTGATTACTTAAAATATTTTCAAACAATGCTCAAGGCAGTTTATAATAATACAAATACAGTAATAGAAGACACTTATACAGCCCTTTTAAGATATAGTTTTTCCTGGAGCAATGTATGGCTGTGAGAGTTGGAGGAAGGCTGAGCATCAAAGAATAAGTACTTTCAAATTGTGGCGCTGGAGAAGACTTCTGAGAATCCCTTAGACAGCAAGAATGTCAAATCAGTCAATACTTAAAGCAATTAATTAAGGCTATGCACTGGAAGGTCATATCCTGAAGCTGAGGCTTAAATACTTTGGTCACAGAATGAGAAGGCAGGACTCATTGGAAAAGACCCTAATGCTGGGAAAGATTGAAGGCAAAAGGAGAAGGGGATGGCGGAGGAAGGGATGGAGAGATGGTGTCATGGAAAGAACGAATATGAGCTTGGACAGACTTGGAGAGATAGTAGAGGATAGAAGGGCCTGGTGTGCTATGGTCTATGGAGTCACGCAGAGTCAGACATGAAGACTGAATGATAACAGCAAAGAGTTTGCAAAGTTAGTTACATCCATTCTCTCATTTGATCTCACAACAAATTTGTAAAGTAGGTCTTTCAAAAAGAATTGCGTCATACAGCAGTTTGATTAGAGGAGGATAAAAGATAACCACCTTCCAACTTTATTTTACACAGGAAGTTTTGTAGAAGGGGAAAAGAAGGTGGAGTCTTTTGTTTTTCCCCCCCTGCCTTTATGGTGCTGAACTTTTTTTTTTCTCTTCTCTTCTTCATTGTTTGGCAGGGACTCTTGTAATACATTGATCTGCCTACGTTCTCAGAGTAGTTGCAACGATCGCACTTTCCAACCCCCAAATTAGGACGCATCACTTGACCAAAGTTAATCATTTTGTAAAATCTTTTCTTGAAATTGAATCTGCCCTGGAAAAATCTGGGTTTTGTGATCACTATAACTACATCCAGCTTTTTTCTTTGTCAAAAAAAAAGAAGGAAAAATGGAAAGAAGAAAAAACGAAGGGCTGAGACTGGAATTCCTTAATGACTATCCAGTGCTGATCTTTCTATCCTTTCTTTGGAATTCATAACATACCTATTGACTTTTTTTTTAATTTTAATTTTTTTGCTTTTTTTTTTTTGGAGGGGGGAGGGCAGGGCAATTGGGGTTAAGTGGCTTGCCCAAGGTCACACAGCTAGACAGTGTTAAGTGCCTGAGATCAAATTTGAATTCAGGTCCTCCTGATTCCAGGGCCAGTGCTCTATTCACTCAGCCACCTAGCTGCCCCATACCTATTGTCTTTAACACATAGCTTAGAAATTATATTTCTGTCCTGGAGTGTTCCCTCATTGTTTTACAATCATATTTTTTCTCTTCTCATCCAGATTGTGAACTCCTTCAAAACAGGACAGTGTTTTTTACTTTTCCCACTTTGCCTAGCACCATATTAGTTGGTACATAATAATTCTGACTATATATAATTCTCATAAGACAAGTTAAAAAAAAATCTCTTCTTTGTGAGTTGTTAAGGAGTTCCTTTGACAAGATTCTATTGTAGATATAACTTTCTATCAGGTAGGTCAATGTTCACCTAAGATGTTTCCCATTGTCATGTCCTAAACAGAGCCCCAAAATAATTCTTTTTCAAAGGCTACTATATAGAGTGGTCATTGTACTAATTGCAGGGAACCCTGGGATACTATAAAGACTCTTCAATAAAATCCATTGTTATGTGAAAATTGTGAATTTAATTATGAACCCTGGACAAACTAAGTGCATGAAAAAATGTACATTGCCCACACCATGTTATGTGGCTGACTGAGTTTGTGCATGTTTGTGCATCTCTCTCTCTCTTTCTCCCTCTCTTCCTTTCTGTCTATGCCTCTATCTCTCATTCTCTCTATTTTTGTCACATAATAAGCATTTAAAAAATTAATCATTTTCTTTCACTCTCTCCCTCCTCCCCAGCAAATTAAAAAAAATAAACACATCTAAAAACCAAATTCCTTAATACATGTCTACATAGTACTTGACACAGAGGTGAGTGGGTGTGGAGATGAATCTTCATTCTTTTGGATTCATGGTTTATTGTTACAGTGATCAGAATTCTAAAATCTTTCAGTATTATTTTACTCTTTCATGCTGTTATCATCATATAAAATATTTTCCTATTCCACTCACCTCACCTTCATCAGTTCATAAAAGTCTTTTTGGTTCTCTCTGAAACTGTCCATTTCATCTTTTCTTATGGCACAATAATATTCCATTATACTAATATAACCACAATTTGTTTAGTCATGCCCAAATAAGAGAACAGTCCCTTAGTTTCCCATTTTTGGCTACCACAGAAAGAACTGCTATAAATATTTTTGTATACATAGATCCTTTTCTTCTTTGTTTGATTTCATTGGGGCATAGGCCTGGTAGTGGTAAGACTGGTCAAAGGGTATGCACAATTTGGTAACTTTCTGGGCTTAGTTCCAAATTGCTTTCCAGAACAGCATTAATGTACCTGTTTTCCCACAGCCTTTCCAACTTACTCTTTTGTTGTCTTTGCCAGTCTGATGAGTGTGAGGTAGAACCTCAAAGTTGCTTTAATTTGAATTTCTCTAATTATTAGTAATTTAGAACATTTTTTTCTTGGGATTGTTGAAAGCTTAAATTTCCTCCTTTGAAAACATCTGTTATATACTTATTTCTTGGGTAATGGTTCTTAGTCTTATAAATTTGAATCAATTCCTTATGTGTCTTGGAAATGAGACCTTTATCAGAGATACTAGTTGCAAATATTTTTTTCTTAATGACGTTTTTCCCTTCCCTTTTTACTGCATTAGATTTGTGCAAAAAAAAAAGTTTTAATCTTATATAATAAAAATTGTCCATTTTGTCTCGTGTGATCTTATCACTTGTTCAATCATGAATTCTTCTCATATCTATAGATATGTTTGTTTATAATGTGACTTTATATCAAAGTCACATGTCCATTTGGAGCTTATCTTGATGTGTGGTGTGAAATGTTGGTCTAACCCTAATTTCTGTTAAAGTGCTGTTCAGTTTTTGTGGCAGTTTTGGTGTTTGGGGTCTTTGGGTTTGTGAAATACTGCGTTACTGTGTTCGTTTGCTTTTCTGTGCTATGTACATAGTCTCTTCCACTGATTGAGCTCTCTTTTTTCTAACCAGTACAAAAAATAGAATACCACAGTCTCAGGAGAGTTAAAATTGCAAGTAACATGAAGAGTGGCAGGAAAAATAAAGTAGATAGAAATGTTTTGCCAGGTGTGATGTGGCAGGGGAAAAAATGCTCTAAAAGATATAAGACTAGCTGTGTTGCTGTTCCTCATACTCAACATTTATTCTTCCATTCTCATGCCCTTACACAGGCTGTTTCTCGTGCCTGTCATGCACTTTCTCCTCACCGCCATACTTTAGAATCTTTAGTTTTCTTCAAGGCTTATCTCAAGAGTCATCTTCTCCATCAAGTCTTTCCTGATTCCCTCAGCTTCCCTACATTTATTGCATATATATATTTTTGCATATACTTATGTAGTGATGGATCAAGGTCAATTGCATCTTCCTTCTAGTGTTCTAGAGATACCCCTGAGAAGTTGGAGATACTTTTCTCAAATACTATTGGCTTGAGCCTCCATTTTGATATGTTCCTTCCACTGTTAAGGGCCCAGTAACATTTATCCAGTTAACCCTGATTAGCTTTTAGAATGAGATATTTACATTGCAGATGAAGCAAGAATTTCTCTTCTTCCTACCAATACCTGAGTGTTTGTGTTTGAGGGAAGGAGTGACAATATTCTCCTTTATACTATCTTCATCCCTGGGGAGAATGGGTTCAGAATTCACACACATTCTACGTAGCTTTGGTCCCACCAAGTTTATGTCCAAATATGGCATCACAGTTGGATGAGTCTGAGTCCTGGCTACCACTGGGATGGGTCCTGAACATCATTACTTTGAACTTTGATGGTAGTCTGACTGGTCACAAGACCCAGCATAGTCTCCATATTCATACCTCTGGGTAGCTTATATTCCTGAACTTTTGAAGCTCACTAAATCATAGTTATCTTTAATTTCCTTCATGAGAAGCAGGGAAGAATGAACACATCAGAAACAGAAGCAACAACAGAGCCATGTGCTCTTGCCTCTGGATGAGAGGCATGAGTCTTCTCTCCCACCCAGAGTTCTTTAGCAGATATATCCTTCTTCCCCAATGCCAGAAAATTTGGAAAGAGTTTTTGCCAAGAGACTGACCCTCTCTGAATAGTGTTGTTGGTTTTTAAAAAATGTACCCCTGCTCTAACTCCATAGCAAATCAAAAAGGCTCTTCTGTATCACCTGGTTAGCAGACCAGAACCAGTTACAGAACGTCTGTATGTGTTCCAAATCAGGAAGCAAGGTACTTCTATTGCATATTATTATACCTTTCTAGAAGTAGGCTCCTTAGCCTCTTCCGGTCTTCTTTGTACACACCCACCCACCCACACCCACCCACCCACACACACACCCACACACCCACACACCCACACACCCACACACCACACCACACCCTATAGAATATAAGCTCCTTGTGGGCAGAGACTCCTTCATTCTGTCTTTGCATTTCCAGTATTTACATATTGTCTCCTGTGAGCTCCTGCTGAGCAGGGTCTTTTGCCTTCTTTTTAAAAAAATCCCTAGGGTTTAGCACAGGGCCTGATGCTTGAGAGATGTTTATTGACTGAGTGATCAGTGAGGACAAACTTCCTGGAGTGTTTAAAATCGGCTGCTTAAATAAACTTTTATTGGCTCAGTGTCTAAAAGTGAGATGGATTAGCCATCAGTTTGCACAAAAACCTTCCTTAGACATGGCAATAATTTGCATTTACCTATTTTAGTACGTTAAGAACAAAATTTTAAAAAAGACAACATAGTTTACAACTTTAAACTTTATTTGAGAATATACTTGTAGTACTATTTTTATGTTTTTCCTTTTGTTTTATTTCTTCTTTCAAAACAATATGGAAATAGGTTTTATATAATTGCATATATATAACCTATATCAAATTGTTTACTGTTTTAGGGAGGAAGAAGGGAAGGAAAGAGAAATTTTTTTTTCGCTTTTTGGAGGCAGGGCAATTGGGGTTAAGTGACTTGCTCAAGGTCACAAGGCTAGTAAGTGTTAAATATTTGAGGCCAGATTTGACCTGCATCCTCCTGACTCCAGGGCCTGTGCTCTATTCACTGTGTCACCTAGCCGCCCCAGAAAGAGAAATTTGGGGACTCAAAATTTTATTTTAAAAATACTAAAAATTGTCTTTACATATAGTAGGAGACAATAAAATACTGTAGATAAAGAGGTGTGTGTGTGTGTGTGTGTGTGTGTGTGTGTGTGTGTGTGTGTGTGTAGCTGAACTGATGCAAAGTGAAGTGAGCAGAACCAGGAGAATATTATGCACAGTAACAGCAATATTGGACAATGATCAACTGTGAATAACTTAGCTAATCTCAGAAATAAAATGATCCAAGACAGTTCTGAAGGACTTAAGATGAAAAATGCTATCCAGTTTCAGAGAAAGAGCTGATAGAATCTCAGTGCAGATTGAAGCATACTTTTTTAAAACTTTCTTTTGTTTGTGTTTTCTTTTGCAACAAGGTTAATGTATAAATATGTTTTATATGACTGCACATGTCTAATCTATATCTAATTACTTGTTATCTCAGGGAGGGGGGAAGAGAGGCAAAGGAGAGAATTTGAAACTCAAAATAAAAAAAGTGAAAGTTAAAATTTGTTTTTTTAATTTCAAAAATTTTTTTTTCATCAAAAAAAGAGAATATGTATGTAGCCTTTAATATCTCCAAGTTTCAGCTTTTCTGATTTTGTTTTTTTGGTTTTTTTTTTTTTTGTCTTATTTTTCCCTTGGGCATTACCACCAATTACCCTTTTATTGTGGTGTTGCTGGATTGAGAGGCTGGTAAAGTTAATGAGGTACCATCATCCTTCCTTCTAGGGGATGGGAGATGTTTGTTTCCTCTTATTAATACTGTTTAGTAGAGAATAGTAAACCTACAAAAATGGGCAATAGGGAAAAAGTGGAACCACCTGAATACTGCTTTCTCTGTTCTCACCGATGATTTTCTCCATCTCCTTGAAAAACATTCCCTAGTTAGCCTACTTCCTCTTTCCAGAAGTTGGGTTACAGGCATAGTATGGGATGGTGGAGTACAATTTGTGGATTTTTGAGTTACAAATACCCCTCCACCCCCCCACCCCCCAAAATTTATAACAGCACTGTATTTTGAGGGAGAAAGCAAGTGAAAAAGATACGTTATTATTTATGTAGCAGCATGCATTTGTGCCATACTGCTCCATAGACAAAATAAGCCAAAATCATAAAGATCTGGCCTCTCTTGAGCTTGTAGAAGTAACTTGGGGAGCAGGGTGTTCCAGAGTATGATGGAAACTTACATTGGATGTTGTTTATAGGAGAAGAGATTTAGGACTGGGAAGGATCTTTGAAGCCTTTTTTTATAGGCAAGAAAACTGAGGCTCAGAGAGATTTTTGACCAAGGTAGTAAATGGCTGAGCCATAATTCCAACTCATCGTCAAACTCGTGTTTGACTTAAAATCTAAGCATCTTTTTTTTTCTGTACCATGACATATTCACTGTTCCCCACTCTGTTCCTGTAATTACAAAAAATTAAAATTCAGTATCCCTGGAACACTCTTCTGAAAATTGTTGGCAGCTTAAGTCTTGTTTTTGTTGTTACTTTTCATATTGCATTGCGCTTTGGCCAGATCATCTTCCTGCTCCCTCTCTGCACCCTGTTTTGGAGCATCACTGAGCATTTTTCAATCAGATTGGGCTGAGACAAAAGGTTCTCAGGCCTTTCTAATCACTGGGGCCTAAATGAACCCTCTTTTTTTCTTTTTTTTTTTTCCCCACCTCCTGGCTGGGTTTCTCAACTTTTAAGTCTTACACTTGTAGGACTTGGCTAGGATGGATGTCTCCTTTCTCAGGGATCTGCCCTTTGGCATTAGATCAGCAGCACTAAGTCAGAGGAGCTGCCCACGCAAATTAGGACCTCCTTCAAGGACAGATGTGGAGGCTTCGCTCAGGGTGGAGCCTGGCTCCTGCCATTCACAAGATTCTGCCTTAATCCATCAATAATCACGGTTTGTTTCTGTGCCAAACAGAAGCTATGGTGTTGCCACATGTTTTTGTACAACATCTAATACCTCTAAGCCTTGTTTTTTTGTTTTCCCATTTATGTTCTCTCTCATGAGGTAGAAGCATCATCTTTCCCTTTTTAAAGTTTCTGGAGAAGGGTAGATGCCCCTGCCTTTCATAGTGCTGACCCTAAAGTGAACCATGTCTCCCTTCTTCAGAAGGACACAGTTTTCCTCTTCAGAAAGACAAAGTTATCCTTTCTCCTTCCCTCCCCTTTCCTGTAGTTTACTAGTTTGCTTACCAGGAAGGTTCAGATAGATTAGAATCCCTCTGATCTCTAGATATCACCCTCAGCAGGCCTGAAACTTGTATTCCCTGTGGCTTTTTCAAAAGTTACTTTTTCCTTTCATACTTTTTTGACGGCCCTAACTTTCATTTGTGTAGATCACAACTGCAGCTACCACACCAGCCCAGATAAAGGGAGAAAGAGATGGACCTGGCTGTGATCCCAGATTTGTGAATGCTGAAAACTCTTACCTTCCCCATGCCTCTTCCCCCATTTCCTCAGTGGGGACTGCTAGGAATGAAGGACAGGGAAGAAAAAACAATGTGAGCAATAGATAGGACCAAGGAGGGAGTTACTATGGCTTAAGGGACAGGGCTCAGGATTCTTGGCATCAGCCACTTTGTTATTTAGGTTTGTCTCACTTTCAGCAAGCCTCGTTTAGGAAAATGCAGGTTTATTTGCTAATTGAAGGCAACGTGGTGGCACTGGGGGGATAGAGCACTGCACTTGGAGTCAGGAAGACCTTGATTCCATCCCCCTGCAGTTGCTTATTTAGCTGTGTAATCCCAGACAAGCCACTTCACTTCCCTCAGCCTCAGTTTCCTCATCTGTAAAATAGAGATAATAATAGCATTTACCTCCAAGGGTTGTTCTCAGGATCAAATAAAGTGCAATTTGTCAAGTGCTTGGCAAACCTTAAAGCACGAGGTAAATGCTAACTATTATTTTTGCTAGCTAACTGCTTTCCACTCTTTGATGGTTCCACCCTATGAATCCATAATTTTATCAGTATGGGTGCTTCAGAGGCAGATTTTCACAGAAGATGAGAATTACAGACCTTTTACACTTTCTCATCTTTGGTGATTCTTATCCATGTGTTTCCATAAATCCTTGAGGATCCACTGAATATTTGAGAGGCCTTTCCCTGGTCCTTTTGACTTAGCCTTTGGCTGTCCATCTGCACTCTCATACTTTCACTACATTGCCAGCTTTTTTCCCGTCATAAATACCTTAAGTGATGCATATTTTTAAAAAACCATATATATATATATATATATATGTATGTATGTATGTATGTATGTATGTATTTAATATTGTCTTTATTCATTCAATCAGTCAACCAGGGCTTGCTCTACAATAAGTGCCTGGGACACAAAGCAAGGCAAAAACAGCCCTTACTCTCAGGGAGCTCACATTCTGATAGGGTAGACAAATGTGAAAATAATTAGGTACGTACAAGAGGTGCACAGATAGAAGGTAATCTCAGACAGAAAGGCAACTAACATGTGGAGGATGGGGACTGGCTTCCTGCAGGGGTGGAATTTGAGTTCAGTTTGAAGAACACCCCGGATATATTCTCAAATATGTCCCCTGTCAAGAAAGCCTTTTCTTACAGCTGAGGTAGAAAAAGAGAAAGAAGCGGGAGAAAACATTTCAGTAAAACTCACCAACACAGCGACCATGTCTGCTGGTACATATAATGTTCTTGCTTCATTTAGTGAGTTGTTTTCAGTTGCATCTGACGGGAGTTTTCTTGGTAAAGATACTGAAGTGATTTGCCATTTCCTCCTCCAGCTTATTTTTTGTTTAAATTTCAGACACGCATATTTATTAGAAGGGGGAAGGTATTCTTTTCCCTCAGGGCCTCTCCAGGCAATGAAGACCTCTCTCAAGGAGGCCTACATCCACCTAGGCTTGTGCTTGTGTGCCTATAGGAAAGTCCTTGCCTCCATGCTGGTAATGTCCCAGTGTCTAGGGTCATTTGGGCCAGGTCTGAAGGCAAGCTCCTCGTCTTTTGGGAGGAACTTGGGGGTAGGGTGGAGGGTGGGGGAGAACAGAAAAGGAGACCAAGAAAATGTGCCATCATCTGCAGTAGGAATTGGGGGTAGGACCAGCCAATCTTCCCTGCATATTTAAAATTCCCAAGACCCTCGGGAATCTAGCAACCTAGGAAGAGGAGAAAAAGGTGGGCGGTCTTAGGACCTTAAGATCTCTTTCTACCCCACATACCATAATTGATGCCAGTCTCAGGTCCCTGGGATTGTTGGAAGAAGGTAGGTGGGACTGTGGGGGGTCAAAGCTAGGGACTGGGAGCCAGGGCAGGGCTGGAGGCTGAGGCAGAGGGCCCAGGCTGAGCTGCATCCTCCATTGTAGCATCTTCAGAAGGCAGCAGGCTGGCCCAGAAGAGCCTATCATACTGAAAGATGAGCTGATGGAAAGCACTGAGGGACAGCTGGCCTGAGGGGTCTGCATGCTTCAGAGTGGTCAGTGGTGTGTACATACTGTTGGTCTGGCAGTGGAATGGAGGGTTGGATGCCCTAATCATCTGCCACCTCCTCAGGGGTCTGACCCAAGGCAGAGAAGACATCTTTTGAGTAGGTCATGTAGAAACCCTGGAAGATATCCTGAGTTTCAGCGTCCACATTGGAGAAATACATGGAGGCTCCCTCTTCATACTGTTTCTCAGGTCTTCCTGACTACAGGGCCAGCTGCTCTATCTACTCTGCCACCTAGCTACCCTTCTTCATTCATAGTCTTCCCCAACCTCTTTAAAGAAGGGAGGAAAATGCATTTTCTTATCTCTTTAGTAGGGCTAAAATGGGTCATTATAATTATACTGTGATCAATTAGTTCTCAGTTATGTTATTTTCTAGCAATTTTTCCTCATTTTTATATCACTTACATTTTCTCTTTATTATTTTTTTTTAATTCTGAATTTAACACACCAAAAATAAAGAACATTCCTATACACAAAGTAGAACATAAAAAATAGGATCGTATTTGGAATCACTGATCTATTACATCTTGCTTGTTTATTAAGGCATATAATAAGTTTGACATATTATTTTCAAAACTATACTGCTTATCTGTGTTTCCTTCTGAACTTTCTTCTCTTCTTTTCTATGCATTTAAAAAATACTTCCATTATTTTTTTTTGGCAACAATGTCTCCAACTCCTTCTCTCTCTCCATTTAACCTTCCCTAAACAAACAAACAAACAAGCAAAAAAACCAAACCAAAACCACAATCCGCCTAATAGGTATAATCAAGCACAGCAAAACCATTTGTCATGGCCCAAAATGCACGTCTCTTTTGTACCTTGTGTCCATCACCATTCTGTCAGGAAGAAGGTAGCACATTTATTGATCAATGGATCCTCTGGAGTCTTGGTTGTTGATTGCATTGATCAGAGTTCCTAAGTCTTTTCAGTGTGTGTGTGACAATGTTGTTGCTCCTGTATAAATTATTTTCCTGGTTCTTTTATTTTGCATCATTTGATACAAGTCTTTCCAGGTTGTTTTTTTTTTTAAGTCATCCCTTCCATAATTTCTTCTAGTGGAATAATATTCAGTTACACAATGTACCCTACTTTGTATACTTTATTCATCCATACTCCAATTGACTTTTTTTCCCATTTTTCCTAGATATATTATTTATCCTCTAACCATGGGTGTCCTACCAGGGCTCTGACCTAGGCTCTCCTGTTTTCTCCCTCTGTACTATACTTGGTGATCTCTTCATTTTCCATGGATTTAATTATTATTTCTATACTGATGATTCCCAAATCTGCCTATTCTACCTTAACTTCTTTGTGATTTCCAGTTTTGCATCTCCAACTACCTTTCAGTCAGCTCCAACTGGATATTCAACAGACATCCTAAACATGACCCTGTCCAAAATGAAAATCCTTATCTTTTCCCCTCCATATTACTGTTGAGATCACCATGATTTTCCCAGTTCCCCATGGTGGCAACCTAAGTGTCGTCTTTGATCGGTGTCTTCCATCCTCCATATCCAAGCTGTTGCCTGTTGATTTCACATTTGCAACATCTCTTAAATATGCTCCCTTCTCTCCTCAGGTACTGCCAATGCTCTGGTGTAGACCTTTATCTCCTCATGGATGGATTACTGCAGTAGCCTGCAAATAGGCTGCCTCAAGTCTCTTCTCCATTCCAGTCCATCTTCCACTTAGCCACCAAAGTAATTTTCCGAAAGTACAGGTCTGACCATGTTACCCTCCTATTCAATAAACTCTGGTGGCTCCCTATCCCCTTAAGGGATTAAATACAAAATCCTCGGTTTGGCATTCTAAGCCCTTTATAACCTACTTCCCAGGCCCCACTTTTCTAGTGTTATTAGATGTGATTCCCTGCCATGTACTCTTTGATCCAGTGACACTCTCCTCCTGATTGTTTCTCAAACAAGATATTCCATCTCTTGGCTCCGATCATTTTCTCTGGCTGTTCCCTGTGTCTGGCATACTCTCCTTTCTTCTCTCTGCCTCCTGGCTTCCTGTGGCTTCCTTAAAGGCCCCATTAAAACCTGGTCCTCTGTGAGGAGCCTTTCCTAACCTCTTTAAATTCTAGTGTCTTTCCTCTCTTAATTATTTCCTATTTATCCTATCTATAGCTTGTTCCAAGAACAGCTAGGTGGCTTAGTGGATCGAATGCCAGGCCTGGAATCGGGAAGAACTACCTTCCTGTGTTCAAATCTGGATTCAGACACTTACTAGCTGGGTGACCCTGAACAAGTCACCTAACCCTATCTGCCTCAGTTTCCTCATCTGTAAAATGAGTTGGAGAAGGAAGCAGTAAACCACTCCAGTATCTTTGCCAAGAAAATGCTAAATGTGGTCATGAAGAGTCAGATATGACTGAAAAATGACTGATCAATGCAGCTTGTTTCTACATATCTGTTTGCTCCTTCATTAAATGTTGAACTTCTTGAGGGTAGAGAGTATCTTTTGCCTCTTTTTGTATCCCTAGAATTTAGTATAGCTGGTGGCCCTAACCAGTGGCACAGACTGGTGGGAGCAGACTTCAGGAGAGTGAATCACCAACAGCTATGGCGGTTTCCAGACCTCTCAAATTATAAATGCCAAAGAGAAAGTAAAAGGACAAAACCTTACTTTATTTATTTTTCTTGGAGGGGGAGGAAGGCAGGGGTTAAGTGACTTGCCCAAGGTCACACAGCTAGTAAAGTGTTAAGTGGATGAGGCCAGATTTGACCTCAGGTCCTGCTGACTCCAGGGCCAGTGCTCTATGCACCTCTAGCCGCCCCCAAAACCTTACTTTAAATCAGTGGTTCTCAACCTGTGAGTCGTGACCCCTTTGGGGGTGGAACAGGGTCACCTAAGACCATCAGAAAACATATTTCCCATGCTCTTAGGAACTGAGACACCGCTCCTCTATCCGTCTCCAGGCGGGTCCACCCACATGCAGATACGCCCACATACGAGTATTAAAGGGTCGGGGCATTAGGAAGGTTGAGAACCACTGCTTTAAATGTTTACAAAGGAAACCTGTTATTATTCCTGAAAAAAAAAGCCATTTAGGTACCAAAAGAAAGTGATGGAAACTACACAACAAGGGAGGATGAGAAGTCAGATAAAGAGACTGAGGAAAAAAAGCCTGCTTCTCGGGAAAGTGGAGCTGCAGCCACAGGGACCAACCCACGTTACTTCTCCAGCTCCTTGAACTGACCCTCACCAATGGCGTTGGCCGATCTGATGCTCTGATTGCCCAGCAGCCCACAGTTTGTCTTCGTCTGTGTGAGGCTGGGCCCCTTCGTTGTTAGTGCTTTCCTTAGCGCCCTGTCATTGCGTCCAACATGCTCCGTGCCAGCCACTTTCCACAGTGTGTCCTAGTGCAGTGTGGTGTCGAGTGACATTAAATTAACAAGCGCTTTAGGAAAAAAAACTCAGTATAGAGCCAGGCACAGAGTGTGAACTTGATAAATGCTGATTCACTGATTTGTTTATGAATTAAAGATATGCAAGTGTCATTGCAACATTTGTCTGTTAGGTATTTATTGATGTCTTTCCTGCCCCCCCATTTCATACACCACCATCACTGTGTAGGCACATGTCCGGGTTAGATCAGTAGTCTTTGAATTGGCATTGCATTATGTTATGTTTATTTCATGCAACGTTCATCCGGCTGAGATAGGAGTGGAACCATAGGAAGATTATCTGTTATGTTGTGATAATGACCCTAAGTGCTTTAAATGTTAATGTTTATGCTATTCAATTGTAAATGTTCATATGTGCATCAAATCATTTTCCCAGGGAATGCAAAATCTTCATCTGGGAGAAGATATGTTGCTAGAGCTTTTGCATGTTCTTTTTATCTCTGTAGAAAAACAAAGGCACAGAAAATTTCTCTAGAAGGAGACAAATGGAACAGCAACTGTGAGACTCACCATTGCAAATGAGACTATTTCATCCCTTTCTGTTACAGAGAGGGGATGCCAAAATGTCATACTCTAAATGTACTTTGGGGCAGGGGATCTCACAATAGGAGACCGAAGCATGTTATCTCTATGCTGCTGTGTCCAGGATTTACTTCTTGTTTTCTTTCTTTCTTTCTTTTTTTTTTTTGGAGGGGAGAGGGCAGGGCAATTGGGGTTAAGTGACTTGCCCAAGGTCACACATCTAATAAGTGTTAAGTGTCTGAGGCTGGATTTGAACTCAGGTCCTCCTGACTTCAGGGCCGGTATTCTATTCACTGTGCCACCTCAATGCCCCCTTGGTTTCTTTATGATGATGTCAGACTCAGACTTCCAAGCTTTCAAGAGAGGGAAGGTCATCTACTGTGGCAGCAGTGGTTGCTATTGCCAGAGTTGTGAGCCTACTAGTCATTAAGATTATAGGAGGAAATTCGGAGAACACAATAAGCTCTGCCCTAAAGCTATAGCACCCTCAGAGAGTGGCAGAACCAGAGGCTGTAATGAAAGACAAAACTGTGTTGCTAAGATTGCCAGCTATTGTCAATCATTCATTCAATAATCATTTATTGAGTAACTACCATGTGCCGCTCACTATGCTAAATGCTGAAGGAGATTCCAAGAAAGACAAAAAACCTTTCCTGCCCTCAAGGAGCTGACAATCTAATTGTGGATTCCATCCCATTGTATTGTTGATCTGGGAGAAATTGTTTTCTTCCATCTTTCCTGCTTTCCCTTGTTTCTAGTCCATAATCCTGAGATGTGGTATGGACATCTCTCCCCTTTATTCCTTTCTTCTGAACCATAGATGCATGTGGTTAGGAGTTCCTCTAACCACATCTAATTTACTTGCAAGTCATGGCACCACCTTTCTGATGTCTTCTTCAAGAATGAAGGACAAACAACAATCTGTGAGTAGTAGGAGCTGCCCTCCTGGGGACCCAAATGGCCAGTTCCAGTTGAGCAATGCAACTCCTTCCTTTCTTCCTTCCTTCCTTTCTTCCTTCCTTCCTTCCTTTTACTCTGTTCACATAGGATATCGTACCCTTACCTGCAGGTGCTTTGCCCAAAAGGAATGTAAATTTTGATTCTTGAAACCTCCCAAGATACCTTGGGGTTTACAGGCTATTTTTTTTTTAAAGACCACACCTTAAACCCAAATCATTCTGACTCACATTAATTGGTCGATAATAGGTCCCAGCTCAAGCCCCACTTGGTCATTGTTTGGGTCCTGATGGCTCAGAGTGAATGTAAATAGCAAGTTTTTCTGTTTTTGCTAGAAATCCTGAGGATCTTCCCCTCCCAGATTGATTAAAAACAAACAAACAAAAAAACAACAGCTAAGTAAAAGAGGCCATTCTTTGCCTCATGTCTTACTGAGCCTTAATCACTGAATGGGTGTTGCTTCAATCAAACTGAGCCCTGGGAAAGACCTTAACTTAAAAAGGTCGAGGTCTCCCAGAGCATCTGGGGGCAATTGATAGTCATCACGATCTATATCTTGCTGCTGCATCCAGGTGGCTCTAGAGAAGAGAGTGAGGCTGGTGACTTTGCACCAGTCCTCCCTCACTTAAATCCAATTTCCTTGCAAGTCGTTGCATCATCTTCCTGATGCTATGGTCCTCTTTGAGAAGGAAGGACCAACAACAACAACCCAAAGATCTGGGAGTGCACCTGGGAGGAGGTTTAGGAGGTAACTGAAGGTAAATAACTCCATGTAGGACTTCTTGATAATTTCCTGTCCATTTTGTTCTAGATACAATATATACAATAAACCAGGTTGTCACAGAATGCTAAATTTCTGAGCAAATACAGGGGGCTGAGAATTGAGGGAGAGAAACCCAAAGGAGATCAGGTCTCATAATCAATTTACAGAAAATAGATGTCATATTTTGAGTCGTATTCTATTACCTCTAATAGAATGGTTTTAGTCTGCTGTCAAAGCATGGACTTGTGGTGGGAGGAGCAAGTCTAGGCATTTTCAGGCTAAGTTATCTCATGTGGCTAGTAGGGATACCACAGACTTTTAGGAATGCTTTCTAGTTAGTGCATGAGCTGAAAGAAATTGACCAAGCCACTGGGTTGGGGGTTCTAGTAGAATGCCACCTGGTGAACAACTCAGATTTTGCAATCCGTGTTGATAATAAATATAGTGAAACATTGTCATCCTGTAGTATTAAATAAGAGTTCACTGCAGCCATGACCCAGGTAAAAGGCCAAAGTATGACATAAAACCCAAAATCTATTATTTATTTTCATGCTAAAGGACAGAAGTTGCAGCTAGAGGAAGCTGGACAACTGCTGTATACAACATTTATGTAATCCAGGTTTCAAGACAGGATCAGTTTGCATAAGACTCTCCTTATTGGTGGAGAGCATGATGACATGACTGCATAACCATGTGAGGGGTAGAAGGTGAGAGAGCTTTGGAAGGAGTGATATTCTCTATTTGTTGACAGAGGGAGAGAGAGAGAGAGAGAGAGAGAGAGAGAGAGAGAGAGAGAGAGAGAGAAAGAGAGAGAGAGAGAGAAACATGGCTCCAGACTCTTAGATTATTCATGTATCTCATATGAATAAACATATACATGAGCAGCACACAGCTTACATGTATTGTTATTGTTCTTTCATTTTTAAAGAAGACCAATAATATCACAGAGTGATGTTTTGACTTGTGCATGAATTGGATTTAAGTGTTGATTGTGCTGTTAATATTGTTGTTCATCCTTTGTTTTTGAAGAGGACCAGTGGCACCATAGGGTGATGTCACCTTCAAGTGAATTGGATTTAAGTGAGGCAGAATTGTGCAACACTTGTCAGCCTCTCTTGAGTTGTTGAAGTTCAGTGGCAAGACTAAAGTCAGGATGACTGGTGATGACCTAGGATGTAGTGGATGACCTTGGCATCTTTAATGTCTGACTAAGCTCTAAATGCTCCACAGCACCTGCTTTAGCCACCTTCATGGCCATTGGAACAAATTGCTGTCATCTTCTCATTCTACCTGGGAAGATCTTGATATGCTTGGGATAGACATTCTCCCAACTCCCCTTTGGGTTTGAGGTCTGTTGGCTATCCTTAACCTGATTTAGCCCATTGGTTTTACCAGGTGTGGCTGCTGCACATGCTACAGCTTCTTGGAGCCAACAGTGAGAGTTAGATGGCAGGTGGACATCAAAGGTGGATGAACAGCCCTGAAAAGGGCTTGGCAAGTCCTTACACCACAGGAGCTTGTCCTCCCCGAACACCCCATATATCCCATGTATCAATAGTAGCTATCACCAAATAGCAATTTAATAATCTCAAGCATTTATATAGTGTTTTAGGAGTTACAAAGAACTTAATCAAAATTATCTCATTTGATATAGGAAATCTTGCCTCAAAAAATCTTTGGAACTTCCTTATTGGCAAACACTATACCATAGAATGTGATAGAAAGAGCAGGTGATATTTGAATAAGGTATTTCCTTTGACTAATCTCTGTGTTATCTATTTACCTATGTAGCCCTGGACGAGTCTTAACCTCTTTGAGCCTCAGTTTCCTCATCCGTAAGATGAAAGGGTTGGATGAAAAGACCTCTAAGATCTCTTACAGCTCTAAATCTGTGATGCTATGATCTTGTTTATATTATTTTATATGAAAAATTAAAGCTTTTGCTTAGGTGTGTGATTGATCATCATTTGGGGACAAGTATAAATATTCCTTCATGACATAGCATCTTGAAAAATTTATTGTTTAAGTTACATTTAAAAGGTGATTTTGATGCTATTAAGAAATGGTTTAGGGGTGGGTAGGTGACATAGTGAATGGAGCACTGGCCCTGGAGTCAGGAGGACCTGAGGAAATGGTTTACTGGTTAAGTCTAGGCTTGTTATTTCAGAACATCTCTGAAGTACCACTCTTAGATACAAAATACTATATACCATAGGGAGGCCATTTTCCTAGGGGGGGAAATTGTGCAGCAAGCAAAATTCATTGATGTCATTGCCCACTTCCCTTTTGGGCTCCTCTCATTCTGTCTGGTGCTTCCTTCTCTCAGTGTCTAGTACCCTTATACTGTCACTTGATTGTCTAAAGCAGTGGTTCTCAACCTTCCTAATGCCACGACCCTTTAATACTCATATGTGGGTGTATCTGCATGTGGGCGGACCCGCCTGGACAGTGTCTTGGTTCCTAAGACCATCGGAAATATGTGTTTTCTGATGATCTTAGGCGACCTCTGTGAAAGGGTCGTTCGACCCCCAAAGGGGTCACAACCCACAGGTTGAGAACTGCTGGACTCTAAAGCATCTCATTATAAATCTTAGTTTGATTTGCCATGTCTGTGCAGTGGACCAAGTTTTGAAGCCATCTTTTTTTCTGACTTCCGTCAAACTGTGATTTTCCTGTACCACATTCTCTCAGAGTCCTGTACCAACAAACTATTCTCTGTGAAAATAACCTAATTAAGTGTTAGACAGTCTCTTTTAACTCCCCACTCCCCATCTTATAGATAATAATAATATGGAGGGTGTGACCAGGAGGAGGGGTCAAAGTTAAGTAAGTTAAAAGAGGAAGCCTTTGTTCTGGCCAGATAATGTGTCCTTACAAGGTGTCGTCACGTTAAGAGTCCTGCTGCCTTAGGCTTCATCTTTAAAAGACCCAGAGCTGGAGAAAGTTGAGAGAATTCAGAGCTGAGAGAGACTGAGGAAGTAGCAATCTGAAATAGTAGAGACTCCAATTGGAGAACATTGGAGAGAAGGAACCCCATGGGCCCAAGAGAAGAAGGAATCGTAGGTGTTAATATGGCAGCATCTTGAATCAGTGTTGGAAGGGGAAACTGAAAATTCTTAGACCAAGCCCCTTGGATACATAGGAGGTGTTCCTGGAGAAGGTTTCTTTCTCTTGGAATCCTATAGCAGAATTTTATGCTTTATTCAGTAGGTAATGGGGAACCACTGAAGTTTTTGAGGAGATGAAACATTGAGACTATTTGTGCATGAGTGTGACGTACACATTGGAGGTGGGATAGACTGGAGATACAAACACCAGTTAAGAAGTTTTTACTATAACCTAGGCAAGAAGAGGTAAGGCCCAGAACTAGGGTGGGACTGGAGATGAGGTGTTAGGTGGGAGAGATCATTCTCTAGGAGTTGGGATCTTAAGTTACTTCCTGGATAGAATGTAGTAAACTCCTTGATATCAGGAACTGGTTTTTGTTTGTTTTTTTGTTCATTTGTTTTTAATAGGTTCTTAGATGAAGGTTTTAATTTAATTGACTTCAGAAGGTTATTCAGAAGATACTTTGGGTGGGGATGGGAAGGCCTTACCAGTAAGACTGTCACCCTGATTATATGATAACTTTGAGCAATGTACTTCATGTTTCTGAGACTCCTTTTCTTTATCTCTAAAATGTGAGGGTTAGATTATCTGTATGAACTTGGTCAGGTCACTTAAACTTTCTGGTGCCTCAGTTTCCTCAGCTGTTGGAAGGAATAATATTAATATGGCACCCACTATGTACTAAGCACTCTGCTAAGCCCATTTTATAAATATCTTATTTAGTCTTCACAAGAATGCTGTGAGGTAGATGCTATTATGATTCCTGTTTTACAGTTGAGAAAAAAATTTGGGCACACAGAGGGTAAGTGAACTCAGGTCTTCCTGACTCTAGGCCCAGTCCTCTATCTGCTGCACCATCAGCTGCCTTGAATAAATGGTCGGGCCAGATAGCCTCTAAAGTCCTTTTCTTCCCTGGGTCTATGATCCTACATAATCTCTGTGGTGTCTTCTAGGCCTCACATTCTAGGATTTTGTGATATAATATTCCTTCTTGGCATGGTGAGAGATATTACTAAGGTAATGTTCTCTATTTTCTTGTACATGTGTAGAGAACTACTACTTGTGACTTTTAATAGTTTACACATAATAGACAGTATTTATTAATTAATACTAGGTGTATGGGGTGTTCAGGGAGGGCTGGAACCTCTGGTGTGAGGGCCTGCTGAGTGCTTTCCAAGGCTGCTCATCTGCCTTGGGTGTATTCTCCTGCCAGCTATCTCTCACCTGTGGCTTCGCCACACCCAAAGAAAACTAACTGCTAAATGTGGTTGAGGGTAACTGACGGGTCTCAAACCCGTTGGTGAGTTAGGGGGACGTCTACCCCAAATATGTGAAGACCTTCCTTGGTGGAATGGCAGATGAGAGCAATTTGTTCCAATGGCCATGAAAGCGGCTGAGGTAGGTGATGTGGGACATTTAGAGCTTGGTCAGACATCTGAGACCACAAGGTCATCCACTACGTCCTGGGCTGTCTCCAGTTGTCTTGACTTTTATCTGGACTTTGATGACTCAGGAGGAGAGAGTGAGGCTGATGACTTTGTGTAGCTCTGCCCCACTTAAATCCAATTCACAAGCCAGTCAAACCATCACCCCATGATGTCATCCAAAAAACAAAGGATGAACAACAATTAATTAATTATCCTGGGAATTGGTTCCTAAAAACAGGGACTGTGTCTTTTGCCTTTCTCTGTATCCCTAGCACTTAGCATAGTGCTTGGCATGTAATAAATACTTATTGATTAGGGCTGACTAGCTGAGGCAAATAGATTCATCTGAATTTAGTCAAACATCTTTTCTTTGTTTTTTTACTCCCTTAGTTGCAACTTGAGAAAAGAAATGAGACCACATTATCACAGCTCTTAACTGCTTTTATAACAGCAGCTTATATGTCTGTGGTTGATTAACTATTGCCCAGGTATGAATGCCAACGTCTGTTTGGTAATTTGTGTTCTGTAGATCATTGAACTGGAAGGTGTCTGGTATATTTGTTCAAGTACTAATCACTAATTTAACTAGAGTAAATGTTACCCAGTGTAGAAACTCAAAGGTGAAACAACTAGATTTCATTCCTTTCTACAGTATATACTACCACCCCATGACAGATTTTAAATTTAGAACTTCCTGCTTTTTATCTGGTTGTCTAAATCATAGGGTAATTTATGAAGAGGAAAAAGATGTCATATTAAAAAACAAAAACAAAACAGCCTAGTGATTATAGCCCTGAATTTCGAGTTGGGACCTGAATATAGGTTAGCCTCTGATCACTGATTAGTATGTAACTAAAATTTTCAAACTCGAAAGGAATTTAGGGATTATCTAATGCAGTGCCCCCATTTTACAGATGAAGAAATGGATATACTCAGATTTATCTCTGCTTCTGTGACTGTGTCTCTATGAGGCCAAAAAGTTTGGTCACTTAGCTGAATAAATGAATAAAAACTTACTTCAAAAATTATTATTTTTAAATTTTGTTTTCAATCCAGGGAACAAAACAAAAAAAAATTACTAGCCACTTAGTATGGGCAAAACATTGTGCTCAGAGGTAGGAGACTGTAAATAGTAAAGAAAGACAGTATTTCTCTCAAGGAGCCCACTTTCTAATGGGAAAGAACATATATAGGAGGTTTTAGCTGCTAGGCAGATAGAAGAGCCCTATAGTCTTTAGGCTGCCAGGCAAACTCATATCTCTTCTTGAATGTCATTCCCATTGGTACAACTTGTGTCTGGCATTGAGCTATTTGATAGTGCTGAGGACTTTAGTGTTGAGAACTTTTCTTTTCTGGGTCTTTTCTAAGAAGGTGGGTATCACAGCACCTGCAGACCCAGCTGTCAGGTGATGGACATCTCAATATCTCTATGAGATCTGTTTGCCTGAATGATGGGAAAGGGAGGAGTGGGAGCAGAATTGCTATTCCCAAGGCTCTTATGTGGTTCTAAATATGCTAATATTCATTATTATTTAAATTAAGCACATAGATGCTTGACTGAACTTTTCTATAGTGTTTCAGAAATTTGTAATTATTTATATTCCTTCAAATTATTTTCTTCCATAGGGAGGATTAATGTTTCTATGTAGGAGTCATGTAGGAGTGTTTGTTGGACCAGGAAGGGCAAGGTACTCATGGAATAAGACTGTTAGGATGAGTCATCCAGTGTGCTGATAGCCAGAACAAGGATTGAGAGCAGATATAAAATAGGGGAATATTACATACAGGATGTCCCCAAAGACTTAGTGAAGTTTTAAGATATTAAATCTTAAAGCAGGTTATATGGGTGGACTTTGTAGGCTGCTTGCCAATTTTCTAGGTAAAAATTGACAAGCTACTCCTCATCCTATAATAAGATTTTCAAAAATGAGAAGTTGAGGAACCAAGTAGATAATTTCGTTTGACAGGAGCAGTGTCTCATATGCATGGATTCAGGTGAAGATGATCATAGTGTGAACAGAGAGGAGGGGGCATATATGAGATGTTGAGGTAAAATTGACAAGACTTGGCAAAAACCAATTTATCCAGGGGAGGGAGGAAGAGGGCAGAGCTGAAGTGAAAGTTTGTCATGTAGGACAAGAATTGAACTTATTCTTTGTGGTTCCTGGTGGGCAGGACTCAAACCACTGGGGAGAAGTTACTTAAACATACTCAGCTCACGAAAAAACAAAACAAAACAAAACGGTTTGCTGTAGTTAGAGATGTCTAACAGTGGAATGAGGGTTTTGTGAAGTAATGAGCTTCCTGTCACTACAAATATTCGAGCAGTGAATGACTCCCTTTCAGAGATACTGTAGTAATTATTCCTATTTTTGAAGGGGAAGTTAAATCTCTTTGGAAACATCCAACTTTTAGATTATGAATCTATAATTATAGCTCACAATTATAAAGTACTTAGTTTACAAAGCACTTTTCTGTCAATAATCTTGGTCTGGACATGTGATTTCGTTAGTGTGGAGGCTCCCTGCACCCATTCAGTTTAGGAACTTATCTATAACTAAGACTCTTCTAGAGTTACTTCAACTCAGGCTTCAACTTTTTTTTTTTAAAAAGCACCATATACATATTGAGACTGTAATTCACCGTTTCATCAGTGTATGAAAGTCCTGGTATGGAAAATGCCTTCTAATTGATATATATTAGCAAATCATTTGTAAGTTAAAGTTTTAAAGAGTTACCTGGGAAATATATTATTTTAAAAATAGTTACCTAGGGGTGCTTGGATGTTATATGTAGACTTGCCCAAAGTCACACACTTAATGTGTAAAGGGCAGGAAATGAACACAGTCTTCTTGACTCCCAGACCCAGGTAAATTTTCAGTTTCTTGACTCTCCTGGATCACTTTTTTTTGGATTATACTGGTAGTTTCATTACTGGAGGGAACTCTCTCTACAATTAGCACCTGAAGTACACACACACACACACACACACACACACACACACACACACACACACGCACACACATGCATATATGTGTGTGTGTGTATACATACACACATATACACACATATAATATATAGTATTTCTTCAGTTATTTCAGTCATGCCTGACTCTTTGTGACCCTATTTGGCATTTTATTGGCAAAGATGCTGAAGTAATGTGCCATTTCCTTCCACAGCTCATTTTACAGATGAGAAAACTGAGGCCAGTAGGGTTAAGTAAGTGACTTGCCCAAGGTCACCCAGCTAGTAAGCTAGTAAGGCCAGATAGTCAGTATGAATGCCACCTCTGGATGGTTCTTAAATCTGGAACCATGAATAAAAAAATACAGAAAGTGAAAATTAGTATACTTCAATTTTCATTCAGACTCCATTAGTTCTTTTTTCTGGATGTGGAGAACGTTTTTCATCATGAGTTGTCTGGCATTGTCTTACACCATCATATTGCTGAGAATAGCTAAGTTGTTCATGGTTGATCATTGTACAGTGTTACTATTACTGTGTACAATGTTCTCCTGGTTTGGCTCACTTCACTTTCATCATTTCATACTTTGGATTACACTGGTAATTTCATTACTGGAGGGAACTCTCTCTACAATTAGTACCTGAAAAAAAAATATATATATTGTTACTTGTGAGTGGAAAATGGCAAAAAGTAGGAAAAAAGTAGGAAAAGCGGAAGATATTTAAAGTTTCAGTGCTTTCCCCATTTTTAGATATGTAGAACCCCTATGGAAACCCTTGTTGGGCAAAGAGAGATACCTCAGTCAGTAACCAACCTTTGGTTTGTTGTGTCTAATTTTAGGCAAATGTACAAAATAGCCAATTATGGGGTTTCGGTATTAAACTGCCAAGCAACCTTCTAGGGAAAGCCTTGGTAGGAGCACCTTCTGCTGAGCTACTTAAAACGAGAGTGCCCCAAACACTAACAACTTTCCCACAAAGAACTGTTTTTTATTGTGTGGGGAATAACTGACACCAAGTCAGGGAAATTCCAGGCTATCCATTCACCGTGGGCTTCTAAAAAGATCACCTGAAAGATGTTAAGAAACATAAATAGGTTTGGAGAGACTATGGCAAGATGAGCATGTTAATACACTGTTGGTGTAGCTATGTGTGGATAGGTTAACTGTTCTGAAATTATGTGAGAAAAAGGATTAAGTTGTTTATACTTTTTGACTGGGCATATACCCCAAGGAGGTCAAAGACAGAAAGAAAAACCCTATATGTATCTAAATATTTATAACACTTTTTTTTAACGGAAACAGAAACCTGGAAGCAAAATTAGTGCCCATCACTTGGAAAATGGTTAAGTGAATTTTGGTATACGAAGGTACATTATTGTACCATAAGGAAAGATGAACGCATTATCATAGATCTAGAAAGGATCTCACAGGCCATCTAATCTAGTCTGACCCTTTTATTTTACAAATGAGAAAAATGAAGCCTGGGGAAATAAAATGGCTTGCCCTAGGTCAGAGTTAATCAGAAGTGGGGTCCGAATCCATGTTCTGATACCATTGTGCTCTCTATCCAATATGGCACATGTGGAGAACATGGGAAAATGTACCAGAGAATCATAGGTTTAGAGCAAGAAAGGGCCTTAGAGTCCATCTAATCCAACTACCTTATCTTCCAGATGAGGAAATTTGAGTTTTTGTCAATCAATAAACATTTATTAAGTACCTATGTGCCAGGAACTATCTAGGTTACATCTTGAACTCAACATGTCCAAAACTGAACTCATCTTTCATCCCAAACCCTCCCCCCTCCCAAACTTCCTTGTTACTGTCGATGGCATCATCTGTCCTGTTCCCTGGGTGCCATCCTGGATTCTCCATCATCTCTCACTGCCCATATCCAATGTGTTGCCAGGGCCTGTTGGTTTTACCTTTGCAACATCTGGACTGTTGCAATAGCCTGCTGGTGGGTCTGCCTGCTTCAAGTCTCTCCTCTACTTCAAGTCTCATCCTCCATTCAGCTGCCAGAAGAATTTCCTAAAACATAGGTTTGACAATGTCATCATACCCTCCTCCCCAACTCAATAAACTTCAATGGTTCCCTCCAGTATAAAATATAAAATCCTCTTTCCTCTCCTCTCCCCACCCAACCTTTTCTTGTCTTCTTATACTTTATACTATCTCTCACACACACCCACCCCCAACCCATCTCCCCCAGGACTCCTCAATCCAGTGACACTGACCTCCCTGCTGTTCTTTGATGAAGACACTCCATGTGTGGGCTCCAGAGATTTACACTTCCTATCTCCCATGCCTGGGATGCTCTCCCTCCTCATCTTTGTCTCCTGGCTTCTCTGGCTTCCTTCAAGTCTCAGCTAAAATCCCACCTTCTACAGGAAGTCTTTCCCAATTAACTCTACTGCCTTCACTCTGTTGATTACTTCATTTTAATCCAGTATATAACTTTTGCACGTTGTTGTTTTCCTATTGTCTACTCTATTAGATTGTTAGCTCCTCACACAGTTGGAGCTTAATAATTACTTACCAACTAAGGGAGGCAACACAGCCTCAGGGAGCTCACAATCTCACTGGGAAGACAACATGCAAGCCTGTATCTGTTACAGCTCCAATAACGTAAATTAAAATGTTTCTATTGTTACCATTAATGTCCTTTCTCCTCTTCTAGTTTCTTACTCCTTCTACATGACTGGAAGTCACTGGATTCTTCCCTTACCTACTTTGTTTTAGTTTCACTGCCTTCCCCACTCAGTGGTTGGACAATGCATTGTCATTCTTCCAGCTACTCCTGTATCTTATCTTTCTGGCATTTGCAGGCAGCCCTGAGGAACCTTAATCACCTTTTTTGTTTCCCCTTGAGCCCTAATGGAGAAAGTACCCAGACTGTTAATGGGGTCCACTACAAATGTATGTTTTCTGTTTTCAACTGGGCTTCCTTGTGATTTTTTTATTCAGCTCTTGAGACCCTGTATCCTTCACTGAGCATAGTGGGTTGAGGGTTATTCTTACTGGATTCATACCTTGTCTCTGACACATACAGCTTTATGACCATGGGCAAGTCATTAAATTTCTCAATGAGCTAGGCAAAGTATTTGTACGCTGTATATATTACAGGGGAGTTGCCACTCTTTATTGATAGAGAGAGTATCCACACCAGGAGTGCCCCACACCTAGAAATCACAGGGTTGGATCAACTTTTACTACAATAGTATTACGTACTTTCTCCACTCTTTTCAAATGACTTTGACTCCAACTTTGTCAAGCAAAGATTGAGGCCATCTGCAATGCTTTCCCTCAGTTCCCCTCCTCCACATCTCAGAGTTTTTTTGTCTTCATGTATGAAGTTCCTCATCTCTCCTGTTTTAGAGGATAAGGTCTTTGTCCTTGTCAAAGCTAACCCTTCAACGTGTGACCTTGATTCCATCCTCTCTTATCTACTATGGGACTTTGTTCACTTGGCCATCTACTTTCTATTTCACATTTGGTAGCTTTTTCTTCTCTTCCTACGAACATGCTCAATTCTCATCTGTCCTAAAAAAAAATAATATCCTGAACCTGTCATTCCTCTAACCTATTATCCTATACTGCTCTTCCTCCTTATTTCTAATTGTCAAGAAAGAAAAGCCTATATTCATTCTCTCCACATCCTCACTATTCCAACTCACTTTTAAGTCCCTTGTAATTTACTTTGCTCCACTTTAATTGCTCTTTCCAAAGTCACTGTGACCTCCTTATTGCTAAATTCAAGGACCCTTTTTTTCATTTCTCATTCTCTTTGACCTTTCTGCTAAATTTGACATTGTTGACTACTACCACTTTAAAAAAATTTAAATTTATTTATTTGCTTTTAGTTTACAACATTCCATTACACAATCCCTTGAGTTTCTAATTTCCTCTCCTCTTCCCCCATGGCAGCATGCAATCAAATATAGGATCTCCAAATACCTTCACATTAAACATTAGTGAAGTTGTAAAGAATGGTTATAACCAATGGAGTGAACAGTGAGAAAGAAGGAACAAAACAAACAAACAAAAAAGAGAGCAAGTAGTTTCCTTCAATCTGCATTCAGACTCTGGATGTGGATATCCTTTTCCCATCATGAGTCTTTTGGGTTGTCTTATAACCTTGCATTGCTGAGAGGAGCCCAGTCTATCAAAGTTAATCGTCACATCTACAATGTGTCTGTAATTGTGTACAAATTTCTCCTAGTTCTGCTCTTCTCACTCAACTACTACCACTTTCTTGATGTCCTTTTTTCCCTTGGTTTCTGGGATACACATTCTCCTGGTTCTTATGCTGCTCTAATCTCTATTTTTTTTTCTCCACAGGATTGAAATTGGTCTCATTGCCTCAGGGCTTTCCCCAATCCAATCCAGCCTTCACATAACTGCCATAGTCTTTTGTCATAAAGCACAAGTCTAACCATGTAACTATCTTAGAAAACTCCAGTAGCTCCCTTTTGACTGTAGTGTCAAATAAAAGCTCCTTTATTTGGCATTTTAAACCCTTCACAACCTGACTTCAACCTGTCTTTTTAGTTATAGTATATATTCCTCCCTTCTGCACAGACTACAGTCCAGGCAAAATGGTTGTCTTACTCTTCCTCACAGATGATGCTACATCACCCACTTGTATGCCTCACTAGAATGAACTTCCTCCACATTTTTTCCTCATGAATCCCCACTTTCAAGACTCTGCACAGGCACCACCATCTTTCTAGAAGAAGCCTTTCACCCAAAATTATCTTGTATCTCTTTTGTATAAACATATATAAATATAATATGTATGTATGTATATATGTACATATTATTGTCTATAGGTACCCACTTGCTAGAGTGTAAGCTCCTCAAGGGCAGATACTGTATCATTTTTGTCTTTGTATCAACAGTATGGAGCAGAAGGCCTGGTACATAGCAGGTGCTTAATTGTTGTTTGCTGATTAATTCACAGATTTTAGAGAGCACTTTTGAGGCAGCATGCAATAATTCCAGACTTTAAGAATCTGTGATATCATTTGTGTTTGGGTACCCTTTGCATCTATCCAAACCAAACCGCCTACAATTCTCAGAACAGGGCTTAATGAGGTACCATGGCTAAATATTTATCAACTTGTCTCCTGCAGTGTGGTAGGTAGCCTTTCCAAACTTAGCTTGGATACACACATATATCCAGTTGCCAAAATTGTATTTAATGGTTTCCAGCATAGTAGCATCTGTCAGAGGTTGTGATCAGATGGTCTAGTCTTTAAGAATGTAGGATTACCTCTAGATTGCATAGAATATCTAGTTTGAGGCATACAATAGCTTATAAGATAACAATAGATATTATTATCCCCACTTTACAGATGGGTCAGATTTCCTGGATCCCCTTCCATGGTCCCAGCTCCTACCTGGATTCACCAAACTGTCACCTGGGTTCAAAGGCAGACAACTCCCAGCTCCTTGTCCAGGTCTTCTTGCAGTTCCTGTCCCACAATGAAGCTCACAGTGTCTAGTCTCCACTTTAAATCCTTCGCAGTCTCTATCCCTGGGTTAAGTAACTTAACTGTGTTATACAGCTAGTAGTTTTCAGAATAATATTTGAACCCATGTTTTCCTGACTCTTAAGGTCAGTGTTCCAGCCACTATACCAGGCTTTCTCCTGGAAAAGTTAGAAATAGTGTGTTATGGATTATTTTTGTAGTATATTGTATCATTGTTGAGTGAATATTACTATCAATTATATTTTCAGATCTAATTACTCCTAGGGGTGCCTCTTCAAAATCACCCAAGAAATGTCAATTGTGACTATTCTGCTTGCATATTTTCTTAACATCAGAGATTACAGTGTGTTATAAATACATTGACAGTGGCACAGTGGACAGAGCAGTGGGACTGGAGTCAGGAAGATTCATTTCCCTGAGTTCAAATCTAGCCTCAGACTCTTGCTATCTATGTGACCCTAAGTCACAAAACCCTGTTTGCCTCAGTTTCCTCATCTGTAAAATGAGCTGAAGAAGAAATGGCAAACTACTCCAGTGTCTTTGCCAAGAAAACCCCAAATGAAGTTATGAAGAGTCAGATGTGACTGAAAAATGAGTGAACAACACTGAATACAAAGTCCAGCAAAAGCCAGGTCAGTATTAAAGACAAATACTGAAGTGTATAAATGGATTCTGGTAAATCAATAATTCTAAACTTTTTGAATTAATTTTTAAAAATTAATAACATATTTTAGAGCCATTAATTGAAAATAACATTTTCCCACAGCAAAACCCTGGCCTGCTTGCCAGGTCATGTCTTGTGCATAGGTAAAGTAGGCAGGTGTTGATGTGGTGTGATGGGAGATCTCAAAAGGCTTCACTTGCCCCATGTATTTTTTTTTTAAAAATACCTTTTGTTGAAACTTTTTGATTTGACACAACAGAGACCATTCAACAAGCATTCAAACAAAGTACATCCCACTAAAATATAACTATCACACAGAGTGGTCATGACTAATAGTCGTGTGTTACTTTTTATTTCTGTTGTACATAGGATCATAGATTTAGAACTGGGAGAGACCTCAGAAGTCATCAAATCCAGCCTTCTCATTTTATAGATAAGGAAGTGAGTCCCAGGGAAGATAGGAGACTTGTACAAGGTCATATACCTAGTAAGTAACAGAGCTGTGATTTAAATCCAGGTCTTCTGACTCCAAATTCGGGGCTTTTCTTTCCATCATGCTATTTACTGATTGTAAATGGAAAAGTAGGAAGTATGTTTTAACTTTAACCGTTTAGTGTCAACATTTTTTACTATCTTTGGCCCAAATTTTGTTAATTTGTGTTGATTTTGTTTAGATTTTGTAATAATTTTGCATATAATTTTTGGCTCTACTTTCTTCACTCTGTAAATTTAAAAAGAAGAATACTGTTCATATCCTTTGAACATTTGTGTATTGGATTTGCATCATCACTTTATAAGTCTTCTCATACTTTCTAAAATTAGAATACAACAGTGTTTCCTTACATTCATAAACTATAATTCATTCAGTCATTTTTTAATCCTTGGGTCCCTATTTTGTTACCAGGTGCTTGATATTAAAAATAATATTGCTGTGAATGTTTTTCTGTAACTCAGGCTTTTCTTGTTATCTGTGACTTCCTGGATGTTACCTACCAGTAGGCTCTCTGGGTCAAAGGTTATAAGTAAGTTAGTAACTTTTCTTAATTTCATTTTCCCCTCTAAAATATTGGGGCCAATCCCCAGCTCTATCAGCAGTAATTATTATGTCTGTCTACCCAAAGCCTTTGAACTTTCCCATTTTTTTTCCAATTTGATGAGTATGAGATATGTAATAGTAATTAAAGTTGAAGATCCCTTTGTACTGCTAAGCTGAGGTACTTAGCACCTAGTTTCAAATTAAGCTTCTATTAAAGAAACAGAAGGTATGAATCCCTGTTGCTGATGTGACAGGAAGGAGCTGAATAGGGAGGAGCAATACTGTATGTAAGGAAAAACCCCAGCTGGCAAGGTCAGAATTTCTTGGGAACTTGTGGTGGAGGAGCTCCTTCGGAGGGCCAGCTGGAGCTGCTGAAGATTTCCAAGGGCCAGTCGGAGCTGCAGAAGACTGAGGAAGCATGACTGTGATGTCAGTATTTTGTCTGTTTGTGGCTTTGTTAAGCCTTGACTTCCCAAGGATAGAGACTGTGAAGGATTTAAAGTGGACTAGACACTGTGAGCTTCATTGTGGGACAGGAACTGCACGGAGAGCTGGACAAGGAGCTGGGAGCTGTCTGCCTTTGAACCCAGGTGACAGTTTAGTGAATCCAGGTAGGAGTTGGGACCATGGAAGGGGATCCAGGGAATCTGAGAGTCTACCCCCAGTCAAGCTGAAAGAAGACTTTACTTGGATACTGTGTACTGACTGAGAAGATTATGATTTACTTTCGACCAGGGGGTGGATAGCCTGTGTGTTTTTTGATGATTGAATAGTGAATGATGTCTGAATAGTGACTGATTTGTAACTCAGTGTGCCCCATGAGTGGAGAACTTTGACTACTGTATTTTATGACCCTTAAGAAGGCAAGTCTCCTTAGGGATGATTGAATGATTGAGTTGATTGAATGATTGAGTTATTAAGTGATTGATTGACTAAATGATTGTACTTTGTTCAAAACTCTGTGATCATTGTGATGAAAACTATGTGGCCATTTTGGTCATAAGTTGTTGTGAATGCTGTATTTTGATTTTCTGTGATAAGTTGTAATATTGGGAATGCTGTACCATGATTTACTGTGGATGTTTTGCTCTGATTTGTTATTGAATAAATAGTGTTCACTATATTATGTAATCAGAACCTTGAAAGCTATCCATAGCAACACTCTTCTAGAAAGCTGCTTGTGCATGGCTTTACAAGATGATATATCACAGTAGTTTTAATTTGAATTTCTATGATTATTAGGGATTTTGAAAAGAATTCATAGGGTTATTGATAATTAACATTTTTGGGTGGCTAGGTGGCACAGTGAATAAAGCACTGGCCCTGGAGTCAAGAGGACCTGAGTTCAAATCTGGCCTCAGATACTTAATACTTACTAGGTGTATGAACTTGGGCAAGTCCCTTAACCCCAATTCCCTTGCCCCCCCCAAAAAGAAAAAAAGTTAACATTTCTTTTTTGAAGTCATTGTTTATATCCTTTGACCATTTGTCTATTGTTTACTTTTATAGATTTTTCTATATATCTATGATGTTTTTCCCATTTTTTCCCATTTTGAATTTTTTCTTCTAATTCTGTCAGCACTAATTTTGTGGGAAAGGCTTTTAATTTTATATAATTAAATTTCTCTATCTCATCCTTTATCATTTCCTCTTTCCCATTATCTAATTATGAATTCTTATCAAATCATAGTAGTGAAAGGCATAACTTCTATTTTCCTTCCTTTGTTATGGTGAAATTTTTTACGTTTAGATTTTTTTTTATTTAGAACTTAATGTGATACATAGTGTAAGGTACTGACATAAACTTGTTTTCTGCCAAATTAGTTCCCAGTTCTTGAAATGAAGATGACCTTTTCCAGACATTTATGTTCTTGGATTTCTTGCTTTTGATTTTGCTTATCTTATTTCACTCATCTATTTTTCAATTTTTAAATCCAGTCCTAGACAGTTTTGATAATCATTATTTAAAAAATATAATTGAAACTTAGTAATAGCAAATCCCTTTACTTCCATTTTAAAAATTTTAAATAAAAAAAAATAAACAACTACAGTGTCCTTATTGAACCCGGCAAAAATAACAAGGGTACCTAGAGCCAGAGTTTTCAGTGAACTCGTTGTGATGATAAGAGATTGAGATTTGAATTGGACCTGTGATTTATTGACATAGGGAATTTCCAAATGAGAAATGTCATCTACTAAAGCAGATTGCTACCTTCTTTGCAAACTATAGTTTTAGAGATTTGTCTAGAGCACTGATAATGACCAGATAGAGTCTAATGACTTACTTGCCCAGGATCATACGGACAATATGTATCAGAGGTGCCAGTATGTCATACAGCTAGTATGTAACAAAAAAATACAGGCATCATGCATCTGTGTATTTTATGAACATTCAGCACCTATCATTTCTTAATCCTAAACTGTATCTTTCATTGTATTCTCCTCTTTCCCTTCCTCACTCCATCACCTTCATTGACAGCTATTGAGTATCAGAGCAATAACTAGGAATTTTTGTGTCTGGGGCAAGTGGCATGAAATTTGAGTCCAAAATAGTTTCTTAAGACAAATTCATTTGGGAAGAGAGAAGAGACTGCGATATGTCAGACTGCTGCTGGGATTGTGGGGGGAAGGGCAAGGTTGGCTGGAGAGCAGCTTACTGGGGTGTAGCCCCTAGGGGGAGGAAGCAGGCCATCTGGTAGCTTCCTATTTTTAATTATTCTTGCTAACTAGGTGCTAAGGTCCATTGTTTTTATGTTGCTGAAAGGCTACAAATGCTGTCAGCACCTTCTAAAGTCAGCTCTCAAGGGAAAAACTAGTTGCTCCATCCCTTGTATAGTTCTTCTGAGCGTCACTGATGCCTAAAATGCAGTTGTCATTATAGTGATCTTTTGGGTTATCCTTTTCATGATCCCTACAAGTCAAGATGACCAAGTGTCCCATGAAATAATGTTTCTGTTTGCCTTAAAGTGAACAATGAAATAAATTATGTCTCTTTCTTTATTTGCTTTTCTAAGAAGACCCAGGGAGCTGTCTTTCTTTAATTTCATTGTACCTTCTTATGGTCTCACTTATAGCAAGAATGTCAATATTGATACAGTTCAGTTCCTGGCCTGGTAAACTCTGACGGCTTTTTGGGAGAAAGACTTCATATTTAAAGTACCATCAGTAATGTGAATGTTTATAGAGTCAAAAAACCTTATCGTTCTTAGCACAAACCTCCACTGCTTCTTCAGTATGTTACTTTACCCCTATCAAAAGGGGGCCAGAAAGACATTACATAATTTTTCTTTGTGAAGCAAAAGAATTTACATAGAAGCAAAATCAGGCTATTTTATATAGTATAAAAGGCAGGATTGAACCACTGGGTAGAAGTGATAGGAAGGCAGATTTTAACTCAACATAAGAAAAAGCTAGAAGCTCAAAAATGGTTTCATCTGCCTTGGTTCATTAATGTGTTTGATCTCTCCTCAGGTTCTTTTGCTCTAACATCCCTTTTCTCTTTTCCCTTCCTCTTCCCCTTTGCCTTTTCCCCTTCCCCTTTCCCTTTTCTTTCCTTTTCCCCTCTTCAATCCTTCCTCCATATAGCTGCCTGTATCAGCAAGCACCCTAGCATACCCTAGGGCGGCTACTAGCACAGGTTCTTAGATCTGCTTTTCTAAAGGAAAGCAACTCAAAGTGGGTTAACAATCTTACTTTAATCGATCAAATATCATTTAC
>CM053580.1:453439284-453498878 GCA_028627135.1 Pseudochirops cupreus
GCTCAACGGCTGCCCAGAGTCTCGTCTGGCCAAATCACACAACTCTTCTCAAAGTGAGCCCCAAACCAAAACCTCACATCAGGGCGTATATATAGCCTTCTCCTGGCTTGGAGAATGTCACAGCCCTCTAGACCCATTGCCCAATCACAAAGCTACAAGGCACGGGCATTCCTGGAAAACAAGCCTGGCGCCACAGGCTTCACGTGACCACATTCAGCCTATTAGGGAACAGAGTATACTTTCAAATATCCAAGGGTCCTCAGGGTCACGTAGCCACTTTAGCAAAGGGCCTAGGGGCAGGGAAGATCTTCAGATTCCCATAACACTGCCCAAGTGATTTCCTTCAAGCACAGGTCTGACTGGCTATGCCATTTCTCTACTCAATAAACTCCAGTGTCTTCCTATTAATAATTATAATTAATAATAAGCTAGCATTTATAAAATGCTTTTTACATATTATCTTATTTGATCTTCACAACAACTCTGGGAGATAGGTGCTATTATTATTCCCATTTTATAGATGAAGAAACTGAAGCTATGAGAAGTGAATTTTCCAGGATTACACGAGTGCGCGCACACACACGCACACACTGTCTGAGACAGGATTTAAATTCCGGTCTTTCTGTCTCCAGGTCAGCACACTCTCTACTGTACCACCTAGCTGGCTATCCATTACCTCTAGGTTTAAATACAAACTCCTCTGTTTGACATTTAATGATATTTGTAAATGTGGCTCCAACTTACCTTTCCAAGCTTATTATACTTTACTCCCCTTCACAGCTTCTACAATCCAACCAAATTAGCATTCTAGCTTTCAAGAAGAGGGCCTCTTCTTTTGCTTTTAACCTCTACCAGAGTGCAGAGTAAGTAGCAAGGAGAGTGAATTTCCCTCTCTGCCCCTTCTTTCTCTCCCCTCCCACCATGTTCACCACAGAAAGATTTCAGTTTAAATCTTGCCTCAAACGCTTACATTGGAGTCACCCATTTGGTGCTCATCAGAGAGAGCAGCCTCAAGAGAATCAATAGAGATACTCCAAGGAATATATGCCCCTGGGAGGCAGAGAATAGCATCAACTATGCATTCAAGACAGTGTCCAAAGGCAGATGAGTCATGTGTTGGAAAAGAGCTGGTCAAGGGAACCCAGTTAAGTGGCTTGCCCAGAAAGGGGGGAACACTTAAGAGGACGCCAGGAGAAAAGAAAGAACCTTAGGATCCTATAATGCTGGAGGCCACATGTGTTTTCTACATATGTGCCTCACTACTACTACTATACTCCTATCTATGTACCTATTCTTCCCCTCGGTGCTGTATATATTTGTGTTTATCCCAGGTTCATAGGGGGAGTGTTTTATGGTTTGCTATCTTAGTAAATGCCTTTACTTTGAGCTAATTGTACCTACTAGATGACTGTTAAATGTAAATGTGCCTATATATAGGGGCTTGTGAGTTCTATTTTCAGAAATGTAGACTCAGAAAGTACCTTGCATCCTGGGGGTAGTAGTCACTACTGTGGGAATTGACCCCATTGTTATGAATATGAATTAGGGAAGTAATTCCCAGAGGGATTTTGTGTCTACTGATATGTGTATGTTGTTTTTCCTGATAGAACATAAGTTCTCTGAGGGCAGGGACTATGTCACTTCTGTCTTCGTATTCCCCAGTGCTAGGCACTGGGGCTGGTACATAGTAGCTACTTGCTGATTGGTTAATCTGGAAGCAGTGACTTCCCAATTGTTGCTGGTATTTAAGCAGGGGTTGGACTGCCCCTGGTTAGGTATATTGTAGAGGGGATTCTTGCTTTGGTTAGAGACTGAACCAGATACCTGTTTTAAGATTTTTTGATTCTGTGCAGGAGGGGTAACAAAATTGAATGATTAGTTTATCAGATTAACTGGCAGAAAGGATCTTGCAAAAAAATGTATATATATGTACACATGCACATATATACATATGCCTACCTATACACATATATATGTATATATAAAACACAAGCTAAATAAGAGTTTTATAAGGGTAGGAAAAGTTCAGAGAAAGGGGTTTGGTCATATAGGGAAGACTTGAATAAGGCAGTTGCTTGGCTACATTTTTTTAAAAAGTAAGTTTTATTGGTCCCCTTTGTATTTTATATCATTACATTTCTGGATATCCTCCTTTTCCATCCCTGCCAATTAAGCTTTCTATTGTAAGAAAGGAAAACAGTCAGAACTACCCAACACTTTGGCCACCTTTGGCAGTGTATATAACATTCTGCATCTGTGATCTCTTACCTCTACTAAAAGGAGTGAAGATCTTCATATCTTCTTCAGGTTTTGGCTCACTTATAAGATGATTTTCACCTTCATAAGCTGGTTATATATAGGCTTAGCCTTTAACTCCAGGCATGGTTAGTCAAAGCATGTAGCTTTTCATATTGGTATAATGTATTGCTCTTGTATTTATCTTTGCATAGGGCAGCGGTTCTCAACCTGTGGGTTATGTTCAATTTGTAACAATGAAAATACATCCTGCATATCAGATATTTACATTACGATTCATAACAGTAGCAAAATTACAGTTATGAAGTAGCAACAAAAATAATTTTATGGTTGGGGGTCACCACAACATGAGGAACTGTATTAAAGGGTTGTGGTGTTAGGAAGGTTGAGAACCACTGGCATAATGGGAAAAATACTGAATTTGGAGTCATGAGATCTTGATTCAAGTCTTAGCCTTGATACTATGGAAGCCTAGGCAAGTTGAGCCTCAATTTCCTCATCTGTGAAGTAGGGACGACGTCTTCATACTACTTACCTTATAGAAGCAATTGTAAGTGTTAACATACGATAGAAGTATGAGTTATTTTTATCACTATACCAACAGTAAGAAATTACAATACTATTTTATTTTATTGTCAAAATAATTTCAATTTTATTGACAGTTGACCAGATCCAAGTTGGTTTGGAAACATTAAGCTGTCTCTTCTTTAGCAAAGAGGTTCTTCTTGAGTGATCACATAAAAGCTTTCTTTTTCCTCCACAGTCTAAAAGAGGCCACAGCCAAATTTGAAGGTGATTTCAATAAATTTTAAGTCAATCTTTGCCAAGATATAATGCTTCTTTTGTACCAAGAAGGACTTTTGTATGGTGAGAATATACTTCTTGATCCCAATAATAGAACAATTTAGCATGATAAAGTTATTGGTCACATTACTACAGTGGACAAACCCTCCCAAAAGGCTAATGTTCTTTTCAGACAGATCATAATTGGTAAACGCATAATTTTTTTAAATCAGTTTTCCATCCTTAATTTGGTCTTCTTATTGATCTCAGCATGGTGGTGGTAGTCCTTCTGCCCAATAGGGACCATAGACAATGCCTCAGGGGTAGGATGCCAAACTCTGATAAAGGCCACATTGCATTGGCCTTTGTGGGTTTTATTGGGGCAGTTTCTTTGTGTGCTAGCAGCTGGTGATGTCTTTGTAATCCTTGCCCTCAGTCCCTCCAGTGACATCAATCATCTCATGCTTTCTAAACCTAGTGGACACAGTCACCTACTGCTCCATTTTCTCTTGGGCTCAGTCCAGTTGCTCAGCCACACTGTGTAGCCATTCACCTGGGTCTCTATCAGGTGGGACGCTTCTGCCTCAAATGGAGCAGGCATATCTGGGCATGAGCAATGGCCCAGATAACCTGGCAGTACTTCTTCATGTTGTTGAAGTCTTTATATGGTTGCTTCTTGTCATCACTGTCCTCCTACTTCTTGTAGGCATTAGTGAAGGCCTTCATCTTCAATATGTGCAAATTCTTAAAAAACTGCTTTCTATATTCATCACTGATGTGCTCAGCAAAATCATAGAGACATTGGAGGTTTTACACTTGGCCGTTGTAGTCTAGTCATTAACAAGAGTTTATGAAGCTTATATACAAAGTTTATGAGGCTTTATAGCCCCCAATGCCTACAAAGACTGTCAGGAGTATCTCCACAAAGGTGACCACCTTGATTGCTTCCTTCTTGTTCATCTTAGAGCCAAGCTTATTCACTTCCAGAATGATGTAGGTCATTTTGGCCTTGCAACCCAAGAAGGTGGTGAGGAGGATGGTCTTAGTGGGGTCATCTTTGGGTAAGTTCTTCACCTTCTCCCCTGTATTTGCTGTTTTACTTCCAAGGCCAAAGACCCAGAGACTCATCTCTGGGAGTGAAACTCTGGTGGGACATGCTTCTGACACCATTAAGGTGAGCTAAGAGAGGGGAATACTAGCTTAACCATCAAAGAAAAATGATAGTACACAGACTTGGTTGTAGAATCTACAACAATATCCTAGATTGACTAGAAGCAAACAAGTAGCATCCACAGAAAATAAAGGTTCCAAATTTTGTAATGTGCTACTCTGCCTAATACCTTTCAGTAAGTGGACTGCTGGCTTCTGTGCTGGCTGGAGCTTCCTGGCAGAGTGCCTTATTTATAGCAGGACATACATGTGCCTAGCGGCAGTGTGGGCAGTGGAACATGACAGATGGAAGCTGACTCCTAGGGGAAAGAGGCTTCCTTTAACATTGCCCTATTTCCTGTTTTTGCTGCTATATTTACTAAAAGCATCTTAAGCATGTTATTTCATGAGGGATGATTCTGAAAACTATTTTCCCCACTTACAAGTTAGAACGCCTGTTACCTAGACTAGATTACTTTCATAAGGGAGATGTTATTTAGCAATAAAAGCACGAATAAGGCCCCAGGGCAAAAGGCAACCCTTGATTATTTGCACTGACCCTTACCCAACTCCCTGCTCCTCATTTCCCTACCCCCACTTAATTTAGTACTCAGATCATGATTTTACTTGCATTTTTCTTCTTGACCTGGGTGTCTGCATGAAAACCCCTGATTAGTACACTTGGATTGTATCTCTCTCTGTATACTCCTGCTCCTCTTAGCTGTCTGGCCTTGAGCTAGACTCAGAAAGTTAGATAGGAATTGGATAGATGGAGAAGAAAGGGAAAGTCTTTCTAAGGGTGTCACACAGCAAAGATAAAGGTGTAGAGGTGGGAATTTATGGCTTATTCTGGGGATAACTAGGCTAGTTGTAGTTAATACTTTGGGCTGGACAGGGGTGGTGCACCTGTGATCTCTAGGTCCTCTCAAGCGCAGCCCATGGTGATACTGTGGCTTCGAGGCTACGTGTAACCCTCTAGGTCCTCAAGTACAGCCCTTTGACTGGATCTAAACTTCACAGAATAAATCCCCTTAATAAAAGAATTTGTTCTGTAAAACTTGGACTCAGTCAAAAAGCTGCACCTCAGGACCTACAAGGCCTCATGTGACTTTAAGGTCACAAGTTCACCACCCCTGTGCTGGAGAATAATGGATTATTAGGTTAGTTTAGTTGGGAATAGATTTTGAAGCTCCTTGAATGCCATTCCAAGGAGTTTGGATTTTGTCTTTTCATTATTTTTGAGTACCTAAGGAGTCAACAATTTATTGAATAGTAGTCTAGTCATCCTCAAGATTTTATTCATTTCTATAATTTCTGATGCCCATGATGACTGACAAATCAAACCCCTAATTCCCAGGTTGCTATTCAAGGCTCAAAACATTAGCTCCTAGCTGGGAATGGGACAGCAGAAGCTGGGCTGGTAACCAGTTTAGTGAGTTGTACAACGATCAGATGCAGGTGGTGTTGTGGAAAGAAATTGGGTCTGGAATCAGAAGACCCTTTGATGTTCAAGACCTGGCCAGATTTATTGGTTCCTAGCTGTGTGATCTTGAGTAAATCTCTTCAATTTCTGGGACTGGATTTGATGATCTCAAAGTTTCCTTCCAGTTCTAATATCGACCATTTTGTGAATTCTGGCTCTGATACAAGTGATATGATCGCTCTATAACCTCTCTATGTCGATTTGCTTATCTGTTAAATGGGGATAGATACTTGTGCTGTCTACCCCACCAGGTTATTTTGAGGAAATCGTTCTATAAATGGTAAAGCAATAAATAAATGTGACATTGATCTTATTATCTTTCTGGCGCTGTCTCCTTTACATATCCTCTGTTTTCTATGGGTTATTTATTTGTTGTTTTGCACAGACCTAGCGCTTTCTTGTCTTTGAGCCTTTGCTCATACTTGTGCCTGCCACCTTGAAACTAGGCCTCTCCAATCTTCATTTGTTGAAATTCTATCCATCCTTCAAACCGATTTAAAATTCCACCTAGGATCTTTATTGATCCTTTAGTCATATATCTAATCAGATGTGCTCCCAGACTCCTCATCTCCCTGACTTCCTTTAAATTCCAATTAAAAACCCATCTCCTATAGGAAGTCTTCTCCAACCTGTCTTAATTCTAGTGTCTTCCTTCTGTTGTTTCCTCTTTGTCCTCTATATAGTCTGCATTGTAAATATTTGTTTGTATGTTCTTTCCCCTATTAGAAAAGCTCCTTGAGGGCAGGGGCTGTCTTTTGCCTCCTTTTGTATTTCCACAGCTTAGCACAGTGCCTGGCACATAAATAAATAAATAGTTGTTTGTTTGTTTGTTTTTTGCTTTTTGGAGGGCAGGGCAATTGTGGTTAAGTGACTTGCCCAAGGTCACATGGCTAGTAAGTGTTAAGTTTCTGAGGTTGGATTTGAATTCAGGACCTCCTGACTCCAGGGTCGGCGCTGTATTCACTGCACCACTTAGCTACCCCTAAATAAATGTTTTTTGATTAAATGAGCAACTCATATATAAGCTTGTAGTACCTTGTAGCTTTCTTCTGACACCATATTGTTCTATAATTGTTCAGTAAACATTTATTAAATGCCTACTGTGTGCCAGGCACTGTGCTAAGCACTGTGTATACAAGAAGAGGCAAAAGACAGTTCCTGTCCTCAAGGAGCTTGCAATCTAAAGGGAGTGACAACATGCAAACAAATATTTACAAAGCAAGCTATGTTCTGGTTATTCCAGTCACCTTAATGACTTGATTTGGATTTTTTTGGTGGACTTGATCAGTAGTACAATTGTTTTTTATCACTCATTTTTCTAGCATTGTTGGGGAATGAGATGAATTAATTTTTTCTTTGGTTTGAATCATTGATGTCATGAATGTAGGCAGCAGTGAAGTGTGAAATGTTTAACAACCAGCTCGCCAGGAAAAATAAAAGTAAACCAGACACACTTTAAAGATTAATCTGCATTCTTAACATTTTATCCATCACTTTCCTAAGTCTAGACAATAGACAAAACAAGTTGAGCCCTGATTTGTAGCATTTGCTGGTATCCAAGGTATAAATGCTCAGCCTAAAATTTTAACAATAGGTTTTTGAGCCGTTGGTACACCCCTGGGTGTAGAGAACTCCCTATGAGGACACTCCTTCTGCTAATGTTGCTCAACATCTGCTTTGTAATTTATGGTCACTGAGAGGTTAAAATGATTTGCCCAAGGTCACATAATTTTCCAGATAACTGAAACTAACCACAAGCACCAAAAGTTTTTAAAATGGTAACTATTTGGGGTGAATAGCAGCATGCACTGAACACAATTTTATTTGATGACTCAAGGTCACAATTATGAACATCTGCTCTTATACTTGGCTTTACTTGTAATACTTCCCTCTATTACCATACAGGGAATCTCTCAGGATATAGTGAAGTGTGGAAGCTTTGGCCTACATTAAATAACCTCAGAATACTAGGCCTTGGGAATGCTTGAGACTTTTTTTGATCTTTCATGCTCTTAGGCTATCAGCTGTCAGTTTTTGGTAGTGTCAGGGCTCCTGCCCTTAGGAGTACCCTCCATTCCTGCTCTACCCCCAACCCTCAATATCCTCTAATGTGCTGCTTAGATTAGAATCTAGGGTTGGCTTGGGAACCAGAGGATGAAACTTGTTAGAATTATGCATACAGCAAATAGACTCTGAGTTAAGGCTTGAGGAGCTCTCTTAGGGGGAAAGTGTGAAATTTATTTGGGCTGAGATTTTGTGACATCGATTCAGAGTATTCGAAGACTTTTTTTTTTCTAATTTCTGAGATTTGTTTGTTTTTTATTGTGTTCCAGACACTTAAGATTGCTGGGTAATTGTTCCCTAGATAACTAAGGTGTTACTGCATGTAGCTAAAATAAAAACCTAGACTGAACACCAAACAAGAAATGGAATGGCCCCCATATACAACATGGTTTTTATTTATTTAGTTTACCTGAATGATGTTGAATTTATTTCTTTATCTAAAATGAGAAGAACTTCCATTTAAGTCCTACTCCATGTCCTATCTTGACAGACTTGAATCTAGAAGATCTTGAAGACTGTCCTGGTGTAATGCAGGCTCTGGAAGGTCCTACCAGGCTGGAAAGGCAATTGTGAGTCCATTGGAAGCCTATGTCTCTGGATCACAGCTGAGAGGCACCACTGTGTTGTGGGTAAATCACTACATGTGGAGTTGGGGAACCCTGATGGGGCAGGAACAATATCCTGGCTTCTCCTTCCGTGAAAGTTTAGTTTTTCCTTAAAAGGTATTAATACTGTCCTTGAGTCTAGACTGGTTCAGGAGACCAAAGGCTCAGTCAGGCTGGTGACATCACTTCTTGGTCGAGAAGTACAAAGGAGCCATGAGGATCTTTAGGCACCCTGAAACTTGGCTGGTTGATAATAATGGTTAACTCATGCAAGGAAGCTTCATTCAGCTGAATTAATTGGAATTGTCCTCAATGCCTATCCTTGTTTTGAATATAGTTCTCCCTCTTTTTATTAACTGTTGAATTATCTACAGAGGTGTGTGTGTGTGTGTGTGTGTGTGTGTGTGTGTGTGTGTGTGTATGCCAATATTAAGCCTAAACTACTAGAGGATTGGCCCAGCCCAGGATACCTGGGTTCGAATTCTACCTTAGACACTTATGAGCTGTATGACTTTGGGTAAATAACTTCACCTCCTCTGAAATTCAGTTTCCTCATCTGTAAAATAATTGGTTGGACTTGATGACTTCTAAGGTCCCTCCCAGATCTAAATCTATGATCCTTCATAACTTTGTCCCCTCCTACCTTTCTTCTTATGCTTTATTCCCTCACAGGTACTCTTTGCTCCAGAGGCACTGGCCGCCTGGTGGTTCCACAATCAAGATTTTCCATCTCTCAGCTCTAGGCATTTTCTCTAGCAGTCACTCATTACTGGAATGTGCCTGGAAAGCCGTCCCACCTCAACTCTACCTACTGACTTACTCAACTAAATCCTCAACCAAAACCCCATCCTTTACAAATCTTTCCCAATTCCTCTTCATTCTAGTGCCTTCCTTCTGTTGATTATTTCTTATTTATCATGTATATAGCAAACATAGTTGTTTGCCTGTTGTCTTTCCCATTAGAATAACAGTTCCTTCAGGGCAGGAACTGTCTTTTGCCTCTTCCTAGCCTGGTAAGTAGTAGGTCCTTAAGAAATGTTGATTGATTGAGCCAATAACCAGCCTACCTCTATTAGGAGAGACTCGTTAAGAGGTTGGCTTCAGAGTAATTGAAGTATTCAGCCACAGCTACTGAGGACGCTCACACTGATTTGTGTTGACGGAAGGTGAAATACTCATAATGATTAAACCACAGATCCTTCAAATATTAAAATTAGGAAGAGACCAGTTATTGTTGAGTTGTGCTTTTTGTTTTTCCTTAAATTCCTTTGAATTCTGGGTAATGTTTTAGAGATTTCATTTCAGGCCCCTTCAGGTTTAGAAAAAGATCATTTATTTTTTTCCAATTTCATGCAAAAACAATTTTTAACATTTGTTTTTTAAAATTTTGAGCTCCAAATTCTCTCCCTCCTTCCCTCTCCCCTCCCACCCCTGAGAATGTAAGCAATTGCCTTTGATATAGCATTGAAATAGGTTGGTGTAGATAGCATTATATAGATTATATGTGTGTAGTCATACAAAATATATTTCCACAATAGCCATGTTGTGAAAGAAAACACAGACCAAAACAACAAAAACTACGCCCCCCCAAACCAAAAACAAACCCAAGAAAAATAAAGGTTGTTTTTTTTTTAAAGTATGCTTCAGTATGCATTCAGATTCTGTCCATTCTTTCTCTGGAGGAGGATAGCATTTTTCATAATGAGTCCTTTGGAACTGTTTTGAATCATTGTATTGTTGAGAATAACTATGTCATTCACAGCTGATTATTACACAATGTTGCTATTACTCTGTACAGTGTTCTCCTGGTTCTGCTCACTTCATTTTGCATCAGTTCATGTAAGTCTTCCCAGGTTTTCTGAAATTCACCTGCTTGTCATGTCTTATAGCACAACAATATTCTATCACAATCATATACCACAACTTGTTCAGCGATTCCTCAATTGATGGGCATTTACTCAATGTTCAATTCTTTGCCACCACAAAAAAAGCTACTATAAATATTTTTTACATATAGGTGCTTTTCCTTTTCTTTTTCCTTTTTAAAAATCTCTTTGGGATACAGACCCAGTAGTGGTATTGCTGAGTCAAAAAATATGCTCAATTTTATAGCTCTTTCAGCATAGTTCCAAATTGCTCTCCAGAATGGTTGGATCAGTTCATAACTCCACCAACAGTGCATTAGTGTTCCAATTTTTCCACATCCTTTACATCTGTCATTTTCCTTTTCTGCCATATTGACTAAACTGGTAGGCATGAGGTGGTACCTCAGAATTGATTTAATTTGTTTTTCTCTAATGAATAATGATTTGGAGCATTTTTATGACTATAGATAGCTTTGACTTCTGAAAATTGCCTGTTCATATCCTTTGACCATTAGTCAATTGGAGAATGGCTCATCTTATAAATTTGACTCAGTTCTCTATATTTTTGAGAAATGTGGCCTTTATCAGAGAGACTTGCTGTAAAAAAATTTCCCCCAGTTTTCTGCTTTCCTTCTAATCTTAGGCCCCTTCAGTTTATAAGGACTCCCCAGAGATCTTAACCCTTTGCTACAATTACCACCCCTTGCAGAATCTCACCTCGGAGAACAGCCTACACCTGCTAGTCTTCATCCACCCACACCAAGAAGGACACTTAACACAAGGGCAGAGAGCAGATGCTTTTTATCCAGTCATGCCCTGGTTGTGCTGATGTGTGGATTTGATTGCTTGTTGTATCCTGAGACAATGTTTTTAGTGTCTCTGTCAGAGCTTCAAACCAAGCCTGCTCTCTCGTACTCAGCTTGAACCCTGACCTACACTTAGATTTCTCTTTACTCATTCCCAGAACCATTGTTAACATTTTGAGGACTTGGGGGAAGCACAGGCATGGTGACATTAATGGAATGGGAAAGCCCTTATTAAGCACCTACTAGATGCCAGGTGCTGGGGATAGAAATAGAAAGCAAGATACTCCTTGTTCCTAAGGGGCTCACATCCTAATTCAGGGAGTCCAGAAATATGGGAGAGTTCAGCTGCAGACTGCCTAGAAGGGCCCCATGATCCTTTAGATGTAACAGTAGGTCAGAAGACAAAGTCCAGGCGTTTATAGGGTGCAATGCCTGGGAGTCTGAAAGGCTTAGTGAAAGGGTAAATGATAAAGCATTGCTATACCCTCATTGGAAGGATTATAGTTGGTAACTGCCTGTTGATCCAAGAAATGTGAACAGTCATTTCTCCTACCTTTTCAGAAGGGGGTTTCAGGACAGAAGATTATAGTAGCAAAGGATTTTAGTTTACCTCCATTGGGGGAAGGGATGGAAGGGAGGGTCATTGTTCAGCCAGGAAGGAGCGTCTGACCTGGTAGAAACTAGAGAATGGATTCTCTGTGGCCTGTTCCTTTTGGGCCCTTGAGAGCCTATTTGAATCTAAGTTGTTGTGAGCATCCTGGGGAAGGGGAGGGAAGGTCCCAGATGGGCTTTCCTTGGCTGCTGCTCTTCTAGGTTGTGACAAAGCCTTGAGGAGGGACCTCAAAAGAGAGACCTCTTCAGGACCCAAGGCCTTGTAATGGGGAGACAACTTCAGGGACACACCAAGGATGGCCCTGAGTGGGTCCAATATGAGAGGGAGGAGTATAGAGTGGATCAGGGCTAGGGAAAAATTTACTTATGGCGCCAGAAATCTTTGGGATACTACCTTATGATCCCATCACATGCCAGTGCTCAGAGATGGCCATAACCATCTATTAACCATAACCTTAATTGTGAACAGGGTGCAAAGTTCAGTGTGCCCCAGTCAGGGACAGTTTTGCCACAAGGCACACTCCCTAGATCTACAAACCTTTAGGAGGGATCTGAGAATGGAAAGGTCCCAGTTGGCAGGAAATTGGATGTTGGGGAGTGAGTGGGAACAACGATGTCAATCTGCTCCCTCCTCTCCAGGTTGTAGCATGTAGTGGTCCTACCAACAGACCTCAGGAGAGAGGCTCACTGCACTGCAAGAGTGAGTGCATATGCATGGGTGTTGGGGGTGGGGAGAATAGTAGCCTAGGGGGGTAGTAGGGCTGGAATCCTATGGTGCAGGACCATTGGAAAAAAGAGGTGCACCCCTAGATATCAGTAACCCTGGGTCAGCCTTAAGTTATGACTGATCATGTCTCTCTGTGAAGCTCAGCTGCTAGCTTCGCCACGTGTTTAGATTCTACTTCAGCCTTTATCTTTCTGCTTAGTTTTGACCTTAATGTTTAGACTAATACAACTTTTATTTTCCCTGTTCTATACTCTAATGTATATATTCTGACCATGCCTTCTGGCCATACTGACTATGGGGCCAACAGCTTTTGGTTGTCTACTCTGTGTCTCTCCTCATGACACTGGACTGGATTGTCACTATAATAATAGTAACATAGTATATTATTAACATGAATCATTAATATTATTAATTAATTATTAACATTTATCAATAATAACATATATAATAACATAACATATTTATATAGCTTATTAAAGTTTGCAGAGTAATTTCCTCACAACAGTCCTCTGGGGCAAGTAATTCCAGTATTATCATCTTAATTTTGCAGATGAAGAAATTATGTCTCAAAGAAGTAAAATCACTTACTCATAGTCACATAGCTAGTCAAATGTCTTTAGATGGTGACCTCCCCAGCCTGATCATACGCCTGCATATGGTTTTATTTTATTTGGATGTTTGGATGCTGAACCTGACCCATCTATGCAGACTGGCTACCCATACCTTACCAGCATCTCTCATTTTGCTTTGAAACTCCAAAATCTTGACTCTAGACTTATTCTTAGTATTCTCAGTAATTGTATAACATTTCAGTCTATTGAAACTTTGATGATCCTTATCCCAACTTATTCCCACCGACGAGGCCTCTCTTCCCTTCCTTTCCCAGGTCATTCCTCCTCAGGGCTGTGCTGGAAAGCCCTACTTGCTCCAACTTCTCAAGTTCCATCCTTTCTCAGCTCACTTGGTAATTTACAGCTGATCCACAAGGCATGGCCAAGTTACCCCAGCCTATCTGAACACATCTTGGGTAATTTTATTTCAATTCAAAGGTCTCATATCACTTGAGCCTATTTGATTGATTGAAATATGTTCTCATCTAAATACAATATTAAGACTAAAGTGGAGTGGCATAATTTTGGACTCTGCCTTATACCACATTTCTGTATGAAATGGTCATTGGACCAGTGAGTTAATGTAAAGATTGAGGAAGAACTGGGTTCATCCATGACGCAAGCTGTATCACACCAAACTTTTATGAGTGTTGGTTTCTTCATTTATAAAATGAGAATCATAATGTTTGTAGTGCCTACCTCACAGGGTTGTGATAAAGGTTCTGTATGTGAAGCCCTTTGCAAGATGGAAAGTTTTACTTAACTATTGAAAGCCTTATCATTAGTGCTGACAATAATGACTTCAGAGATCCTGTCCAACTCTTACAGGCTACTCCATTCTGTATGACCTCTCACCTGGCTGTGATCCCTTGTGTGCATTCTGCCCTGGTTATCTGGCCAGGTTCCCAGTCCTAGTACCTCCTGGCTAACCCAGCCCTGTGGCTACCCCTGACCTGCTGCTAACACAATTCAAAAACGTAATTATAGGTATTCTCTGAGTTGTGAATACCTGATTTATGAGTTGCCTACGTTTTATTTAACCTAGGCACCAACAGAGATTTTTAATCTCTGAGTGAATTTATCTACTTTTGGGGGTGAGGAAAGAGGGAGGAATAAAATATTTCTGGAGCAGTGAAAGACAGCAAATCCATATAGCCACCGGACGGTACTTATGTGTGTGTGCTTTAACACTTAGTATGCTTGTTTTAGGCCAAACTAGAGAAAAACAAAACATTCTCAAGATTGCTTGGTTTGCCTGCTTGGAGAGTCCACTCTCTTCCATGGTCTGGTATTTTAACATGTTGTTGAATCATTAATGCTTCAGGCACATTGTTTCTACAATGTATATGATTACACAATACTGTTCTTGGGGAGGGGAAATTTACACCATCTCCCCAGTCCGGAAGAGCCTGCTCACAGGAACTCCCTTATTTTGGAAAATCTCCTTAAGTCAAGAGGCCAACCAGAAAAGCAAAGCTCTATGTTCTCTTTATACAGGGGCTTCTGCACTGGATGGACAATGGAGAAAACATTAGTCTGATGGTCCTAGAAACTGGAAATTTATAAACTATTTGTTTTGTGTTTTTCCAACCTTGGGAGAAGGACATGCATAAGGTCACTGAGATCTAAGCTATTCTCAGTAAACAATTCCCATTTCCCTTTAGCTCACCCAGCCGATAAGTGAGATTGACTGAGAAACCTTAAAGAAAATGAGCAGAGAAGGTGCAGTCTCTTCTGTGGAGTGACTGGTGGGAAGAATCTGGTGTGGAGAAAATAAGTTGGCAAAACTAACAAATACAGCAACTGAGTCTGACATTTAATTCAATGTTCCTACCTGTTGACTCCAGTTGCTACAAAGAAGGAAGGGAGGTGTTTTATCTTCTTTGGGATTTGCTTGAATACTCCAAGAATCTGAGATTTCATTCTTGAACAGTTCCTCCACCAATGCAGATCATCCCCCTTGGTGCTCTGGTAGACACTAAATCATTTGGACGATTATAAATAACCAAGTTAGCTACAAAGGACATATCTGCATCCAGAGAAAGAATTGATAAATAGAAGTATGTGTAGGATGGTTTTATGCGTGCGCGCACACACACACACACACACACACACACACAGATGTATGTATTTGAATCTAATGGTAGCCATCTCTAGGGTGGGGGGGAAGGAAGAAAAAAGGGAAAAAAAAGAGAAAGTTACATGATAACTTTATTATATATTTATAAGAAATAGTAAGTTGCACATAACAGATTTGCAATTTCATATACAATCATTCTGCTATGTTATGGAAATGCTTGTTTTATTTCTTAAGTTCAGAATAAAATAAAGAAAATTTTTAAAAAAGAATTGCTGTAGCTGAAATATATTATATCACTCTGAAGCCAAGCTTTTTTGGAGATGAGACTCTCTGGACTTAACTATAGATTTAACCATGTTGCCTCCCTACTCAAGAAACTCTAGTGGCTACTTCTTACGTCTTAGATAAAATAAAAACTAATTTGTTTGGCATCTAAAGCTATTCACAGCCTTCCCCCTGACCCCCATCTTTCCAGTCTTCTTATACTTGATTCCCCTTTATGCATTCTATGGCTGTTCCTCACATGTGATGCTCCATCAGCCTTCTCAGTCCCTTTGAATGGACTGTCCCCTATAATTGAAATACTCTCCTCTTCTCTGTCCCCGAGAATCCCAGTTTTCCTTCAACCCTCACCTCAAATGCCACCTGTGGCAAGAGGCCTTTTTATCTTCCCCTGTCCCCTTTAACCCAGGTGCTTACCACACTAAGGTCACCATCCTTCTACTCTGTGTATTGTCTATGCACTGGTTTATCTAACAGCTAGCCTAATAATAATGAACATTTATATAATGCTTTAAGGTTTGAAAAGCACTTTGCAAACATTATCTCATTTTATCCTCTCAACAACCCTGAGACACAGATTCTCTTATTCTCATCTTACTGGTGAGGAAAATGAGGCAGATAGAGTATAAGAGACTTGTCCAAGGTCACCCAGCTAGTAAATGTCTGGAGTGGGATTTGAACTCATCTTCCTGACCCCAGGTCCAGTCTGCTATTCATTGTACCACGTAACTGCCTTTTTAAGGAGTGTTTCTCCTGATTAGAATATAGGCAGGCTCCTTGAAGGCGCTTTTTTTCTTGCACTAAAAGCACTTACATGGTGCATGGTATGTAGTGAGTAGTATTTAATAAAATGCTTGTTAATTGATTGATTAGGCCAGTTTTTACATGGACAACTAATGTACATACCATCACTAGGCCCATATTCAAAGTCCTTTCAGATACAGGACTTTCCAGAGCTTCTGCAGTGCTGGCATAGTCTTCAAGAACTTGGGGTTAGCTAGTCCCAAAAGGTTTAGGTGATTTACTCTTTTCTAAACAACTCATCACTTAATCTGTGTCATGGGCATTCATTTACTCAATAAGCATTTATTAAATACCTACTGTATCCTAAGTGGACTAGTTTCCGTCATCTGGAAATAGAAATCTAGCAATATTTGACTACTTGAAATATTCCACTGAAGTTTGCACCTAAAGTAATCTTTTAGTACACAGCTGACCCCAAGTTCTCCCATAAAATTTGCCTCAGGGAATCCATCTAATGTGTATGTTGGAGACCTTTCAGAATTTCTGTGTAAAGTTGAGAGCAGAGCATATACACAGATAAAACAAACCAAAATAAATAGAAATATGGACTGGACTTCTAATTTCATTGATGTCAGGAATTCCTTGGGTGACAGAAATCTCTGTGTTGAAGACTTAAAATTTTAGGGAGTTGCCTAGAGAGTTGACAGTTAAGTGACTTCCTCCAGCTCAAACAGCCGCTGTGTACCAGAGGCAGATCTGCCTCTCTGTTATGCCATACTGCTTCTTATACAAAGGAAATACACATTTGGAACTCACAGTTTGAAAAAAGAATGTTAAAATTGTTTTTACGTGTAATTGGGGAAAAATAAGGGATTAAATTACTGAAAAAAAGGAGTTCCAGAATAATTTCAGGGGAGGGCACTAGCCACTTGGGTGATATTGTTAAGGCCAACTATAGGAGGTAGCATCTAAGCTGAGTTTTGAAGAGATCAAGTGATTCTAGGAGGCAGAGGTGTGGATTTGAGCTTTTTACCTTTAGCCTGTGTTACGTATTTCCATAAAAATGGAAATACATAATTTCTAAAAATGGGTCCCAGGTTCTGGAGAAGAGCACAGAAAACTCTATCTTTTCTCTTTTCTTACTTGATAATAAAAGTCCCTTAATCCATTATCCGGATGTTTTATCTGTATGTAGATATGTGTGCATCTTTTTAAAAGAAAGTTATTGAAGAGGTAATACAGGGCACTAGCAAGCAGCATGTAGAGTACTGATTTTTATTGTATTTTTAAAGAGGAAGTTCACAAGCTGCTTACATTATAAATGCTGCTCAATATAGTTTTTCATGCTGTCTTCCTTCCTGCCAAAGTGCATTGTGCATTGTATCTGGAAACATTGGACAGTCAAGGAGTAGTGCTGAGAATGCAGAACAATTGCTGTTCTTTCAGGGGTGATCCCTGAAACTGTTCCCCCTTTCCCTGCCCTGCCTCTGCAGCTCGGTGGCTTCAAGGGCTGATGTAACCTCTGTCCTGGCCAGTGATCTATGGTGGTGCTTAGGTTAGTTCCAAATAAGATGTTATGAAAATTAATGGAAAAGAGAAGCTCCTGACTGGGAATCCCATAGACTTGACTTCCCCCCCTAAGAAATGATGGACTAGATACCTCTGTATGGGTTTCATTATTTTGTGATGTTGGGGCACAGTTCTACAGCTTGTTTCATTTTTTTCCCCTTTCCTTTTTTTCTTCCCTGTTTTATTTTGAGTGCTTCCCTCCCAAGTTTCCATAATATGCACAACTGTGAATGCTTAGGGCTAGCAAGGGGTGATTACGAGAGGGTACCATCATCCAGGAAGGTCTTGGAGAACTAAGGAAGAAAGCATTCCTTATGACCTGATCATCTCCTAACAACTACCCAGGCATCTTGTTTTTATTTAGTCTTCTAAACTAATACCGTGAGGGATGATGTAGCCCGGGCCTTTTTTCCTCTCTCCATCTCTTTCTTTGTTGAAGTATGATCACTTCCCCCATCCCGCCTGGAATTCCATCCCTTCAGGCCAATAATGAAGAGTAATGGGCCTTCTACCTTCTGTTCTGGGTTTTTAGTTCTGACGTGGTGTTTATTTGTTTATTCCAGCTCTGTGAGTTGCTATATTCAGAAAATCAGAATCAGAAAAGATCAGGGCGGTGTTAAGGGCTTGGCCACAATCAGGGACTAATAAGTAAAATGGGGGTGTGGGGTGGTGATAGTGATAACAGCAGAAATGTTACCCAAGGCCAGGGTTTTTTTTTTTAATATGTGTGCAAGGATCATGCTAAAACCTCAGTTGCTCCATTTAAAATGTTATTTTAAAAAATTCTTTAGAGCTTCTGGGATGGGAAACAAAAATGGAAAAATGTCAGAGATGGAGGAGGAGACCTGAGAAGAAGACAGCCATGTGCTGGTAAATGTTTAGCAATCTGCCCTCCTCTCAAAAAAAAAAAAGGAAGCTAGACACACTTTTAAGTTAAATCTGCATTCTTAACATTTTCTTCATCACTTTCTTATGTGTAGAAATCAACAACACAATAATCAATCTCTAATGTGTAGTGTTTGATGATTTTTTGAAGTATAAATGCTCACACTGAAAATTTTATAATGGCAAGAGGTCATACCCCTGGCAGAAGGGATTAAGAAGGAAAACAGCAGTTATGTCCAAGATTCCAGAATGTGGTGAGGTGAATTATCACTTATTTTTTTGAACTTTTTTTTTAGTTTTTGCTGTGGATATTCCAAGCCAATTAAAAAATTACATACCATAATAGGGAAAGATGCCTAGATCTGAATTTGGAGGATCAGGATTTGAATCTTGGCTTTGTCATTTGTATGACATCTAGTCTCTTAGACTCAAGCCTCAAACTTATGGGCTTGGATACAAAACTGTTCATTTCACAAAGTGTAGCAGCACAGATAGATAAACTTTAAAAATGAACACGGTTTCCAATTGCATATTATGATGGTTGGAGGGAGGGAGAGGTACTGAATCCTTTCCTGTTTCCTCATTCCTCCTACTCACCTGTAAGAGAGAGAATGAGAAATGAAATAATAATAAGACAGGTAAAGGGGCAACAGGGTTCTCCCTAGCGTGCTCTGAGGAAGAGAGGAGAAACGAAGGGTCTACATCCAGATTCTAGGAGTCTTATCAACTCTAGTTGTTGCTGGTCCCCAGTCAGATCTCCGCTCTGGTTAGCTCTCGCTGGCCCACCAGATTGTGACTCCCCCTGCTTTTCTAAACTGCCTTCATGAATTCTTTGCCACACCATGAGTTCAGTCCCACATGCCCCCGAACCCTCTTATAGCTGCCTCCTTGGAAGAAGAACGGGAGACCAGTATGGCTCAAAGACTTTTCTCTTCTGCCTCTTTGTGTGGCTTTTATGTATCTTGTCCATGTGGCTTCTCAGCAGAATTCTCCCAAGGGTCAAAATTCCTGGAATTTTGGGGAACTCTGGGTAATTCCTACCTAACCAACTCTCTAGGGTATACCCATATGGGTGTATGGGTTAGACTTCTATATATGTTGTCCCTGATAGAATATAAACTTCTTAATGCCAGAAACTTTCACTTTTGTCTTTCAGTCCCCAGTGCCTAGTATAGTGTACATAGTAGGTGCTTAGTAAATGTTTGTTAATTTATTTTGTAAGCATATTTCTACTTGAGCTTATAAATTCAGTAGAACTATAGTTAACTTTGTCAGACAAAAGAAAATTTTAGACAGAATTGATTTGTGGTTGTTTACAGTGTATAGATGTGTGATGGGATTGTGAATGTCTAGGCACGTAACAGGCCTACCAAGTATAATGTAGTATGTTTGAAGTATCCACGTGCTAATTCTGGTTCTAGCTAACTCTTTTAAATAGAGGCAGGTTCTGTAAGGAGGCTGATTTCTGTCAACAGCTGGAGGTAAATAGGGATATACAGCAGGATGGGCACTGGTTATTTCCAAGCTAAAGGACTGTGCAGAAATAGGTTTAGTTCTTGGTTTACTCTCCGAGGGTTCAAGTCACTCTGAGTATAGTTGAAAGTATAGTTTGATCTGGGATCTTCTGTGGCCAGCCCTTTCTGTACTTGTTCAGGCCTGATTCTTCCTTCTTCCCCTCTCCTCCATACACAAAAAGAATTCTTCTGGAATCTGATATGTCTCAGACATGTTATCATGATAGAAGGAATGTTAGATATAGAGTCAGAGGACCTGCCTCTAAATCTCAGCTCTGTGGCTTTCTAGCTTATGTGACTGGGAAAAAAATCACTTAACCTTTTCGGTCCCCTTTTTGGGGAGATTAGACTAGGTGACCTCTGTGGTTTCTACCACTTCTAAAAATCTATGCTACTATGCCAGGACCCTGGGGTACTCCACTAGAGACCTTCCCAGTTGACATAAAGTTATTAATGGATATTCTGTGGGTTAGAGGTCAACAAATTTTAAGTCCATTAAGTTACTATCATCAAGCTCCTGTCTCTTATCTTGTCCATCAGAATAGGAAGAGAGAATTTTCTCAAATGCTTTGTTAAAATCCGAGTAACCTGTATTTGGAACATTCCCTTCATCTACTAATCTAATAGCCCTCCTCCCCCTGCTTTTTTTTTTTTAAGGAAATGAGTTTAGTTTGGCGTGATCTACTCTTGATGAAGCTGGCTCTTTGTGACCACTAATTCCTTCTCTAACATTCACTCACCTTTCCTTTGCTAATATGTTCTAAAATGTTTCCAGGAATCAAAAGTCAAACTCACTGACCTATAGTGTACAGACTCCACTCTCTTACATTTTTAGAAAATTGGAACATTTGCCCTACCCTGGTTCTGTGGCACCTTTCCCATTCACCATGATCTTTCAGAACTTATACTGGCAGTGGCTCAGAGATCACTTTTACCTGTTCCTTCAGTATTCTGGGGGAATACTGGCCTGGCAATTTGAATTCATCAAGGATTGCTGAGTTTTCTCTTACCAATTCTCTATGTATCTTGGGTTACAATTTCTATTTAACCATTTTGGTTCTGCCCTTCCCACGTCAAAGGTCACTTTTCTTGGCAGGGAAAACAGAATCAAAATGAGTCAAGCAGTTCAACAGTAAAGGAAAAAGAGCCAGTCAGGTTAACCTCCTTTGAGAGTAAAAATCTTTCCTCTTCCCCTCTCCCTCCTCCCTCCTGGGACCTGTATAGTCTATATAACTCATAGTGCTACTTATTGGTAAGCTCTGAGTTGTGTGTTCATATTTCGGCTCTGTCTCACACACTGTCCCTTGGCTCTGGCTCTTGTTCAATCCCAGAATTCTTTCCCTTGGTCCACACACTTGGCATTATTCAGGAACTCTTCTTTTTTTCTCTTAAAGATGTAGCCCATTATATCTCTGCTTATTCAAGAATTGTCTTCATTTTTGCTCCTGTCTCTGGAACTATATGTTTTCTCCTGTCCGGAGGCCATGTGATTGTTTGGTGGGGCTTCGACGATAGACTCTGCAGCCTTTCTCTTTCTTGAATCTCTCAGCTTTGGTTGTCTTCGCGTGAATCTTTTAAAGACCAAATCCAAGGGTGTAGCTCAATGGGTTTGAATTGATATGGAATACATCAATCACCTTTAATGTGATTTCAATAGGTACCTAGAAGCCAAAGTCAGAGAAAATTCATACCCAATGGAGGAGACATCTTTAATGCCAAAATAAAGGCCTCATCAGTGAATGGCTGTGAGAACCCAGGGCAATCCATGCCTAGAAACTCACCTCCATATTCTTTAGCAGAGGTATTGTGGTTGGTATCTTCAGAATATCATTCTTCAGAGATTCCTATCCTTCCAGGAATACTTTTTCCAATGGAATTTTAGGTCATAAGATCCTACCTATTTATCCCTTTATCTGAAATCTGTTCTCCCAGTATCTAGGGTACATGTCAATGTCACACTATGCCTGACTTTTCTTCTCTATCATGAATTCTAATATAGAATAGTTACTCTACCCCTCAAAGTTCCCATTATTTAAAAAAATTAATTTAAAAAATTTAACAAAAATTGATTTTATTTTTTCCCCATATTCCTCCTCTTTTGGTTGAAGGGAAAACAAAAACGAACCTCTTGTAACAAATACATGTAGTCAAGTAAAATTAATTTCTTCATTGGCTGTCAAAAGAACATATTCATTCTGCATATTAGGCCCATTACCTACCTGTCGTTAGGTGGGTAGCGTGTTTCCTCATTTGTCCTCCAGAATCACAATTGGTCATTGAATTGATCAGAGTTCTTAAGTCATTCAAAGTTGTATATTTTTACAGTGGTGTTGTTATTGTAGAAATTACTCTCCTGGCTCTGCTCCACTCTATGTCATTTCTTCCAAGTCTTCCCAGGTTTCTCTAAAACCATCCCTTTTGTAATTTCTTATGGTGCAGTAATATTTTGTTACATTCACATATCATAATTTGTTCAGCTGTGTCCCTTAACTTCCAGTTCTTTGCCACCACAAAAAGAACTGCTCTAAATATTTTTGTACATATGAGTCCTTTTCCTCTTTCTTTGATCTTTTCAGGGCATAGATTCAGCAGTGGTATTGCTGGGTTTTAACCCTTTGGAGTGCACCAAGTTTGGTGAGTTTTTGCGGGTGTCCTTCATTTTTGTTGCAGCAGCTGGTCCTTCCTGGCTGGTGACGATCAAGTCTAGAATAGCTTCCTCTGTTGTTGTTGTTTATGAATTACTCAGTCAAGTCCAACTCTTTGTGACCCTGTGGATCATACCATCCATGTGATTTTCTTGGCAAAGATACTGGAGTGGTTTGTCATTTCCTTCTCCAATAGCTTAAGGCAAATAGAGGTTAAATGACTTGCTCAGGATCACACAGCTAGTAAGTATCTAAGGCTGAATTTAGATTCAGGCCTGACTCTATTTTTTGAAAAATGAAGTTATCATTAAAGCAAGCCAAGAAATGATTAATTGCTCTGCTTTTCACGAAGTAAGAGAACTCTGGCTGATGTCTGGATATTTAAAGTTCCGTATCTCTACTGTCTCATATCTCTGTATCAGAATTTTCCAAACTCCTCATCTATTTCTTCTTTTGTCCGGGTGGTTGATAGTATGTTGTGATGCTGCTAGCACTTATCTTTCAGTCTCTCTCGATTTCCCCCCAAATATTCTCTGTGATGCTTTCCTCCTGTGGTCCCTGGGTTCCCTGCCATCATTACATCTTACATATTGTTTGTTAAGACATGATGTAGGTGATTATATCTTCCTACAGTGCCACTCCATTCTCCCTTCCTTTCTTTAACTATACTATTGCTTTAGAATTAAGGCATCTGCCTTCATATTTGTACGTTCATGGATTCAGTCCCACCAGATTTCAGTGATGTTCATGAAGCTCAATCTGCCTCTGCCTCAGAAACTCTAGCATACCTCACTCCTCGTCTGTATTTTGAGCATTCGTGTTATTCTTGCTGAATGCTTTCAGTCGTTGCCTGACTCTTAGTGACCCAATCTGGGGTTTTCTTGGCAAAGACTGGAGCAGTTTGCCATTTCCTTCTCCAGCTCATTTTACAAATGGGGAAACTGAGGCAAACAGGGTGAAGTGATTTCCCCAGGGTGATACAGTTAGCTAGTAAGTGACTAAAGCCAGATTTAATCTTAGGTCCTTCTGACCCCCGGTGCTCTAACCATTGTACCACCTAGCTCCCCTAAGGATATGGGGTTTTATTGCTGACTCTCTTGGATTTTTGTCCCATGAATTGGCAACAAATTGGGAGCAGTGGAGATAGCACTGAGCCTGGAATCAGGAGATCCCGCGTTCAAATGTGACCTCAGACTTTTGCTCTATGACCCTGGGCAAGTCACTTATCCCTGTTTGCTTCAGTTTCCTCATCTGTGACATGGGGATAATAACAGCACCTGCCTCCCAGTGTTGTTGTGAGGATCAAATGAGATAATTTGTAGAGCTCTTAGCACAATGTCTGGCATATAGTAAGAGTTATATAAATATTAATTATTATTTTTATTATTACATTATAACTATTCTCTGTGATCTCCACTAAATCTATGACCCTATGCATTGAGTTGAAAGGCTGCCAAAAACTCACTACATTTTCCTCACACTATTTCCAGTGCTTTCTGGTTAGCCTGCTTGAATTTTCTAAGCAGGCTGCATAGTTTTTGGATGTCAAATGATGAGGCACCACATGGAATGGGTAGAATATAAAAATAGCCCTTCCCTCATATATTGTCTGTATCTGCTGGCAGTGACAAAACAACTAGGTAAAGAGGTGTTTTGATTTGGATGTATTGACAGTCTACCGGGGTGGGGAACCTTTTGCCTTGAGGCCATATGTGGCCTTCTAGGTCCTTGAGTGCAACCTTTTGACTGAGTCCATGTTTTACAGAACAAATCCTTTTATTAAGGGGATTTATTCTATGAATTTTGGATTTAGTCAAAAGGCTGTACTTGAGGACCTAGGGGCCACATGTGGTCTTGAGGCCCAAGGTTCCTCACCCCTGCCTAAGCTCCTGTCTTTCTAAAAGCCGCTATATTCATATATACATACATACATGCATACATGTATATATACATATATGTATGTATACCCTCTGGGATGACACAGAGGCAAGCAGCTGGAGATGCAGAGGGGTGACCGTCTCCTCTAACGAAGGGGCAAGGGGCCGTTTTCAAACAACTGGGCCTGGTGCTTCTGGCAGCGTTGAGGAATCTGCCTAGGGAACTTCTAATTCCTCTGATACTTAAACCGGAGATTTAAACAAGAGCTTAGTGAGCCCAGTGAAGGTGATGATATGACTGGCACTGGCTATGGACTGATTTATTCCTACTACTCTATACATCATTAAAAAACTTCCATCTGTCTGATTCAGTCCCACATTGAGACACTTTCTCCCACCATAGGTATAAATGGCTCAAGCCTCACTTCAGGTGTGTTGTAATTAATTCTGACCAGAACAACTGGGTCAGATAATTATTATGAGTTGTGAGGAGATGTGGTGTAGCATAAATGGTGCTAGGCTTATAGTCAGGGGGCCTGGATTCAAACCCTGTCTGTGTAGCATTTACTAGTTTTATGACCATGGGCAAGTCAGTTACCTTCTAGACCAGGGATGGGGAACCTGCAGCCTCAAGAGCACATGTGGCCCTCTAGGTCAGTGGTTCTCAAGCTTCCTAATGCTGCAACCCTTTAATACTCGTATGTGGGCATTTCTGCATGTGGGTGGACCCGCCTGGAGACGGTTAGAGGAGTGGTATTTCGGTTCCTAAGACCATCGGAAATACGTGTTTTCCGATGGTCTTAGGTGACCCGGTCTTAGGCGACCCCGTTTGACCCCCAAAGGTCACGACCCACAGGTTGAGAACCGCTGCTCTAGGTCCTTAAGTGTGGCCCTTACAGTTAATCCAAATTTCACAGAACAAATCCCATTAATAAAAGGACTTATTCTGTAAAACCTAGTCTCAATCAAAAGGTCATACTTGAGGACTTAGAAGGCCACATGTGGCCTCAAGGCTGCAGGCTCCCCACCCCTGTTCTAGGTCTTAAGTTTTCTTGTCTGTAAAAAAAGGACCAATATGGTCCCTTCCAGCTCTGATAGTCTGGGATTCAGTTTTTAATAGGTTTTATTGATACCCCTTATTTTTGCATTATAGTAATTTTAAATTTCTCCCACCCTTCCAGAATGAACTCTTCCTTTTTAACAAAGCAATTAAATAAAAACATATGATAGAGCAACCACATCTGATAGTGTATACAACATGCTGTCCCAGCAGCCCATGGCTATTTGCCATGACAAGAGAGGTGTATTTCCTCATCTGTTCTCTAGGATACTCATTAGCTCAATTATTCTGAGTTTGACATCCATTTAGTGATCTTTTCCTTTCTGTTGCTATAGTCATTATCTACATATTATTTATATTCTTGGTTCTGCTATTTTCTTTGCATCAATCTATATTCCTGGGCTCCCAGCGTGCTGCGATGAACCCCTTTCTGTTTGCCTGCCAGGCTGCTTTCAGCAGCAACTTTGTTTCTCTGCCCTTTTATTCGTTCTAGAGCTCTAAGATTTGTTTAGAGTCATATTTTATAGATATTTGAGGTGGTTATGGGGGGAGCCACGGAGTTTTCCTGTTTCTATGCTACCATCTTGACTCCATCAATCTATATTCCTCTGAATTTATTATCACAAAAAATATTTTATCACATTTATATACATAGTTGTTTTTATTTTCAGCTATTCCCCAGCTAATGGGCATCCACACATTTTGTTCCCATGTCTTTGCAAGAACACAAATAATTTTGTACATTTGAATCTTTGCTTCTGTCTTCAAATTCCAAATTGACATTAAGAACAATTGGGCCATTCCACAGCTCCACCAACAATGTATCAGTGTGCCTTTCTTCTCATAGCCCCTCCCACAATATTGACTGTTCCTATCTGTTGTCATCTTTGCTCAGCATGGCGTACCCTCATCAAAGAAGGCACTGAGCTCTAAGAGCAAAGAAGAATTGAAATAGTTAAAAATAAAGGTAAGATGTGAACATTTAGAGAATCCCCTCCAAATGTTCATATGGCCTATTTGTGCTTAACCTCTGGCGGAGCATCCCAAGCTCCTTTTGGTCTGATAAGGCACAGTTGGACTTACTGCAACTTGACTCTAACATAGTAATGTCATTTTGGTCATCTCTGACAAAGAAGGAGAAAACCAACAAACCTACCAGCCAGCTTTGCCAACTTGCACATTGTAAGATAATTACATTATTGCAACTTGTATTTTTCTTACTATTAGTAATTTGGGCCATGTTTTCATGTGTTTGCAATTCTTTGGAAAATTGTTTCTTCATATCCTTTGATTTCTCTTACTTGTTAGTTGTATGGCTTTAGGTAAGTTGCTTCACTTCTCTAGGAATCAGCTTTTTTATCTGCAAAATGGGAGCCTGGACCAGATGGCTTCAAAGGTCTCACCTAGCAACAAAGGCCCCTCTTGGTCGATAGGATGCTATCAACCACAGTATCCCTCTCCACAGCACTGACAGGAATGCTTTGAGGACTATCTCTTCTAGTGGCTGAGACTCCTAAATGCCTCAACCAAGTCTTTCTTGGTCTTTAATTGATTCTGAGCAGCCAGCCCACCTACACTCACTGTTTTTGGAAGTTAGGTAGACTGCTTCCAATAAATTCCCTCCTCCTTATCCCTTGTTCTTCCCTCTAACCCAGCAGTTCTCAACCTGTGGGTCGCAACCCCTTTGGAGGTCGAACGACCCTTTCACAGGGGTCGCCCAAGAACATCGGAAAACACATATTTCCGATGGTCTTAGGAACGGAGACATTTGCTCCTCTATCCATCTCCGGGCGGGTTCGCCCACATGCAGATACACCCACATACAAGTATTAAAGGGTCTTGGCATTAGGAAGGTTGAGAACCACTGCTCTAACCCTTTTTGAATAGTAGCGTCTTCTTCTCACTGTATTCTCAATGTCATTATTTCCCATCAATCAATCAATCATTTTATTAAGTGCTTTCTACATATCAGGCATTGCTAAATGGTAAGGATACAGAGAAGAAACAAAACTACCCCTTAGCTGGAGAATCTTTCTTTCTAATGGTAGAGACAACATACACATAAATAGGTAGATAGCACTCTCTCAGGGCTACCTCTCCACCCAAATAATAATAGTTAATAATAGCTAACATTAAAATGGCACTTACTGTGTTCCAGGCACTATGCTAGGAGCTTTACAGTTGTCTCATTTGATCCTCATAACAACCCTGGAAATAGGCATTATTACTATCCTCATGTTACAGATGAGGAAATTGAGGCAAACAGGTGAAGTGACTTACCCAGGGTCACACAGCCAGTAAGTATTTGAGGTCAGATTTGAATTCAGGTCTTCCTGACTTCAGGCCCAGAACTCTATCTACTGAGTCACTTTGCTGTTCCTTAAGGCACCCAAAGGTATAAGTCTCCTTGGACATCTTTTCTCTTCACATATCTCTGCTGAGTGGGTTGTTCAGTTGGGCTTCCTGTACCTTGACTTCCAGAGCTAGTGCTCTCTTAAATCCATAAACTCTCTTCTCTTTTGTTGGAAGTCTTGCTCCTTGAATCTACTTCTTGCCTGGAATGCTTCTCTTCTCTGTGTCTGTCTTTATAAAGAGATTATGTCTCTCTGCTCTCTGCTGGATGTTTCTCAGTACTCTCTCAAACCCTCTCAAATGGGCTGACTTTCTAAGTGAGTTAGTAGCTGCAGAACATCGTGGCCCCTGGAGTGGGGACAAATCCATTCCCTTTTAGGGGCTGGATTCTTCCTAAACTGCTGGTTCCAGCTTAGATGGATTGCAGGGGTGATAAACTAGCATTTTAAGAACAATGAAGGGTATGGCTTATCTTTAATTTACCAATGGCAATTACCCTTTCCAAGTAAATTAAGGAACTTCTCTCCTCCCCCACTTCATAAAAGGAATTCAGGGTCTATAGAAAGTCTTTAAATTTAGTTTAACATCTGGTTATTTGCGTCTTGCTTTTTGTGATTACATCTTTGGCTAGGGTGAGGGGGCCAACTTCACTCCCTTCTCATTCTCCCCCCTCCCCTATCTGAACAGTTGTTTCTAGCAAATCAACCAGGGTGTTTTTCTGCATATTTGTCCATAGTCCCAATTATGTATAGTTTTCTAGTGACTTGGAGAGGCTCAAGTATTGGCCTCTCAAGTGCTTTCCCCACTATAAAAGAATCTTATCAGAGTTCATATGGCATATGGTTCTTAAATGATTTGGACATTGACAGGGGTTCAGGCCTACCATATCTGGTAATCTGGGAATTGTAGTTACCAGTAAATACATGGTTATATATAATAGAGTCACATACCATAACCACATATAGGTTACATGCTGAAACATTGCCTATTATATACTAGGATATATGTCCCAGAAGTATATTTCAGGAATATAATGTAAAGCATCATTTTTACACATTTATATAAACAGTGGTCATATTAAAGAAACATGGTTCTATAGCAAAATGCACAATGTGGGAAAACACCAACACCCGTCAGTGACTCTTGTTTGGCTTGTGTCTCATTTCCCTGAATTATTATAATTATGTCTATTCACTAGCCAAATAATCCTGGCAATCTTGCCAGACCCTTCCTGGCCTAGAGTTCCAGTCCAAAATTATGGATGGCTGTCAGACTCCTACGTATAACCTCAGTTCCCTGGGAGTCTCAGGTGAGTCTGGGGTTGACTGTGTTGACCTGCAAACCAGACAATGAGCTTGTGAATGGCAGAGATTGGCTACCATGGTATCCTGTAACTACTCTTTATCCCCCAGGAACTTCCGTGACTGGAGTGTTAGATTGTATAAAGCAGTGGTTCTCAACCTTCCTAATGCCCCTGCCCTTTAATTCTTGTATGTGGGTGTATCTGCATGTGGGCAGACTCGCCTGGAGATGGATAGACGAGTGGTGTCTTGGTTCCTAAGGCCAACGGAAATAAGTGTTTTCTGATGGTCTTAGATGACCCCTGTGACTCCTGTGAAAGGGTCATTTGACCCCCAAAGGGGTCGCAATCCACAAGTTGGAAACTGCTGGTATAAAGAGTTGCTTTTGGGTTCAGTCTTTTCCTATTATCTATAGAGAGGGTCATCCGTGGTTGGATTAGATTTCGTGGAGTTCCCTGATTTTTTGGTAGGTACCATTGTGCAATTCTGCCTTCCTCACAATCATCCGATCAGCTGTTATCAAGCTTTGCCAGCCCCTCTACTCGGAGTCCACTTAGTTTACCATCAATCAACTATTTCTTCAGAAAGTCTTACTAATTCTCAGTAGGTAGTATGTGATTTTTATGCATTGTCTTTGACCATTTTCTGAAGGCTATTAAAAAAAATTATTCTGAACTTTAAAAACACCAGACAAAACGAGTATTTCCACATACAAAGTAAGAGTATAATAAATTCACCATAGATAACTTTCAAAGCTGTCCTGTTTATTTGTTACTTCTGTTCTATTCTCTTCTGTGCATTAAAATGTTTGTTACCCTTTTTTTCTTTTTCTATTTCTGATAACTCTATTACTAGTCAGTATTACTACTGTTTTCTTCTGAAACTTAAGCCCTCCCAAAAATTAAGAAAAAGGAAAGAAAAACAAAACCCGTTTAACAAATGTACATAGTCAAATGAAATTAATTCACACATTGGCTCAGTCTGGGGCTATTTTGTGAGCAAGCAAATTGCTAGATCTTTTGGATATAGAGTGGACTTCCATGTCCATTGTCTATCTGGTACATTCCTGACTGGTGGGAGTGACACCTGTTTTATGTAGGCTGGATTGCTTTCCCTTCCAGGGGCCCAAGAATCTTTCCTGGGGATTGACTGGCCTGAGGGAACTAGGCCTTAAGTGGTTGATTGGGCGTCCATGCCCCTGAGGTATAAAGGCCTGACCTGTGGCAATTGGTGCTCCCACAGTTTTGTCGGAATTCCCATTGCCCAGAAGACAGGAGTGTGCTGGAATCAGCTCACTCTGGCTCTGAGAGTCAACTGTTAAATTTCCAGGGTGAGCATTTACATCTCCAGAGCTCGATTTATTGTTTTGTTGATTGTGAGGGAGAAAATGTTAGTGATGCAGACCAACTTTAAAGTGAGTCATAAGTACACATATTTCCTACCCTTCCAAAGCCTGTTAAACATTTTCTGGGGTAGAGAGGGTTAGAGGTTGGCCTGCTTGCATGATTTCTTCCAGACTTGAGTGTTGTACTACAGTGAATTTGGAAGTGGAGGAGGGTAGTGTTTTATTTAAATTTAGCTAAGAATTGTTCTTTAAAAATAATATTGAAAAAAAATTGTTTTTGATTTCATTTTATAATCCAAGCATGTCTCATTGCATTCTAATCCCAATTCTGAACCACTGAATTGGCCTGAGTTAGACCTGGCCCAAGGTACCTGAACACTATGGTTTCAAGCAGAACTAGCATCTGGATGATGATCTTGGCAACAAAAGAGAGGATTATATTCCCAGTAAGATTTTCCCTGAGCTGAAACTATGGCCAGATGATAAGTCTCCTTCGGATTTTCTCTTCACCCAGACACACACTTGCTATGAGTCTCTTCATCTTCCCCATTTTCTTCAACCCTAAAGCACAAGTCAATAGCCAGATGTGGTCAAATGGATCCATGCAAGGACAGGGATATCCTGAGCTGCCATCTGCTCACAATTCCCTCTCCAACTTGCTATGAAAGGATTAAGTCTTTTGGTGCTTCCCAGAAACTCAAGATGTCTTCAATGTTTTGAAAGGCTGATTTGTTCCTTATCTGATCTTGGACTACTAGAACCCTCAGTGACTGGGAGATGAACACTCCAACATAACAATAGGCTTAGGAGCAAGGCCCTGGTACAGCTGTGACCTCTTTTTGAGTTTAAAAACTATTAAAATGTTTTATTGACTTTTATAAAAAACATTGCTATCATTTCCAAATATCCCACCCCCAAAAGAATCCTTCCTATTGCCTATAAACACACACAAATCTCCCTTGTCTTTAAAAAACCTACACTTGTCTCTACCATCCCTTCAAGCCATCCTAGATCTCTCCTATCCTGTATTCTCTTGTCCTATGTTATCCTACATCTCTTCCCTTTCACAGCAAAAGTCTTAGGGAAAAAAAAAAGCTCTCTATATTCATCGTCTCTACTTCCTTGCTTCCTAGTCATTTCTTAAGCCTTTGCAATACAGCTTGTGATTTCACCAATCAACTGAAACTTCTTTCTCCAAGGTCAGGAATGATTTCTTAATTGCTAAATCTATTGGCCTTTTGAAAGCCCTCATTCTCCTTGACCTCCCTCCAGTATTCAATGTTACTGAAAAACTCCTCCTGCCAAATATTCTTTCTTTATTGAGGTTTCATGACAATTCTCTCTTGGTTCTCTTCTACTCCTTCTCAGTTCCTGAATCATCATCCATGTCCTACTTCCTACATACAGGTATTCCCCAGGACTCTGTACTGAGATCCCTTTTCTTCTTCATGCTTCATTAGTTATTTATTAGTTCATGTGGAATTATTATTTTTAAGTTGTTCAGTACTTTTCATTTATGTCTGACTCTTTGTGACCCCATTTGGTGTTTTCTTGATGAAGATACAGGAGTGGTTCGCCATTTTCTTCTCCAGCTCATTATACGGATGAGGAAATTGAGGCAAACAGGGTGAGGTGACTTGCCTAGGGTCACACAGCTAGTAAGTGTCTGAGGCCAGGTTTGAACTTGGGAAGATAAATCTTTTTGACCCCAGGTCCCTGAACTCTATCCACCCAGCCCATTAATAAGCCTCAAGTGGAGCCCAATAAGAGAAGCTAGTTTAGGGGAAGCTTGCTTATAGGAAGGCTTTCACACCTTTTGCTAATTTCTAATTAAGTACTGAGTCAGGAAGGTGGTGATACTTTCTGGCTCTGAGAAGTGTATATATATTCTGAGTTGGTATTTTGCTTTGGGGGCTTCTTATGAGAAGGATCTTATGATTCCCTGGCCAAGATTTTAAGTGGCCATATGTTCATAGTTCCGGGACTGCTCAGATGTAAAGGCTCTTTTGATCCAGGGATGTATGTAAAGTGCTAGCAATATTGTTTTGATTCAGGCAGTAAGAGCCCTGTCTGTTGGCCTTTATTTTTCTGCTTGTATTTTTTCTGTTTGTATTTTCTCTGAAGTTCAGGGTGCTGACTTTTCCCCTGAACTAGTGAATGTGAGTAAAAAAGATTGTTGACCCCTTAAACAGCTATCTCTCCTAGTAAAGGAGGTTTAAGAAGCTGTGCTAGCAGTTGTCTTGGGTATGTCAGAGTGGTTGCCACTACAGCCACCTAAGTAAAATCCACATATGGAGCCTTCATCTCTCTCTTGAATTCCAGTTTAGCATCACTAAATGCCTGCTGTTCATAGATGTCTCAAGGTTATCGTGCCAAAACAGAACTAATTTCTTTCTTCCTAAATCCCTTCGTCCTCTTCACTTCTCTATCTATATCAAGGGCATCCCTATCCTTCTAATTTGCAGCCTAAGTTGTCCTTGATTCTTCATTCACTCCCATTTCATAATCATTTGGTTTCCAGTCTTGTTAAATTGTACCTCCACGCATCTTTCCATCTGTTCCCTTTTCTCCACTCACAGCAACCACCTTAATTCAGGCCTTCCTCATCTCTTACCTGGCAGACTTCAGTCTCCTAATTCTTGCTTTCAGTCTTTCTTTTTTCTTGTTTGTTTTCTGGTCTGTTTTCCACATAGCTGCCAAATTGATATTTCCATAGTGCACTGTCCTGCTTAAGGAGTTCTTTATTGTCAATAGGATAAAATGCAATTTCCCCTCTTTATCATTTAAAACCTTTCAGAATCTTATTCCAACTCGTATTCGCAGATAAATTTCACATTATTTCCCCTCAAGGACTCTATGTTTCACGTAAACTGAACTACTTGCAACTCCATATACACAGGGTTTTGCCTCTCATCTCTCCACTGTTGTCCAAGAGGTCCCTAAGTCCCTAATACACTCCTTCCTCACTTCTATACTACTATCTGGAACTGTTAGTTCCATCAAAAGTATTCTTTTTTTGCCTTTTTTTTTTTTTGCTTTTTTGGAGGGGGGAAGGTAGGGCAGGCAATTTGCCCAAGGTCACACAGCTAGTTTTGTGTTAAGTGTCTGAGGCCAGATTTGAACTCAGGTCCTCCTGACTCCAGGGCTGGTGCTCTATTCACTATTTACCTAGCCACTCATCATCAAAAATTTTCCTAAAGACTAGTTCTGTTAAAGTTTCTGTTAAAATTCCATTATAAAGGCTCATCTGCCATCTCCTTAGAAAAGGCTTTTAATGATTCCCACAATTGTTAATACTCTTCCTGAAATACTTTATGTGTCTGTTTGTCATCTCTCTCTCTCTCTCTCTTCATGTATAGTATATAATATAACTAATATATATGTATAAATAAAAATTAGTTATATTTATTTGTTGTTCCCCTCAGTGTTTATATTGAGAACAGCAGTTCTCAACCTGTGGGTCGCGACTCTTTGGGGGTCAAATGACCCTTTCACAGAGGTCACAGGGGTGGCCTAACACCATCAGAAAACACGTATTTCTGATGATCTTAGGAACCGAGACACCGCTCCTCTATCTGTCTCCAGGCAGGTCCGCCCACATGCAGATATGCCCACATACAAGTATTAAAGGGTAGCGGCATTAGGAAACTTGAGAACCACTGCCCTAGTAGAATGTAATCTCCTTGAGGGGAAGAATAGTTTTGTTTTTGTTTTTTATTGTGCATAATATGATATCTGGGACACACTAGGTACTTAATAAATTTTTTTTTCTGAGTAAAATTGAATAAATTGAAGCTCTCTGACTTTCTTAGGGCATGTGCCTAGTAGTGGAATTGTGGGTCAGAGTATGAGCAATTCATCCACTTTTCTAGCAATAGTTTTCTAGAACAGTTCCAGAATTTGTTGGGTATGAGGTAAAACCTCAGAATTGTTTTATTTTGATTTTTTCTTATTATTAGTGATATTGAGTATGGTGTAATATACTTGTTGATCGTTTGCCTTTCTTCTCAAAACTCTTTCTATTTCTTGATCGCTTATCCACTGGAACCTCTGTCTATTTTCCCTATAAGCTCATAGCTGGAAAACTGAAGGCTACCAGAAGAGAAGGAGTTGCTGGTAATCAAGGCAGTATTTTATACCTGGCACCTCATCACGTTCTGTGCCTACCAAACACTGAAACCTCATAGCCTAAGCATAAACTTAACTAAGCCCAGATTAAGTTAAACTTCCAGACAGAACTTGTTCTCAGTTCTCAATACTGAAGGACCAATGAGCACTCCAGGAAACTGGAATTCATTATTTGGTCAGAACAAACAAGTCCTACTTGTCTATTTCCCAAGAACTTTCCATAATTCAGCCTTGGCCCTTTGAGTTATGTATTACTCTCCCTCACCCCTCACTTCAGCTAAAAGAGAGACAAAACCATACCAATATTCACTTGTGTAGGCTATATCTGTAGACCAAAGTGATCATTGAAATAAATTTCTAGATATTTTAGCTCCTTACACCAATTTTTCTAAATAAATTCCTCTAATTGAAGCCAAAGTAGAATGGAGGGATCCCTTTCCTCAAATCATTGAGATAATTATTTAAATACTTTACAGTGGGTAGAGCTTCTTGGGTTCCTCAACCTTTTATTGCAACTCACTACTTATCTGGTCACCACTACTCTGTCCTGCTTCAATCTCTGTCTCTCACAGAGAGCAGAGGGAGAGGCAAGAATGGGCTGACCCAAAAGTCTTTTTTTTTTTTACCTTTTATTTTTAAATTTTTTTTTTGGAGGGGGAAGTCGGGGCAATTGGGGTTAAGTGACTTGCCCAAGGTCACATGGATAGTAAGTGTTAAGTGTCTGAGTCTGGATTTGAACTCAGATCCTCCTGAGCTCCAGGGCTGGTGCTCTATTCACTGTACCACCTAGCAGCCCCTGACCCAAAAGTCTTTAAACTGCATACCCTTTTACCCATTGATACTACTACAATGCCCATATACCAAGAGATCAAAGAACAAGGGAAAGGAACTCTATGTACAAAAGCATTTATAGCAGCTCTTTTCATAGTAGCTGAAAACTGGCAACTAAGAGGGTGCCCATGTTTGGAGAATGGCTAAACAAATAAATCATGGTGCTGGATGCAATAAAATATTACTGCACTGTATGAAATGACCAAATGAACCATTTCTTAGAAAACTGGGAGCACTTCTATGAATTGATTCCAAATGAAGAAGTCTAACTAGGAGAAAATTTTATATGATGACAATAACATTATGAAGAAAAACAACTTTGAAAGATTTTGGAACTCTGATCAATGCAATGACATCACAATTTCATAGGACCAAATATAAAGTATATTAACAACCTTCTGCCAGAAAGGTGATGGACTTACGATGCAAAATGATGCATATATTTTTTGAAATGGCTTATATGGGGGCTCGTTTTGCTTGACTGTGTATATTAGTTATGAGTTTTCTTTTTCTCTTTTTAATTGTTCAGGGTGGGAAGAGAGAGAGAGAGAGAAAGAGAGAGAGAAAAAAAATAAATGCTTGTTTAAAAAAAAAAGAGTGGGCTGAACATTTAGTATAGAAGTAGGAAGAACCAGGGATAATACCTTGGTAATGCTGTTTAGGAGTACAGAGTACAGGAGTACAGGTAAGGTCCAGTACCACCACAAGAAAATGGCAGAGAAGACCAGAGAGAGAAGGGTTGATGTCAGGTTTGTAGCATCCTGGAAGGAAGTGTACAAGGTTAAAGGGAAGAAGCTAAAATCAGCTTTGAGAATGCTGGGGAGAGGGAACAAGGGCTTTTCAGTTGGGTTAAAGGACATTCCCCTACTGGCTGCACAAGTGGGGTGTGTGTGTGTGTGTGTGTGTGTGTGTGTGTGTGTGTGTGTGTGTGTGTGTGTGATATATGTATGCCTTTGTGTGCATGCCCATGCAACATTAGTAGCAGTTGCTATGATTCAAGCAGCTTTTTGAGACACTGGGATTTTCTCCAGTGTGTATATGTAGCCCTGCTGCCCTTACACAATCCTGCTTGTGGGTTATAAGTCTCTGAGGGCTGTATGATTATATGTACACAAACCTTTAACAGCCTTTGGTCTTAAAGTGGTATCGTATTTTAATGTACTGTTATGTTAATATAACAGAAATATTCAGCCTGAGGTACCTGCTCAGGTTAAAATGATTGGTTTTGATTGTAGGCAATAGCTAGCAACTGGGAGCAGATTCTTGAGGGGAGACTTGCCAGCCTTTCTGATGTCAGCGTTTTCTTCTTCTTAGAACTCTGATGGTTTGGCTCCCCTGTGAACTGCTCCGGATCAGCAGTAACCTTGAGACTCTCAACACTCAAGCTTTTGACACAGCCCCCTTGATCCTGTGGCAAATAGAACACAAAATCCCCATGTGTGCTGAAAGGGGAGGTCCATTGTATTTTGATTAACTCCCTTCTGAGAATGTTTTCTGTTCTTGGTGCTCTGTGCATGTCACATTTTTTTGTATCAGTGGCTGGATTTCCTTATCTTGAGTCCTTTTCCTCTTTGTTTACTGAATTTTCTGTCTCTTCAGTTGGGGGTAAAGGACATTCCCCTACTGGTTGTGCAGTGGTGTGTGTGTGTGTGTGTGTGTGTGTGTGTGTGTGTGCACATGTGCTCATTTATGTGCATGCCCATGCCTCAGGCATTCTTTCTGGTGGTATATTGATCAGTTAGTTGACATAGCTGGTTGGCCAAGCTGAGGGCCTAGACGCTTAAATGATTGTGGCACTAGATTGGAATGTACTGTCATTAATTTGACATGAATTATATCTATAGTGCTGGCATGGATTTGTTTTTTACTCTGTGAGAGATTTATGCGTTTATTGGAAAATAAGTTTAGTTGATGCCTTTTTGCCTTCCTGTCAGTCATTTTCCTCCTCTTCTGATGATGTATACAGTATTCTGTCCTAGTACCACCCTGCCGAGAGAGTGGAGGTATGAGTCATCATTTCTTATCTGGGACTTCCATTGGCATGTTACTGTAATTTTTCAGTTTGTGATTTTCTCATTGCATAAATGAAAAGTTAAAAGGATTTTGTTTTGGGGGTAACTACCCCCCACTCCTCTCCCTCAACTCGATTGTTTTGTTTTACACCCACATTTGCTTCACTGTTAACTTTTATAACTCCTGGTCTAGACTGATGTATGAAATAAGAGTTTCGTTGGTTGGGTTTTCTGACGCCTTTTTGTGTTTAGGTAACTGTTAGCACGTTGGGGAAGGCAGAACAGCAGAAATAGAGAGAGGAGGCATGATTATTTGTGCCTTGAGAAGAGTGCCTAGAAATTTCTCTCCATAGGGAGGTTGCACTCAGCATCGTATTTAATAGGAGAGAAGCAATGTAACCACTATTAGTGTTGATCTTTTTACCAAGCCCTTTGCAGTTCTATGAATACAGCTTGCCATTGAGTAAAGGAAGTGAGAAGAGTTGGGTGGGAACTTTGAAGTAGGGAAACATTAAAATTGTGGTGGTCTGGGGTGCCTGGGGATGTTCTCAGCTATGTATGAGTTTCTCTTCTCTGTGGGGACACTATCTCTCTGGGAAGGGAAACTAACACAGCATGTCCATCTGCTTCCCCTCTGTACAGTTGGTAAACCACCTTGATGTCTGAGCCCATATAGTATTATAGGAAATAGCCTGTGATGAATTTATGTAGTTAGGCTCTGTGGAAGCTGCTGACCTAATCTATGCTTTGTGGTCACTCCCAGTTCTTGAAACAGTGGTGCTAAGGACTAGCTTCATTTAGGTTGTTTGACTTCCTATTTTCCCATTTTTATAGCTATAGTTCACCTCAGAGATGATTTTTGCATCTCAGAAGGTGATAACCTGCTAATTTTCCCCTCCTCTGCCCTTTTCAGTCTTTAGGTAATTGGCTTTTCTGCTTTCAAACTTTCTTCAGTTTCATCTCTGGGGAGGCAAATTTAGAGTTTATTTTGGTTGTCTGTGAGCATTTGTTGGTATTTAAAATGCCATTCATTCTCTTGACTTGACAAAGTGGCTTACAGACTAAGTTAGGCAAGAAAAAAATTGAATGGGGCTCACAAGTAAAATCTGTATTCTCCATGAGGTATGCTAAATACACTAGTAGCTCTGGCTATCATTAGAGATCATTGGAGTGAGACCACTTCAATCTGAAGTGAATGGCAGATATCAGTTTTAAAGGTAGAAATCAATTTAATGGTAGAAACCAATTTTAATGAACTATAGTTCTTGGCAGTGGAAATCTCTCCTTTTGCTTCCTACCCCTCCCTGTGATGCCATTGCCCTTTCCAAATTCTACTCTTTCTTGAAGACCCAGATGAAGTCTCTTCCCCTCCTCCATGAAGCTTCCCAGACTTTCCTTCATTGATTTCATCCTCCTCTGAATTTATAACACTCTTTGGTTATCCCTCATTTGACAATTTTTTGTCTGTGACACTTAAATTTTTTTAAAACTCTATTACCTCATAGTTTTTCAAGTATTTTATACTTTGCCTTGTTGACTATACCACAAACCCCTTGAAGATGGGGACTATGCCTGAAACATCTTTATCTCACCCATAGCATATCTTGCATACAGTAGGCACTCAGCAAATATTTATTGATTTGGATTTCCAGTCATGACTTCCCTAAGAAATTTTAATCAGTTATTGCAACCTGGAAGGAATTTTCCTCAAGTGCCCTTATGGACAAATGCCAAGAACTCCTTAAAAAGCCTGGTTAGATCCACATTTTGTCGGTAAGACAGACAGCACCCTTAGGAGAGCTCAGCACCCCACTCTTCCATGTCAGGACATGGTATTCAGGACTGACTCAGAGGGAAGAGTGCCACCTATTGAATCAGCCTTTCACAAGTTCTGTCTTGGTAGAGCTCAAAATCTGATCCCCTATTCCTAGCTGCTCACAATCAAACCTACCCATCCTAAAAGAAACTCTCCACCCATGTACCTAGGGTTCACCTCACGTCGTTTGGTACTGATGATTTCTCTTACTAAAAATAAGCTAGACAGTTTCAGCAGTGTATTGGAAAATACTGCAGTTCTCATTGTTTACCCTGGAGAAACCATTATAATTCAGTTAATCCATTTTTAATTGATGATCAGTACCAGAAAGACTGGTTAAAGAGGCTTAATTAAGGCAAAAGTATAGTAACTGATGAAGGCCAAAGTACAGGAACTTACTGGTGGCTCCTATTATGGTTATCTTCCAGGAAAAGTATAGCTTATCACCTTGAAGGTTGTTACCTGGCTGCCTCTGAACTTTAACCCACTGATGCAACTGGTATCATGTGCATGGGAAACAGGATATCTACTTTACACCACAGCTTTCCTCAGACTGCAGGCCTGATGTCAGCCACATGCACCAACCTGCACACGGCTGGTGAGTGATGTCAACTGCCTTAGTGGGTTAGTTCTAGTTTATTAAAACAGGGTGTGAACGGATAAAGGAAATGGCTGTTCCCCTGGAGAAATGAATGTATTCTATAGACCTGCTTCTGTCTTCAGGTCCTCCCCTTCTCCCCTGGGAAACAGTGGAGCACTCTGAGACAGAAATGAGGTTAGGAAATCAGACCATTGTGACGTGTCTGGGGGAGTTGGATTTGTACTCTGCTCTAGCCTTTGCCCAGAGTGCCGAGGCCTGGAGGATTCTCTTTCTGGCCCAAGTAGCCAGTTTAATAACGGTGTGAATCAGTTGGAAGGATTAGCTAGCACCCACGAACAGCCAGTATTGAGACATGTTCCAGCTTAACATGAACAGCAAAGATCCAGGCCCAAGAGAGAGATGAGACCTTTATTTCAGAGTTGTAAGTCAAATGCTTGGTTTTAGTGGGCAGTATTTCCTTCTGCTTTGTGGCTGTTGTCTCCATCTCTTACCAATGCATTTCCCCCAGCACTATCAAGTCAAGAGAATAGGGGAGAACTTATTAAAATTTCAAGATCTTTTAGAGGGTGTCAGGACAAACTGCAAACATCAGGTGACCTCAGTTGATTTAAGCCAAAGCATCCCACCACTACTACTGACTCCTGCTTTGTAATTTTAGGCAGGTTATGAAATCTCTCCAAGTCTTAGTTATGGGATGAGATGTCCTCAGAGGAGTCCTTGTAGTTCTAAATCTATGATTTAATTAGTGGAAGCATTTTTTAAGGACCTGAGAAAAGTAGTAGGACAAATGTCCCTCTCCCCACCCCGAACAGACAGCGACATTTTTAGATTTATGTGCTGTCTTTGTGGCCTCATTCTTAATTTTGAGTATGAGTGTGTATATGCATATTTAAGTAAGGGACTTTTATACTTCTGGTTCTCACAATCAGATTTGCTTGAAAGGAGTTTAGTTTGACTTTGTTTGGGAGGCACGAGGACAGAGGAAAAGGTGTTGCTATCCTAGCCTGCACACCATTATCTGAGAGATTGGTTAGCCTGCCTGAGGTAGAAATCTTGATGCTTTAGGTCCCTCAGCATCTTTAGGGAAGAAGTAGTTTTGAACATGGGAGGGTGGGCTGGGGAGAAGCTGGAAGGAAAGACCATATCTGTCAAATACTCTGCTTGCTTGTTAGCTGGACAGTTAGAGAGTCCGAGCTCTATGGGAAAAACATTCCTGGATTTTAACCCTATTCATCTTAATCTGTTTCTAGGTCTTGGGTCAACACTATTCTTGACCTTGCTTTTTTTTTTTTTTTTTTTTTGGATCAGTTAAGCAGAAATGACAAAAAACAAAAAACCAAAAACCCCAACTCTTTCAAATTATAAAGGGAAAGTAGAGTTGAGCTGCTTTTTCAACTCTGGGAAGCAAATTTATAGTAGGCTTTTGGTATCATGATGGGCATTTCCTTCTTTCTCCTTCCTACCCTAAACTTCTCCTGTCCCCCTTAGCAAACAACTGCTCTTGTCCACTTATGCTTACTCTTCTTTCTCATACTGAATGAGAGAAAACATCAGCATTTTTTCCTATGTTTTTATCTTCTTGGGTCTTGCCAGTGCTTCACTGTTCCCTCCAATCAGGATGCTATTAATGGGGAGGAGGGGCCCGCTGCTTGGCAGCTGGCTAACAGAAATTTGGAAAACATCTTGTTTCCACATTTACTGTGAGTCAATAGTCCACCTTTCCTAATACCTGGGTGTGCATCATGAGACAGCAAAAGACCAGCAAAAAAAGCTCATCATCGTGGTATTAATAATAATTATTCTATAACATGCTCAGAGTAAATCTCCAAAGAGAGAGGAATAGCTTCTACCAACAGGGGTGAATGCTGAATGTCAAAAAGCAAGGAGTTCTGTTTATGAACATAATATGCCTCCCTGACCTCTGTTACAAAATCCTTTTCTTTTCTCTTGTCATCCAAGGTTCTTTGGAAAAGGGTGGATCTCGCAGAGTGGAAGGGAGAAGCTACAAGGCTACCATGACCTAGTTAGTACCTTTTTCTTTCGTGAGTACCTTTGTTTTGAAGGGAACATATCTACTTTTCCATGTATAGCATCTGAGTATAGGAGAGTGAGATACTGTGGGTATAGAGCAGCAGTTCTCAACCTGTGGGTTATGTTCAATTTGTACCGATGAAAATACATCCAGCATATCAGATATTTACATTATGATTCATAACAGTAGCAAAATTACAGTTATGAAGTAGCAACGAAAATAATTTTATGGTTGGGGGTCACCACAACATGAGGAACTGCATTAAAGGGTCGAGGCATTAGGAAGGTTGAGAACCACTGCTATAGAGGATTATCCTGAGATTACACTGCCTTGGTGTAGTAGCTCATCAAAGATGTGTGGATAGGTCAGGGAAGACTGATCCACCTTTAAAGGCAGTTACTCTTGTGATTCTCAGTCCTTCCATGTGGCTGAAAAATAGTATTCTCACAAGCTTCCCATTAGGCTTCTGTCTGTCACCTCTACTATCGGGCAAACCATGATTCAGAATGGTTCTGACCAAGCACCCCAGCCTCAAGGACTAGGGCAAGAGATGCATTAAATAGTTTCAGGCTATGTTGTGCCTACCGTCCTTGGAGTGTTTATTATCTTGTACATAGCTATCAGGAAACTTACCCAGATGCCTGGCAAATTTTAACTCCTCATAGGATTACTCATTATCTGGTTGCCCTTAGGAGTAGCGAAAGCAAGAAGAAGAAGCAAGTTAAAAGGGCCCAGTTCCTGTCCTTTTACAATTAAGTGGTAGGCAAAAGCTGGGAGTTATGGGCCTAATTGTAGTTTCTTTGCGTGTAAAGGAAATGAAAATAACTTAAGGCAGTGGAAAGTAAGCTGTATTTAGAGACAAAAAAACCTGAGTTCAAATCCTGGTTCTTCCATATTATCTATATGTCCTTAGGCATATAGGTGTAGGTCTATTTTCATCTGGAAAATAAGAAGGATGAACAAGACCTCTGAGGTCCCTTTAATCTCTTAATCTTTGGTCCTGTACACCTCTTGTCTCTTTCTTTCCTTACATGCTGGTGTCGGATGATGCCTGGGGTCTTTCTGAAGGGCAAATGTTGTTGGTCACCCTTTGTTTTGGGTGGTTGGTCGACTCTCTGGTGGTCAGTATTCTCATCAGTTGAGTGGTCTGTATTTTTAAATATTGGTGTATTTAAAGAAGCTGACAAAGGCCCAGAGTACTTTGGGTAGAGACATTCCAGAGGATTTTCATAAAAATAGTGACACACATGTCACAGGATAATATGGTATGAATGAGCTGAGATTTTCTCAGGGATAACAAAGTACCTACACTGATGAGATCATAGGTCTTTTGATGTCCTAAAAACTGTTCAGTTGCTGTGGTTGTGGCTTTGTCCTGCATTTGACTTGGCTGTATCTTCTGGTCCCAGGTATCAAGTTGGGGTGACAGGGCAGAGATGTTAGATGTTAGGTGAAGGAAGGGAATAGAAAGATCCCTCATTCTCCCTCCTTGGGGTATCATGGTGGTCCAATGAAACCACAGAACAAAGGTGAAAACCTTTTATGATAAGACAAGGTGAAAATTATCAGCTGTGTTCTCTAGAATATAGATGTTGTTGTTCAGTCATATCCAACTCTTTATGACCCCGTTTTGGGATTTTCTTGGCAAAGATACTGGGGTGGTTGGCATTTCCTTCTCAAGATCGTTTCATAGATGAGGAAATTGAGACAAACAGGGTTAAATGACTTGCCCTGAGTCACACAGCTGGCAAGTATCTAAGGCAGATTTGAACTTAGGGCTTCCTGACTCCAGGCCCAGCATTCTATCCAGTGTACCACCTAGGGACCCCTAGAATACAGATTACAGATCAAAATCTAATCTAAACTCTTGAAGCAGAGTGGTATAGTGGATAAAAATACTAAATTTGAAGTTAGAGGATATACTGTTAATAGGATTTAAGATCTTCCCTGCCCATTAATAAGCCTCACATGGAGCCCATTAAGGGAAGCTTGCTTATGAGAGGCTTGTTTGTAGGAAGGCTTTCACACCTTTTGCTAATTTCTAATTAGGTGCTGAGTCGGGAGGTGGTGATACCTTTTGGCTCTGAGAAGTGTATATATACTCTGAGCTGGTATTTTGCTTTGGGGGCTTGCTTATGAGAAGGATCTTGTGATTCCTTGGTCCAGATTCTGAGCGGCCCTATGTTCAAAGCTCCCCAACTGCTCAGATATAAAAGCTCTCTCAATCCAGGGATGTATGTAAAGTGCTAGCAATATTGCTTTGATTCAGGCAGCCAGAGCCCTGTCTGTTGGTCTTTCATTTCTCTGCTTGTATTTTCTCTGAAGTTCAGGGTGTTGACTTTTCCCCTGAACTAGTGAATGTGATTAAAAAAGACTGGTGACCCCTTAAATGGCTATCTCTCCTAGTAAAGCAGATCTAAGAATCTGTGCTAGCAGCCATCCTGGGTATGCCAGTGTGGTTGCTGCTACAGAGGACCTGTGTTCAAATCCTGCCTTTGCCATTTTACTACCTTGGAAAAGTCACTTAACCTGTGTGGACCTCAGTTTCTTCATCTATACAATGAGGGAGCTGACTTAGATCATCTCTAAGGCCCCTTCCAGCTTCAGATTGACAATCCTATGCCTGCAATAACTTTGGTTATCATGGGAACAGACAAGAGATAGTCGACTTTGTAGATAGTTCTTTGTGGTGCAATAGTCCAGAAGCCTGGGCTCAAAGCCATTGTTGTACTAATATGTGACCTTGGGTAAATCATTTAACCTTTTTGGGGCTCAGTTTACTCATTTATAAAATGAAGGGGTTGGACTTGATAGCCTTTGAGATTTTTTCCAGCTCTATATCTATGAGTCTATAATCCCATGACATTTCTGTACTTCAGTATTTTATCTTTGTAAAGTAGGGATAATTCCCTCAGATATTTCCCAATAATTAATAATTCAATATTGTGAATAGAAATAAGACCTATGAAATTTGTGATGTAAAACTGCTCTGGAAAACTAAGATATTTATTAATAGCATTCCATATGAATACTTTTTACTATTTAGTACACTACCGTTGGTTTACTAGTAGGAGAAGGGAGGCAGAAGAAGGGTGGAGGAAAAGACTTTTCAGCACAGACTCATTGTATGATTAATTCCCAAAAAAATGGGTTTTGGTTGTTTTAATATAGACTTAATTCTGTTGTCAGTAGTATCCTAAATGGTCCTAATATATAATATGTGGCTGGCATCCCTGAGGAGAGCTGGGGATTGCTCCTGGGTTGCTTGGTAGGATAACGGTTAGAATTTTAAAGCTAACTTCCTGATGCCCTTGATGGAGCTGCAAACCCAAGTTGTCGGTCTTAATGTGGTAAGAAATGATGAGTTCTAGAAAACATTTTGAGACTCACTTACATCCCATTTTGAAATATCTCTTTTTCCTTAATGGTCCAGAATTTTCATTCTCCTCCACACTCAGCCTGTTTCTTTAGCTTTGCAGAGACCCCTTTGAAGTCAGATGCTTTGGTCTTGTTTAAACTTGACAGTTGAAGAGCTAACTTTGTCTCTCTGGGCCTCTTTTCTCAGCTTTCCGACCTCCTGGTACAATTGACCTGTTTAGTTTTTTTCCTTCCTCTTCTAATTTGGCTTTTGGGATCCCCTGAACCACTTCAGAGGAGACCACAGTTACCAATAGGTAAGAAAGGCAAAAACTTTCTAACTATTGGGGAAGTTGCTTTTCTGAATATGGCTTTCCTCTTACTGCTATATAAGGAGGACAGGAGAGAAGCTTTCAAAGCCAGGAGATGGAATAGATGCTTTTTGCAGGGAGTTTGCTCTTTTTCTGTATCTTTGGTCCTCTTCCGTACTGTCTCTTGACATTTCAAGGAGTGACATGGGATCTGGGAGACACAAATTTGTACCTTGCCTAATGGCAGGGTGTACTTGATATAAGGATTACGAACATCATTCATTTCAAGCATTAGGAAGCCAAATGGGAATTCTAGTTGTTGTCCAGGAAAGCAATTAATTTCACTTTATTCTAGAGACCAAGGCACGAAGCACAGTGGGAAGAAGGGGAGTCTCTGGTTTCAATGTTTAAAGTATGTTAGAGGCCAGTGCTGCTTTTGGGGTGGCTGTCTTGGGATCTGTGACGTTCAAACAGATTGAAACCTAAAGTTGTCTTCCCTTAGTGGCCTCCGTATGAAGAAATGGCCTTGACTAAAGGATCATAAATTTGGAATCAGGAGAGACCTTCATCATCATCTATTCCAATGATACCATTTTACAGATGAGGAAACTGAACCGCTGAGAGTTAAGTGACTCCTCTAGAGTCACACAGCTAATAAGTTTCTGCGGTAGGATTTGAACACAGGTCTTCTGGGAGTCAGGAAGACTTGCAGTCAAATCTTGCTCCAAACACTTGCTGGCTATGTGACTTTGGGCAAGTCACTTAACCTCTGTTTGCCTCAGTTTCCTCATCTGTAAAATGGGGATAATAACAGCATTTGCCTCTTAGGGTTGTTATGAGGATTAAATGAAATAACAATTGTAAAGTGCTTAGTGCAGTGCCCGGCACATAATAGGCATCAGATAAATGTTAGCTGTAATAATAATTATCATTTATCACTGACTGACCCCAAGTCCAACAAGCTTTTCACTCTATGCCATCTAGTTGTCCAAGATCACACAGAAAGTACACGTTGGATTGAGGCTCAAAGTAGGTCCTCTGATTCTAGATCCCATATTCTTCCTACTGCATTTGCAACCAGCAGACGCCCATCCAGTAGCTGCTGAGTTGAGGAAGGTATTGGCTTGATCAGATTATGCTCTGGGTGTCCTAGAAACGAAAAGCCTATATAAGAATTCACACAATACTAAAGTGCCATCTATTCTAACTGCTGCCCAGGGATGGATTCTTTCATCTTTAAAGAAACCTTAATTTTCTGTCTGTGATAAAGTCTATTTATTCATTGCTTAGCTTTAAATAATGGTTTTCCACTGAAGTGGTTTCCTTTAGAAGAATGCAGAATTTTTTTTTCTTTGGGTCATCAAATCATAGGTTTGTGGAATCATAGACTTAGACCTAAAACCAACCTTTAAGGCCATCTGGTCTAATCCTCTCCTTTCATAAAATAGGAAACTGATTCCCAAGGCAGTGATGCATCTTGTCCAAGGTGATAGGGGTTATAACTAGTGGACCTGGAAGAAGTATACACCAGAACATCACCATAACACATGAGTCTGCATGATGTGTATCCCTCTTAGAGCCCATCTAAGGGAAAAAATATCCGAGGATCCTTAAGTCTTAGGGAAACTGAGACTGTACCAAGTTTACAATAACTGTTAAATGGTGGGAGCTCAGGTCTCCTGACTCATTATTTAAGACTCTTCTCATTATATCATGCAATGGACTTCATGACAAGGTGGTTCCACTTATGGTCATCTCCAAAGCGTGTGTGTGTGTGTGTGTGTGTGTGTGTGTGTGTGTGTGTGTGTGTGTGTGTGTGTGAGTGTGAGTGTGTGTATAGTTAAGCTAACATCACAAGAACAATATTTAAAACTGGAAGGAACCTCAAAGGTCACGTAGTCCAGCCCTATCATTTTATAGATAAGTAAACTCAAGTTTAGAGAGATAAATGACAACTAGTGTATGTCAAGAGACAAATTCAGCACTCTACTTATTACGCCAGACTGCCTCTCTGTACTTAACTAGTTCGGTTGAAGCCTGAGTAGGCATGTGGGGAGGAAGGAGTGAGTCGGAATTGGGATGCATAGTCAGCAATATTCCTACAACTGGTGATGTAGCTCTGTCTGTAAGGCTGGGTCAGCCTGCCGTAAATGAAGGTACAGGATCAGTATCTCTTGTCTGGTCTTTTAATAATGGGGATGTAGATGTTCAGGGAAGAAATTTTTAAAGGTGGCTCCAAGGTTGATGGTTCAGAGAGGTCAGGTTAGAGGACCTAAGTGTTCTTTATGGTCCTTGTTAGCATCTTGAAAGCAAGACCTCTGTTGAATCTTTCTTTTGCGCAAGCCCTGAGTATACTTATCATTTATCAACTAATTGATTGTGTATCATAAATTTAAAAAAAAGAATAAATAGGTAGAGATGCTCCTGTTTCATTTAGGAAAGAGAAAAAAATAGGACTTTTTTTTAAACTATGAATACAATAGAATCTAGGGGTCATACAATATTAGGGCTGCAAGGGTCCGTAGAGAACTACTACAACCAACTTCCTTATTTTTTGGGTTGGAAGACTAAGGGCTGGAGAGATGGACTACTTGCTGAAGGTAACATCTTGGTCCAAGTATAGGCTGTATTTTCCCAGCAAATCTTTCTCGTATAAAACCAAGATTATGGATTGTAATTGGTGTGTTTCTCCCCCATGTACCTACATGGTTGTGTGTGGATGTGTGTGTGTGCATGCGTGCCTGCCCACACATCCGCCCATGTGTGAAGCATAAAGAGGCAAGAGGTAACATGATATAATGGGTAGACACCTAGTCTTGGGGTCAGGATGACCTGGGTTTAAGTATTGACATATACCAGATGTTTTATCATGAACACTGTGTTACCCTAAGACTACCAGTTGCTCGTGATTTGCTACCTACATTGTTTCAAAAGTATTTGGTTACTGGAAGCTCCCTATGTCAAACAGGTCTAGAACAAAACAAATGTAGAATGAACAAATCACTTAGCAAATCACATGGGTGTGGGCAAGTCTTGAAGATTGTCACAGGGAATACTCTGAGGGTGGAAGGAATTTCCACACTGGGAGTTCCCTAAACCAATGAAATTACAGGTCTAGGTGGATGTGGATGTGTATTTCTATGTATTTATATTCAAAGTAAATCTGTGAAATCTATAAGATCTCATTTTATGGTCTATAGTTCAAATATAACATATATTTGAACTTACATTTGAATTTATAGGCACAATTTATTTGGCAGTTACTTGGCAGAAAGACCAGAACCCAGATCTTCTCACTCATAGTTCAGTCCTCCTTCTCTTGAGACATGTTGCATTTCATCAAATAATTTTTAGGAATGTCACATATGTATTATTTTAAAAAGAATTTTGCTGTTGCTTTTTGTTTTTATATCATAGCCATTTCTATATATACTGTTCTTGTTCTCCTGCAACCCCATCCCAGTAAGTCTTCCTCCGGAATAATAATTTTTTAAAAAAGAGCTAAGCAAAACCAAGGGACATCTAGGTGGTGTCTGACAGTATATGTTACATTATGTACTCATAGTGCCCAAAATCTCTAAGAAAAAGGAGAGGTCTATTTCCTCATCTCTTTTCTGGATTCAAGATTGATTATCATATTTTGTTAGGTACCATATCCCTTAGTAAGTTTTTAACTGGAAAAAAAATTCTTTTAAAAGCATTTAGAATGAAAATCTCTTATGGAATTAACCATGTTAAAGGATAAAGATTTATCAATTTTATACAAATGATTGCATCCTTTTAACAATGCTAAAGGCTCAGAAGGCTCTATGTGATCCATTATCTCTTAGAAAGCAGGAGATCGATAGTCCTCTTTAGGATAGTCAGTGTGATAAAATAACTTTGAAAGAGATAAAAAGGAGAATAATGATACTTTTTTTTTCCAGGATGAGTTGGGAAGGCTCACTGGCTTATTAGCAGTGACACACGGATGGCTCTGTGATCATCTCATTAGTGTGAATACTCACTTCCTTGAGTCTGCGCAGATCACAGATTCTCTACCTTCTCCATCCTGTGAGAGTCTTCTTCATCTGTCTTCTTTCCTTTTTCCTTTTTAAATGTTTTATGTAGATTGTCTTTAAAAACAACTATTGTCTGGGGTGGGAGGTAGGGGAGAAACGGGGAGAAAATTTGTAACTCAGAATCTTGTGGAAATGAATGTTGAAAACTAAAGATAAATAAATAAAAAATATTTAAACAAAAAAACCCCCAACAAAACAATTATTTTCATTTCTTAATGCTCCCCCTTCTCAATAGAGCCCGCTCTAGTAACAAATAAGTTTAGTCAAGCAAAAGTATTTTCGTGCCTGAAAATGCCCATCTCATTCTGCACTTAAGAGTCTACTACCCCTCTGACAAGTGATAATGTCCTGGTCAGGGCTCTGAAATCACTATGGGCTCAGTATTCTGAAGTCTTTGAATGTTCTGTGATCATCTTGTAGATTGTCTTCCCAGTTCTGCTTACTTTGTATTGTATCAGTTCAGACGGGTTTCTCCAAGTTTTCCTTCATAGTTGTCAATTCTTATAATGAATAATGGAAACCATAGAATAATATTCTATTCTATGTATTTACCTCAATGCTTAACCATTCCCCAGATGATAGTCACTCACTTCCCTTCTTGATCTTTATGTCTACAAAAAAGAAATTATGAAAATATTATTGTATATATGAGACCTTTGCCTCCATCTTTTATGTCCCCAGAATTCTATGCCTAGTAGTAGGATCATTGGGTTTCCATGTCTTTCCAGAGATCCTCTACAGAGGATGCAGACTACATGCTTGGAAGCATTCTCTTGAAACTTCATATTTAGAGGGTAGCAGTTTAGCATGTGCATTCAGGGATATAAGATTTTTCAAAGACACACTGCTTCATCTATATCCAAGATTACCCACCTACTACTACTTGATCGGTGTTGCTTTCAATTGTTAAATTTTAAAAATCCTTTCACTAGCTACATGAACTGACTAGAAATCATTAATCAATCAACAAGTACTCATTAAGCAATTACTTTGTGCCAGGCACTGTACTAGGCACTGAGGATTCAAATATAGAGAATGAAATAATCCCTACTCACAAAGAGTGCACATTCTAATGAAGGAGACAACCAGTACATTTAAAAATACATACAGCATAAATATAAAGTGAATAAATACAAGTAAGTACAAAATAATTAAATATAAGATACTTTGGGAGGGTGAGCATGAGTGGTTAGGGGTAAGTAGGAAAGGCTTCATGTATGGTGCCTGAATTGAGACTCTTATGAGCCAGAGGTAAGGAGTGAGTATGGTCCAGGGGTAGGCAATGGCCAGTGGAGATGGAATGCCATGTATGAGGAACAGAGAAGGAAGGCTAGTTTGTCTGGATCACAGATTGTGGAAGGGAAGTAATCAAAGATAGAAAGGTTGGGGCCAGGTTGTGTGGCATTTTCACAGTTAAATAGAAGAATTTATATGTTATCCTAAAAGCAATTGGTGTGGGGATGAGGGTAGGAAAATGCATTTATTTGCTAGGCATTGAGTATTTTTATAAATATTATCTGGTTTATATTTACAACAATCCTGCCAGGTAGCTGCTGTTATCATGCACATTTTATAGTTGAGGAAACAGAGGCAAATACAGGTTAAATGATTTGCCTAGGGTCATACAGCTTTGTATCTGAGACAAGATTTGAACTCAGATCTTCCCGACTCCAGGCCCAGCACTCTTTCCACTGTGCCACCTATGTCACTAGAGTTGGTTGAGTAGTGGTTAGATCTTCGTTTGGGTAAAGTTACAGTGGTGGCAGTGTATAGGATGGCCTGGGTTGGTGGAGGTGACTTGAAGCAAGGAGCCCACTTAGCAGACATTTACTGCCCATCTAAGTAAGGAGATGACTGTCCCAACTAAGGTGGTAGCTGCTGTAGGAATGGATAGAGGGATCTGTATTGGAGAGATGTGGTGGTAGAAATGTCAAGATTTGGCACCCAACTGGATATGTGGGATGAGGGAGAGTTAGGAGTCTAGGACAATGCCAAGATTCCAAACCTGAGACATTGCAACGGTGGAGTTGCCTTCGACAGAAATAGGAAAGATTGGAAGAAGGGAGAGTTTAGTTTTCCCATCTCTCTCTACATTAAAAAAACCCTGACCAACAACTTCCTTTTGGAGTGAGCTGTTGCAAATGCAGAGTGATTTGTTTGCAAAGAAAATTGAACACAGACTTCATCTTCAAGGAAGAAAAAAAAATTGGGGGGGAGGAAGGGCTGGGTCTAGTGTCTTTATGTAGCCTTGCCATCCTGGTTAGAGACCAAAGTTATTTGCCTCGAGCGCTAGAAATTCCAGTCTCAGGTGCTGGCTGTCATTGAGAAGCCTTTTTTCAGGGCTGGGAAAAGACCAACATTTTAGAAAAAGCAAAAATAATTCCAGTACTTAGCATAAGGGACTGGCCCTATCCTGGAGGTTAGGAATAAAAATTGCTCAGATTTTGTTTTTTGGTTCTCATGCTACATGTGAGAGAACAGGAACTGGAATGTTCCTAGGCCTGTTAGCATACTATGGAGCCTGGGGCCAAGCTTCCTACTAGATAGGAATTTGCAAAGTGCAATGCTGGGAATTAAGTCTTCTTGCAAGGTCACAGCAGGTCCCTAGACTTTTGGCCTCTTTTCCTCTAAGACAGTCATCCACCAAATGAAGTGACTCTGGTATAGTGGCTACTTTATCTTAAGCAGAAGAAAAATACTCTACAGCAGATTTGAAATTTTTTTTTATGAAATCATCAAATATTTATGGAATATCCAGAATCACCAGAGGGAGTATGGCCTAATGGTTAGAGAGGTAGCCATAGAGACAGAAAAAAACCTAGGTTTGCATCCCACCTCTGACACCTGCAGACCGTGGGACCTTGGGCAAGTCACTCTCAGTTTGCCTGGTAACCCTTTAAGACTAATTTGTAGAGTAGGTGCTGACTTGCATTGGTAGGGAGAATTTGATCATCAGAAGTTCCTATAACAATCAACTCACAGGCCTAGTTAAAAAAAAAGAAATCAGAGGTAAATTCTAAATAGATAAGAATCAACTAAATATAAAAGTCCTGTCCGGGAGTTTATTTAATCTTTTAAAAGATGTAATGTTTTATAAACAGAGATAGCAGAGTAACAGACTTTTTGCACAAATCAAAAAAAAATTTGTATAAATCTAAACTTTGCCCTCTAACCTGTGTCCCAGAACTGAAGCTCGGGGTTGACATGAGCTGGGTTCAGTCTTAGGGGTTACTCTTAATAACCACAGAATGTCACATTGGAAGGGAACTTGGAAGGCATCTAGTCCAACCTGAATCTAAATAAGATTCTCCTCTACAATCTACTTAACAAGTTGTCACCCTGCTTTTGCTCAAATAATAACATTGTCTTTGGCTTGTGCCTCCACCCAGAGTTTCCCCTGGGATCACTAGAATGTAGCATGGGTCCCTACATTTGTTTAAAAACCAAAAGGAAAGGGGGTCCCCAGCTCTTCTGTAAGGACTCTGGCTAATCAACTGTTGACTATAGAGCAGGAAGATTTTTTCTTTATGACTCACAGCTGCACCTATAAACAATCAACAACAGTCCTATTTTGTATTTCCCTAGTATTCCCTTGTATTTCTTCTGGGGTAGCTAGAAAGTCAAATGGCCCTCCCTGACCTATTAGTACCACTTATGTGATGGTACTTAACTCTGTTTGCCTCAGTTTCCTCTTCTGTAAATGAGCTGGAGAAGGAAATGGAAAACCACTACAGGATCTCTGACAAGAAAATCCCAAATGGGGTTGAGAGGACTAGGTCACGGCCAAAAAACAACTGAACAACAAAGTGATGGTCCCAGTGAAGATCAAGGCTTAGGCTGACCTCTCCATGCTATGGTTCTTTCTCTTCTTATACCTTGCATCCAGTTCTCTCACCTGGTCAGAGAACTCTGTGGCCCTTGGTATCCTGGAGGTGGCTGTGCAGGTTTTCTATAGGGAACAAGGGCCTCATATGTCTGACCAAGTTCTCTGTATCTCACCTCCCAATTTTGGTTCATTTCTCTTGTCTATGCCTTTGCTCTCTCTTTTAATGGTTGAGTACAGGGGGGTAGTTTAAGTGCATGACAGTCATCCTCTGTGTGTTATCAATGGTGGCAACACAAGACAAAGCAAAGAATTTGTACCTTATTAAGGAGATAGTATCAATTCCAGTACAAAGTCTTCTTTAGTAGGTACAATGAGGACTCAGGACAATATCAGAGCACAACCTCTACGTTCTCTTCCCCAGTTAAAATTATACCTGTCTGGCTGAAGCCCCATCCAGGGTTCCATGATTTCAGGTACTTTACATAGTATAACAGTGACATTAATCCCTCATTTGCTTACTTCCCCAAACCTTAAAATCCTATTCACCTTTTCAAATTAGCTCTACCTTTTAAAAAATGCCCTGAATTAGAAAGACATGGAATACTGGGGGATCAGTACCTCACTCAATTTCAACTTCAGCATGTATTAAGTACCTACATACAAGACACTGTGCTAGATCAGGTATGGGGAACCTTTGGCTTCAAGACCATACGTGCCTCTAGGTCCTCAAGTGTGGTCCTTTGACTGAACCCAAACTTCATATGGGGAACAAATTTGTTGCACTTGAGGACCAAGAGGGCCACATGTGACCTTAAGGCCGCAGTTTCTCCACTCCTGTGCTAGACTCAGGGAGTAGACTTCACTGGCCAAGTGGGGAGTAGACCTCAGCCCAAGTCTGAGGTATTCTCTTCCCTTTCTCTTCAAGTAATTCCTTCTCAGGGGTGGATCTCTCTCTTCTTCTCCATCAGACATTTGAATCTCAGGTTCTGAACTAGCTTCTGGTTTCTACAGGTCCTAGAGGGTCCTTCAGACAATGAGAAGGTGTCCAAGCCTTGTTTAGACCTAAGGGAACAATTGATAAATGTATCAGGCCTAAGTAAAGTGATTTCATCTTCATCTTATGAATACCTAGGTTCATAAATGAGGTGCAAATCAAGGGTCATCTTGGGTATAATGGAAAAAGGTATAAGGTATTCTGTTTAAGGGAATAACTGACATAAGACTTGAAGATTTATGAAGTTCTCTCTCTCTCTCTCTCTTTCTTCTCGTTTTGTCCTCACAACAGTTCAGTAAGGTAATAATATCATTATTCCCATTTTACAGGTGATGGTTAAGTGACCAGGTGACCACAGCTAGATTCTCAAGTGGGTTTCAAAAGCCGCCTCTTCCTGACTCTCCTTCCAGCACTTTAATAGCCCACACTGCTTCTCTGACTGGAATGACAAGATAAGAGTCTGTGGAGGAGAAACTCAGAAAAATAGGGAATCCATATTCATTTGATAGTCCTAGGGAGTTCTAGAACTTTTTGTTATCTGGCCATTTGCCAGATTTGCCAAGCACCTTGAATCTAATGGGAGTGTTAGAGATAGAACAATTAGAACTAGAATGCATTCTGGCTCATGGGTCCTTCCCAAGTTGGGTCAACTGTATTGAGGTTAGAGTGTAGCTCATGTTCAGTCTCCCACAATGAGACCAGACATCTTCTCAGGGTTTAGGGGGTTCCCTATTTCTTCTCTAGTGCCTTTGGATCCAGCTTTCATTAATGTATTCTCCACACAGTTGGGTACTCCCAGTTCTACTTAACAGTAATAAGCTTTTACAAAAGTATATTTAAGCATAAACATCTTCTCCCCCAAACCTCAGGGATACATTCTTCCCTATACCTCTTCAGTTTTTGCAGAGAGTGGGATTATTCTTGGCACAGTTACTACATTTCTTCATCTCACCAAGTTCGCATTGAATTGTGGCATTCCTGCTACTGGATGAGTCTTCACTTTAGTTATCAGAGGGCTGGGTACTAAAGGTCATTCCTTATCCTCAGGGCATCATTTCTGGGCTGGCTACAGCACTGAGATTCTGAGATGCTGGGATACCCAGGGGCTGTCCTCTGACTCTTCTGACCTCTGGAATCTCAAGAGGTTAGAGTCTCTAATCCCTTCACCTAAAATACAAAAGAGCAAATGCAGCTGCAAAAGGAGGCCTGTTTCCAAGGGGCAGCATGTTGACCTTGAAAGGGAGATGGCCCAAGGGTTCTTCCCTTACAATATTGTCTTTCACCAGAAACCATCAGTGATGGAGTCACATCAATTGAGCACAAAGAGAAAGTGGTCCAAACTCTGGTTGCTACTCCTTTTTGAATATCTCCATAGCTGATCAAAAAGCCTTATAGTTACCATATGGTTAGCCAACCAAAACCAATAACGAATTGTTTACCTTCGCTCTATTGTCTCTCCAAAGGCCCTTCCATAATACGTTACCATGATTCTCCTGGAAGCAGGCTTCGCCACATCCTCCATGAAGAGAAATGCTATCAGTTGTGCTCTGTGCACATTCCCCATCACACAACCATAGACATCTAGAATCATGACTGTGTCATGGGAGCTGAAGTGGGCATTTAAAAATGAAGAACTCTCCTTTGGAATGTTCATTTCCTTTCAGCTTCATGAAGGACCCTTGGGAATCTCATAAGATAATTTTTACCTAGGAGCACTTAGGCCACTTAAAAATGGAACCAGAATGATAGCACAATGTAGTTTGGTGGAATCTGGTGACTCATTATCCATCAGCATTTTATGAACCCAGTGTTTCCTGGGACCAAAGTTTCACAGTCTTCAGAAGACACAAACAATAATAGCACTGGGGATATTAACCACAGAAAGTCTGGAAGGATGGATCAACACAGCAGGGTCCTTTTCCAGTTTAGCGGAGGTACTGGTAATGACTAAATACTTGTGAGTTATTTCCCAAGAGGACCAGAAGCTGGAGAAAATCTCAAATTTGAGAGAACTCTTGCATTACTTTCTTGTTCTTCTGAGGCCCATAGTTGAGTGGCCTATTTCTTCAGTGCTGTGGCATTACTTTGAATCTGTAACATCATGCATTTGGTATTAGATTAGAAAAAACAAAGTCAAATTATCCATGTCAGCTTTTGGATTCTTGAGTAACTCAAAGCAAGCATATACATATGTATATACATATATGTGTGTGTGTGTGTGTGTGTGTGTGTGTGTATGTGTGTATATATATATATATATATATGTATGTATGTATATACACACATTTGCTTTTTGGAGGGAAGAAGGTAGGGCAATTGGGGTTAAGTGACTTGCCCAAAGTCACACGGCTAGTGTTAAGTGTCTGAGACTGGATTTGAACAGGGCCAGTGCTCTACTCACTGTGTCACCTACCTGCCCACAAGCATATATTTTGAATGGGATGTTTGGTATTGTGGGAGACATTATGGTTGATGCCATCTGGCTTGTTCTCCTTCCTCCCCTTCCCTATGAGGAGGTGTAATTTTCAGAGTTGATTAGATCTTGTAGGAGGATGAGGTCCTCCTCCTCCCTAATTTATTGGTCATTTCTTTAGAAATGAACTACTCTCATTTAATAATGAAATAATTATTCTTGCTAAGTAATACATGACCTTGTATATGTATTGAGTGGGTGGGAGGGTGGTGAGGCAGCAAGGAGGATGTAGTGGGAAGGATAAAAAAATACATTATGTTATGGACCTATGGTATTCTATATAAATCCAGATTATTATGATATACGTGTATATACATAAATGAATGCATATATACACATATGTATATACATATATTATATATAAAATATGGGTCTGTAATATGTAAATTATGGTTTTTAAAAAATATTCTTTCATTAATATAATATTACAGTGGGTTATATGTGATGTTTAGGGAGGATTAAGGCCTCTGGTGTGAACCCTTTCCAGGGTTACTTATCCACCTTTGGTTTCCACCCACACCCAACTCTTGCCATTGGCTCTAAGAAATTGTAGCAGGGGCAGTGGCCATACCCTGGAAAAACCATCTAAGCAGATGGACTAAATTAGGTTGAGGGTAACCAATGGGCCTCAAACCCATCGGTGAGTAAGAAGTATGAATACCCCAAGCGTGTGAAGACTTCTTCAGTGGAATGGGTGGATGAGAACAGTTTGTTCCTGTAGCCATGAAGGCAACTGAAACAGGCTATGTGGAATGATTAGAGCTTGGTTAGACATACAAGGCACCAAGGTCATCCACTGCATCCTGGGCCATAGCTAGTCATTTTGGCTTTTGTCTTGCCACAGGATTTTGATGACTTGAGAGAGAGAGTAAGGCTAATGATTTTGTACAACAATGCCTCACTTAAATTCAATTCACTGTCAAGTCAAGATATCATCCTGTGATGTCATTGGTCCACTTTGAAAATGAAGGACAGGGGCAGCTAGGTGGCTCAGAGAATGGAGCACTGGCCCTGAAGTCAGGAGGACCTGAGTTCAAGTCCAGCCCCAGACACTTAACACTTACTAACTGTGTGACCTTGGACAAGTCATTTAACCCCAAATGCCTTGCCTTCCCCCCTCCAAAAAAAAGAAAAAAAGAAAATGAAGGACAAATAATAATTACAACTCATATCAGTATGGGGATGGCCCTGGTTTTTCAAAGGCTTTGTCCTACCAACGGGGAGGAGATTTTATTAAGTTCAGAGGAAGGATAGGTAGGATCCTAGAGTTAAAAATTCTATATCCCTAGGAAGGATGGGAAGGTCTCAAGAGGGAAGTTCTAAAGACACAGAGAAACAATTCTGATAAGGAGGAAAAAAGAAATTTAACTAAAGAGTTTGAAGTAGATTCACAGGGCATTCATCAACTAAATTAGATTTCTGGGGTAGTAAATAATCAATCAGTTAGTCAATACACATTTATTAAGCATCTACTTTGTACCACGGGGATACAAATAAGAAAAAGAGGCACTCTCTGCCCTCAAGGAGTTTACAATCTAGTGGTGAAGACAACACATAAAAATAATCTGAAAAGCACAGGGGTGGAAGGTGGTAAGAAGATATGCAGGATAGGGGCATTTTGAAGTCCTGCTGCTGGATGTTGTCCTGGGTCCCCTCCTAAAGTGGAAGATCTGAGGAGAGGTCTCCTATGTCTGCCCTTCACCTTTTTAAGTCGGAGGGAGAACATAGCAAAGAGTAGGGGGTACTGACCAGTATAAATTTCAAAGCTGATTAGATTTTGCAGGAAAAAGAGTTCCTAGAGACAATAATGAAGTCCAAGAAAGGAGCCAGCTGAGAAATGATGAGATAACTATCAAAAGTAGTCAGAGATATGTGACTGGGAAAATCTGTAGTTTTGGTTTTGAAAAATTTGATTGATAGGAAGCTAGGAGAATAAAGGATTTGGAAATGGGAAATTGGAGCAGCTGGGTGGAGTGGTGGATAGAGTACCTGCCCTAGAATCAGGAGGAACTGAGTTCAGATCTGAGCCTCAGATACTTGCTAGTTGTGTGACCTTGGGCAAGTCACTTAACCCTGATTGCCTCCCCCCTTTTCTCCCCTAAAAAGTAGAGGATCATGTACCACTGAACAGTTCACCAAGGGATCAAGACCAGGAAGGCAGAGAAGTGTAGTAGGGGTGATGACCTGGGAAAGCACTGAGGAGAGGAGGGACTGGAGCTTGCAATAAAGATAAAGAATAGCATTAGGGGTAGTAAGGTACTATAAGAGAGATCATGAAAGATCATGAATGGATAAAGGAATTATAAAGTTCTTGAACATGGAAGGTGGATAAAGATTAGATCTAGGTGATAACCATCCTTATGTACAGCTGAGGTATCGTAAAAGAGTATGTCAGGGGAGTTGAGGAGATGAAAGATCTGGGAAGTTAGGGTGTTTGAAGGAACACGAGACTGCATATTGAAGTCCCCTACCTGGATAGATGGTATCAGTTGGAGGGTGTGTGTGTGTGTGTGTGTGTGTGTGTGTGTGTGTGTGTG
>CM053580.1:453499378-453588141 GCA_028627135.1 Pseudochirops cupreus
GAGAGAGGGAGAGAGGGAGAGAGAGACAGAGAGAAAGAGGGGAGAGAGGGGAGAGAGAGAGAGAATGAGAAAGAGAGAGATTTGTATTTGTTTTTAACTCTCTTGGGGGAAAAAGGAAGGATCGAAGACGAGATAGGGCGGCTACTTGGGGTGGATGGGACAGTAGTTGAGAACAGAGAGGAGGCTGAGTTTCTTCCCTCATCTTGCTTCTATTTTCTGGATTAGTTGAAACAAAAATGGCTAATATGGAGCCAATATCCAAGATAAGTAAGGAGATACTTCCAATTGCCTGTAGGCTAAAATACAAACTCCTCTATTTAGCATTTAAAATCCTTCACAATCTTGCTTCAAACTATTTTTCCTGACTGATTTTTCATTTCTCTACCTCATGCATCGTCCAGACAAATTGGCCTGTTTGATGTAACCCATTCAAAACATTTCATCTCCCATACATTCTGCCTTTGCTTGAATGTCCTTCTTCCTCTTCTCCTCTGTTTCTCAGAATCCTCAGCTTCCTTCAAAGGTCAGATCAGGTGCTGACTTGTACAGGTGTCCTCTCTTGATCCCTCCTCCCTACTGCTTTCAGTGCTACCATTTTCTTTCTTCCCAATACTTTCTATATACAGGTGTCCAAAAGTCTTAGTACAGTTTTAAGCTTTAAAAGCTTTGTCTTGTAGGTGTGGTTTCCCTTTGGTCGAATGAATATAAACTCCTTGAGAGCAGAAAGGCTCCATTTTTTGTTTAGGCATCCCAGTGCCTGGCACATAGCAGACATTTAAGAAATGCTTGTTGAATAAATGAAGGAATGAGAGAGGAAGAGATGACCTGGCTGATTCGGATGCATTCAAGTCACCTGATCCAGATGAACTAATTGGCAGATGGGATTGCTGAGACATCGCTCTGATCTTTGAAAGGTTGTGGAGAATGGGAGAGGTTTCTCAGGACTGGAGAAAGGCAAATATACCTTTTTTTTTTTAAACAGGAAGGAGGAGAATTTCCATGCTCTCCCCCAGATATTCCCCCTCCTTTAGGCTTTTGTGACACTACTCTCTCCTGGTTCTCCTACTTGTCTAATTGATACTTTCTGGCTTCCTTTGCTTCAGTCCTCCTACCGGTGGGAGCATCTCATTCCTTAAGTATTCTGAAATACTGTGATGCAAAGGTCTGCTGGCTTGTTTTTGGAGAACCAGCCAGTTACATTCAGAGAAGTTTATCCTTGTGAGCTGTACAGAATTCTGGATGGAATGTAGGGGTATGTCTGTCCATACCAGCACTACCTTTATACTTTCTTCTTCCCCTCAGGGTTAGGACTAGCCCTAACCCTCATCCCAGGCTCTCCTGGTCCCTTCTGTGATGTCTATGTTCATCACTAGAGGAGTGACCATCAATTCATGAAGACTAATGTATGAAGGGACAGTGGTCTGCATCACCAGAGAGGCTACCCACACTGAGGAAACAATGGTCATAAAAGCACCAAAAAAAAAAAAATTCAGCATAGCCTGGCCATGGTATTAATAATTAGCAGCTTAAGTCCAAATCCTGGGCTCCTATGCTCATATCTCCAAAGGTGCTTCTTTGTCCTTTAAAATATAAAATAAGTAGAACATTAGTCCCCTCCTTTTGTGAACTTCCTTGTAAAGAAGTTTCTTGGCTAGCACCTATGTGTATGCTGGTAATATTATTACCATCATTTATGGCCTTTTTCTTTGTATGTAAGAGGTTAGATGGGATAGTCCTGGTAACATGTTTAATAATTTTATTTATTAACTTGCAAGAGACTCTAGCAATTACCTTCTTAAAAAAACATTACTTCCAAAGTCCAGATCCAATACTGCCACCACCTTCGCCTATTTACATTCCTTCCCTGCCCCCAACATCCCTCCTGGGAAATGAGAAATGGGAGAGTTTTCTTGCTGCTGTTATTACCATTTCCTTGCTCTATATTTTGGACATTTAGAGTCCACCGCCCCCAAGACTTGAGGTCAGGTTCCTGGTCTCTTGAGGAAAATAGTTCCCCCTCTATAGTCCTTATCCTTAGTTTTTAAGCCCTTGGTCTCCATATCTAGCTTCTTGTACCAACCCCCAGCCTCCGATCCCTCCCAGGGTCTTAATCCTTAATCTTCAGACCCTCTGGTTCAAGTGGGCCTCTTTCTCTTCTGTGTGTACACACTGGGGAAAAAGAAAGGGAAGGCATATAGAGGGAAAGAATTAAGCATGGAACCTTTGAGGATAACAGACTCAACAAGTCATCAGAGTAGTTCCTTATTATTATCTACAGTTATCCAGTTCTGTTAATTATTTGCGTTGTAGACATCGGTTTTCACTGCCAGTCATTTCCAGACTACTGAGACAGAGAAGGCTGGCTCAGTGAAACAAGATTCACAGAAGCTGTAGACATACTATCTGGTGGAGGTCTCATATTTTCCACTGTGCTGCCATTTGCCTGTTCTCTTCTCTGCATGACACATACAACCTTCCTTCTTCCTTAGTTCTCACCATAGTTTTGGTGTAACATGAACCAGAGTGTCTGCCTCTATATAGTCTTCCATGGCTGATAAGGGAAGGCTGGGGAGGGGAATAGGCCTTTATAGAGCTACTCTGTGGCAGGTATTATGCTAAGCTCTTTACAAATATTATCTTGTTTGATCTTTTCAATAACCCTACAAAATAGTTGCTACTATAATCCCTATTTTATAGTTGAGGAAACAGAGATTAAATGACTTGCTCAGGGTCACACAGGTACTAAGTGTCTAAGTTAAGATTTGAACTCAGGTCTTCCTGACTCCAGGCCCAGTGCTCCATCCGCTAACTTCATCTAGCTGCCTCTGTATGTTGAATTCATGGTTGGCAAGTGCTGCTACCCTTCTTTGGCAGACAGCATCTAACTTATCACTGGTCAGAATATGTCATTAGATTGTCAGTCCTTACTTGCAACTATCCTCCATGCACGTACACAAAATCTTCTATAGTGACTTTGGTCCCAGGGAGAGCCCACTTTTTATTTTTATTTTATTTTTTTAATTTTTTGGAGGTGGAGGAAGGCAAGGTAATTATGGTTAAGTGACTTGCCCAAGGTCACACAGATAGTTAAGTGTCAAGTGTCTGAGACTGGATTTGAACTCAAGGAAAGCCTATTTTTTAGCCAAGAACTCTTGCACATGCATTGGATAATGTGACTTTGTGTCATTTCCCAGCCCTTTGCTGGCAAATGCAACTGGTTTCTGGTGACATTGATTTCTTTGTATAAGACTGCTCCCAAGCTGGCATCTGGTATGCAGGTAAAAAGGCTGGTTTGGTTTTGCATAGGCCAATACTGGTACAGTCTGAAGCAGCTGACCAAGTCTAGGAGACAGGCTTAAAGAGGAACCCAGCTTCCTGCTTCTTCTGAGCATCCTGTCAAGAGTTGGGTTTCTTTTTAAGTCTGTCTCTTAGACTCAGTGAACTGACTTTTAAAGGTCACCTTGAAGTAGGACCTATAATTCTTCATCTTCTTCCATGGTTTTCTTTCTGTTTCACTCGTGAGACTAATTTGCATTTCATTAAGAGACCTCTTGGTGGTGGCTCCACAGCTTTTATGGCTAGTCTAACACTTAGCTGCAGATCTCCTTTTTCTGTGATAAGGTAAGTCCTGCGCTTTTGAGGTCTACTTCCTTCCATACACAAAAGAAATCCAAAGATTTAGGTCCCCCAGTAACACTGACAACTTAGAGAAGCAGGAAGGGACTCTTTTAGTACGGGACAGTTGAAGGAAGCTCAGGGTTTCAAGAAGAGGAGGTGAGGAGGGGGCGTATTCTGGACTTGAGCACAACCTGTGCAAAGGTGGGAGAGATGGGAGCTTGAATGTCATATTTAAGGAATAGCAAACAGATTAGTTTGACTGGAGCATACACTGTTTGAGAGGCAGTAATGTGTAAAAGTTGGTTTGAGCCAGAATGTGAAACATTTTAAATGCAAAAAACAGGAGTTTGTATGCTGGAGGCAATGGGGAACCGTGGTATCTTCTTGTCATTCAGAGCTTTGCTTAAGGAATATCAAGCCCATCTGTAAGCAGTTGGAGATGCAGATTCACAGGTCTGAGGGGGAGGTGGTAGATAGGAATTTAGGTGTTATCTGCATGGAGGTGGTAAGTTGAATCCAGGGATGAAATAGATTGCAGTGATAGAGAGTATAAAGAAGGAGGCCAAAGACAAAATCTAGGGGTAATATTCTCCTACAGGGGTCAGGAAGAGGTTGAAGAGGTCACAGAGAAAAAACATTTAGGGAGTTAAGATGAGAACCAAGGGACCATGAGGTCTCTGAAGTCAAAGGAGGAAAAAACTTCCAGTTTGAGGAAGTGGTCAAACGTGCTAAATGTTGTTGAGATGTCAAGAAGGATGAACACTGAAAAAAGGCAATTGGATTTAGTTGTTACAATGTCACTGATGATCTTTGAGAGAGCAATTTCCTTAGACTTGTAGGGGAAGAAGCCAGATGACAACTTGAGCTCAAAGTGGGTGGGGAGGAAGTGGACATGTAGGGTGGAGGCAACTTTTTTCAAGAAGTTTAGCAGTGAAAAAGAGAGAGATGGAGTGGTAGTTGGATAGTTCAAAAGAGTGAAGAGAATACTATTTTAGGGTAGGGAGGATTGCTCATATCTAAAGACAGACAGAAGCCAATAAAGAGGGAGAGACTGAGAACTATCAAGCTCAAGTGATCAGCCAAAGAAAGCATAGAAGAGTCTTTTCTGATTCTCATGTTCTGTTGCCAGTTCTCCTGGGCATTTGAGCAGCAAGTTTTTACTGGTACCTACCGAACTTCCTCAATTTTCCACAGCCTCCCACTGGATGCTAGGTTTCCCCTTTGATCTGTTGTTTTCTGTCCTGCCTTTCCCTCTGTCTCTGTCTGTCTCTGTCTCTCTGTCTCTCTCTTTCTCTCTTTCTCTGTCTCTCTCTCTCCTTGAGGTCCAGAGTCTTCGCTTGTTCACTTAATAACAATTAAAGCTTAATAATACCTATCTCTTAGCAGACACACACAATTGGTTTAGCATAGATAGACAAAAATTCTTACTAAAGAGATAACTGGCTGTCCAGCACTTTTAGCAGGAGCGAGACGACCCTTAATCGCAGAAAGATTAGGTGCTAAGAAATGGAGGCTATGTATTTATACCTCTTTTTGGAGTAGTTTAGAGAAAATGCTGCTGTTAATTAGAATAATGTCAGGATCAAATGAATGCACTCTGGATTGTTGTTGTTGTTAAGATAGAGAAGTATGTGTGTGTATGTGTGTAAAACTAGATCTCCCACTGTGATTCAAGGTACTCAGGTTCAAGGATACCATGAGGAGAGAACAGAATTTCAGGATCCAGTGAAAATTCTAGTGAGAAGATAAGCTCAAAACCAAAGTTCTTCAGAAAGAGGTAACACCTAGACTATGGAGGGAATGAGCTTTAGAGAAGAAGGCCTCTTACACTGCTGCAAAGGAAGAAAGGACACATGCAGAGTTAGAAGAGGAGGACAAGGAAGAAGGTCAAACCAAACTGTCTCAGTCTCTTTTAAGAGGTAATGTCATTGGTTGAAAGCAAGAGCTGGTGGGAAACAAGGTTTGGAATAACCAGACAGCTTGAGCCAAGGAGAGGCAGGATGAATCTCAGAGTAGTGGCCAGGGCAGAGGTATAGTTGGATTTCAGAAATTTATAGTCAGGCTGTAAGGGGAAAGGCATATTTTTACTCCATTGTGGTACTTCTCTAGAAAGGGTTTCTCTGAGTCCTTGGGGATTGGTTGAATTATTTTTCCATAGTCTTTAGGAGTGACTGGTCATGCTATTAATTAATTTTTTTTCTTTTCCTGTGCTTTTTATCTCTTCTGCTTACAGATGGTGCAGTGTTGTAGCAAGGGAGAAGAAGAGGCTTTATTTTCCCCTCTCTGGCCCAGGAGCAAAAATGGTGACTTGCAGGAGAAGTTCATAGCAGATGGAGGGGAAAAGGGGGGTCTGGGATTCCAAAGAGAAAAATCTTTGAATCAGAGTGAAGAGAGAGTCTATTATAAGCAAAAACACGGCCAAAGATTTGAGTGATCTCAGAGGTAGAGTTGTTTCTTGTAATGAAGACATCTGCAGTTTCTTCAGGTTGGATTTGAATATGTAGGTCAATGTAGCAAAGGAGGGCAAAGAATTTGGAGGCCAAAGTGTCTTGATTTCCTAGGTCATTCATGGGCATGTGGAATTCATTGAGGGTGAAGCTGGAATATAATAGAAAGGGAAATGTCAGCCAAGTGCTTAAATCCTCAAGAGGATGGAAATGGAGCCAGGGAAATGGTAGATGATGTCAGTGATGATTTGACATGGACAGTAAAAGAGATGCCTGAACTTGAAGTAAATTGGAAGTGATGAGGAGAACGTGGTTTAGTGATATGGAAGGGGTACTTGGCTTACCTGTTCTCCTTCCCTTCCCATTAAATCTGAAGGCATTTCAAGAAAGCAGAGCTTCTATTAGACAAGCATGGGCAGCAGTGGGGTAAGTGGTATTATCTGGGGATAGCCAAGTTTTCTGTAAAGGCCAGAAGGAGAGAGTTAAGAAATAAGTTTACGACAAAAGGTAAGTTTGTCCATAATGGAGCAGAGGTTGCCTGAGGCCACAGTGGAAAGGAGTGGAAAAGGGGAGGGCTGGTATATGTGAGGAGTGGGAATAGGGTAAATGGGTATAGACTAAATGAATATGAAATTTCAGGGAAGAACAGTAAAAAGGGCTGTAAGTGGTTTGAGAACCACAGATCCCTGCCCCCCATCCCCACCCTCCCCAAGACATGGAGGAATTAAGACTATATGAAGTGTAAACTAATTTAGATTAAAATAAACCCCTTGAGGGCCAGGATCCCATCTTCTTTTACCTTTGTATTCCTAGAATCCAGTATGGTGCCTTTCACTTACAGGCACTTAGACATTGGTTGAATTAAATTGGATTGACCAAAATTAAATTGAGCAGGTGCGTTGCAGGATGAGACACCTAGTGAAGGCCTGATTCTAGGGTTGTAAATGAAACCCTGGCTGGAGTAGCCCTAGTCTCTTGCAAGCTTTTTAACCAGCTACAGGGCCTAATCTTAGGATATGTTTTGTGACTTGGAATCAGGCAGACCTGTGCTCCAATGCTGCCTCAGACACTTATGAGCTGTGTGAGACTGGTCAAGTCATTTAACTGCAGGACTTTTGTTACTTAGCTACTGGGAAGATCAGACAACTTAGAGAGGTATATAAATATCACGATTATTATTAACCCAGCAGCAAGCTGTGATTTCTACCAGAGTAAGGAGAAAGAAGTTACCTTCAATAGTAGAGGAATTACTTAAAACCAAATGTGCAAGAAGAATATAAGGGCAGCTAGGTAGCATAGTGGATAGAGAGTAGAGCCTGGAGTCAGGAATACCCGAGTTCAAATCCAGCCTCAGATACTAGCTGTGTGATCCTGAGCAAGTCACTTCACCCTATTTGCCTCAGTTTCCTCATCTGTAAAATGAGCTGGAGAAGGAAAGGGCAAACAACTCCAGTATCTTTGCCAACAAAACCCCAAATGGGGTCACAGAGAGACTGAACAACAACAAAAAGAAGACTACAGACTAGAAGTTCTGTTGAGGCCAAGCTATGTTCATTTTTTTAAAAAAAGTATTCTCTTATCTTTGTTTCCACTTAAAGGGAAGGGCTAGAAATAGGGATGAAACGGAAGCCTCCTACCTTCTACGTTTTGCCTAGGCTCTGCAGTTTGCACTTCAGACCCTCCTCATGTGGCAATTTTTCAGTGCCACCTCCTAATTTCAGAATCACCCAGCTGCACGGGACTTTGAGAAGGACATCTGGTCCAGCCCCTTGCCACGTGTAAATGCTAACTGTGCAGGACAGATGACTGACTAAATCAAGCAAATGAAATGCATCTATTAGAAAATAAGTCTGCATTTGACATGTAGATCTGTTTTATAAGTCTATAGAATATATCAAATTAAGCCTGGTTACTTTGTAACCAAGCGACTAAATGAAGTTGGCTAGATTTGGGTGGGTATATTTTGCTTTTTTTTTTTTTGGAGTGGGGAGGGTAGGGCATTTGGGGTTAAGTGACTTGCCCAAGGTCACATGGCTAGTAAGTGTGTCAAGTGTCTGAGGCCGAATTTGAACTCAGGTCCTCCTGACTCCAAGGCCTGTGCTCTATTCACTGCTCCACCCAGCTGTCCCCGGGTGGGTATATTTTTAAGGTACACTATTTTTAAGGCCACTAGAATTGTAGAACTTGCAGAAGAATATTATTAATCAAAAACCACTTGCTGGAACACACAGAGAACTGAATTATGAACAGACTTTGAAGAGTCGGACCCAATCTTGGCTTTTACCTAGGACTGGACTGTGTGACCTCAGATACACTGTAACTTCTCAATGCCTCAGTTTTTGCACCTATAACACACTTAATCTATCGCAGCCCATTCTTCTACCCTGCCATGAGATCAAACAAATAGTATCTTCAGCCTTTGACAGGGGGTGATGATCATGTGGAACAGTGCTGTGGCAGTTGAATTCATTACTGTAAAATTCACTTTTGACTACAGGTGATATGGAAAACCAAATTAGTGTAGGGATAAAGTAAAAGGAATAAAAGTTTCCTTTTGTTGCTCAGACAAAAACTCATGGAAACAAAAGTCTGAATTCAGCCCTCCTCTTTTGTAGGTGGCAGCAAGATACAGTGGAGGGAATATCGTCTCAGGACTTCAGGGACCTCAGTTTGAGTTCTGCCTGGAAACTTGCAGCTATGGGACCTTGGGCAAATCATTTAATCTTTTTTTTTTCAAGTGCTAAGTTTATTTATCTGTAAGATGGAGGAGCTAAACTAACTGACCTCCAAGATCCCATCCATTCCCAAAATCTATGATGCATCTTATGCTTATAAGAAGGCTGACCACCAAACAATATATGGTATGATCGTTACTAAGAAATCACAACCTACCCCTTAACTTCTTGTCCATCTCTTAAAATAAAATATAGTATTTCTGAACAGAAGCACACAACAGTTTCATTTGTTTTATGTTTCCTAGTGAAGGCTTGCTTAATTGGACAGACTATACTGACATAATGCCAGACATAAAAAAAAGTGAAAAAAAATTCATTTGGTTATATAGGTTTTTCTGTCTACATGACGCTCCACATTTGGGTATTTTGGAAATATTCATATCTTTCAGTGAAACTTTTTAGTTTTTCATCCAGATATTAGCATCACTTGAACAAAAGAGGGGACATTCTAGTCTTCAAGTGTGGTTGTTGTTTTTCATTTTAACTTTCTGAATCAACACCAGTGTGCCTAAAGAAAGAGGAGAGAACAGTCCGTTGGGATCTTATTTTGGTGCTCTTGTAATGTTCATTTCTAGAAAGTTCTGTCTGGAAAAAGCTTCTGAGAAGAAATTTCTGTGGGGTAGCTGGCCCATGTGGATTCCAGAATATGCCAAGCTCTTACAAATGTCCATTTCCAAGCTCAGTTTCACTGTTTTTTAAACGTTTTTTTTTATCCTACCATGTCAAGATGTGTTTTGTAAGAAACTCTGTGGAAGAGCTGAGTTGCTTACTCAGTAACCGATGCTGTTACCAGTCAATTCTTCAGTTCCTTTAAAACGTTTTACATAGGTTCACTTGATACCAGCAGCTGCCCTGTTGCATCACTGTCTGTCACATCCTTCCTTTTATTTTAAGTTGAACTCCCAAAACCTAAAGCAAGTAGTGGCTCTGGCTCAGACCTCTTTAAGAAATATACGTCAGCACATTTTAAAAAGAACTAAATTCTCTCCTTTTATCACTTCACAAAATTCAGTTTTATTGATGAACTCAGTCATGGTGTTCCACAAATCATCTTGTGTATTTTTCCTGTATTTTAGTTTTCACTTTCTCCTGGAATGCTAAATATGGCTGGGGGAATACTTCTGTGTTAGGCTTTAGAGCTGTGAAGCTATTCTAGGGCTGAAAAGTGTTCATAAATCTGCACCACAGATGGGTATTTCTGTATAAGGCTCCTTTTTTTGTGTGTCTCGAATTTCCCTTCCATTTAAATCCACCCGATAAATAGATAAGATTCATTTTAACAAAAAGAAAGTGTAACGAAACTATTCCATTTTGGCCTTTTGGGAATCTGGAGTTCTCTCCTACATTCCCCACTAGCTGAATCTGTAGAAAGCTAATGAGAAGACTTAATATTGAGAAATGAGAATAAATAATGAGCTGATGGATATGGACAAAATGTCCTCCAAATCTTAGTGTTAAATATTTATTTTACAAAAGGAGATCCATAAGACACAATGGAATTCTATCATAACCCCTCACACATCCCAGGGTATTTGTTGTTGTTGTTTCTTTTTTTTTTAAGGAAGAATATTAAATGAAGGAGGTCATGGGACTGAAAGCCACAAAACAAAATGACATTGGGCCTTGGATTGAGGCCAGGGAAAGGGAAGCACTGAGGATAAATTTGAATGACACAAGCTGATGACTGCCATTCATTGTCCAAGAGACAAAAAGGCAGTTATTAGTTAGGTTTTAAATTGACTGATTTCTAAACGGTGGTAGACATATTTGACTGATAGTAACATGTGGTATTTTAGAAATTCTGAATTTTAGAAAAAACCTTATTGTTTTCTTCTGTGGTACAGGCCTTCCTACTCCTTTTACCTCAGTTACATGCAGTCATTTAAATAAAATATAAACCATATCTCATTTTTTTTTCTTGATTTACACACACACACACACACACACACACACACACACACACACACGTGTTACTATTTTCTCCCCAAAATTTCCTTAAAGAGCCAACCAACTTTTAAAAAATTTATATTGGCTGCTAATGAAAACTATATTCTGCATAGAAAGGTATGACCTTTTAGGAGAACCAGACTTTCTCCTTTCAAACATTGGAACAGTTTAGCCTATGTGTGGATAAAAGAGTACTAGTAACTAGAATTTATATATTGTTTTAAGCTTGATAAGTGATTTACCTATATTAACTCATTTGATCCTCAAAACAGTCCTTGAAGGTAGGTGCTATTATCATCCCCATTTTACAGAACAGGAAACTGAGGCACAGAATGGTTACTTGTCTTTCCTCAGTCACACAGTTAGTAAGTTAGGCAGTATTTGAGTTCAGGTCTGTCCAGCTTCAGGTTCTGTGCTCTACTTCCTGCAACACCTAGAAATGCTGAATGAAACAGCATTTTGAGCAAATGGCCACAGCTGACAGTTCTTCACTGATTTCTCAGTGTGTTATGATCTTTTAAAAGCTGTGCCCAAAATCGTGGAGTATTATTTAAAAAAGCAAATGTGCATGTTATATTTCTCCCCTAATTTGAACACCATTTCATAAAAGTAAAAATACACAAAAATCCCAGGCCCTCTCCATTTCCAGGACTCTCTTAGTTTTCTCCAGCCTCAATGCTTCAGGTTGGGCTGATTTCCTGGGGAAAAACAAAAGCAAAATAAAATAAAAGGCAACATATCTGGATTCAAACTTGGTTCACCCGTTTCCCACATTTTAATCCTTCAGGAAGCCTTCAAAGAGGCAGTGTGGCTTATTAGAAGAGCAGGTTAGATGTAGAATTAGAGTCAACAAGTATTAGTAAGTGTTTACTGTCCCAGGCATTTTGCTAACTACTAGGGATGGAAATATAAGCTAAAAGGAAGACGGTCTTTTGCCCTCAAGGAGTTTACAGTACTTAAAAAAAATTTTTTTAATATAATTTTTTCTTGTTTTAAATAGTATTTTATTTTTTCTAATTCCACATAAAGACAAATTTTAATATTCATTTTTAAAAAATTGAGTTCCAAATGTTCTAGAAGCTTACATTCTATTGAGAGGAGAAGACAGCACAGAAAAAGGGGCTGAAAAGGCAGGTACCCATGTGTGGGATGATAGTATAGTCATGATAGATGGCTGCTCTGAGCCCTTCCTCAAAAGGGAGGTTCTAGGTAGAACTGAAAAATGGGAGAAGGCAGCTAAGGCCTGGAAGTATAGTCTGGAAAATAAAGGATGACTGGTCAGAGGACCTGAGTTTAATCCCATTTTTTGCCACTTACTAAGTATAACCATGGGTATGTCTTTTAACCTCTCTGGGACCCTGATTTCTCATCTATAATATGAGGAAATGGGGCTAGATGACCTGTAAAGTCCCTTCCAACTCTAAGTACTATGATCCTATGCAGTCAGGTGGTACAGTGGACGGGGCCCTGGGCCTGAAGTCAGGAAGACCTGAATTCAAATGCAGCATCAAACACTTACTTAGCTCTATGACCCTAGTAAGTCAATTTGCCTCTGTTTACCTCAGTTTCCTTGTCTGTAAAATGGGGGTAATAACAGTACCCACCTCCTGGAGATGTGAGGGTTGAATGAGATAATCGTAACAGCGTTTAGCACAGTGCCTGGCGCATAGACGGCATCATAAAATTATATAAATCTTAGCTATGACTACTATTATTTACAAGGTTGATCCCGATTATTTTTAAAGCAGAATGTAATATTTGTACTTAAATCTTAACAATGAAACAATTCTAGTTCAATTCTAGTTAAAAATGAATAAAATCAAATTGACTAAAGAAATTCACAAATTTTTTTTTGCTCTTTAAAAAAATTATTTTATTTTTAATTTATGGAATAAAACAAGCATTTTCATAACACAGTGTGATAAAAAAGATGATTGCCCGTGAAACTACATATCTGTTATACACAACTTGTTATCCTTTTAAATTTAAAGTTATTAAATAAATTTCATTTTTTCTTATTTTTCCCTTTTTCTCTTCCCTTCACCCAAACACCTCCCTTCCCCTCCTGTCCCCTATAATATAAAGGTATTATAGAAGACACAGCCATTATACTCCTAGCATTTCTAGTCCAGTTGGGGGAGAGGAAGCACATATCCATAAAAAGATAACTAACAGTGCATGTTAAATACTAAAAGAGTGTTGAAGACATGATGCACTTTAGGAGTTCAGAAGAAAACAAAGTCACAGCAGGCTGAGGTGGCCTTGGAAGACTTGATGGAGGAAATGGGACCTGAGCTGGGTTTTGAAGGAAGGAGGCACTTGGAGCACTAGGAAATAGGAGTGCATTCTGGAAAAGGGGAACAGTAAAGGCAAAGGCAGGGAAATGGAAATGCACAGGACATGTCTGGGAGTCAGTAATTAGACAGACCAGTTTGGCTGGAGCAGGGTAGTGGTATCTCCCTCAGGGAATGCTTTGCATATATAGGAGGTGCTTAATGGATGGCTTGTTGGATGCTGAAATTTTTTTTAAGCCCCAAGGCATAATAAAATCATATTTTGAAATACAGTAAAACTTCAGAGCTTTTGTTTAAGGGGGAATGGTGGATTTCTGAAAAAAAAATAATGCTCAGATTTCATCATTTACAAATATGCAAAGTCGTTGAGATTTTGTCTTCTTGTATCTATAGTAATAAAAAAAAATTAGAGGAAAAACAGTTCTGATGACTTATTAAAAAAGACCAGATGGAGGGGAAAGTTCACTTGTCTCTGTTAAGCTCCCTCCCTAATGTTCTACAACAGAACAGTTGGCTTTTTGGTTTTGGCCAGAACTTTTTCCCCCTTATCCTTAAAATGCAAATGTAAAATTGTAAATGAAGTATAGTAATGGGGAAGCATGTCTAAGGAAACAGAGGGTATCCTCTGAAATATGTTATTATCATTAATTATGTTATATAGTTTTGAGAGCACTTTACATCTACCACAGCTTGACATAGTACAATGGAATATGGAAGGCCCCAGGTTCAAATCCTGCCTCTTCTGACAGCTACTAACTGTATGACCTTGGTCAGGTCACCTAACCTCAGTTTCCTTATTTATAAAATGAGGAATAATAAAATCATCAATATTTGGTACTGCCTTCTTCCCAGAGTAGTTGTGAGGACAGAATGAGGCATCAGTATCAACTACCACTTGTATGGCCCTTAACAGTTTGCAAAGCATTTTACAGAATGCGTTTACCTCATCTGAGCTTCATAAATGATTTTGCCAGTGTAGACAGAGCTAGGATTGGAACCCAAGTTTTCCAAATCCAAATCCAAAAGTCTTTTCATTACACTTTATTTTCACATAGTGTATATATTTAGGATGATAGTCATTCAGTCATGTCCCCACTCTCTGTGATGCCATTTGGGGTTTTCTTGGCAAAGATACTGGAGCAGTTTGCCATTTCCCTCTCCATTAATTTTAAAGATAAGGAAACTGAGGCAGGGTTAAGTGACTTACCCAGGATCACACAGCTAGTAAGCAGCTGAGGTCAGATTTTATTTCAGGTCTTCCTGACTCTAAACCAGGTGCTCTATTTACTTGGTCACCTAGCTGGATGGTAGTACCATAGTAAAGCTGAAAGGTACTTTGGGGGTCATCTGGTCCAACCCTTTTACAGACGGGGAAACCAAAGATAAGAAATACTAAGTGACTGCCCCAAGGTCATTGTAGAAAATGGCAGTAAAGATTTGAACTCAGGTCCTTTATTATAAAGGCAGAACTTGTTCTACTGGATCACATGGTTTCTCTATCAAATCAGCTATTAAAATATAAAATCCTTCCATAACTACATATATCAGACTTTGATACTACATGTCCCAAGTAATAGGACTTTTACTAACCCACTTGCAATTCCTATGTGTTAACTCTCAGTCCCCAAGATTCTGTTCTCTCCCAAAGGGTACAATACCTGTAACCAGAATGGCTGTCAGAGGGGCTGTTTAAGGAAGGGTATGCATATATATGACATTGTATTATATTACATTGTATTGTATTATATTATGCTGTATTTTATATTGTTATGTTATATTGTCACATATACATAGACATATATATGCATATATGTGTGTGTGTGTATATATATATATATATACATATATATGCACATTTCTACTTATCAATACAAAAATGTGGTGAGGTAGAATTATATTCAGTTAATATTTCTGACCCTTTCTTGAGGGGATGTTAGGCTTGTGACATGATCCATATAATTATTTTTCTTATCCTAGTAAGTAACAAATCTTATATACCAGTAGAATGCAAGCTCTTTGAGAGAGGAGACTTTATTTTTGTCTTTGTGTCTTCAATGTCTAGCATATAAAAGGCAACTGATAAATGCTCGTTGGACAGAATTGAATTTATCCGTGATTTTTCCTCTCAGTTATTTCAGGTTTGTTGGGAATTCTGATATTAATCTTACAGCAACAGTTTGAGGGAAACTTTGAAAAAGATGTTGAATTTCCAAATATGCCCAGCAACTTGGTGTGGTTAAATTGTAGCCAGAGAGGGGAAGATGGGCCTTTATGAAGAATTAACATTTGTTGTTTTTTTCCCACTGTTCTTCAAGCCAAATGCTGGGTACCACTTTAATTGGAGTTCTCTTTGGAAACACCAGATATTTTTCTCTTTAGGGAAATGCCTACTTATATACCTTAATGCAGTCATTAGAGTCTATCCTCCTTTAGCAGATCTGCTCCCAAACCCTTGTTATTTTGCACATGATGACAAAAGTGAAATTTTAAATCACTAGTTGCAAGTGAAGGTGTTTGAGGGCTTCTAGTCCACCTCTTTAGAAGGAAAAAGAGGGGGGAGATGGGTTGTCAGGTTTTTTTTAATCTTCAAGAATAAATTCTATTTCTTTGAAGCATTTTAAGACACATGGGAGTAAACAAATGACAGATAAAGAAGACAATTTAGAAATTAACATGATGAACTTATTCTATTTTAAAAACTATACATGATAGAAAGTCATAGTTTTGTATGTAATCCTCTTTTTGAATGGAAACAGTCATTTTTTGCTATTTAAGTTCAGAATAACTATATATGTATATATGTATTTATGTATGTGTGTATGTATGTATGTATGTATAATAGTAGTGGTTCAGGGGTTGGTAAGAGGTAATTTGGCGGATGAGAACTAACTAGTATATTTCTCCCAGTTTCTCTCCTCTCTCTCTGTGTCTCTCCCTCTGTCTCTCAGTCTCTGTCTCTGTTTCAGTCTCTGTCTCTCTCTCTCTCTTTCTTGCTCTGTCCCTGTCTGTCTGTCTCTCCCCCTGCTTCCCTCACTCTCTTTCTCCCTTTTCCTCTTCCTCAATTCCCCCCCCCCACCCCGCCCTCATTTCTTTCCCCTCCCATTTTAATACATATGTTCTGCCCCTTTCCATTTCCTCTCTTCCGGTATGGTTTTCTTTCTAGGCACTGCTAGGCTTCCCCGTAATGGGAGGGGTTTCTTTAGAGATGACTACGGAGTTGTGTGGGCCCAGCCCTAACCAACAACGCAATTGTTAAATTTTCATTGTGAGCATTTACACCTTGGAAATCTGTAAATGCTATAACTCTAGGCTTGATTTATTGTTTTGTTGATTGTCTAGACAGTGATGGAGAACGTGTTAATAGTACAGATTAAACTTAAAAGTGAGTTGCGTATGCGTTCTTCCCCCCTCAAGCTGGTATGTTAAACATTTGATGGCGTGCTTCTGGATGGTACCTAAACCACATCTCACCGGATCCTGTGTCCAGGATTAATTTTTTCTTCTTTCCTTTTGGGGAGCTGTAATAATATGTATCAATAAAATCTCTGTTGTTGAGCTCAAGCTCCCAGCTGACAGTCCCAGTGATTAGAGAGAGAATCTATTTCTCCCTCTCCATCTGTTCCCTTGGTCCACCATAGCCCCCCTTTCACCTGCATTTAATCCCCCAAGAACAGTCACACTCAATGAATGATACCTAGAGGAACCAGTTTCTTTTGCAAATAAATACCAAAATGCAGCGAGTGAACAATGAAGATTGAAACGAGGGCTGGGGACCTAGACTTAGCACAAGGGCCAGAGCGATTGAAGAGGACCAGGAAATAGCAGTTTCGCCTGCTTCGTTCTCAGCATCAGAAGCAGCTCTGACTGTTCCGCGCTGGCCCCATGTGGTTTACCCATACATACTTCAGCATCTCACTCCCGGTTAATTCAGCGACAGCAACAATCGCCTCCCATTCTTCCTCATTGTCATTCCTTTGTGTCGGGTAGAGGAACTCACGTACTCCCCCGCTCGCGCCCCCTCCCCTTGTGCTTGCTCACTTCTCACTTCTCTGGAAGTTTTAGCTCCACCCCCTTTCTTTAGGATGAGAGGAATATTTGAGAGGACTGTTTTTTCAGACACAGTCACAGATCCTATAGTCAGTCAACAAGCATTTATTAAAACATATTCTATTACCAGTCACTGTGCTAAAACACTGGGCACATAAAGACAAAACAAGTCCCTCCTCTTTAGGAGCTCACAGTCCAACGGGGGAGACAATATGTAAACAACTATACACCAATAAGCTACATACAAGATAAATTGGAGAGAATCAATAAAAGGAAGACACTGGCATTAAGACGCATTAGAAGAGAGCTTTTGTAGGAGTATTTTAGCTGTGGCTTGATGGAAGCCAGGGAAGCCAGGAGGTGGAAGTAAGGAGGGGCAGCATTCCAGGCACGGGGAACAGCCAGAGAAAATGACGGGTGCTGAGAGATGGAGGGTCTTGTTCAAGGAACAGCCTGGAGGCCAATGTCACTGGATCAAAGAATATGTGTCAGGGAGTAAAGTATAAGAAGACTGGAAAGGTAGGAAGAGGCTGGGTTAGAAAAGTCTTTGAATGCCAAACAGGGCATTTTATATTTGATCCTGGAGGGGAGAGAGAGCCATTAGAATTGTGTGTGTGTGTGTGTGTGTGTGTGTGTGTGTGTGTGTGTGTGTGTGTGTGTGTGTGTGTGTGTGTGACAGAGAGAGACAGAGAGAGAGAGAGAGAGAGAGACAGAGAGAGAGAGAGAGAGACAGAGAGTGTCAAACTTTTAATTTTAGGAAGATCCTTTTGATAGCTAAATAGAAGATGGACTGCAGAGGGGAGACATTTGAGGCAGCAAGATCTATTTGAAAACTATTGCAATAGTCTAGGCATGAAGCAATGAGGGTTTATACCAGGCACATGGCAGTGCCAAAGGAAAGATGTTTTGAAGATAGAATTGACAGGACTTGGCAACAAATTGGATATGGGATATGAGAGAAATTGAGGCAGTCAGAGTGACACCTAGGTTGTGAGCCTGGGTGACTGGGAGGATGGTTGTACCTTTGAAGTAACAGGAATGTTGGGAAGAAGGGCAGGCTGAAGGTGTAAGGGGAAGATAACAAATCCAGTTTTGGACATGTTGAGTTTAAGATGTCATTAGGTAGTTAGAGATTAGAAGAGAAGACAAGTAGATCTGAGGATCATCAGCATAGAGATGATAATCGAATCCATGGGAGCTGATGAGAGCACCAAGTGAAATAATATAAAGGGAGGAGAGAAGAGGGCCCAGGACACAGTTTGGAGGGGGTTAATGGTTAATGGTTAATGGTCATGACCTGGATGAAGATCCAGCAAAGGAAATTGAGGAGTGGTCAGGAGAAAGCTCTGTCATGAAAACCTAGGGGGAGGAGAGTATCACGAAAAGGATGAGAACGGAGAAAAGGTCATTAGCCATGGAGATTAGATTGGTTGGACCCATTCTCAACATCAGTTTCTTAGATAACAGGGTGCTACATTAATATAACAACAATAACAATATAACATATAATATATGATGTTTATATATAACATTATATAATGGTAGTATTATATATAAACAATATCATATATATTGGTTTTTATGGTGGTTTATTTAATATGCTTCAGTGGGTTAAAAAATAACATTCAATTCCTTTAAAGATGAAGCATAATTGGTATTACTTTTGTAGTATTGGTGAACCAGCCTATGAAAGCCAATCCTTGAAGCTTGTGCAGATTTCCCCTCACTGATTTCAGTCCAAATGACCATGTGAATGATTCAGGAGTTGGTACTGTGGGAGGATGAATTTTCTCATTGGCAGCAGAACTGGAAGCTCTAATGACTCTGGGGTGGCTGAGCTGGAGCTGAGGATCCCTCGATGTTCTCTTTTTCTTCCCTAACTTTATATCTTCAAGGAGACAGGACTACTTTGAATTGCTCTCCTGAGTGGGGTAGAAGAGAGACTTCCTAGTCTTCCAGCTAGCCAGTGGCAACTATGAACATATATATATAACTACCTCTACTCTTTTGTGTTTACTTCTCTGTGTAGGTGATTGTAAAACAACCTTGGGATGGACATGCCCAGGGAGCAACCTTATGAGCGTTGTAAAGTCCAGAGAGACTGGAGCATTAAGGCTGGTATCTTTCCTTTCCCCAGAACCCAAGGGGTAAAAGGGGCAAGGGAGACAGCCTCAGATTGACCCAATCTAGGAGCTTCTCGACCAGTCCATAAGAGATGCTGTCTTCTGCAAGGATATGAAACTGAGCGTCGAAAGGCTTATCCGTCACTGCTGCCACACCTTGTGGTAAACGTGGTGAAAACAAGAGGGAAAAGGAGCTTCCAGGCCTAGGAGTTGGGAGATTCCTCTTTGTCATGAGTTCTTTACACAAATGCCTTACTACCATTATATTTGAATTGTAGCCTACTCTCCATATGGACTCAATGTACATTTGTGGGAGTGTACCCCTGGATTTTTCCTTTTTCCTTTTGCTTTTTTGAGGGGGGAAGGCAGGGCAATTGGGGTTAAGTGACTTGCCCAAGGTCACTTGGCTAGTTTTGTGTTAAGTGTCTGAGGCTGGATTTGAACTCAGGTCCTCCTGACTCTAGGGCCAGTGCTCTATTTATTGTGCCTCCTAGCTGTCCCTACCCCTGGTTTTTTTGAGGGGAAATGCTTGGTAACAACTGTTCTTACTAGATTTTCTCAGTAAATCCTTTCCCTAAAAGTCATCTGGTTGAATGTTAATGGGAAATTCACTGGTGGGGTTCAGTACTAGAAATCCTAGTCCTTCATGGTTATCTCAGGAACTCAGAGGGGAATACAGAGGCAAATACTCTCTGTTGATCCCAACTTCTCTGTGTGTATCCAGTAAGGGGAATGACTTCTAAGGAGGTGTTACCCTCTCTACCAGTTTCTTTTCCTTTCAAAGTACTAGCTTGAGCTAGAATATATCAACCAAAAAACATTTATTAAGAGTCTATTATGGGTTAGGAGATCTGGGTTCTTGTCTTAGATCAACCACTAAATCACTCTGTAACTTTGGGTAAATTACTTTACCTTTCTGGTCCTCAGTTTCTTCATCTGTAAAAATGGGAATGATGAATTAAATGATCTTTAAAGTGCTTTCTTAAATAGCTATGATTCTGTTATTTTCCTCTGTCTCTCCTGTCTTCACTCTTCCTCCTGTTCTTATGCTTTCCTCCAGTGACTCATTGTAGATAATGAGCCTATAAAATGCTCCATTGTGCCTCCAAAAACACACACGTGAATCATTGCCTTATTCTTGACTCATGTTCCAGTAATAGTTAAATGCATTCATATAAATGGGTAGTGAGGTCTAGTGAACACAGTTCATTGATCTAGAAGTTACAGCAATTGTGGATGGCTTGGACACAGAACTGGAGGGAAGAAAGACAGTAAAAAGATCAAATGTGGAATGGGTGAAAACAGAAAGAAAATTGGCTTCTCCTTTGAAATCCCTCTGATTACTGGACATGGACCAATCATCAGTATTTACTGAGCATATACAATATGTATAGCATTTAAACTTTTTTTTAACTGATATCAGTTTCACTCCCAAATATGTCCCTCCATCCTCCCTTATTCAGACAGCGATTCTTTGTAACAAAGAGCAAAACGGGGTGGGGGGTGGGGGGTGGTGGAGGGGGAACAATGTGGCAAAACCAACTGACACATTGAGTCTGATAGTATCATGCAGTGTTCTTGACCTATAACCCTCTTCCTCATAAAGCAGAGAGAGAGGCACATCTCTTATTTGGGCCTAAGCTTAGCCATAATAGTTACATAGAATTCAGGGTCATTTTTGGACTTTCAAATATATGTAGTTATAGTCATTGGGTCTGTTTTTTTCCAAATTCTGTTCACTTTGCTGATAGAAGTGTGTGTGTGTGTGTGTGTGTGTGTGTGTGTGTGTGTGTGTGTGTGTGTGTATAGCATGGGAAGATATGGGAAGATTCCCATGCTTTTCAATGTTAGTCATCATTTCCTAAAGTTCAGTAGTATTTCACTACATTCATACACCACAATTTGTTTAGCTATTCTCCAAAATGATGGCTATTTATTTTGTTTCCAGTTCTTTGGTAATACAAAAGTAGTGCTATACATATTTTGGTATCTGTGATGCCTTTCTTTCACTGATGCCTTGGATCATATGCCTAATAGTGGGATAGCTGGGACAAATGGTATAACATTTTAGTTACTAGCTTAGCATAATTGCAAAGTACTTTCCAGACCAGTTCAATAGTTGTCCAGCTTCACCAACAATGCATCAGTATTCCTGTGTATGCATAGTGCCTCCAACATTGACTATTTCTGTCTTTTGTTACCTTTGCCAATTTGCCACTGTAAGGTAAAACCAGAGTTGTTTCAGTTTGTCTTTCTCATTATCAGTGATTTGGAATTATCTTTGCTATGACTATTGATAGCCTTTAGTTTTTCTTTTGAGAACTGTTTATTTCTTTGATAACTTATCCATTGGGGCATTTTTTTGGGTCGTGTGTGTGTGTGTGTGTGTGTGTGTGTGTGTGTGTGTATGTGTTAGTTCCCTGGGATCTTACCAGATTTTTTTTTTACCAGAATTTTTTTTAACAGAAATACAGACCTCCCAAACCTATTCTCTTTCATTGTCCTGCAAGCAAAAGAGGCAGCTAAGATGGAGGAGAAAGCCAGCCTGAAGTAAGAAAAGCCTGATTTTAAGTCTTGCTTTGAAACATACTGACTAAGGTCAGTTTGGCCAAATCCCTTTAACCCCTTGGTGCACCCAGACAACGATCTAATTCTATCTGTTTTAGTACAAAGAAGTTCCTATGCCAAAGAAATCACAGGAAAGAGAAAGAAAGGGAGGAAGGAAGGAAAGAAAGATTCTTCCAATAAAGTCCTGCTATCTTGTTACCTCACTTTTGAAAACAATTTTCTACCTGCTGTTTTGCTCCCTGTTTTGTTGTACCCTATACTACACCTTGGCAACACAGGCCAGAGAGTAACCAGAATGATATACTAAAGCTGATTGTCTACTTTAAAAACAATCAACCTTACATCAAGGACTTAAAACCTGGGAAGACTGTGAATAGATGTGGAGTGAGGTGAACAGAACTAGGAGAACCGTTTATACAATAATAGTGATATTTGTAAAGACAAACAACTTTGAAGGACTTAGGAACTCTGATCAACACAGTGATCAACCACTATTTCAAGGAACTCATGATGAAACATGTTACCCACCTCTTCACAGAGAGATGATGGACTCAGAGGATAAGATGAGACATCTCTGTCTCTGTCTCTCTGTGCTATTGTTGTTGAGTTGTTTCAGTCATGTCCAACTCTTTGTGACCCCATTTGGGCTTATCTTGGCAAAGACAGATACTGGAGTGGTTTGCTATTTCCTTCTCTAGCTCATTTTTCATATGAGGAACTAAGGCAAATAGGGTTAAGTGACTTGCCAGGGTCACATATTGAGTAAGTGCCTGAGATTTGAACTCAGGTCTTTTTTTTCTTTTTGATTTGTGCATAAATTGGATTTAAGTGAGGTAGAGTTGCATGAGGTCATCAGCCTCACTCTCTCTTCCAGAGTCATCACAGTTCATTGGCAGGATGGAATCAAGATGACTGGGGATGGCTCCAGATGCAGTGGATGACCTCCATGTCTAACCAAGCTCTGAGCGCTACACAGCACCTGCTTCAGCTGCCTTCATGGTTGTTGGAACAAATTGTTCTCATCCACCTATTTTACCAGGGGAAGTCTTCACATGCTAGGGGTAGACCCCCCCCCAACTTATCAATGGGTTTGAGACCCCTTGATTATCCTCAACCTGGTTCAGCCCATCTGCCAAAACAGTTTACCAGGGTGTGCCCAATGCATGTGCCACAGCTTCTTGGAGCCACAGATTAGAGCTGGGTAGAACAGGTGGGCACCAAAAGTAGAAAGCAGCCCTGAAAAGGGCTCAGCAGTCATCACATCAGAGATACCAGTCCTCCCTGAACACAGCCTGCACCCCAGGCTATTGGAGGACCACCTCTCTCTGCATCAGGTCCTCTGTTCTGGGGCTGGCACTCTGTCCACTGCAGCACCTAGCTATGCTTCTCTTCCTCTCTCTTTGTCTCTGTCCACACACACACGTATATATATATGATATGACCAATGTGGGAATTTGTTTTGCTTGACTGCATATGTTTGTAACAGAGATTTGGTTTTTCTTGCCTTCTTGATGGGGGAGTGAGAGTCAGGCAAAGAAGGGGAAATAGGTGGAAGGAAATGGATCAGGACCTGAAAATGAAATTGAATTTGAACAAAAATAAATAGCTAAATTAATAATCAAGCACATAAATAAAAAGATAACTAGATCAGTGGATAGACAAATGCACCAATACATGAATAAATAAACAAATGACAAGAAAGAAAAAAGAAGGAAAGGAAGGAAAGAAGAAAGAAAGCTTTAAAAGATTAGAAGGAAATCCCCCCTCCCCCAGAAGATCTCAGGCTACCAGCATTCTCCCCTGTTTGCAAATGTACTGTTTCTGAGAACCCATTGTAAAAAAATAGCCACATCTAGAGAGCAAGGCTACTCTTATCAAGTGTACTCTAATTTTAAGATTTGTAAAAATAAAGAATTCAGTGCTGTCATTTCTGCTTGATGACCATATCTTGTATTTTCCTTGCACTTAAGAGACTTCACTGGGAGGGGGGTGTTAATGTCTGATTCCTCTGAATCTCATGGGTTGTAAATAAGGACAGACTGAGGGACATGCTTAAAACTCTTTAGAACATACGCTCTGTACAGAATCCAAACCTTATACAGTTATGTTACAAAAACTTCCCAGCTCTTACAAAGAAATAAGTAAAAATGATTAAATTTGTGCCTATGGTAGTTAAAGGGCTGGGGCAGGGTGAGAGGGTGGCATTGTTTCATTCAAACTTGGACTGACTTGAATTTGTAGGAAGATTTATAGGAAGGGGAGGAGATTTTCTGTTAGGAGACCTGGGCTCCAAGCTGAAGCTGCTGCTTCTCACCTGAGTGACTTGGGGCTAATAGGTCCCCTCCTCCTGACTTCGGTTTTCCCCACCTATAAAACAAAGAGGTTAGAGTCAATGAGAACTAGGGGCATTTAGCTTGTAGAAGAAAAGACTCAGGGGAATAAGGAGAGTTGCTTTCAAGAATGGGATTTGATTTGTGCTGTTTGGCTTCATAGGGCAGAAAACAAGGAGCAAAGAGGTCTAAGTTGCAAAGAGACAGACAGGATATAAGGAAAGGCTTCTTCCCTATTAGAACTGAGCAATACCAGAATGGGCTGCCTTGGAATGTGGTGGATTTCCTCTCACTGAAGGTCTCCAAAAGCAGGCTGGCTGCCCACTTGTTCAGCTCCGTTGTAGTGGGGGATTGTCATACAGGTGTGGGTTGGATTAGCTGGCTGCTAGTCCTTTTCGACTCTGAGCTTTCCCTCTATTGTTCCTCCCAGCTCGGAGCCCTGTAATCCTTCCTCTATTTTACTCACCCACCCATGCCAAAGTAGAAAGTAGAACAGTTCTGTGCTAAGGTTGCCTTCTTACTCCAATCAGCCCAGGCTCTGAGGAGGGCACTGAAGAAACAGACTGAGACAAAGAGTTGGAGTCAGGGAGACAAACACAGAGACAGAGACATTCTTGTTCTAAATGAAAAGCATAAGAAAAAATAAATCCCTTCTAAAAATAAATGAGGTTCAAGGCCAAATAAAAACAGAATTTATATATTAAAAAAAAAGGCACTTGCCTGTTGATTGAATATTTCCAAAAGGGGAAATCAGCCTGCTTCTCCCCTTTGTATCCATTATTACTGTGCAAAAATTGAAAAGTATAAAAGAAAATAAATCCCTCCTAAAATAAATGAAGTTCAAGGCCAGACAGAAACTTTATCAATTTATTAAAAAAAAGTAGACACTTGCCTGTTGGGTATTTCCGAAAGGGGGAATGAGCCTGCTCCTCCCCTCGGTGTCCATTAATGTGCAAAGGATATGCTCTGTGAGCAAACCCATGCTATCTTCACGTCCTCCTTGGACTTCCTCTTTGAGTAGGTGGCCTCTGGAGCTTCCAGAGAATATAGCTTTTTTTTTACAGTGCTTCCAAAAGCAGCATAAAGACACTGATAGGCTTAGGAGCTGGCAGGGTGCCAGGAGGGAGGAGGTCACCACAGTGGCCACTGAGCAGTCTGCATTGTTTGAGTGAGTTGTAAACCCCTTCCCTGACAAACCCCATCCACACCCCGGTTTGAATTGGTATAAAGAAGCATGGACTTTTGGATAGCTATAGAGGTTCAGCTGTAGGGATAGAGCCTTTCTGCACAAGAGCTCTAAGATTAAGGAAAGGGGTGCCATGATATACTATTGATCAAGCAGTCAATTGGTCAGTAAACACCTATGAAACCCCTACTATAAGAAGTTGTGTGACCTTGGGCAAGTCACTTAACCCCAATTGCCTTGCCTTCCCCCTCAAAAATCCCAAACCAAACCAAAACAAGATATATGTGGGATAAATAGGTAATACTTAACCGAGGGAAGGCAATACAATTGAGGGGTGAGATTTCATATAATTAGAGAAGGTATGGGCAGAACCATCAGGGACACCTACAGTTAGAGAGCATCTGGAGAAGGGTGCAGCAGAGAAGGCTGAAGAGAACCAGGAGAGAGTGGTGCCCCAAAAATCTAGAGAGAAGAGAGTATGGAGGAAGAGAAAATGGAGAAAGTGACTAACAATGTCAGAGGCTGCAGAGAGGCTGAGGAGATGAGAACAGAGAAAAGGTGGCTGGCTTTGGTAACTAAGAAAAGATCAGTAACTTTGGAGAATGCAGTTTTGGCAGAATGGTAAAGTCAGAAGGTAGATTGTAAGGGGTTAAGAAGAGAGTGAGGAAAATGGAGGCACTGGCTTTTTCAAGCATCTATTGAATAGCTAGACAATGGACGCTACAAAGAAAAAAATGAAATAATCCCTTTTTTCAAAATGCTTACTTACTTTTTGTTGGGAATTTAACATGTGGAAGAAAAATAAGCATTTACATAAAGCCTGCAATGTGCCAGGCCCTGTGCTTAGCAGTTTAGAACCATTGTCTCATTTGAGCCTCTCAACAGCTCTAGGAGGTGGGTGCAATTATTATACCCATTTTACAGTTGAGGAAAATGAGGCAGACAGAAGTTAAGTGACTCATTCAGGGTCAAACAAGTGATATGTATCTGAAGCTGAATTTGAATTCAGTTCTTCCTCACTCCAGGTCCAGCACTCTATATACTACTCCACTTAGCTGCCTCTGATACAACTTGTTCATATATAATGGAGATGACTGGGGGAACTCCCCAGTGTTCTTTGTTATGGCATCCAGTAGAACTGAGCCCATGCCCTGGACCCTTCTAGTGGGGTCCATGCAAAAGGACATTCACAACTAGTGGCTCCTGATTGGTCCTCATGGTTTCCACTAATGGGTGCCATGTCTGTGATGAGAACCGACTCAGTGAGAAGATTCAAGCCTCCCACTCAATAGGCTTTAAAAGGAGAAAATGCTCCTGATTTTGCTCTTACTTTCCATTTTTCAAATATATGACTTCAAACTCTGACATATTTTTTAAAAAAATATTCCAGACTGGTGGGAAGATTTCTTTCTCTTCTCCCCTCATCCAGCAGCAGCTTTGGTGGATGGACACCGCCCCCTCCCCCCTGGCCACACCCACACCCCACAGTCCCCAATGAATATATGTTCTTACCTAGGTAAGCCTGAGATGGAATCTCCAGTCCCTAGCTGGTTCTTCCCCTCTGCATGTCTTTTTTCCAACACAGGTGACTGAATAGTGATCTTGATGGCTGTTCGGTGAACTTGAGAGTTCTGAAGTGATGATGATGATGAAGATGACAACTGACATTTATATTGTGCTTCCTATGTATGAGGCACTCTGCTAAGTGCTTTACAATTTTTATTTCATTTGATCATAGAATTTGATACTGGTTTTTCAGGAGAAAGCGTTTCCTGCAAACACATCCATCTTGGTGGAGAAGATGGCCATTGCCACGAGGATGTCATGCATGCATGGATGGATAGAAGATACCGACCTTGAGTTGCTGCTAGGATTGGAGGTGAATTTGAAATGCGTATTCAGTCTCTTAGAGGTAGTATAACAGAAGTTATAGGTTACTGCTTCATATTGTAAGTATTTGTCAGTTTGAGCTTAGAAGTCTGTGTTTAAATTATTTCTTTTATGGGAGAGGACATAAATAGTTTTTCTGTAGCTGATATTGGCTACCTCATACATTAACTAACTTTTCCAGAAAGGACACTGTTTATTCACTTTGAAATGAGCCATACCTAAGCTTTATTTCAGAAATTAACGACTGTGGGGTTGGGGCTTGATGAGCTAAAGAGTGAAAGAAAAGGCCTGAGTCCTTGCTTCTGGGGATTAGGTTCCCTCTGTACTGAACCTCATCTACTCAAGCCCAATGAGACCAGAACTGGGGTACCTCAAGGGAGGCCCTTATTCAGTTAAAGGACAACCTTTGAGGATCTGGAGGTTCACATGTGGCCTTGAGGCCCCAGGTTTTCCACTCCTGGCCTAGACTGTGGAAGACCTTGGGCAATACTCCTGTCTCATTCATCCTATCCTCCATTTTAACTCCCAAAGGGATTAATAGAGCTCTTTATGGAAAGAGGGCACACATATATGCATCCATATGTTTATATATGATAGAAGGTACATATCTGGTGTGTATATATAGTTATCCACACATGTGTACATGCATGTGTATAAATGTTCATACATGTACACACATATACATATATAGGCGCATATACGTTATATTTATGCATTCAATACATATATACAATCCAAGTATACAATATATACGCATGCATGTGTGCACACACAATACAAGGCATATATACCTTGTGTGTATATATACCCACATGGGTATGTGTTTTTACATAGAAACTTATAGAGGCACATATATACATGTGTACAATATACATATGCACACAATGTGCATTATAAGCAAGCACATTGTATTTACACACATGTACTCATCATGTGTGTGCATATATAATACAAGGTACACACTTTGTGTGTATATACATACATATGTATATATATGTTTGCCTGGATGCTTATATAGGCACACATATACATATGTTTACACTTGCATACATACACATATAGATATGATACACTTTATATTTGTATGTTCATGTATATAATATATATGTATGCACATATAATCCAAGGTATACATACCTTGTGTATATACACACATGTGTATATATTTTTGCACAGAATCTTATATAGGCACATACACACATGCTTACATATACACACAAGCACACATGTTGTAAACATATACATATAATTGCACACACGAATGCATTGTGTGCATATGTAATACAAGGCACAATATTTTGTGTGTATACATACACACATACACATACACATACATATCTGGATGCTTATATAAACTCATAAATACCTGCATGCACACATATACACATGCACACATGTATGTACACATTATACACACACACATACATACATATACATGCATGCTCCTATGTCCCTAGGAATGGACATAAACTATACAAAAGCATGTAAATGGGAGATGTAACATGGCACATGAGGAAGAAGAGTAAGGCCAGTTTGGATGGGGCAGTATAAAAGCCGATTGTAGAAACAGTAAGAAGCAGATTGTACTAGGAATATGCAAGTCTAGGGATCCGTTTCTGTTTTTTCAATTATTCCTCAGTTTCCTCATGTGTTAAAAAGCAAAAAAAAAAAGAATCTTTTCCAGCTTTAATATTCTATGCTGCTTAGTCCCAACCAGAAATCATTCAGGGAGATTCTGCATTCTCCCATTGACCAAAGTGACAGGGGATGCCTCAGGAGCCCCAAATCATTCATTCCTCTGCTACCCTATCATTCTTGGATAGCTGAAAATAAGCCGCTTCTCATAGCACCTTTGTCTTTGATGTTACTTTGCCTTTCCCAAGGGCATCTTGATTTCTACTGGTATGATGTGGCCCTGTCCCTGGAAAGCAAAACAGTTTCTGGTCTGTAAAGGGTAGTGGGCTAGGTAATGGGTGACTGGGCCAGTCCACTTCCTAGATTCAGTGGCCATCCAATGGCACAGACATCAACCTGCAGAGACAAATTTCAGCTCCAGCAACACCTGCCCTTCTTGGCAGGCTCCCTGGGTCACTCTGGGTTAGTGACTCTGGGCTTGTCACATTACACACAGACTGACTGGAATGCCTTTTGCTTCAAACACCAGCCTCCCCCAATTCATCTTTCACAGTGAAGGATTTGCAAAGACTTATATAATTAAGAGTAAGATCTCAGCTACATGCCATATGATAAAACCATGTTTTGTTTTGGCGGGGTCTGTGTGCATTAGTGTGCAAGCCCTTCTGAACAGGGCTGGTGACATGTAATTTCCCCTCTGTGAAGCAGTGTATGCTCAGTCTGATGTTGCAAAAATTGGAGGTTGAACACTGTATTCTGGCTCTTCATTTAGGAATTAATGCCCTGTTCTTGTCCAGGGTTGAGTAGTCTTCATTGCTCTATAGGGGCACAAGGATTTGAATTCAGGTCTTTTAGTCTCCTAACAACACAAGGAACTGTACTGTTTCACAGTAGGGGATTTCTCTGTCTGGCTAAGGAATAGAACAAGCATTTCTAAGGCAAGATTGTCCTATCTTTTTCATTGACATAGTGCTTTTGAGGGCATTTGAGGTAAAATGGAGGACGGGATGAATGAGACAGGAGTATTGCCCAAGGTCTTCCACAATCTAGGACAGGGATGGGGAGCCTGGGACCTCAAGTCCACATATGGCCCTCTAGATCTTCAAAGGCAGTCCTTTAACTCAATAAGGGCTGCCCTTGAGGAGCTAGAGGGCCACATGTGTCCTTGAGGTCCCAGGTTCCCCACCCCTGGTGGGCTTTGATGGATGGATAGATATTAAACAACTAGTGAGAAGAAGGGATAGAATTGAAGAAAGAGAGAAATGGGGGAGAAGACCCAATATCTCTCTTACTAACGTACTTTGCCAACTATTCCTTTGAATGAAGCTTTTGCTGTTGTCCAAATCATTCAGTCACAGTTCCTAAAAACTTGGCTTGACCATTCTGTTCTAGGAGCTTTTATTCTTGCTATATGTCGTTTCATTTCTCAACCTTTAAGGCCAAGCTCAAGTCTCATCTTTTCCATGAAGCCTTTTCCCCTCCTTGTGCGTCTGATTCCCTATCCTCCTGTCTCCTCTGGAAGCTTTGATTATCCCTGTAGGTAAGTGTTACAGTGGATAGGGCACCAAGCCCAGAGGCAGGAACACCTGAGTTCAAATCCCAGCCTCAGATGTTTACTAGCTTTGTGACCCTGGGCAAGTCACTATAACATTTATTTGCCTCAGATACCTCAACTGTAAAGTGGGAATAATAACAGCAGATACTTCCCTGGGTTGCTGTGAGGATCACATGAGAGGATCACACACAGTATCTGGCATTAGGCTGACACTGTATCAAAGTTATTATGATTTCATCTTTGATCTCTTCTAATCTCTTAGTTGTTTCCCTGCTATCTACAAACACGTCCAGGTCAAAAACCTACAATCGACCCAGTTACCCCTTCAAGCTGTCGCAGAAAAATAAATAAATGAATGAATAAAGTATATATTAAGTACTTATTATATGCAAAATCTCTGGAAACAAAAAAGTAAGAAAGTCTCTACTCTCAAGGAACTCACATTCTGATAAGGGAGACAGCACATATAGAATCTTTCAGTTCCAAGTCAGTTGAAAAAGTCCCATTGTCTTCAAGGTCCAGGGGCAAACCAGATGGCACTGCCTCTCCTTTCATGTCATTTTCACTGATAAAATCATATCAATTTCTGATGTTGAGACATTTGATAGAGTCAAGGACTTTGGTGGCAAGAGCTTTCTTTTCTGGGTCTCCAGTAACTACAGCTGTGTAGCATCTATAAGAACCACTTGTGTTGCCTGCACACGATCATCTATGTGTGTTTTCTGGTTACACATGTTCCTGCATATGACCCCTCCCCCTGCCAGGTTGCAGCTCTACAGAGGTTGCTTTCCAGCATGATGCCTGTGGGCATTGGGCTAAAGGTATTACTATTCCCAAGGCTCTTGGGCTCAGGTTCCTGGGCTATCTCTTTCGCGGCAAGGTGGTCAAGGTGGTCAAGGTGGTGGTTGTGGTTCGATTTGCCTGGCAAATGTTGCCTCCTGTCTCTCCCACCTGAACTAAGTTGGCTTGCCTGCCTTGTGGTTGATGGTGGTATTTGGTGGGATTAGTTGGCCCTTTCTCTGTAGGAGCTGCTTCCCCACATTTTTCCCCCATGTTCCTTCTTTCCTTGCTTACTTGCTTCTTTTCCTCCTCTCTCTCTTTCTTTCTCTCTCCCTTTCCTTCCTTCCTTCCTTCCTTCCTTCCAACATGGCTAATGCAGGCATTTATTTTGTGAGACTATACACATTTGTAATGGGTTTTGTTTTTCTTAACTTCTCAGTGGGTTAGTAAAGAGGGAGCAAGATAATTCAAAACAGAAAATAAAATAAAAGTGAATTTAAAAAATTAAAATAAATTAAAAAAACATTTTTTTAAAAAAAGGTCTTACTTCCCCGAATGCTGTTGTGGGATCTGGGCTAGAAGCAGGACCAGGAGTCTGGAGTGGGGCAGTGCTACTACTCCCAGGGCTCCTGTACCTTTCTGTATGTTGGTAGCAGCTGGTCAGCAGTTGTTCCTAATACTGAGGAGGAAGGTGGGCTCCTTGTCCACAATGTTTTCTTTGGGGGAAAAAAAAGCCATCTATTCTCCTTTCCTCTACTTCCAGAAAAATTAAATTACTTGTTCAAGTCATTATAGGTAATAAGTAGCAGGTCTGGACTTTGAACCCAAGTTCTCTGACTCAAGCTCATTCCATTGTACCGCACCCTCCCTTGCTTGCTTATTCACAGAATCAGACACTTTTCAGATAAGAAACCCTGTTCCTTTCTAGTTCTCCAACAACTGAAGTTCTCTGATTAGAGACATCACCCAGCTTCAGTTTCTTACCATCTTAGTCATCCCTTGGGCTCAGTTTTAAATACCTCTCTTTATGGAGAAACTTTGGGTATTCCTCGTCCATATAGAATTCAAAAAGAGACTTCGATTTTTAAAAAATTGCTGGATTTATAGTAGTTTTTTGATCATTGTGTATGTAGCACCCAGGCTTCCTCAAAAAAGACCTTTAGAAAATTGTACCAGCTTTGAATCTGTTTATGAGTCAAGTACACATGCAAAAACAGAGCCCAGGAGATCCCCACTATTATGTTTATATCTAGTAGACCAGCCATAGGACACAATGCAAAGCAAAAGACAGAATAGAAAAACAGGGGTCAAGAAAGATTTCCTTCAGACATACTCTTCCATAGGTCATTACATTGCTAGTGGGGGAGGGATCATATGCAGGAACCCATGTAACCAGAAAACACAAATAGATGATTGTATGTGGGCAGCACAAGTGGCTAGGGGATACATATGGCCAAGGACACATATAGAACATATATGGGTAAGGTAATTTATGCCTCCTATACTTCAGATCCACATAGGACCTGGCATATAGTAGGCACTATATAAATGCTTATTCTTTTCCCACAACCCCCCTCCCCCCATGATGTCAGTGTACTGTTTTTGTTTGCTTTTTAACCAGGCATCTCCACTAATGCCATATACTGGTCTTCAGCTGCAGTACAGGTTCTTCTTTTCAAGGGGAAAGAATCAACTAGTTCTTTTATTAACAATTCCAGGGGACATCTTTAGCTTTTTAGTGTGACGCAGACCCTCACAAGACATATCCAATCAGCTCTAGAGAGAAGGCCTTAAGAATCTAAAAGTCTGATTGTAGAACTGCTTTTCCCCTTGCTGCCACTCAGTCTCTCTTACTTCAAACTTTTATGTTACTTATCATCTGAAGTTTTATTAAACTTCTATCATGTCCTTGATTTGCTAGCTTGAGTCTTCTTCAAATCATCCTTTGGGACTCTGGTTAGCAAAACAACACCTTACATGGAGTTGGGATGAGAAGATTGTTTTCAGCCTCCATAATAATTCTGTTTTCCATGAAAATCAATTAAGGAGCAAGACTGAAATAGGGCTGGATCAAGTCGGTGAAATTAGCAGCCATTACCCTACTTCCCAGCAACCAAAATCACAGTAATCTCTCTCTCTCTCTATATATATTTTCTTTAAAAATGGATATTAATATTACAACTGCTTCCAAGTGATGATCTGCAAACTTTTCTGGTGTTAAAAAGGTATCTTCATACTCAAAAAAATTTAGGAACCATTGATTTAGCCCAAAGCACTGTGTTTTTCACTTACTAAGCATTTAATTAATGTGTTTTGTTTTGATTTTACTCACATAATTCCAGTCATAGGACAACAATTAAGATTTTTTTTGGGGTGGAGGTGAGGTAATTGGGGTTAAGTGACTTGCCCAAGGTCACACAGCTAGTGTCAAGTGTCTGAGGTCAAATTTGAACTCAGGTTCTCCTGATTCCAGGGCCCATGCTGTATTCACTGTGCTGCCTACCTACCCCAACAATTAAGATTTTTGTGAATAAAAGGAGAGAGGGTTGCCAGTAGTGTAATCTTTTAAAATCACCTGACTAAAAGTAAATTTTGATTGAAGGAATGTTCCAACAAGAATTATTCGACTGACTCCTATTAATGATCTCTTACTGACTTCTGCAAAGTGTAGCAATTTATCTGAATTTTTAAAAAGGCATATTCATGTTTAGGGTTCTTCTGTGCCTCATTAGATATGGAACCCGAGTAAATTATATTGCACCCTTCTATCCTGGCCCCTCAATTTTTATTCAGATAAAGTCTGATTTTCAAAAATGACAATCAAGGTCAGCCTTGTAGGAGAAAAAAAGTCATTTTTATAAAAACAGTCTATAAGGAGTAGTTGAATGGGGGTGGAGGGGAAATTTTAGTTTAAAAAAATTATTTTCAATTCACAGAACAAAACAAGCATTTGCATAACAGTACTGTAAAAAAGATGATTGCACATGAAACTGCAAATCTACTATGTGCAACTAGCTATTCCTTCTAAATATACAATAAAGTTATCATTTAATTTTTTTCCCTTTTTTATTCCTTTCCCCTATTATTAGACACAAATGTGTGTGTGTGTGTGTGTGTGTGTGTGTGTGTGTGTGTATGTAAAATTATTCTTTGGATACTTCTATTTATCAGTTCTTTCTCTGGATTCAGATAGCATCTATCTTCACATGTTCTCTATTGTTAATTTGTGTATTTGTGATAGTCTTACCTTGTAATAACTGTGAGCTTATAAACTAATTATATGTGGAGGCTCCAATTTTTTTTTAAAAGTATCAACTGGCTTAGCCAGCTTTTTCCCTGTCAGCACCAAGGGCATGGGGTGGGAAGTTGCAGGAGAGATAGCAGAATTCATGGGGCAGACTGGTGCAGGGGGTTGCTTCAATCTTGTTTGTTAGGGACCACTGTAATATACTGAAGGAGATGATAGTAAAGCAGAAGAAGGTAGAGAGAAGTAAAGCAGGAGGGTAGTTTGTGGTATTAAAGCTTGCTGTAAAAAGGCCTCTTATAATCCTTCACTGATGCCTCATTGAGACTTAGGAGTGATCTTAAGGCAGGGGTGGGGAACCTGTGGCCTTGAGAGAACATGGGGCCTTCTAGATCCCTGAGTGTGGTCTTTTGACAGGATCTAGAAGGTCCTATGTGGCCTCAAGGTCACAGGTTCCTCAACCCTGTTAAGGCCTCAATTACTATGGGATCAGAGAACAAACTGGAGGATCTCACCAAGCTGGAAAGGATTTTAAGTATGGGCCAACAGTTGGAGAACTGAAGATCGGATTAAGTTTATTTTTTATTTTAAGAAAGTGAAAAGTAGAAGCAACCATGAGAAGTTGCAGAGGCAGCCTTAGGTTTGATGCAAGGTTAAATTTACTAACAAAGGTGAAACTTTCATTAAATTGTAAGTTCTTTCAAAACAAAGAGAAAAAATTGACTTTTTTGACTTGGCTGAACAAAATACAGTCTTGAAGGTTCTACTCACAAGGTATCTTTGGACATATAACCAAAAAAGACTTCATGATAGGGTTGGCTCAGAAATGACTACATTCAATATCCTGATGTGTGTCGATATCAATTAAGGTGTTAAGCATATTAACCCAAAATTCTCACCAGTGTAATCAGAAAAGTCCTAGGGAAGGAAGGATTTTCTATTGCTGAAAAGGTTCTCTGCATTTTCCTCTTCCAAGATGACCACATACTCTATACCACAAGCCCTGAAATACAACAAGGACAGTTCAGGGAAATTTATGGTGATGGAAAAGAGATTCATCCATTCATACTGGAAAAGCAAAGTGCATAAAAATGCAGTCAGTCAGTCAACTACTATTTATTAAATGCTTACTATGTGCCAAGCACTAGAGTTTACAATCTAATGGGGGAACTCAACACATACACAGGAACTGAGAGAAAAGGGTGAGGGGATGATAGAAGAAGTCTGAAGTGCAATCTGGAAAGGCATGAGACGTGACTTGGGTACCATCCTGAAATGGAAGTATTGGGAGGAACCATCCAATCAGAAAGACAGGCTGCAAGGTAAGGCATACTTTAACTATGGACATTTCTGGGTGAGGGTGGGGTTTTAGGTTGAAGAACTGGGGAATGATAGAGGAAGTTTAGAGTATAGACTAGAAAGGAATGAGGATATTGTCCAAGTTCTGACATGAAACTGAACAGGCAGCACATTGACTAAATCCATCTATATGTATATCTTGGCCAGATGGATAATGAGCTGGGGGAGGAAAAGGAAGAAGATATTGGTATAGATAGCCGTTGAGAAATTCCACAACATTTTTAGTGATCCCAACGTTCTGACTACTATTAAAGCCCACCCACCTCCTGGCGCCATGGTAGTCTCCTGGTGCCATCTACTCCAGGAAACTTTTCCTGTTCCCTTTAATCACTAATGCTACTTCTCTCTCTCTACTTGTATACATACATATACACATCTTTTGGACATGGTCAATTCAGAAATTTGTTTATAATGTTTCCCCTCCCCCCCAATGGGGGCTCAAAGGAAAGGTGGGGAGAAAAAGATCTGAAAATAAAATTAAAATGAATTTAAAAATGCAAAGGGTAACAGTTGGATATTCAGTGGAATCCACTGATATCCACAAATTGTGAAAAAGGGGAAAAAAGTAAAGTTGGGAGAGGTAGTAGGGTACATTAGAAAGAAGGCTGGATTTGTTGGCAGAAGACCTGCATTTGAATATAAACTCTGCCATTACTGCCTGGGTGACTTTGGATAAATCACTCACTGGACCCTAGTTTCCTTGGATGTAAAATGAGGGGAATTGGACTAGATGACCATTTAGGTTTCTTCCAGCACTGAGTCTATCATCATTCTTTCATCCTCTGGACATCCCAGAAACATAAGCACCTCCAGGACATTGGATGGATCCTCTGCAGAGAATCAATGGAAAAACATGGCAAGAATTCCATGAGATCAGAATTCCCAGATGAGCTGGAACATGTATCAGTGAAGTGAGTGCCTACATCAATGAGATGTATCACTCATCCATTGGAGTGGAAGAAGTGAAGTGAAGTGTTATGGAAGATGCAAACAAAACAATATGTGGGTAGCCTGCATTCTCTTTGTGATCTCAACTTTACATCATTTGTCCCAAATGTGAGAATATTTCTTCCATTGTCTTCTTAACTCTGAATGTAGCTTAAATCAAAAAGCCTCTCTTTTCCAAAGAAAAAAAGAGAACAAAGGATGCAATATTTTATTATTTGAAAGTGAAGGAGAAACCAAAAGTTAAAGGAAAGGGGATAAAGGAGCTGTGGAAGAGAATAAGGAAGAGAGAGATATGACAATGTCTTTATCTATATACCATGAAACTTCACAGAAAACTGTAAAAAAAAACCCCACTATTTCTAAGACCCCCCCAGAATGGAGAGTAGATAACAGACTACAATTTGAGAATCACTTCCTCTTAGGAGTGCCTTTTCTCTCTTTCTTTCTTCCTGTTGCATATTTAATACCCATGTGTAGTTCATTTTGGTATAATCACTAAAGGGAAATGATGATTATATTTGTACTATCTCATAGGGCTGTTGTGAGGGAAGCATTTTTCAAATCTTAAGCTACTATAAAAATGTTATGATCCATTGCCACACCTCATCCCAGGCTAAGACAGGTTTGTTTTCCACTGTATTTTTCTTGTGCTTTAAATGAGTCATGTCAGTGACCTGCTTTGATAAAAGAGTTTCCTCATCTGGGAGAGCCCCCATCAATCAAATCACAGGTCAAGTCCCTGTTCCCTATCGTTTGTGAAGTCAGTAATGGATAGCTTGGCATAGGGGAAAGTGAACCAGATTCATGAAGACCCTGCCTTCAGTTCAGTCATTGAGTGTCCCTACTGCTTTCAATGGCCTAAACCTGTGGTTTCAGTTATAAAAGCCTCCCCTTTCCATTTTATTCCAATTCAGTGGTCAAGATGGGTGTGTCTTTCTTGTCTTTGCTCCCCCATGTCATTTCTTGACTTCTTTCTCTATAAATGTCAACATTTAAAGTTCATGCTATTCACCTATGTCTCTCTCTTTAAATGATCACCACTATTTCCTCAAAGGTACTCAGGACTCATTTCCATCTTTCTAAATGAAAAGTGCCTGGCTTACATTCTTCTTCGTTACCTCTTCTCCTACCATCATCCTCTATGACTTCAGTATCTATGTTGGTAGCCTTCAGATTCCTGGACTTCGAAGCCCTACATCTATACTTCACATCATCCATGTTGGATTTTATCTGCTGGATTTCATTATCACAAGTCATTGCTCTTCTTCTCTGATCCCAGTTCTCTTACCTACCATCTCTTTGACCCCCCCTCCCCCACTTGTTAAGTAACATTCCTTTAAATGCTATTTAAACAGCCTGGAATAGTGGATAAAAGCTGACCTCTTCCATCAGATTCATACAGCCTGTGTAACTCTGGGAAGTCACTTAACATTTCAGATCTCCAGGCAAGTAAGATTATGAATTGCAAAACAGTTAGAGGGAGTTTCTTCACTGGGGGTTCTCTATAAATGAAATCACAGGTCTAGACCACTGAAAAGTCTAATCTTAAAGATAGATGACTTCCTCTTTAAAATGCCACACTGTTTTGTTAATGTCTCTAAATGAATTCGTATTAATGTTAGATGTTATAAAATACTTCTGGGCTTCAGTTACCTTGTAACCATTTACTAAGGTGTTGAATCCACTTATGTGTGAATTATTTTATTATTGCAACAGTTCTCATTCTGCTGTGATTTATTGTTAGCAGTTTCAAAACAAGCACCACCTACAATGTGTTTTGAAAATCAAATGATGTTGATAGCTCTGTGATTAAAAAGCATCGCCGAGTGTGAAATACAGGTTGTGAATGAGAACAATTACCATCTGGGCTGTTTGGAATAAAGGACCTGTGGAATTCTCGTCTGCTTGACAAATAGGGAGGAATGGTTAGCAGTTGTTAAAATATGCACCTGTCTCTGTATGAGCAGTTTGGGGTTGGAACAATGTAACCTTGTCTTACTATTTTTTTAGGTCTCTGCACAAGTTCTCTTTGGAGAGACTTTGTTGCCACTGCCGCCATTGCTGGAGGCCTTGTCTTCCTTGCGAGGCAAATGTGATGGTGATGATTCAGGGCTCCTAATACATATGTTTGGTAGCGAAGGCTAGTAGGAAAGCTGATGGTTGAGAGGAGTATACAAAATAACATGACATTTATTAAGAGCCTACTGAAAAGACGCAGTGGGTCCTGATCAACCTTGGTAGAGGGAGGCCCTTCCCTGCAAGTTCCTGATGCCATTAATATAACAAGTCTAGTCCCTATCTCTTTTCATATGGTGCTTTACCAATACAAAAATAATTTATACATATTAACCCATTTGACCCTCTGGGCTAGGACCACATTCTTCTGGCCTGGGTAGGACAAATGGCACCTGCATTGTATTGGTAAGGCACTTGAGCAGCGGTTCTCAACCTGTGGGTTATGTTCCAGTTTGTAACAATGAAAATACATCCTGCATATCAGACAGTAGCAAAATTACAGTTATGAAGTAGCAATGAAAATAATTTTATGGTTGGGGGTCACCACAACATAAGGAACTGTATTAAAGAGTCGTGGCATTAGGAAGGTTGAGAACCACTGTACTTGAGGCCCAGAGACAACCTCTATATTTTGAGAAGGCCTACCTTCACTTCTTACTCTCCACCACTAGCCTGCCCCATATCCACATTGGCTGCCTGGCACCTTGGGGACTTCTACCCTACACAATTAGAGTGGATATCATCTTCAAGATATCCTTGATCTTGGTGTTCCACTTCCATGTTCATGAATGCTGAAATTCCTTTGTCTGATCACATAATCTGTTATTATTTTACCTTTCCTTCTGCCATGTAACCCCTTACCTGTTCTCCATCCTTACTTTAACCTCTAATCCTTCCACCCTCAGTTCTTTCCCAATCATCCCCTGCAATGGTTACACTTGCATCCCTTCCTCATCTTGACTTCTTGGTGAAGCAGTTCATCCCTCCACTATCCTCTAGTCTTGAGGCCTTTGCTCCCTTATTCTGCGGTTGAACATGTTCAGCCAAATCCCAGTTGCAATAGCTACTACCTTCACTCCTATTCATGTACTACTAAATAAAACTGGAGAAAATCATGAAACTGTGCTGACCGGTTTCACTATTAGTTTGTTACGGAATCTCAACTGGGCCCTCACCACAGAAAGGCAATTCTTTTATACCTCTCCAGTTGACTCACTATTTCAATCATAGAGCCTCTTTTCCAAACCTTTTCATACCTTGTTAAGCTTCCCAAGACCCCATTTCCTTTTAAAGTCCTTCATAACTTGTCCCTTTCCTAGATTTCATTCCTTTTACATTTTGCTCTATTCTATGTACCCCAGTGACACTGGTCTCCTTGATGTTCTTTGTGCATAATCTTCCAGCTCCTAATCTTGAACATTTTTACTGGCTGTCTCTCATACCTGGAATTCTCTCCTTCCTCATTTCTGCCTCCTAGCTTCTCTGGCTTCCTTAAAGTCACAAATAAAATTCCACCTTTGGTAGGGAACATCTTCTGATTTCCCTTCTTTCCAGTTTACATATATGTGTATATACACATACACACATATACATGTATACACACACACATATATGCAAACAACTGTATAGATATACATGCATATATTTTACATATAGTTATTTGCATATTCTCTCCCCCCTCCCCCCATTAAATGGTGAGTTTCTCTAGAGCAAGGATCTTTTTTTTTTCTCTTTTCTTTGTATCCTCAGACTTTAGCCCAGTGCCTGGTGCATAGTAAATGCTTAATAAATATTTGTTGACCAGAGGAATAAAATGATTTGCATAAGAGTCACTTAGCTAAAATTGGCAAAGTCATAACTCAAATATCAGTCTTCATTAAGGTACTTAAGGACTTAATCTAAGTCCAGTGTTTTCTCTAGGAGGGGTAATCTTCACTTGATTTATTTGTCAGTTGACCATCTTTGCTAATAGGCACATTTGCATGTGAAAGAATGGATATGTGATCTCATCAGTACAATTATTCCCTCTGTAAACCGATCTTTTGCAAAGTTTGTTCTAAGGATTCTTCTCTCTTAAGTACTCCATGGTGGGGTGGCTAGGCAGTGCAGTGAATAGAGTGCATGCCCTGGAGTCAGGAGGACCTGAGTTCAAATTCGGCCTCAGACACTTAACACAAAACTAGTGTGACTTTGGGCAAGTCACTTAACCCCAATTGCCCTACCTTTCCCCCTCAAAAAAAGCAAAAAACCCCCAAAAAACAAAATTAAGTACTCCATGGAGACCTTCCTCTCTCTCCATCTTTTAACATTCCACTTAATATGATGCCTAGCACATAGTTGTGGTCCTTGTTTTTCCTTTGTTTTCAGAGAGGACCAGTGGCATCACTGGGTGTTGTCTTGATTTGAGGGTGAATTGGAATTAAGTGAGGTAGAGTTGCACAAAGTTGTCGGTCTCACTGAGTCACTGAAATCTAGCAGTAAGACAAAAGTCAGGATGACTGATGATGACCCAGGATGCAGTAGATGACCTTGGCAATCTTCATTTTCATAGCACTTGCTGTAGCTGCCTTCATGGCCTTTTCAACAAATTGTTCTCATCTACCCGTTCTACCTCAGGAAGTCTTCACATGCTTGGGGTAGATATCCCCCCAACTCATCTCTGGGTTTGAGGTCTGTAGGTTGCCTTCAGCCTGATTTAACCCATCTGCCAAGACAGTTTTACCAGGGTTTGGCTGCTGCACATGCTACCAGTTTTTGGAGCCACAGGTGAGAGTTGGGTTAAGGTGGACACCAAAGGTGGATGAGCAACCCTGAAAAGGACTTGGCAAGCCATTACACCAGAGATGCTAGTCCTCCTTGAGCACCCCATATACTCTATAAGCCTGGTACATAGTAGATGTTTAAAAAATGTTAATTACTTTCTCTTCCCTCTCTTTCAAATATCTTGAAAAGCAATCCCTCAATGTTTTCAGAATGGTGCAACCTCTAGTATGCATCTCTTTTGTGTGTACTTGGTCTGGACAGCTGTATTTCCCAATGCATTTTCTTTACTGCCATTTTCCTTTCCTCAACAGAGCACAAAAGGGACTGAGGTGTAAGAGTGCATATATGGTGGGTCTCCTCTTATAGATGATGATGAATATTGTTGTTCAGTGGTGCCCAACTCTTCCTGGTCCCATTTCAGGTTTTCTTGGCAAAGATACTAGAGTGTTTTGTCATTTTTTTCTCCAACTCATTTTACAGATGAGGAAATTGAGGCAAATGGTTAATGTTGCCTGGGGTTACACAGCTAATAAGTATCTGAGGCTGGATTTGAACTCAGGTCTTCCTGACTCCAGGTCAGATGCTCTATCTACCATACCATCTAGCTGCCCCAATGATGCTGTAAAAAGGCTGACAAAATTTCTACCTTTTTTTGTCTATTTGTCCTCCAGTTTTTAACCTATAAATGCTTTTGGGACATCCAGTTATTTGCCCAGTCTTGCTGTTCCTGTCTACCTATGTCTTGTTCCCATTCCCTTCTCTTTATTCACATAGCCACTTTCCTAGTTCAGGAACTCAAAGGTAGAAGACATTGTAACATTATACCAACTAACTATAGGATCAGGAGTGGGAAAGGAGGAAAATGAAGCCTGAGCAGGGTTGACAGCCTGTAAAATAAGGAGGGGTTAGTCGAACTGGGTGGCCCCTGAGCCCCTTCCAGCTATAAATCTTGTGATCCTGTAATTGTCCCTCTGTGGTATAATAGGGAAATCCTTAGGCATGAAAGGAAGAGGGGGAGTTAGTGGTTGAAGTAGAGGAGAAGGGAAAGAGTGAAGAGGAGGAAATGCTGAAAGTATCATTTCCTCTTCCTTTTAGAGGATTCTGAAGCTGTGGCCCAGCTAGCTTCTCTTTCTGCAGAGAGCAGAGAGCTCTCATTCTGCCTGGCTTATTCTTCTTTTCCATCCCTTATTGCTGTTTAGTCAATTGTATCTAACTCTTTGTGACCCCATTTAGGATTTTCTTGGCAAAGATACCGGAGGGGTTTGCCTTTTCCTTCTCCAGGTCATTTTACAGATGAAGAAATTGAGGCAAGCAGGGTTAAGTGATTTGTCCAGGGTCATACAACTAGTAAGTGTTTGAGGTCAGATTCGAACTCTTGAAGATGAATCTTCCTGATTCTAGGCCTGGCTGTGCTCTTGAGTAATAACTATAGCCCACTTTGAGACTGACTGATTACTAGAAAAATATATAAAATATATACCCCTGGGGAATAAAATGATAAGCATTCTCTTTTATAGGTCTGAAAATTAAAGATTACTGTCTTACACAGAGTTAGGCCAAATAATAGCTGAGTAGAAGTCATAGATGGTGTTTTGATATAAAGTGATTTCTTTCCAAGCAATGGCCGCTCTACAAACATCCAGAAAGTTCAAATAAATAGTGGCAGGTTGAGTTCCTATTATTCTGTGTCCTGTTATTTAATAGAGTTTTATGGTATCTCTTTAATAGGCTCCTGGTTAGCTTTTATTTAAGTAAGAGGTAAGACCACAAAGCGTGTGCTCTGGCTCCATGGGATGTACTTATGTTCTGGCCTGTTTCCAAAAGGCATGCAGGACCAGAGACCCCTAGGTTGTCCCTTGTTTGCCTGGAGTGAAAATGGGGAGAAGGATGCTGACCATGGACTCGTTATTTCTGCTGATAAGTGGAAAGGGCAAGCACATCCAGAGTCCCCTGGATTGGTTTATTGGTCGTTGTGATGAGGTTGAGGAGGAGGAAGGGCTTGCCAAGGATGACTGGTCACTGAGGAGGATGAGCCAGCCCAGTAGGCATACGTGGAGAAATTGCTTCCCTCTCTCCCATGCCTCCCCTTTCTCTTCACCCTCTTCTTTCAAGCATTCAAGCATGCCAGCCCTCTCTGGGATTTCCAGGAAATGGGGGTGATGGTATGGTGGGGATTTCTCTCTTCTTTCTCTCCTTTACCCAAGGCAACTGTGGCAGGTTGCGAGAGGTGAGCCTGAGACTAGATCCTAAATTCCTGGCTGTCTCTTCTGCTTTAGGCTCTTTCCCTGAATATAGACGACTAAATGGTGATTTCGTGGTAGGATGTTTCTAGCTTTAGGAGTTACTTTGTAAGCTTAGTTGTTAATCCCCATTGACACCACTCCCTTGCCTCAGTTCCAGGAGCCAAAAGGCAACATGGGAGACTCAGCAGCCTGGGTGGGTGCACAGTCTTCTCACCAAAGCTCTGAGCCTACTGTAGATTAGGTTCATGATCAGAGGGAAGCCTTCTTGAATTGTCAAGCTGACTAGGAGCCCTGTACTCCTTCCCCCATTCAGAGGAAAATCTCTTTTCCTGAGCTTAGATATATAGTTCGTGTCTGGGTTCTCCCTTGAAGGAATTAGTGTATCTCTTGAAGAACTCTTGAAACCTTGAAGGTACATAGTGTATAAAATGGGTATCAAATATGAAACAGTGTTTATTTCCTGTACCACAAAAAAATATGTATAAAGCAAAGAACCCATATGTATACATTAACAAACATTTAAAACATGATCTGGTAACTCATAATAACTCCTATTATGCTCTACCAAGAGGCAAAAACTTCCAAGACTGCTGGACAATTATTTCACTTTTAACTCAGATTTACACTCTTAGCAACTCACATTAAAGGTCCACATCTTCTAGTCAGTAGGACATTATATGAAGGAAGAAGATGAAGGAGGAATAAGCATTTCACATAAAACCTACTATGTGTTGGGCACTGTGCTAAGTACTTTATCTCATTTGAGCCTCACAACAACCCTGAGAGGTAGGTGCTGTCATTACCCTCATTTCACAGGTAAGAAAACAGAAGCAAATGGAGGTTAAGTAACTTGCCTGAAGTTATACAACTAGGAAGTATCTGAGGCAGGATTCAAACTCAGGTCTTCCTTGATGAGGTACAGGCCCAGCATGTTGGTATTTTGGGGTCTCGAGCACCCCTAACCCTATAACCTTCACTCCTGACTCCAGGCCAGCCTCACTGGCTCTAGCATGCATGGCTCTCCCTTTGGATAGTACCAGGTCATCTTCTCCAAGAAGCATATAGTGTTGCAAAAAGTACCACCCAGAGTGAATTTTCGAAGTCCTTGAACTTCTTGAATTCGTTAAGCAGCCACAACATCTAGCAATATTCATCTCTCCATGGTTCAGTCTCTGTTCACAGAAAACAAAACAAAACAATGAGTCTCTTCTGATATAAGGTAAACTCTGTGAGGGAAGGTTCTGTTCCTCTTCTGGTAGTTTTAATCCTAGCATTTAACACATATAGTCTTGCAGGTTACCCCACAGTACTGATAAAGGCTTCTTGAATTTAACTGAATTTTTTACAGGAATCTTGGTGTAGGAAACAACTTAGAAATGCCAGAGCTCACATTTCTAATGCCAAGTTCTGCTCTGGAAGACCTACACTGTGAACTATAGCTAAATGTGGCCATTGAATCGCTTCAACGATTTGGTAAGTTCAATCTAGAAGCTGGTCAATTTTGACTGACTCCCAAATCCCCACTGAATAGGCCAACTATTTGTATGACATGATTAAGTCAGTCAGTTGTAGTGTCTTATAAATGCAACTTTTTTTTTTTGGTGAGAGTAAATTTGGTAGTGCAGTTTACTGGAAAGAGTAGGTTGTAGACAGGACAGTCAGAAAGACTGGGCTATGTCATTGACCAACCAGCAGTGTGTTCCTTGGGCAAATCACTTCTCTTGATGCCAAAGCCCCTTTAAACTCTAATAAACTGTAATTCACTTGCAAATCAGTGCTTTAGAGCGGGGTGTGAGAACCAGTCCCACTCCTGACCAGTTGAGGTGTTATTTCCTGGCTCTAATTCTCCTCTCCAGCTTCCTAACACATCTGGTCCACTTCAGAGGCCAGCCACTGCCATCTATTCTCCCTACTTCTTTCCTCACACTCTTTCTTACAAAAATCATAATTGTTATGCAGCATAGTCCTCTCTCTCCCGTATGCCCATTGACTGTAACCTCCTAAAATCAGTTATTTATGGACCTATTTTACCTCTTCCTTAAGACCATAAGCCATGTGGGGAATCTGTATTGGACCTATCTTTGTACCTCCTGTGCCTGGCCCAGCTCCCACTACTAGGATGTAGATCCTCAGTAAATGTTTGTGGGACTGAAATGGTAAAGAATAAAAAATGTTTGTATAGAATTTCATAAGGATTAGTCCTTTGTTTGATAGTGCCTAAAGTTAAGGCAGGGACTGCATACTTGGAGAAGTATTTTTCAACAAAATTTCCTAGTGTTCATTCAACAAAATGATTAAATGCACACAGGTCAGTGGATGTGTCAGGAGCGGTCAATAAACAATGACAAAGGATCTTTTGCCTCCTCCGAATAAACACTGCTGCTCCTTCTCCCTATCTTCTTTGATAAACACCATCTGGACTAAGCTTTCAAGGGAGAGACATCTCACTGTGACTAGGTAGTGGTATTATTAAGTGGATGGTTTCTTAAAGATTTATTTTTGCACTTTTATGAGTGTGTTGACTGGTGAAAGCCCAGGGTCCTGCTGCCCGACCTCTCAACAAGGGAAGGATGACAAGCTACTTATATCCCTTCATCCCTTTATTGCTATACTCCAGTATCTACTATCTATGCCTTTGGCTTTGGAGGCAAAGGTTCTCACTAATGAGATCAGAATAAACCTTGCACAGAAAGATATGGGAACCTAAGTGCTTTTATAATAGACTTAACAAAGGCAATGTTATAAATCTCACTTAATTGCAATGTCACCTCTCAATCACCTTTCCTAAGGAATGTTCTTCTCAGTTATTCTTTGGCCCTTCGATGGTTTCTGTGTTTGGGGTTATTCCCACCCATCCACCCACCGCACTGCCACACCCACACACAGCATTCCAGGATGCTTTCGTAGCTATCTCTTGTAGCTTGGACTGATAACTCCACGCAGTAGATCCTAAATCTCTTCTCTCTCAGCTTCTGTCTAGTTTAATCCTCATTCCAGTTGTTTGGGTTCAACCTTATGTATGTAGACTTGCTTACCTCTTCTGTATATACTGTTAGAAAATGTAAGTTGGTTGACTAGATATATGATCTCGGTCTGGTAACAGAATTCTAGAATTCTGTCCTGTATCTGGAAGCTGACTCTACTCTCCAGTGCTCCCTGGGAGCTATCATTCATCCTGGGCTAGAAGGTGTTCAATGACAGGAATTTATTATTTTCCAAGCAAGAGAATTTAGGAATTCTACCATTCTACTTTTGGATTTCTCCAGTATTGGGGAGTTTTTCTTTACATCAAACCTAAACCTTCATCTCCATAATTTCACCCTTTGGCCGTAATTTTGCTCTTAATCAGAACAAGTCTTTTCCCTTTTTCACACTGAAGTCCCTTCAAATACTTGAAGCTATCTTCTTAGCTTCCCTTAGGCCTCTTCCACATCAAAGAAGGTGCTGTGCTCTATGAGCAAAGCAGAACTGAAGTAGCTCAAAAGAAGCTTGAAATGCACAAATTTAGAGAATCCACCCCAAAAGTTTACATGGACTGTTTGTGATCAATCTTTGGTAGAGCATTCCCAGTTTTTGTATTGGTCTGATCAGGCACAAGCAAACACACTGTAACTTGACTCTAGAATAGCGATGTCATTTTGATCCTCTTTGAGAATGAAGGACAACAACCAAGTCCTGTCCTCTCTGGTTTAATTGATCCCAGTTCCTTCAACTGACCCTTGCATACTGTAGTCTTCATTCCTCTTTCTATTAAGCTAGTCACCAGCCTATTTAAAAGAGATATTCAGAACTGAAAACAATGCTCTTGGTATGATATGATCAGGCTAGAGTACAATAGCATTGTTACCTTCCTATTTCTGGACACGGTCTATGCAAATGAAGTAAAATCAATTAGCTCCTTTTCTTGCTTTATCACTCTGTTACTTCCAATTCAACTCAGATTCCCACTTAGATTCCCAAATCTTTTTTTCCTGAATGTACTCTGCAACACAGTGACACTGGCCTTGCTGTACCTTGAATGAGATGTGACATCTCCTGACTGAGCATTTTCTCTGTCTGTCCCTCATATCTAGAACTCTCTCTCTCCTCACCTCCATCTCCTGGCTTCCTTCAAGTCCCAGCTAAGCTTTCACCTTCTACAAGAAGACTTTCTCCATCTGTCTTAATTCTCGTGCCTCTCTACACCCAGGATCATCTCCAATTTATTTTGTATATATCTTATTTGTGCATAGTTGTTTGCATATTAGACAGTGACCTCCTTGAGCACAAGGACTGATATGTTTGTTTATCTTTGTATCCTCAGCACTTCGAATAGTGACTGGCGTATAATAGGTCCTTAATAAATGCTTGTTGACTAACTGATAAACTGGCCATGTGTTCCCCATTCTGTACTTTTGGAGTTGGTGTTCTGACCTCAAATGTGGGACTTTACATTTATCCTTCTTAGGTTTTTACCTAATTTTTTCAGATTTTTACCTAATTTTACCTAACCTACCATTTTAGTCTATTGAAATTATTTATAACATGACCCATCAGTTTAGTCTATTGAAATTATTTTTTGGATCCTGATTTTGATATGCAACATTTAGCTGTCTTTCTCAGTCTTACACTATCCACAATTTATTAAATATACCATCTGTGCCTTTATACAAGTAATTGGTAAAAATATTGAACACAGCAGGGTAGAGCCCAGTGGCATTCCACTAGAGACCTCCCTCTAGTATCACATCAATCCATTACTGATTAATTCATTTTGATTCAATTCAAACATGGGTGATATTTGAGATTTTTTTTTAAATGAAAAAAGAACAAAATAAACTAGTCCCTTCCCTAAAGGAATTTGAATAAAGTCATTCAACCAGTTTAAAATCCATCCATTTTGACCTATATCAAATGTGTTTGAGCTATAAAGCATCCCCTCCCAATGTATTAGTCAGAAACCTTATCAAAAAAGGAAATGAGGTTAGTGTACCATGACTTATTCTTAATGAACTCATGCTCGTTTTTAGTGGTTACTGCTTCCCTTTCTAACAAACCATCCCCTTAAGGATACATTCTAAAAACTTGCTCAGAATTGGAATCAAACTCAAAAGCCTGTGGTTGAAGAATGAATTTTCTTCCCCCTTTTTGAAAGTCAGGGTGAAATTTGTCCATTGCCAGTGTGGGCCCACTGACTATTCCCTGGACAAGACCTTCCATCTCTCAGCTCCAGGCATTTTCACTAACTGTCCCCTATGCCTAGAATTTGCTCCCTACCCATCTCCAAATCCTGGCTTCCTTCAAGTCCCAGCTAAAATCCACAGGAAGTCTATCCCAATCCCTCTTAATTCTAGTGCCTTCTCTCTCTTGATTACCCCCTATTTTTCCTGCATGTAGCTGGTACATATAGCTATATCTAGCTGGTGCATATTTGTTTGTTTGTTGAATCCCCAATGAAAACTCCCTGAGGGCAGAGACTGTCTTTTGCTTTTCTTTGTAGCTCCAATATTTAGCACAGGGCCTCACACATACCAGGTGCTTAATATTTATTGGCATACTGACTAACTTGGAATACAGTTTGTTCAATTTGTCTGGGCCTGGAAATGCTCTCTTATCATCTTCTCACTTATCTTGGATTTCAATCGTTAATCATTTTTTCACTTGTATTTCCCAGTCTGAAGTTTTTCCTTGGAAGAGAAAGCAGTAGCAGCCAAGTTGCTTTGCCCTGCCAAGTTCACTTCCAAATGCAGCATTGCTATTGTACGAGTCCGTCTCTTATTTCAGAGTCTAGCTTCTTTGTTGTTGCTACTACCTTTGGTCAGCCAGGTGCCTGGCATCTTATTGAGCTCAGCTTTGGGCAAACTCTGGTGTGATCCCAAGTTCCTGGTCCCCTGGCAGCTCACTCTCCAAGCAAGTTGCTGGTGTCTTACCAGGCTTGGTTGCCAGCTCATTCTACTGTGGTCTTCAAACCTTTTGAAGCTCACAAGGTTGTAATGGTCTCCAATTTTAACTCACCTAAGAGGAATAGAAAAACAGACCCAACACAGAAGCAGCAGCAGAGTTGTGTGCTCATAGGTCCATAGCCTGCGAAGGAAGATAAAGGCCTGAGCCTTCTTTCTCTACTGCAGAGACTTATGACATGCCTCTTATTGGTTACTGCAAGGAAAGAGAGATCAGATTGGCTGTTTTAAAGCATATTTAGTACTGGCCCAGTGTCCTAACAAAAAGGGTCCTTTTTATTACTACTATAGTAAGTGGACAGGACAGACAGAGCATGATATGCAGGTTGATAAGGACAATGTTCTTACTGGACAATCCCCTGTTACATCCTCAGTTACCAGATATTGTACTGAATATAGCATCCTGGGACATTCCTCCCCCACCCCTACTATTCAGGTAGGTCTCCTAGAACAGCGGTATCAAACTCAAACAGAAACAGGGAGAGCAATCCATTTGTAAAGATCCCTTCAGACTATATAATTGGCTTAGTTTTAAAAACGTAACATTACTTATACTTTATTATATTTTTACTTATTTTGTTAAACATTACTCATTTATGTTTTAATCTGATTCAGGCAGGAATGTTGTGGGCCTCCTGTGAACCGAGGCTTTTCTTCCCAAGAAGACAGCCTCTCCAGGTTCATGGTATTCTGTGAGTTGGTACCCTTCAACTATAGCCACTAGCAGCCAAATGTGTTTAACTTTAATAGGCCCCAAAATACAATCAGCTCAAAGCAAAGCCATTTACTGAAAAGGTATGAGGAAAAGTAGCAATAAGACATCTTTCCCATAAATATGGGAAATGCTCTACCATGAATATAGCCAGTGTCGGCAGATAAAGGGAACACATGGAAATTACCAGTAGAGAGGGAATGTATATTGCTAAGGCTCATGCCTAGAGGGGTAGTCAAAGTGCATGTAAAGAGGGGCGACTCCTGCCATTAGTGCTATAGGGTTGCTGTCTTATGGCCTCTATTCCACTGGTCACCATCATTATTTGACTGTAATCTCCACTCCTTCCAGCTCTTGGCTTAGCTGAAATCCTTGACTGTGGTACTGCTGTGCTCTTTTATAAAAAGCTGGAACTTTGCTGGCTTTTGATTCCAAATGGGACGCTACGTAGTTCCCACAGGAACTGCCTTTTTCCTTCTATGAGGAACAGAATGCATCAGGAAATCTGTAATTTTTGAAAGTAGGAACATGCAGTTCCCCATGATGTGATTCTCAAAATTTGTTCTGCCCCAGAAGTGTCCTTACTCTTTTACAAGGGTTGATTTTAGACTCATACTCTGTAGGAAATTCAAATACCATCTCCCTTACCTAAAATGTTGATGTTCAGAAGACAATGTCCTTGAATTCCTCTTAAACTATGTGCAAGCACATGTTACCTATAGCCATGTGCTTCTGTTGCAAGTAGACATCCCCGCTTCTGGTTGGTGAGGAGAAAAGCCTTTCTTCCACCCCCAGTCCTTGCTTTCCTCTGGTAGAGGTACAAAGGAAAAAAAGGACAAGCCTTGAACAGCTTAGAAAACCTTCAACAGCTAAGTCCCAGAAGAGTGGGGCCAGCTTGTTTTAATAGGTTCCAAGGGGGCATGACTAATCCTCAAATATCCAATCACCATGAGTACAATATGTCCATCACCTACCTTCCAGTAGTTAGTGGGAGGAATTTCTTCATTTTGATCAGTGATGTGTGATGGTCCATACTCTATTATGTTATTAGGTTCTTTAGGAAATGCTTTAATTTGATCAGGGACTTCTCTTATAGATATGTCTTAAAAAATAAGTTGGCTAATAACTTCTTTGTATTCCCATATCTGTCCATTTAAACAATTCTTTCTTTTCTTTCTGGTTGGAATAATTGGAGTTGTCAGAATTTCATTCTCGAAATCATTCAGTCCCTTTTGAGCTAATTTCTCATATAGAATTTTAGTCCATTGATACAATTTTGCTGAATCCTTTAAAATTTCTTTGAGAATGAATATCAGTCTATCCATGGACTTCCTCTTTTTATCTATGATGAGCTCTAAATTGAAGCAGTTGCTTCCCTCGAGGTTCCCATCATTTTTATCTCACAACTAGTTCCCCCTTGTTTGTCAGAATAATTTCTAAAAAGGCAGTTACCCCCATCACTTTCTTTGTTTTTTGAAGAATTAGATTGTCATTAAGGAGAAGTCAGAATTTAACTACTCTGCCTTTAACAAAAACCTCCAGCAGGAGTATGCCTAGATTGTCAAAGTCCCTCATTACTATTATGGCATGCTTATGTGTCAGCTTTGTGATCTGTTTCTGGAACTCATTATCCATTTCCTCTTTCTGTCTGGGTGGTCTGCAATATAATCCCATTATAATATTACTTCTATTTTTTTCCCTCTACTAATTCTTAATCAAAAGCTCTCCACTATGTTTCCCCTTTCTTGTTCATGATTTTTTCATAGAAATAAAACTTTTTGATATGCAATCTTATTTGAACCTTATGAAATTTTACGATGAAAATTTCATCTATAAAATGATGCCATTGGTCTTAGTGATCTCAAGGCCCTTCCAATTCTTATATTCCATGATCAACACTCAGCGAACATGTCTTAAGTGCCTACTGCATGGTACTATATATACCCTTCCATTTCTATCTTTCAGATTGCAATGACACCTATGAAAAGCCTTAACTCTCACAAGGGCAATGGAACTTTGCCCCAGAGGGCTGACATGTACACATGTAGCAGGGAAGAGGGGTGCTTATTTCTTATGATTCTATCCTATGTGTTAACCAATAACATTCTGTCAGCTGTACTGCCATAGGCATAACTGTCCCCAGCTTCCATCCCCTTCTCAATATGATACTTTTCTCTTGGGTCTATCTTTCACCACAAACCCCTTGAGGGGCTTGGTTTATAATCAGTCAGATAATCACTAAACATTTATTAAGCCCTTACCACATACCAGACACTGTGCAAAGCTCGGGGATTCTAAAAGAGGCAAAAGAAAGTTCCTACCCTCAAGGAGCATATAATCTAATGTGCAAGACAATAAGCAAGCAAATATATACAAACAAATTTGTATATATACAAATAGGAACAATAAGAAATAATTAACAGAGAAGTTAGGAGAGAGGTTGGGAAAGGATTCCTATAGAAGATAGGATTTTAGTTAGGACTTAAAGAAAATCAGGGAAGCCAGTATGTAGGGTTGAGGAGGGAACACATTCCAGGCATAGTGGACAGCCAGAGAAAATGCCCAGATTCAAGAAGTGGAGTTGTTCATGGAACAGCCAGGAAGTCACTGCCACTGTATTGAAGAGTGCATGGTGAGGAATAAGGCATAAAAAGACTGGAAAAGCAGGAGGGGGCTACCAGACCTGACCACCAGAAGTCAGGCTGTTCTCTGTACCAGTTGAGCCCCTCCCCCAACATTTTTTCTACTTATGACTGTACCCATGAGGTCAATTTTATCTGAAACAGTCAATAAACATTTATTAGGTTCCTGCTGTGTGCCAGGACACAAAAAGAGACAAAAGACAGTTCCTGCCCTCACTGAGCTCACAGTCTAATGGGGGGGACAACATGTAAACAACTATGTACAAACAAGCTATAAACAAGACAAGTAGGATAAATCTCCTTGAATTAAACTTGCTTATGTTCTATATTATGCATGTTTTGTGATATCATATACAAATACAGAGAGGCAGGTAGAGTGGAGTTGACTGTAGTGTCAGAAGACCTGGATTCAAGTCTTATTTCTGATGCTTACTAGCCATGTGATCCTGGGCAATTCAATTGACTTCCTTGGGCCTCAGTTTACTGATCTATAAAATGGATGTATGTGTGTGTATACTAGATGGCCTCTGCAGTCCCTTCCAATTCTTGTACCATGGTCTGAACCCATAACTCTTATTAGCTTCTCTAATCTTGGATATTTTCTTCTGTGGATTACTGGGTCTGTCCCAACTGGTATTCTTTTTCCTGTACTATTCTCTGTAATATCACAGTTTACACACACACACACACACACACACACACACACACACACACACACACACACAGAAAGAGGCAGGAAATTCTCCTTAGCTTTCTTTATTTTCTCCTTAACTTTCTCTTTACCAGATTTGTAAATCTCCATGGCATGTATGTATGGGGTGTTGAGGGAGGAGTAGCACCTCTGGTGAGAAGGCTTGCCAAATGCTCTTCAGGGTTGCTCATCTATCTTTGGTATCCACTTATCACCCAGCTTTCACTTGTGGCTCCCAGAAGGTGTAGCATGTGCATTGGCCATTCCATGGTAACACTGTCTTGGCAGATGGGCTAAACCAGGTTGAGGGTAACCCACAGACATCAGAACATTGGTGAGTTAGGGAGATGTCCATCCTAAGCATGTGAAAATTTCCTCCATGGAATAGGCAGATAAGATCAATTTGTTCCATCAGCCACGAGGGCACTGAAGCAGTCATTGTGGAGCATTTAGAGCATGGTCAGACCTTGAAGATGCCAAGGTCATCCACTGCATCCTGGGTCATTGCCAGTTGTCTTGACTTTTGGCTTGCCACTGAACTTCAGTGATTCTGGAAGAGAGACTGAGGCTGATAACTTCATGCAACTCTGCCTCTCTTAAATCTTACTCACCTTCAAGGCAAAGACATCACCCTGTGATGTCATTGGTCCTCTTCAAAAATGGAGAAGCAACAATAAATCTCCACACAGATAAATCTTCCCAGCCTTTGTTAGATACCCTATATTCCTGACCAAGAGCATATAATTCCTATAGTTTAAGCTCTGATACAGAAGTTGAAAACTTATTTTCTGCCATCATCTCAAGCAAGTGTTCACTTCCCATGTATAACTTTATTTCCATAAACCTCTATCAGAATTAGTGAAGAAAGTGATAAAAACACCACCTCATCCTTTAGAGTCTTTAATTTCTTGTTTAGGACTTCATAACACCCAGAAGTGCTTTCCAGGTATCTTAATGGTATCATTCCTTTACATATGAATCCCCCCAAACCATATTTGCTTTCAGGTTGATAAGTCTTTGGAGGCTTTCCATCATAACCTAGGTCTATGCTCCAGGAAGACAGAATACTTTCTGACTGTTCCTACTAGGTTGACTTATGCTTGTATCTATACCTTTCAGCTGATAATCACCAACCACCATGATTTATATTTTCTTCTTGACATGGGTACTAGACATGGCACCTATAAGTGAAGCAATGTGGAGGACTGGTAGTTGCTTCCTTCTCACAAGGTCAAGCTCTCAAACTTATCATATAGACTCTTAACTCTCCTATATAGCCCCTTCTTCCTTTCCTTGTCTGTGTTACATTCTTCAATTTTCTAACTTACTAAGATCATAGGATCATAGATGTGGAACTCAAATGGACCTTTAAAGGCCATCTAGTTTCATTTTACAGATGAGGAAACTGAGGCTCAGAGAAGATAAGGGATTTGCCCATGGTCACACATTTGTTAATGTCAGAAGTGGGAGTTGAATGCAGCCTTTTCTGATTCTAAGTCCAATACCCTACCCATGACACCATACTGCTTCTCTGACCCATTTGCATGTCCATCTCTTTCTTTGGATTCTTCATACTAATGCTTGGTGATTCCTTTTTGAGGTGCTCATTCATGATCCCTTTCATAATATCTTCTATAATTTAACTAGGAACTAAAGTCATGCTCACTTATCTCTAATATGAAAACTTCATTTTATTAATCAGTAGGCATTTAAAAAAAAGCCCACTATGTGTAACATTGTGGTAGCCACTGAAGATATAAAGGGGAAAAAAACAGACAGTGTCTGCCTTCAAGGATCTTACATTCTACGTAATTGGAGGAACAAATATAGCATGTGCTGAGATAAGTAAAAGCAAATTATATGTGTAAGGATGGGATTCAATTGAGTAAATTGATCAAATCACTCTGCCCCATTTGTAGTAGCTTATACCCTATTTATATACCTTAATGGGGTGAGAACAAATCTCAATAAAGCAATCAAAAACTTTAGACTAAGTGTGAAAAGTCCTTTATCAACTGGAATCACATTGTAGAGGAAGCATGTCTGTACTGATTGAGGATATTTGGTCAAACCCTAGGGGGTCAGCTATAAAATACCAGGCCAGCTAACTAGAGGGATCTCAAATGAGGAGAAAGCATTCCAATAAAACCCTTGCTGGGGGAAAAGAGAGGAAAATACTTTTTTTCCACATGTGCTTTCTAAACTTGAACTCACCTTTTTCTGGACTTTCTGTATATTTGTGGAAGAATGTGCCACAGAATTATGAGGGAATCATTTTGTTCTGGTTGTTCTTACTAAGGCACCCTAAGAAATACTCCTTTCTAAAAGTGATTGCCTGTTTGACTAATTGATATCAACTAATAATATTGAAAAGAACACTCAGGAATGGGTGCTTGAGCAAATCGTATTAAAAAGGAACTCCTATTTTCTCCCTGCCCCGTTCAGTGGGGTTTCTAAAACTCCAAAGGGACATAATACCTATGGTCTGGGGACATCACTTATTATTAATTTATTATTTCAAAGTTGGAATAGTTGCCTCAGAGCAAATAATATGAAATAATTTCAAGAGGGGCTGGACACTATCAACTTTAGTGATCAGGATAGGAGCCTCATGTAGTCATGTAGGAAGAGATATCTCAGCTGTGTTTTGAAGGAAGATGAGATCCTGGGATATGCAAGTGAGGAGGAAGCAATTTCTAGACCCTGGGGAGCATGGAGGCAGGGAGATGGAATGTCACGAATGGAGAATAGCCAATTTTACTGGAAGGGAGAGTGAACAAAGTGTATTAAATTGAAATAAGATTGGGAAAGTAGCTGATGACCCAACTGGTGACAATTTCTCTGTCCTTGGTTAGGCTGACATCAGACTCACTCTTTTGCCAGACCATTACCCAAAGCCTGTCCACGTTGGTAGAGCCTGCTCTACATAGGCATAACCTTTGAGAACCCAGGGATCACTTCTACTCCAAGTTGTTACAGAGAACTTTGAAATAGCTGTTCCTTGTCACTGGTAAAACCTACAAAAACTACAATCTCTGCAGATCATGGAAATGTTTCTGTCACCCACCATATTTGCTGTTCACCGTACATGTACAACTTACTGTGTCCATCTCGTCTGATTGTTTACTGGGTGAGATGGGGAAGGAGAGGAAGGGAATCTGGAGCCAAAAATTTCTTAGCGTTTTATTATGTGACCTCAGGCAAGTTAGTTAACTTCTTCAGTCTCCTCATCTGCAAAATAAAGAGGTTAAGGTCTCTTTCAGCTCTAAATCTATAATCATATAAACCTTTTTTTTTTCTGGAAGGGATTGAGTTGAAAAGTTAATAATAACTGATTATTTATCCAGGAAGTACCCATTTTGTTAGATATTATTCATCCATGATTTAAATAGTAGATTCTGCGGACACAATAGGTAGAGATAGATACAGAACAGCTTGGAGTCTGAAGAACTCACTGCAAGTTATGGGACTGTTGAGACTGGACTCTGAAATTCTATAGGGTGGCCTTGGAGTTTGGAAGGCAAAGTCCTGGTTTGCCATGATTAGCAGGTCCAAAAAAGCTTAATGCTAATCTCTAGCAACATCATGGCAGTCACATACAACACTGTAGTGTTTTAATTATAGATTATTGGACATTATAGGGCAGATTATAGGGCAGCTGCTCACCCTTGTATGATTAAGGTATAAAATATTCAGTATTGCACTGTCAGGGGGAAGTTGGATGACTCAGTGGATTGAGCACTGGGCCTGGAGTCTGGAAGATCTGAGTTCAAAACCAGCCTTAGGCACTTACTAGCTGTATGACTCTGGGCAAGTCACTTAACCTCAGTGTGCTTTAATCCACTAGAGAAGGCAGCACAAACTACTCTAATATCTTTGTCAAGAAAACCCCATGGGGTCATGAAAAGTCAGACATAGCTGAACAACAGCATAGCATTATCAAGGTACTTGAACATATTATGAATTATTGTGTCATAAGGAATCATGAAGATAAAGAATGCAGAGTAGAGTGGGAAGATTTGTATGAATGAATACCAAGTTAAGTCAGAAAACTTAGGCAAATAACATATACCATGACTACAAAAATATGAGAAAAGGAACAACAACAACAAAAAGAAATTGAGTACTGTGTAATGATAATAACTAAGTTTGTCCTGGGAAGAATTGAGAGAATAAGTTTTCCTCCCTTTATGGTGGAGGTGCAGGGTTGGGTGGGGTGCTCTCTAGAGAGAGGAGACAGAATGACAGGTATGGGAAATAGTCAGGAGGCTAGTTTTACTAGAATGGAGAACGAACAAAGGGTAAAAAGTGAAATAAGATTGGGAAGGTAGCTGATGGACCCATGAGGTGATCATCTTTCCATACTTAGCTAGGCTGGTCCTCAGATATCACTGTCTTTTGCCAGACCAGTACTCAAAGCCTTTCCACCTTGGTAAGGCTTGTTCTACAATGACAAAGCCTTCTAGAACTCAGAGTCACCTACCTCCTTGGTGGAATGTCCCACATATGGTTAGATTCAGATTGGTAGATGTGTTGGTTGGTTTTGCTGAATTATTTTTTTCTTTTTCTTTTGTAGTCTTTATTACGAGGGGATGCTCACTAAGAACTGGACTTGGGGAACAATATATTAAAAAATCAATATGATGAAAAAACAGAAAGCATCGGTTAAAAAAAAAAACCCAAAACAATATTGTACAGAACTACAGGTTTGTGAAGTAATTACCCTGCAGATGAGTGTCAGATTTTTGGGAATCCATGACAATTGCAAATGTGTTTTTTTTCTGATCCTAGTTTTGGGAGCCTTTTCTGTCCATAAAAAGGAACAGGGATGAGGTATAGCTTAGAGTAAGTATTAGAAAATTGTCTAGGGAACTAAGAAGGTTAAGTGACCAGGGTCATATAGCTGGTAGATGTTAGAGACTGGATTTGAACCCTGGTATTCCTGGTTCCTAGGCTGGGGGATTCTCTATCTTCTAACCATGGAAACCAAATGAGAGTCATGCCTTGTTAGAACTACAATGGCCCTTAGAGATGGCCTATTCCAACCTCTTCATTTGGCCTATAAGCAAATGAAACCCAGAAAGTGACTTGCTCAGTGGTTGTTGAGGAGAATTAGGTAGTTGCCCAATTGGAAGTTTAGCAAGAGTTTTCCTGCAAGTCTCCTTCCTAATTTGATCAAAGGCTGTTTGCTTTGTGGGTGGGGTAGGGATGGAGGTATGGAGAATAGAAGGTGACATGACAAAAGAACTATAAAATAGTAATTAAGCTTAAACTCCCCAGCCTCAAATGCTGTAGGTTAACCTCTGATTTATTAAGAATCTGCTCCCAAATCACTAAACCTGAGAAAACATGGAAGCTAAGAGCTCAGAGCAGGAAGGGTTCCTGGGGATAGGGTGGGGTGAACCTGAACTTTACTTATTGTGTTGGAGACCTCTTTTTGCTTGTTAATCCAGTGTAGTAAACCACATATTTGTGTCTTTTTCTCACTTTTAACAGTTTTTAAAGTTATCCTATTTCCCTAAGTAGCAACTAGGTGGTGACGTGGATAGAATACCTAACCAGGAGTCAGAAAGATGGGTTTCCCTCAGAAAATAGTTGAGTGACCTTGGGCAAGTCAGTTAATCCTGTTTGTCTCAGTTTCCTCATCTGGAAAACAGGGGTAATAATAGCACCTACCTCCCAAGCTTGTTGTGAAGAATGAAATAAGGTAATATTTGTAAAGAGCTTAAGCACAAGAGCTTAACACACAGTAGGTGCTATTAAAAATGTTAGCTATCAGTAACAATGGGAGAAGATAGAAATGGCCACCCCTTGCTACAGATTTTCTGAATGACAGTAACTCTGACCTGATCTTACCCTAAGTGCTGTTCATTCATCCTTAATCATTCTGATAAAACAGTCAATACTGAGTGGTCAGGATTACTCAACCAAGGATCTCTCTGATAATTACTTATATAGTGCCATTATACTTACCAGTGAGGATCCTGGCATGTTTCAAGATGTTCCTAGTCATCAGGTGCTTAAAAATCGTCATTCTCAGGTTTTCCCTGTCCAGCCTTAGGCTTCGTAAGAAGAGTCATAAAACTGTTTCTGTTTTTTCTCTGTTCCGTCAAATCTTCTCCTCTATTATATTATGTCCTATTAATGGCCTCTATTTTCTGACTATTCATCTGGAGTCTGCTCCTGGTTTAGTTCTTTTTATTTCCTCCTTAAGAAAAAAAAAATCCTTGACTTGGCCAACACTCAAGTAGCACCACCAGCTCTACCACCTGTGATTCAGAGTAGGCCTTCCCAGAGGCCTTATTACTGCATCATCCAGGTAGTCCTGATGCATCCAGGATTATTGATGTGATGTTACCAAAGTGCTGCCTCATCACCAGCTGAGATAACCCTGGGTTTTCAAAAGCTGTGCCAACATAGTATGAGTTCTGACAAGACCTGCCAAGCTGGAAGAGTTTCCAGTGTGGGCTCCAATGGACTTTTGTTTGAGGACCAACTTGGCTCAATCTGGGGAGGCTCATCACCAGAAAACTGGTTACCAGGTGATATTTTTTTTTTTTTGTCCAAGATACTTTCTAAATAAAGCAAGAATTTTTAACTTGGGGTGCACAGACCCCAAAGGGGTCAACAGATCGATTTTAGGTGGGTATGTGAGCTTTAAAAAAAATTGGTACCCATTTCAATATAATTGGTTTCCTTTGTAGTCCTATGTATTTTTTTAATGCACCTTTCCTTCTACTGTTTTAGACTGGAGACCTCTTACAGTTTAATTCAGGAATTGCTGATTTTTGTGTTGTGGACACCTTTGACAGTCTGATGATCAGTCCGATTATGGTAGCATAGCCTTGTCTACCCTTCTCATTTTATAGATGAGGAAACTATGTTCCAGATTAGGGCCTGGAGTGACAAAGTGACGTGCCTGAGGTCACAGCTGGCTAATGGATGTACAAGGATTAGAATTAAGATCTCCTGATGCCAGTCCCATATTCTTCCTACCACACCACCCAAGAGGTCACACCACTTAAAAATACCAGATGTGGAAACAAAAGGAAACAGTGTGTGTTCTGTGAACCTAGGGCAGAATTGATCACATTCTTTCAAGCGTGAGAAATGCTATATTGGATAACCTAGACATGTTCATGGACGTCTGGATTAAGGGATATTGGACCCGTCTTGGGAAAAGTGTGTAGTTGCTTCAGCCAGCTGCAGAGTGATCTCCACATTGATGTGCCCTACATTCCCGTCCATCCCTAAAGAAAAGTGCTCCACAGATCAGATTAGCAAAGAAACTCCAGAAAAGCTAAAAAACCCAAACAACATTAATAGGCATGTGGGTTTTAATCTTGGAGTTATTTGGAAAACAGGATACAGCATAAAGAGAGGGCAAAAGAACAGAAAGTCTTTGAGCAGGACTATAGGACAAAAACAAAACCCTGGTTCACAGTATAAAACCTACTGTCTCACCAGGGCCACACCTTGAACTTCCCTTTAAAAAGGGGCCTCATTGGCTTTTCAAGTTGGAGCATATGAGGAGTATGCCTTGTACACTAACGTCACTTTCACTTGGACCAGAAGATGAAGGCAGCACCATCACTGTTTTATTTCTGTGCAGTGGCAACTTCTGCAAAGTAGAAGGAAGTGGAGGAAAAAAAAGCCTTGGGGGATAGCTAGTGGGGATCCTTCAGGTGTACCTTCATTTGTTTGGGGTGCCCAGATCCTGCAAAATGTGAATGTTCAGTTCATTGCAACATGTTACTTTATCAGAGTTTTCTCTGATTATTCTACTGCTGATTATATCTTATCATATATTTCTTTCCCAAGGTGGTTCCAAAGAATTATATGTCCACGGTCTTTGCCTTTCTTTTCTCATGCCAATATTCCATGTTTCCCAAGCATACATTAGGCGTGGAAAAAGTTTTATATAGCATAGTTTGTGAGTTTGGGGCCCTCCCTTGCCTATAGCAAATTCCTTATGTTTTGATAGAAAATCTGAGTCTGTATTAGTCCTTCCATTTCCCTTTGCACATGTTGAGTTGAAGAGCACCATCTCTGATCACCAAGACATCAACTATCCCAACATTCAAAAAACTGCCTTGTTTTAACTTTTACTTCATTTATCCTATACTCTTATTTATAGTTTCTGCTTCTTAATTAAATCTTAAATAGACCTAAGATCCTAAGTTCTAAAAATACTCAGTGGATTTGGGCTTTTAGTGCTACTTTGGAGAAGCAAACATGGTAGAGTGAATAGAAGGCCTGCCTCCAAGTCAGGAAGCCCTGTGTTACAGTGCCTCTGTCCCTATTAGAAGGGATCTATTCAACTTACTTCACTTCTCAGTGCCCCAGTCAACTCTCTCTAGTGGTTCTCAACCTTCCTAGTGCCGCGACCCTTTAATACAGTTCCTCATGTTGTGGTGACCCCCAACCATAAAATTATTTTCGTTGTTACTTTATAACTGTAATTTTGCTACTATTATGAATCATAATGTAAATATCTGATATGCAGCATGTATTTTCATTGTTACAAATTGAACATAACCCACAGGTTGAAAACTGCTGCTAGCCATAAGCTATAGAATAGGTGATTCTCTGCACTGGTGGAGGGGGTGAGGTTTCCTTACTAGGACCACCCTATAACAGAGGTATCAAGTGTGTTACACTGGGTCCACAGCATTCCCAGGTGTGGCTCAAACCAGATTAAAATGTAATTGGGAAATATTTCACAAACTAAATCAAAATACAAAAATATAGATATTATTACACTTTAAAATGAAGGCAGTATGCAGTCTATAGGGATTTTTATGTCTGGGTTAGTGGCTCTCCCCTGATGAAAGAGTAGATCCCGACCAAATAAAATCCGATAAAAATAAAAGGCTGATCTTCAGGTCAAAAGACCAGAAACATAAATCTGCCTACTCATTTAGGTTTTCTATCACTTAAAAAAACATTCCTAATTATTTTTTTTCAGTTGAGCATTAAAATTTATTTGTGATTTAGAGAAACAACTTTTAGTAGCAAGCATATTTTCTAAAGTATATAAAACTGATGTGAATACAGTATTTTCTTTTTTTGTTTGCTTTTTACATATGCAAAACTCCTTCTGTTTGCAGATAATAATTTTGTTTTCATTCTTTCCCCCCCAATTTATTTATTTATTTTTAGTTTTCAACATTTACTTCCATAAGTTTTAAATTTTCTTCCCTTCTTCTCCCCCCTCCCGCCCTGCCCAAGACGACCTGCAATCTGATATAGGCTTTACACATGCATTCCTATTAAACACATTTTCACATTAGTCATAGAAGAATCATAATGAATGGGAGAAGCCCTGAAAAAGAAAAAACCCGAACAAGCCAAACCAAACAAAAAAGAAAATAGTCTGCTTCTCTCCCCATTCTGACTGCATAGTTCTATCTCTGGATGTGGATGGCGTTTTCCATCATGAAGCCTTTGGAATTGTTTTAGGTCCTGAGAAGGGCTAAGTGTATCAAAATCAGTCCTTGCACACTGTGGCCGTTACTGTGTACGATATTCTCCTGGTTCTGCTCCCCTCACTCAGCATCAGTTCATATAAGTCTTTCTAGGTTTTTCTTAAGTCTGCCTATTCCTAACTATTTTTTTAAAATTTAGATAAAATCAATTAACAAGCTCTTAGTAAGTATGAACTATACATGGTTAGTGTATATTGCATATCATGTTAGATGCTAGGGATGGAAATATCAAAGTAAAAAAAAAAATTCCTGTCCTTAAGACTAAGGAGATAAAAAACATACAGCTCATGATAGCCAGAGAATGGAGCTTTAATCCAGGGCTAGGCAAAACTAGATTGTGAATATACTAAGGGGCAGCTAGTGGCACAATGGATGGAATGTTGGACCTAGAGCCAGCAAGACTCTTCTTCCCGAGTTAAAATCTAACCTCAGACACTTAATAGCTGTGTGACCCAGCTGTTTGCCTCTGTTAAAATCTGTTTGCCTCAGTTTCCTTACCTTTAAAATGGGGATAATAATGGCATCTACTTCCCAGGGTTGTTTTAAAACCAGAAAAGATATTTATAAACTACTTAGCATAGTGCCTGGTGCATAATAGGCCCTATATAAGTGTTAGTATTACTGTTTTTTGAGACATAGGGCACTGGATTGTTGCGGTCTTTCCAGTCCCAGTGGTAATATTGATTTGATTGTTGTTCCCTGAGCAAGGAATGGAAAACAAAGGTGGTAGAGGTGGAGGGGAAACATAGTCAGGAGGTCAGATGGTAAGATGATGCCATGGTCCACTCCAGTGGGGTTCTGTCTCTGTGTGATAAATCTTATTTCTCAGTGCATGGTGGTAATTGTCTTGTACATTTTGTAAATCTTTAAAAACGATATGAATGTGAGTTATAATTGCTGCCATTAGCTTTTCATGTCCCTTCACATCAGAATTATGTTTTTAAATATTCTGATACTGGAGTAGGTTCATCTGACCTTTTGGTGTTCCACGTAGCTCAAGATTATGAAACCATTGATCAAGATCATTCTTCCATCAGACATTTATGCTCTATGTCCATACTGGCAAATGGAACCCTATCTAACCCTCTAGGACTTATCCATAGGTCACTCATTTGGGCCACCTGTCCTGGACATAGCCAACGTCCAAGAAGTAAGAAAAAGACCTCTGAGTTATCAAAAAAGATACCCAAAGTGCCTGCCCCCCAAACACAGGCCACAGGATTCTAACAAGCTTGTTTGTCTGGTTTCCAAGTCCACAGAAGATTAGAAGCAGCAGATTATAGTGGGGAGGGGCCACTGCATGCAGGCATAAAGACTGCAGCCAGCTGGGGACAGCTTGAACAGCCTGACCTTAAGCAATCTAAGGGGATCCTTTGGAAGAATGATTTTGCATTAAAGAACAAAAACAAAAGGCATCTCTAGAACTCAAAAGGCATAGTAAATGGAGACAGTTTAGTGAAGGGGTAAGTGGCTCCTTGAAAGGCATCATTCCATTGTTGTTGTTTAGATGTTTTCAGTCGTGTCCATCTCTTCATGACCCCATTTGGGATTTTTTTGGCAAAGATAGTGGAGTGGTTTGCCATTTCCTTCTCCAGCTCATTTTACAGAGGAGGAAATGGAGGCAAACAGGGTTAAATGACTTGTCCAGTGTCATACAACTCATAAGTATCTGAGACTGGATTTGAACTCAAGTTTTCCTGACTCCAGGACTTCCTGGGACTTCCTCCTTCCAAGACTTCCTGACTCTGTCTACTGTACCACATGACTACTCATCATTCTATTATACTATAATTACTATAATCAAAGGATAGCAAATGGGAAGGGATCTAAAAGATGATTTTAAAGGTAATAATAGCAGCTCTCATTTATGCGGTGCTTTTAGGTTTATAAAACATTTTGCCCAAGTCAGTCCTGTGGCATAAATGATGTAAGCAGTCACCATTTTAAAGATGGGTAAAAGGAAGGTGGGACAGCTAGGAGATGCAGTGGATAACAGTGCTGGTCCTGGAGTCAGGAAGACCGGAGCTCAAATCTGGCCTCAGATATTTATCAGCTATGGGACCCTGGGCAAGTCACTTAACCCTGCTTGCCTCAGTTTCCTCATCTGTAAAATGAGCTGGAGAAGGAGAGGCAAACCGCTGCAGTATCTTCGTCAAGAAAACCCTAAATGGGGTCACAAAGAGTCAGACATGACTGAAAAATGACTAACAACAACAAAAGGAAAGTTACAGATCTAGTCAGTGACAGAAGCAAGACTCACAATAAGTTCTTTTGATATCAGATTCATTGCTCTTTCTATTACACCACAACTGTTGCTCATAATTGGACCCTGAGCCATCATCATTGTCTTCATAGCTAGCATTTATATAGTATTTTACAGTTGGCAAAAGACTTTACAAACTTTATCTCATTTAATCCTTACAAACTACCCTGGAAGGTAGGTGCTGTTATTATCCTCCCTTTACAGATGAGAAAACTGAGGCAGGGTGAAGTTAAGTGCCCAGGTGCACCCAGTTAGGACCTGTCTGACTTCTTTTCTCTAGGTCTAGTGCTCTATCTACTGTGACTGCCTACCTGCCTGAAGTACCATCAGGCGATAAATAGGTATGTTTGTTCAGTACACTCTGCTTAGGAAGCCAGTGAAATGTATAATCCAATTTAAAAAATTCTGTTTACCCAGGGAATGGTGGGGTTTGGAATCAGGAGTTGTGGGTTCTAATACCAGATCTAACACTTGTCTGATCTTGGGAAAATCACTTAACCTCAGCTCTTTCACCTGAAAAGTAAGTGAATGCAACTTTGTTGTTGTTAAATTGTTGGACTGGACCTAGAAGGACACATGTGGCCTCGATGCCCCAGATTGCCCACTCTTTGTCTAAGGGGGTACCCTCACCAAAAAAACCCAAACAAACTGGAGATCTTGGAAGCAATGAAGCTTTCCATTTTGGTTAATAAAAAAAAAACAACCAAACCAAAAAAGTTCTGTCACTTAAAGGGTTAAGCTTCAGCCAAATAAATGAGCCTTACCTTGCTAGTAATTTGTTTTGACTTCTTTAGAATTGGGTCCATAGTTGGTGGTTGTCTGAAACTGAAACACAAAGATTAGGGGGTGGGTTGTTTGTGTCTCATGAATTCTATCATTTTAGGCAGGTTAAGCTGTAAAACCATGAGGGTTTTTTCTTTTCTTTTTTTAAAAAAAATTTTATGTGTGTGTTGGGGGGAGGGGAGGAGTGGGGCAATTTCCCTTGTCTTATCTCTTTAAGGGGAAGGTAAAATTTGGTGTTGGGCTGAAATCTTGGGTTTGCAAATCATTACCAGTTCAGAAGGGATTGAAAGAGGTGGGGAACTAGGGCTGCGGAGCATTGCATAACTTCAGACCTTTTCTTTCCAATGTTGGTTAGTTTGGCCCAATCAGTTTTCCCCCCTCCTTTTTATTATTTGTCATAAGGGATTGCTCTCTGGGAAGAAGAGGAGAGACAGAATAGGAAATATAGGTGACATAAACCCCAAAGATATTAAAAACAATTTTGAAAAGAGGAGACTTAGAGAGCTTTGAGGCAGAAAACATGAAAGACGCCCGAAGGAAGGGGGTTAGGTTAAGAGAAAGGACAGAGTTCTAGGAGTAAGACTTTTGAGGAAATGAAGATTTAAAAGGTGAGGGGTTAAGTGATTGCAAGAGGTAGGTAATGTGAGGTGGCTAGGTGGTGCAGTGAATAGAGCACCTGTCCTGGAGTTGGGAGGACCTGAGTTAAAATCTGGCCTCAGACATTAAACACTTGCTAGCCATGTGACCTTGGGTAAGTCACTTAACCCCAACTGCCCAGCCTTCCCCCCTCCAAAAAAAAAAGGTAGGTAGTGAGGGGATGGACAGGAAAAAAAGGTGGGGGGGAGAAGGGCAGTTCTTTTCTGGGATCCAGTTATTGCCTTCCTTGGTGGTTCAAAATCTCGGCTTCTCCCATTCTGTTTCCAAGGAGGAAGCATGCCATGTTGGGAGCAGAAAGATCTGCATTCCAATCCCAATGCTTAAATTTTAAACTCTTAGACTGTAACCTCTCCAGGTCTATATTTCCTTCTTTATATGAAGGAGTTGGATGAAATGGCCCTTTAATTCCTTTCCTGCTATAAATCTATGATCTTATTAATAATGTCTGTGTTCTTGTAACTTGAAAGTCCTCTTTGGAAATGAGTAGCTATTTAATAATGGCATTTATATGGTACTTTAAAGTTTGCAATGTGTTTACAAATATTTCATTATGTCTTCACAGTCCTGAGACATAGGTACCATTATTATCCTTCTTTCACAGATAAGGAAACTGAGGCAGACAGGATCTAAGTGACTTGTCCAGGGTCACTCAGTCAGTAAGTGTCTGATGCAAGATTTGAACTCCAGGCCTGCTGCATATCCTCCTCTACTGTGGTGTAATGGAGAGAGCGCTGGCCCAGGAATCGGAAGGACCTGAGTTGGTCCTCTCTGAAAATGAAGGACAAACACCACCCAGCACACAGGAGGTGCTCAATGAAAGCTTGTTACTTTATTATTTAGAGGGATAGAGTTAATCACATAACTAAAGTAGTAGAGCGAATTTCTGTGTGATTATTTTCCTGAGCTGGGGTGTGATATGATGATCTTTCCTGTTGTTGCCAATTGCTAAAGTCTTATATGTTGCCTTATTTAATTTATAACGTGAACCAGTTTTACAGGGACTGTGCAATACCCCATGCCTTCTGTCTTCACTGCACCTCAGCTATCCACAGAGGCACATACCTTGTAAGGGGGAGACATAACCTGAATATGTATCTATTGGGAGTCATCGGAAAGCGATCCAGTCACAACAGAGAGCAGCAGGCCCTTTCATTGAACGTGTTCAAGGGAAGACTTTGAGGTAGCGGTTCTCAACCTGTGGGTTATGTTCAATTTAAATACACCCTGCATATCGGATATTTACATTATGATTCGTAACAGTAGCAAAATTACAGTTATGAAGTAGCAATGAAAATAATTTTATGGTTGGGGGTCACCACAACATGAGGAACTGTATTAAAGGGTCACAGTATTAGGAAGGTCGAGAACCACTGCTTTAAGGTTTAGCTGGAAACACAGCGGGGGTAGCAAAGAAGGGTTTTAGAGTATACTCCTTCCACACTGGAGTCGCATACTCACTTCCTGCACGTTATCTGGGGCTAAGACCAATTCCTTCAAAATGGGATGGGGAACAACAGAAAATGGAAGTGATCGGGGTCAACCCCCAGAGACCCTGTGGCAGAATGATTTTTTAGGTTATTCAAGGGGAAAGGAAAGGAAGGAGGAAGGGGATAAGTATTAACACAGTGCCTACTGTGTGCTAGGCACCATGATAAGTGGTGTTTTGTCTTTTAACAGATATAATCTCATTTGATCTTTACAACAACCTGAAAGGTAGGTGCTATTATTGTCTCCATTTTATAGTTGAAGAAACCGAAGCAAACGGAGCTGAAGTGACTCACACAGCTAGCAAGTGGTACTAGGTCAGATTTGAACTCAAGTGTTTCTGTCTCCAGGCACAGACTTCTATTTACTTCCACATTAGCTGCCTCTTGGTAGCAGGAAGTCGTCTCCCATTGCCTTGTGAAAGGCTCTTCCTAAACAGTGCTATGTCAAGTTCTGGCTGAGACCCCTGATTCCAGCTTCACACCTTGTTACAGGGAGGCTTAAGCAGGCCAGGTATTTTATAGGGAGGGGATAGGATGCTGCTTGGGTGAGTCTGATTGGTTATCCACTTCTCAGATCATAGACAAGAAGGCACTGATTAGCTAGGAAACTGGAAATTTCCAGCTTGGAAGGTTTTAGGCATAAAAGATTCCAGATAGGGGAGGTTCCAGAAATAGGGCAGAGCAGGTGGGAGGGGTGAGGACATAGATGGTCTAGATGGAGAAAGACTAGTCTGTACTGTGATTTGTAGATAACTTACGCATGATGGTGAGGTACCTCCCTAGGGTTTTTGTTTTTTGTGTTGGTCCAGAGTTCTGATTGCTTAGAGGCTCAGTATAGTGGTTCTCAAGCATTTTTTGCTCATAGCACAGTATTCTTTGCCCTGAGGAATAAGAGTAGTGATCATTTAGGTTTAGCCACAAAGAAAGGCTCCCAGGCACTGGGGCCTCTAGACCCATTACCTGGGTCTTGGGATTCTCTGAGTGACCTTGCTCACCCCTCCTCTGTCATCCCATACTTTCTTTCCCCAGGACTTGCATTGGGTAATTTGCCTCAGAAGACAGAGCTACTCTTCTGACCTTCAGACACGATGCTGAAAACACCAAGCAGCCAACTACAGCTGGGGTGGGGGCTGGGGAATATAGAGGTCCTGGGGTGTGGGGAGGAGTTCCACAGAGCTTGTGGCACTCATGTGCTACAGTTTGAAAGTGATAAAGTACTGGCCTTTATTGTAACTCTAACATTAGAGAGCTGTCTTTGGGTGCTGATAGTATAAAGAACTGGAGGATGTCTGGACTTTGAGGTTATTTCTTCATTTGCCATCCCATACTGCCTCTCCCTAGGCATCATGAGGAAAGAGCCAACCATCTAATGGATTTTTGTTCTTTCCTAGTATTTCTTCAGGTAGCATCTGACCTTCTCTCTTTACTTCACATAACTTCTCATGAAACACCCTCTCCCCCATCTTTCAACAAAGAACACACATGAATATATACCGGTATGTTCATAGATTGGTTCTCAGTTTGTAGATTTAGTAGAGTCTGGCTTAAAGATGCCTCCTACATCAGTGATGTCAAACTCAGAAATGGAGGTCACTAATCTGTACATGGGGATCCTTGAGGTCTGAATATTGAGTTTTAAAATGTATTATTATCATTGTTTTATCATAATTTTATTTATTTTGTTAAACATTTTCCAATTACATTTTAATCTGGTTCAGATCTCCTTCTGTAGTAGTGTCAGTCAATAAAAGCCATGGGAAGAGTGTCCTACATGATCCCCACCTCCCATGTGTAGTGAGTAATATCCATCTCAGTAGACTCTGGTATGACAACAAGGAATTGCAATAATTGAATTGTTTCTGTCTGCCCCATTCCAGGGCACACCTGGAGACCTGGTGACAGCCTGTGCCTTGGCATGGGTTTGGGAAGGCATTTATTACCAAGCTAAAATTAAGATCCCGGTTTTTACATGTTGTTTAGGGACAGCAGCTGATGAAGGTCTGTGTTGACACAGAACTCTAAGTGCCTCTGGTTTCAGCTAAATAAGTGGGCTAGAGTGTATGGCCGATATCAGTTTTTTTTGGCATTGTAAATGGGTGCCATTTGACTGAGGTAAAATAAAAAGTCATGTGCTTTCCCTATGCCTCGAATTGAAGCTTTCTTGAATTGGAGACAACTTCCTTTGTTCATCAACATGATTTTTCCAGTGGCGTACACATCAGTGTTTTCCTACCTCCAGCCAGGAAATGTGGACCAGCATGGAAAATGTCATCGTCGTGAGTGAGCTGACCACTTGTCCTAGAGTGTCTGGGATCTGTCGAATGTCTGAGATAGTAAGCTTAGTCTCAGCAAAACCTCTGCCTGGGGTGCTAAATGTAGCAGGCTTTGCCTTTTGCCTCCTGCCCTGCTGCCTATTATATCTCTGCTTGCTATCAGCAAGTCCCATGGCCTCACCCCTATCCCTGCCTTTGACATGGTCCTTTATGTCTCCTGCTCAAATGCTTAGGCTCACCCTTTCATTTCCCCCCCTGGCTGAAATATTAAAACCATTCCAAGTGCTGAGAGGAGGTCACTGTGATGTGATGGGTCTAATACTATGCTAGAATACTCTGGAAAGGGTCACAGGATTCTAAGAGATTTAGAGCTGGAAGGACCATTAGAGGTCATCTAGTCCTACCCCCATATTTTTCAGATAAGGAAACTGAGGCTTGATAAGATTATGTTATTTGTTCAATACTGGTAGCACAAGAGGTCATCCATGTTGGATAATAGCATCATATATCCTAGACTCTTATAGCTGGAAGGGAGTTTATGGGAAAGAACTAAGGATACTTAGCTATTTGTATTAGGGAATAGCTTTCTCCATCTTGGGTGGGTCTTTTTCTTCTCCCATGTGTAATCTTGTATTTTACCTTTTTAGAACTAGAGGGGACTGGTGACCAACCATTCCACAGATGAAGAAATAGCCTCCCTCCATTACTTTAGGTTGCCTCCCAACTGGCAAGTTGGTAGAATGACAGCATTGGAGAACCGGAAGAGACTTCTAGGTCATCTCAAAAAGCAATGCCTGTGATAAAATACCTGGCAAGTGGTCCTCCAACTTCTCCTTGAAGACATCTAAGAAGTACGAACAGATTACCTTTCTAAGCTGCCCCTTCCACTTTTGGAGGGGTCTAATTGTTAGGACAGTCAAGTGATAAGTTAGGACAGCTAAGTGATATAGTCAGGAAGACTGGAGTTCAAATCCAGCTTCAGATATTTATTAGTTTTGTGACAAATTGTATTGTAACCTTGTTTACCTCAGTTTCCTCATCTGTAAAATGAACTGGAGAAAGAAATGGGCAAACCACTCCAGTATCTTTACCAAGAAAAGCCCTAATGGAGTCACAAAGAGTCTGACATGACCGAAATGACTGAACAACAATGAAATGGTCTGATATTGAGCCCAAATTTGCCTTTTTTTCTACTTCAAAGTTAATTCTTGATATCTAATTTCCCTTCTTAGACTTCATTTTGATTGCTTCCCTGGTTTACTAATATCCCATTGATTTTTTTGTGCTGTCTTTACTGGGGCTGTACTACCCAACTCTGATCTTGATGTCACAGTCAGTCAATAAACATTTAGTAAGCATCCACTGTATACTAGACACTGTGCTAAGTCCTAGAGATACAAAGAAAGTCCAAAGATAGTCTCTGCTCTCAAGGACCTCACTGTCTAATGGAAAACAAACTTAACAAAGATGTCTGGTTCCTAATTGGATAGGACTTAATCAAGAAAACACCATTCGTTGCCAGTCTTGTTCTTCCAATTTATATTTGATAATTTATGTTGCTAATGTCAGTGTTGTGGCAAAATTTTTTTTAACCTACTTAATAATTGTGTGGCCTTGATCATATAAAGGTAAAATTTCTTTATAATAAATATTATTATGGAAGAGATAGAAGTTAATCAATATAGTAACACGATCGGGAAGGGACCTTCCATTGATAGGCTTGATTTGGATCAAATGCCATAGATGGATTAGCTGTCTCCAGAGTCACATCTCCTAGAGTGTGATTCAGAGATAGCTTGCTGAGGAGTTGACAGCACCTCTCTAGATGCTGTCTGGAAGCACATAAACAATAAATATAAGACTAGAACCAGGAAGAGACCTCCAAGGTCAGCTAGTGCCACCCCCTCATTTCACAAATGAGGTCCAGGGAGATGAGACTTGTCCAAGGTCACACTGGCAGTTAGCTCCAGAGACAGAATTAGAACCCAGGTCATCTATCTTTAGAGTCATTGCTCTTGCCATTGTACCATATTACCTCCCTAATCTGTAAAACTGGGAATAAGATGCTATTAGAAAATTATGTTGTTGTGACAAGCACAAAGATCTTCATAGAGTCTAGAACAAGAAATAAATGGCAACTGATAGACATGAGTATCCTGGTTCCTATAGAATTGTACCTGGTAGTAGATCAGGGACCAAAAAAGGGTCTAATGTGGCCCAGGTGATTTCTTCCTCAAGATCCCTCAATGCTTTTTGCTTTGATTCTTATGCCTGTGTAATTTTTGCCAAAATAGTACCTGGGACCTCTTTACCCTGAAACATCCAGCTATGTCTACAGCTTTTTCCACCTAGAATATATTTCCCTCGGCAAAACCTGCCCCCTTCTCCCACTGGTGAGTTCTTCCTGGAACTTTAATTTTGTTGAGTGGCCCAAGTCAGTCTTGAGTCTCCTCCCAGCCTTGTTTCTGTTCTGGACTTCAAAACCATGGCCTCACCCCACTCCTCCCCAACCCCCTCCTTTTTCAAGTTGTTTCTCCCCATCGGAACTTGAGGTCAAGGACTATTTTTCTTTTTCTTTTTTTCCTTTCCTCTTTTTGTATCATAGTACTTAGTACAGTGTGTGGCACATACTAAGTACTTAATAAAGATTTCTTTCCTTTTTTCCAGGTGTCTGGATGATTATAAACCAAATATATAGAGTGCTTTAGTGTTAATAAGGTGCTTTTCTCATGACCACCTTGAGAAGTAGGTAGTACTAGTATTATTATTTTTCCATTTTGCAGATGTGAGAACAGATTCTAAATGAGGGCTTACTCAAAGTCACAGTATGTACTAAAGCCAAGATCCAAACCTTCATCTCTCCTGACTCCTCATCTGTTCTCTCTCCACTGTCACTACCAGAAAAATGGTTTTCTGAGTAGTATCAAAACCATCTGAAAGGTCTAGATCTCCATTTTGAGGGAGGGGAAGGAGGAAAGGGAAAGCTTTTCTTCCTTCTTTCTTTCCTTCCTTCCTTCCTTCCTTTGCTTTTTGGAGGGGGGAAGTTAGGGCAATTGGGGTTGCTCAAGGTCACACAGCTAGTAAGTGTTAAGTGTCTGAGGCCAGATTTGAACTCAGGTCCTCCTGACTCCAGGGCCAGTGCTCTACTCATTGTACCACCTAGCCACCCCTCAGGAAGGGTTCTTAACCTGTGATCTCATGGGTGGAAAGTTTCTAGTGTGGAAACTACCTCCATGCAGATCTGCAGCTCCTTTAATTTGTGAGAATTAGTTTTAGTGACTAGGATGATTGGCAGATGAATTGATGCTCACCATCCTATTCTCCCTTTACTCAAATAGTATGTCTCATAAGCAGGATTTGATTCTAGGTTTATCTGACTCTAAGACTAACCTTCTGTTGACAATATCATGTTGCATCTCATCCTAAGTGAATAAGAAAGACGGCATGGTATAACAGAGATGTGTAGAACTTGACGCCAAGAAAACCAGGGTTTGAATTCTACCTAGGATATTTACTAGCTGGATGAGCCCAGAGTTTCCTCATCTGTAAAATGAGACAGTTGGACTTAACGATCTCTAGGATTCCTTCCAACTCTAGTCAACAAGAAGTCAGTAAATATTTATTAAATACTTGCCATGTGCCAGGAACTGTGCTAACTGTTGTTGTTCAATCATGTCCAACTCTTCGTGACCCCATTTGGAGTTTTCTTGGCAAAGGTACTGAAGTGGTTCACCATTTCCTTCTCCAACTCATTTCACAGAGGAGGAAACTGAGTCAAACAAGGTCACACAGCTAGTAAGTGTCTGAGGTCAGATTTGAACTCAGGAAGATGAGTCTTCCTAACTCTAAGACTGACATTCTATGCACACCACCACTTAGCTGCCCAACTCCTGGATATGCAAATATAATCTGAAAGAAAGAAGTCCCTACTTTCAAGGAGCTGGCATTTAAGTGGGGGAAGATATGTAAATTTAAGATTGTATGAAATTGGTATTCTGGCTTATAAATCAGTTTCTTATGAACAGGGTTAACATGAATTAGCTTCTCAAAGTCTAGTTATCTCTGCTTAAACCAATAAAATTTGAATGTCTAGTGATAAAGGTATGGAAGCAGGTAGGGGTAATGGAAGATGTATTAGGAAATCAGAAGACCTGAGCTGTATACCTTTTTCTGTTACTTGTTAGCCATGGGCCTTTGGGCAAATCACTTCACCACCAAGTCTCTGATTCTTCCTCTGTTAAACGCAAATGAGTTCAAATCCAGCTTCAGACACTTACTAGCTGTGTGACCCAGGGCAAGTCACTTCATCCTGTTTGCCCCAGTTTCCTTATCTGTAAAATGAGTTGAAGAAAGAAATGGCAAGCTACTCTAGTGTCTCTGCCAAGAAAACCCCAAGTGAGGTCATGAAGAATAAGATACAATGGAAGAACAATGAATAACAGTTATGCCGACCTACATCACTGAGTTGTTATTAGGATTATGCAAGATAATATATGTGGACAACTCTAAAGTTCTGGCCTTTTTTCTAACTTTACTATAATAACAAACAGAATTGTGATAATCTAATTCCATATGACCCCTACACAAGATACCCAAAATCTTAGAAGCTCCAGTGCTGGAATCTCCTCTATAACATCTTAATGCAGTCTTTGCTTGAATCTTTCCAAGGACAGAAAGCTCATTATCTTACAAAACAAGCCCATTCCATTTTTTCACAGTTCTAATTGTTAGAAAGCTCTCCCATATACATTACAGAGTCAAAGCCTTCCTTCCAGTAGATTCTATTTAGTAGTTCTATTTTGGAACTACATATTATAAGGCTAATTTTCTATATGATTGCCCTTCAAATACTTGAAGGTAGAGCTTATATTGGGGGTAGCTGGATGGTAAAGTGGATAAAGTGCTGGCCTTTGAGTTTGGAGGACCTAAGTTCAAATCCAGCTTCAGACACTTACTAGATGTGTGACTCTGGGCAAATCATTTAACCCTGTTTACCTCAGTTTCCCCCTCTGTACAATGAGCTGGAGAAGAAAATGGCAAACTATTTCAGTATCTTTGCCAAGAAAACTCCAAATAAGGTCACAAAGAACCAGACACAATTAATCCACTAAACAACAGCAACCAGAAATACTTACTTTGGTTCTAAATTTTCTAGTTATAGATATTTCTGGTAACTGTAGAATGAATAATTCTAAACAATACTTTTTTTTGTCTGTTTTCGTGTTCCTTTAGTAAAGACTTAACCTGTATGGTTTTTTCATTGTTAACAGAGGGACAGCTGAACTGACCTAGAGCTGAATTCTTGATTGCTCTGTGTCTTGTCACCCAGTAGTAAGAGGACAGAACACTGATCTTGTACAAGTTAACACTTCTCAGGTCTTCAGCTTTTTAGTCTAAGATGCAGAGGCTGGACTGGGTAACTCCAGAGGTTGAGACCTTCTAGCTCTCTACATTCCATGAGTCTGTTATTCTATAACTCTTCTCATTCTTCTCATGCCTTCTTGTTTCAAACATTAGATCTATCTAACCCCTGGGCCATCGTTTAACCCCAAACATTACAAAAATAGACCTGGGGCCAGAAGAAGAAAAAGGGGTGGAGGTGATGTCTCTGTGACAGCATCCTTCTTGCCCTGCTGGGTCAAAAAACTTATTTTCTCTGTACGTGAATTTTGTAATAACTTTATTCTGTATTTTGCAGATTGAGAATAGAATTTTAGCAGTGCATTAATTGTGACAAAATTCTACCATACATTGAGTATGTGGCTGTCCTGGAGAATCACAGTAATAACAATATTAACAATATTTATATCATATTTTAAGTTTTACAAAGCCGTTTACATAGATTCTTTCATTTGTTTCATTATCCCCGTTTTAACAGATGAAGAAACCAAAACTGAGAGGTTAAGTGACTTGCACAGAGATGCTTGTAAGTGGATGTGGGGTGATTTGAACAGATTCATCCTCACTATAAGTCCACAACACGCTATCCACTATTCCCAGCTGCCTCTTTACTTCATAATACAGGGATTTCTACATTCATGACACATCCCAATGTCATTGGTTTATATTCTACAGTTTACCAGGCATGAGGATATATACATGGTTGTACAGAAAATAGTCATTTTTGGCATTGTTCTCTTTTCAAAAAGCACAGAATTATTAGAGTTTTAAGCTCTAAGATGTTAGGGAGAATTGAGAAATTTTGGTGGTTCAGAGGTGGGACCCAAAGATGGTTAAGTAGTTAATTATTAAAACAAATGAAGACCCTGTCATAATCTCAAAGATCAAAGACCCAGAGTATAAGGAAAAGGTGAGTGAGTATGTAAAAAGAGTGTGATCCATACCAGATTTTGGGGGAGTATGTTTTTGTACTTACTGTTCTTATTATACCATCTTACAAAATACTCTTTTCTAAAAACTCATGAATTACAGCTGTCAAATAATGGGGTACACACCAATGGGGGCTTGTGTCACAGTAATAGAAACCACTCCTAACTCTTCAGAGTTATCTGTAGAACTTTAGGGGAGAAGTAGGCAGCTGTCCTTTGGGAACCTAACTTGCCTATTTGAGTGGATGTTGGAATAATGAACTTTGGAATATGTGCTAAATATACTATGAAAAAACTGGAAGGAAGGGATATCGGGGAATAGTTGTAATAATGAATGCTTTAGAAGCAATATGGAGTTGGTACTTGTTGTAGCCTCATAAGGAAGTAATCATAACATTTTTTTAAAACATTATTTAATTTTTGTTGGTCTTGTGAGGCAATTAGGATATTCCCCTTGATTATCTAGTTGCCTGGTATGTTGTAGAGGTAGTTTTCTTCAATTAATAATAACCAAGTTAAGTACTTGTATTTCTATAACAGTATTCCTTTAAGGAAGTGAAAACTCTTAAATTTTTAAACAATGGTTATTTTTGTTTTCACATAACTTTTATTTCTGATTATTTCCCTTCCCTCTCACTTTACCTTGCCCCTGTTAGCACTCCTGCTCTGAAGCACTGCTGTCCTAATTGGGGGGCACCCAGTATGTCAAGTCATGCCTAGCAATTGGACTACACTTTACCCTGGTCGTCTTGCTGCCATGCTGGGCACTATTGTTGATATTTATTTGTTTTATTTGTTTCAGTTGTTACCCCATTTGGGATTTTTTTTTTTGTCTTTTTGGAGGCAATTGGGTTTAAGTGACTCGCCCAAGGTCACACAGCTAGTAAATGTTAAATGTCTGAGGCTGGATTTGAACTCAGGTCCTGACTCCAGGGCTGCTGCTCTATTCTCTGCGATACCTAGCCGCCCCACTTGTGGTTTCTTTGATAGAGATACTGGAGTGGTTTACCATTTCCTTCTTTAGCTCACTTTGCAAAGGAGGAAACTGAAGCAAGCAGGGTTAATTGACTTGCCCAGAGTCACATAGCTAGTAAGTATCTGAGGTCACATTTGAACTCAGGTCCTCCTGACTCTGGGACACCCAGCTGTGTTGGGACCTGTCTTACCTGCTCTTTCCTTTTGTCACTTGCTCTGGGAAAGGTAATCAAATCAATACCACCTTGGTGTCTGGAAAGGGTCAATTAATTCAATTGCCCTATGACTGTCCTACCATCCCTTGACTTTCCAGATGAAACTACCTTTCTCTAGTCATTCATTCCTCTATGTGTCATCTCTCCTTGGGAGCAGGAACTATATCTTTTTAAAAATTTCTATCCCCAGGTTGGCACATGGAAAACAATAAATGATTTATCATTCGTTCATTCATTCATTCATTCATTCACCACTCAGGCGTGGGCTAGAGAACTGCTAAATTTTCAGTGCAAACACTACTTCCTCAGAAATCTGCAAATCAGAGCTTGCCTTATTTGATTATCTCTATTTAAGAAAATGCTAATAAAGAAGATTAAATTTCAAAGTGTCTGCATACATTTCCCTCTCACTCCCTTAGAGCTTGTTGTTAAACATTGACCAGCGTCGCCCACCCAGTATTGCCCATGAACGTTGCTTGAGCTCGGCAGGAGTGTAGTAGAAGGTTCAAGAAATGAAGTCAACACCAGACTGGGTGCCTGATAACTGAAGACTAATAATAATAATAAATACATAATATAACAACAACGATAACTGGCCCTTATGTGGCGCTTTAAGATTTACAAAACATTTTACATTTATTATTTTATTTGGGCCTCACAGCACTCCTGGAACCATCCCATTTAAGAATAAAGAATCAGAAGGAAAAAAATATTAATTTAGTACAACTAACCAATTCATCGACCTGAGAGCACATGCAATAGTCCTCACCTCCACAATGAAGGGAGGTGCATTTTTTGAACTCTTTTGAGTTTAGTCATTATTAATTATGGAAGTTTCCGTTTTTGCTGTTGTTTACTATTTTGAAAAGTCTTTGTTATGAACACTATGACTATTCCTTTTTCTAACTGGAAAGACTGAGGCCTAGAAAATGGCTTCCTTCTCAAGGTCATACAGTGAGATGGGGAACAGGCTGAGCTCGGAATAGAGCTCAGATCTTCTGACTGGCCAATCAGAAGCTCTTTCCACTGGCCCCTTGTGCCTTCCCCTTAATAGGGTAACAGGAAATGGTGAGAGAGTGCTGATGAGATTAACACTGCTGGAACACAGCAGTGAAAACTGGACCAACTGGCCAGTTGGAGCTCACCAGTGAATAACAGGAACTTTTATCATCCTTTCCATCAGAGAACCTTTTTTTAAACCCCTTTGACTAACTCACTGGGCAAGCTGGCCTGGGCTGCCTCATCACATGGCCCTGGAACCCGGCAGTTAAATTTAGCAGCTCACCTCGGCAAGCTCCCTCGATTGAGATGTTTACAAGACATATCAGATACGTATGTATCAGAGATATACCAGAGTCAGGGACTGTTGTTCTTGAAACAAGAGGTTTTCAGGGAAAGTGAAAGGCCTCCAGTGGGTTCTACTAGCTGAAATGGGCACCTGCTGCTGTCAGTCTCAACCTGGCAGTCTCATTCTACATGCTTGGCTGATGCAAAAATACAGGCCTGAGTAAAGCTGAGCAACTCATTTAAGTCAGCAATAGCCAGGATTCTGAAATAGGCCAGCCTGGTGCATGTATAACTCAGACTGATGGGGAACATGTTGACTGAAGGACAAATAGAATTTTACTTACTGACTTCGAAAAGAGCTCTAACAAAGAACCACACAGATAAAGCTGGAAGGGACCCCAGAGAGCATGTCGTCTTTTTTTTTTTTTTGCCTTTTTTTTTTTGGAGAGGGGAAAGTAGGGCAATTGGGGTTAAGCGACTTGCCCAAGGTCACACAGCTAGTAAGTGTTAAATATCTGAGGCCATATTTGAACTCAGGTCCTCCTGACTCCAGGGCCAGGGCTCTATTCACTGCCCCACCTAGTTGCCCAGGCATATAGTCATTTTAAGTCTTGTAGTCGTTCTGTCATTTTACAAATGATGAAACTAAGTCCCAGAGAGAACTAAGTGATGTGCCCAAGGTCATTCAGGTGACATTAGTAGAGCAGGCCCTTTGATTCCTAGGGCAGCTAGGTGGTACATTGGATAGAGTTCTGGGCCTCAAGTCAGGAAGACTCATCTTCTGGAGGTCAAATCTGGTTTTAGACACTTAGCTATGTGACCCTGGGCAAGTCATTCAACCCTGTTTTTTTCTTTATCTGTAAAATGAGCTGGAGAAAGAAATGACAAACCACTACAGTGCCTTTGCTAAGAAAACTCCAGATGGTGTCACTAAGACTCAGACATGACTGAAAAATGACTGAACAACAATTCCAACAATTCCAAGTCCTCTGTTCTTTTCATCGTCCCATTGTGTTCTCTATCTCTACTTTCATGGTAGGTGAGAGCCCCCTCACCTACATTTCAGGGCTGGCACACACAATGCACATAGAAATAGTGTGGTTTATGGCTTTATACAGGGCAGGCAGTGCCAAGTCACAGCTGGGAACAAGACCTCCAAAGTGTTTGATTTTAAAATCTAACTTTGCTGGTTTCCTTCAGCTCTCAGCTAAGATCCCACCTTCTACACACAGTCTCTCCCAATCGCTCTTCTTTCTGTGATTTCCCATGTTTCCTGCAAATAACTTATTTGTACATAATTGTTTGTTTGTTGTCTCACCCATTAGATTGTGAGTTCCTCAAGGGCAAAGACTTGTCTTTTTCCTCTTTTTGCATTCCCACAGTGCCTTAAGTAGGCACTTAATAGAAGTTTATTTTCTGACTAAAGTCTTTCTTTCTGGAAAATCTGTGAGGCTGAAATTTCTTCCATAAAAGCTGAATTGGTTCATGCCGAAGAGCTGGGTCATTTCGACTGCAATTTTTAAATCAAAGAAGATACTCCTCAAGGTACCACCAGCATCGCACGTCTCCCGTTCCCCTCCCCCACTGGCTGATAACTTTACATACTTTGTTCTATTCGTTGGGAATGTGACTGTGTAGGGCGGTAAGGGTACTAAGTCCAATTTGCCAAGAGCTTAATCTTCAGCCATAGCCAGGCGTGAAATGTAATGTGTCTGGTAAATTACGTCTGTTAAACTTTTTACAAGATCTTTCTTGCACCGACTGCTCGGTGATGCCACTGCATGGCTCAGGAAGACAAGAGCCCTGCATACCTAGATGAAGGTGGGGGATGCAATCTTGGCCCACAGGAAAGCCGTCAGACAGAGCCTGCCTGAATGACAGATTCACATAAACATGTTTAAGCATCAACACACCCACACAGGTATCTGTCCTTTCACCTAAGATAGTAGGGTGGGGGGGCGGTGCTAGGACTTCAAGGGTCAAAAACTGGGCCCTGGGTGGGGAACCATTACTTTAACTCTCCTTAAATTGGAAATTGAGGGATGTATAATTTATCATACATAGCTTTCTTGGAGTGTTAATGAAAGGAGGGGCCAGAAAAGAAATGCAGACATTTGAAAGCATGGCTTTGAATTCACTTATGGGGACCTGAAGCCCTTGTTGGTATCTGTTATTCCCCACCATTTTCATGTCTTTTTTCTTTACTCTTTTTCTCTTCTCTCCTTTTCTCTGTCTCTCTCTGTTTCTCTGTCTCTCTGTCTCTCTCCCGTCTCCCTTTCCTTCCACCCTCTCTTTTTCTCTCCTTTCTCTCTCTCTGTCCTCCCCTTCTTTTTCCTTTCCTAATGTTCTTTCCCCCCCAAGTTGTCCATCCTATGATTCAGTTCCACTGGTAAGTACGTGGGCATTATATAGGGTTTTTGACTGGACTCTATTTCGACACAAATTTGTAGTTCAGTGGAAAAAACTTTGGGCTAAGGAATCAAGAGGGCTTAGTTCTGACTCCATACCTGATTCTCTGTGATAGCCTTATGGGTTTTCAAAGTACCAGTTTCCCTGCTTTTAAAATGTGAATAATTATCCCTGTCCTTTCCTACCACACAAGGTTATTGTGGGGCCAAATGAGACTTGATATATGGAAGCCTTGTATAAATGCCAGGGGTTACTGTTGCTACTCATTTAACTCTTTATAAGTTTCTTTACTGCCATTTTTTGAAATTTCTCCTGGTTACCTTTGCAAGCTAGATTGCGTTGGAATTCTCATGAAGTTTCAGAATTGGCTCACATGGACATGGTGAGTTAGTGCCTAATGCTAAATTAGAATAATGAACAACCGAATTTCTAATCTGTTGCTCAGTTCACTGGACCACTCCACCCTCTGACCTGTGGGCCTATAAAGTCAGATCTCTGGTCTGGATTTTCTAGGCTAAGCCAGGTGATATGGCAATGTGTTAAACTCCATTCCTCTAACAGTCTGGATGGGCTACACTTCCTTTGGTGGAATTTGTTTTTCCACTTACCACCAATGCTTTGTGTGTAGTAGAAGGTGTTTATAAATATATTAATTTAAATCACAACAAATTGTCCCAAGCATCCAGCGGCCTGCAGCTGCCATAGTGGGATCATTCCAGCATGCCCCAAGCTTGGGGCCCCCTCCTGAACACATGCAGGGTGGGACTTGCTGCTGCTACTGGGCTGGGCTGTTGCTTAATCTAGGTTTAGGAGCGAATCTCAGGAAGTGTCACAGTTTAACAAAGACCCTGGGCTAGAGATGTCACTATTGATTTTTAAGACAAAGCTCCCAGAGGAACAGACTTAAGAAAAGGAATCTGGGCATCCAAAATGCTCTGACAGGTGGAGGACTCCCATTTCTTTATATAGTTTACTAGACTGATATTTGAACCTATGGATTAGGAGCTCATTTCCAGTGTGATATCATCTCAGTTCCAAAGATATTGTCAGTTGCTTGAGAATGGGATCAAGCCCTTCCATACTGCACTGAATCATTCTCTAATTCCAGATAACTTCCCAGTCACTTTCTCTCTAGGGTTCAGTTTCCTTACTTAAGCATAGGGTCTTGTGTCTAGTAGATGAGGAAGTTAGAGGACCCCCTTCTAGTTGTAAAATATAGGCACTATGTCTCAGATGGGCAGCAAGGTTTCCTAGTGGATAGAGTGCTGCCTGGGCTTTGAGGCAGGAAGACTCTTCTTCCTGAGTTCACATATGACTTCAGACACTAGTTATGTGACTCTGGGCAAGTTACTTAACCTTGTTTGCCTCTATTTCCTCATCTGAAAAAAGAGCTGGAGAAGGAAATTGCAAGCCACTCCAACATGTCTACTAAGAAAACCCCAAATGGGGTTACCAAGAGTCAGGCACAACTGAGAAAGACTGACACTGGGAGACAAAGGTAAAAATGAAACACTGGCTGCCCTCAAGGCGCTTACAGTCTATGGGGAAACAAAGTATAAGCATATACAAAATGTCTACTGAGTAAACACAGAGTAATTTCTGAGAGCTGGGGGGAGGTGATTTTGTTGTTTAAACACATAGAATGACCTTCCTTTATCACTTCTCTTCACATACAGTCTTATCCCAGTCTCAACTCAGTCAGGCTGGTCTCCCCAGTGCCCTTGAATTTACTACTACCCTCCTTACATCTTAGCTACTATCATCAGTAATAATAATAGCATGGGGAGGCTAGGTGGCACAGAGACTAGAGCACCAGCCCTGGAGTCAGGAGGACCTGAGTTCAAATTCGGCCTCAGACAATTAATACTTACTAGCTGTGCGATCTTGGGCAAGTCACTTAACCCCAGTTGCCCTGCCTTCCCCCTCGAAAGATTAAAAAAAATAATAGCTAACATTTATAAAGTGCCTAGTGTGTGCTAAGTATGTTACAATTGTTATTTCATTTGTTCCTCATGACAACATTGGGGAAGAGATGCTATTATTATCCCTGTTTTACAATTGAAGAAACTGAGGCAAACAGAGGTTAAGCAGATTCAGACAGCTTATAAGTGTCTAAGGGTAGATTTGAACTCAGATCTTCCTGACTCCAGGCCTGGTGCTCTATCCACGGCTTCCTTGCCTTTAGCTATTCAGAGATGTGAGTTTTCAATCCAGGATCTTCATTTTTGGGGAGCCTTCCCTAGTCCTCAGTTATCTGAGTTTCTCCCATGAATTTCAGTTACTACTATTATAAAATTGAATCAGTGATTTCATTGGCATAGGGAATTCTTGGTGAGGAAACTCTGTACCAATGCAGACTGACACCTACTCTTCAATTTATAGTTGTAGAGGGCTGCCTGAGGGCACTGAGATTAAATGACTTGCCCAATTAAGTGCCTTAACACTAGGCCAGTATGTTTCAAAGGATGCCTGCGAACCCAGGTCTTTCTGACTCCTGGGTTCTTTTTCTATTCTCTACCAGAGGTATCAGGAACAATGAATGAACCCTGAATGAAGCCCAAACTAGATTGAAGTGTAATTGCGAAATGATTAATAAATAAAAATCGAATTTTAATTTGTGAGTTTCTAAGTCAGTATGCAGCCTGCAAGGATCTGTTTCTATTCAAATTTGACATCACCACTGTATGCTATGCTAACTCTCTCTCATAATTTGTTGTTGTTGTTCAGTCATTTCAATTGTTTTGGGCATTTTGTAACCCTGGGAGGGGTTTTCTTGGCAAAGATATTGGAGTGACTTTCCATTTTCTTCTCCAGCTCATTTTACAGATGAGGAAACTGGGGTAAACAGGGTTAAGTGACTTGCCCAAGGTAACCCAGCTAGTAAGTGTCTGAGGCCAGATTTGAACTCAGGAGGACGAGTCTTCCTGATTCCAGGTCTGGCACTCTGTCTAGTTGCCTGGATATTGCCTAATACTAATGCGTCAGTTTAGGACCAGGTCTCTACTTTTGTTTCTGGCATGAATGAATATTAATGACATGTAATGATGCTGCCTTAAAACAACAACAGCAACAATAATTCATGTTTCTCTAATGTAAAGTTTTCCTCAAAATAGCTTTGAGAAAGGTAACGCAAATATCACAATTCCCAGTTACGGAAAAGGAAACTGAGTCAGAGAACAGTTAAAGCTGGCCCAAGGTCGTATGGATACCAAGCATCAGTCTTTATTAAGTGCCCACACTGTGCTACCTGCTGGGGATACAAAGAAAGGGGGAGGGCAGTGCCCTGCCCTCCAGGAGTTGACACTTCATGAGCATGAATACAAACACAGATAAATTGGAAGTAATCAGCAGAGAGAAGGTACTTATCTTTTTTTTCATTTTTGTGTTTTTCTTTATGCAGCTTGAGAAACAAAGGCCATAATTCACATAATAAACAAGAGGCTGTGACATTTGAGTTTAAATTTCTTTTTTTTGGTCTTTATTAATTTGTGTGTTTACTTTTAGTTTACAACATTCAACTCCACAAGCCCTTGAGTTTCAAATTTTCTCCCCTTCCTTCTCCTCTTCCCCCCACCCCATGGCAGCGTGCGATCAAGTAGAGGATCTGCAAATACTTTCACATTAGACATTAGTCTGATTGTAAAGAAGGATTATAATAGATGGAATGAACAATGGGAAAGAGGAAACAAAACCAAACAAGAAAAAGAAAGAAAGCAGGTAGTTTGCTTCAATCTGCATTCAAATTCTGAAGTTCTGTCTCTGGATGTGGACATCTCTTTCCATCACGAATCTTTTGGAATTGTCTTACAGCCTTGCATTGCTGAGAAGAGCCCAGTCTATTGAAGTTGGTCATCACACATATGTTGTGTCTGTAATTGTGTACAAATTTCTCCTGGTTCTGCTCAAGAAGGTATTTATCTAAAGGGAATATGGAAAGGCTTCTTGTAGAAGGTGAGTTTTGAACTGGGACTTGAAGGAAGCCTGGGAAATCAGGAGGCGAAATGAGGAAGGAGAGGATTCCAAGCATGGGGGATAGCCAAAAAAAATCACTGAAGTCAGGAAGTGACATCTCATCCATCATTAATCTTAACCATTATTAATTAAGAACTTGCCTCCTAGGTCTTCCATCTATAAGACTGATGTTGTTGTTTTTTTTTTTCCTACAGCAAAATGACTCACAGACTTCTCATTTTAGTACTAGGATTCCCAATAATTCTGTTAATATTTTATCTCCTGTTTTTTCCAGGTTCAGGCTGAAGTGAGTAGAGTAGGGTGGTCCATGGGGTTGTTGGCTCTACCTAAAGAATTTGAGACCCATTGATTTAGAGGAAACACAGATAACCTGAATGGATGAGACATTAACATGTTAAAAAAAATTGTTATCAGGTATCATCTATGTTGTGGTTTAAGTATTTCTCATCTCTTTCTGTTCATCCTTTCCATGGAGGGAAGGAGGAAGGGAGAGAAGGAAAGCAGAGAGTCTTAACTATTAAAAACCCAAGTGTCCAACGCACACATTGTCTACTCTGTATCACATTTTGCATTCTACTTATTTTTGAGCCTGTCTTATCCTCTGCCCTAGTTGACAAATACCCAAGGACAGGGGCCTTCTTCCAGTTATCCCTGCATCTTTCCTAAAGCCTAGCATTTGTCTTCTATCCAATAGGTACTTCATAAATGAACTTAGCACCCCAATGGCTGAGCAAGCTCCTTGAGGGCAGATGTCAGGATTTTGCCTTGCTTAATATCCTAAGTGTTTAGGACGGTGCTTGTCACCTAGTAGGAGCCTAATAAATGTTTGTTGTTGATCTCAGTAGAGAATTCATTTGGAAAGTTTAGGTTCAAGGAAAATGGAAAGTCTGGAGTTTCAGACATTATAGGTTATAGGATATATATCTGGTTAAAACAGCATTTTTGTATCTCTTTCTTATTTCCTGATACATTGGAAAATTCACAAAGGGCTGTAATTATCCTGCCCGTGAAGAACACACCATTTTACACCTCTTCACAAACTTTGGGCCTAGACCACTGTAGGCTGAGGAGCTCAGATCTGTGTTGAGGTAGCCCAGGCCTAACCTTGCTTCAGTGTAGCCTAGAGGTCATCTGAAAGATTGTGATGGTTTGTGGACTAATTCTGGAGTCCATTTTTGCTCCCGGCTTGGTTTAAGTCTGGGACTAGGATTAAGATGTCTGGGACCATTCCAGGCCAATGTGGGATAAACTTAGTTCCCAGCATTGGTTTGGTACTGATCTGGCTTCTCAGAGGTTTCCTAAGTTGAGGAAAAGCCTCTGAACCTAAAAGGACAACTGCATCTGCAAAAATGAGCCAAGAACAGACTCATACCCTGCCAGGAGCAAATGGGAACAAAGTGGCATCTCCTCAGGTAAATCTTTTCTGCAACCAGTCTTCCCTTCTTGCTTGCCAGAGTCATAGTGAAATTCATAGAAATGAATCAGAAACACATGCAGTATATTTCCCAAAAAGACCCAGGGGTTTGAACAGGCAAGGAACAAAGAGGGGGCAGGCTCAAGATAAAAATGTGTTTCAAGGCCTTATCAATCCTGAACCAGTTGAAACACACTCAGAGATGTTCAAAGCATCCCCTGCTCAGCCAGGCTGGCTCATTCCCAGGTGAAAGGCAGATCATAACTAGAAATGTGGGTGTTGGGGTGGGTGGAGGTGGGGGAGGACCTCACTTTTTTTTGGTAGTAACTTGTAATTTCCCAGCATCTCCTGGGATGTTCAAAAGAAGCTCTGTCCACACAGAGAGGTTCTGTTTGCCACTCCTCCCTCCCTCCCTAGCTGGGAGCCCCACTGCTCTAGCTTGTTGAGCAGGCTGGGGAAGTTTCTGGGCCATCTGGCTGTCATGCCTGAAGCTAGTGTGCAAATAAGGCAGATCTGAGCTAGCTTGCTTGATCCACAACCCTAAGGGAGGCAGGGGAAGGAGCCAAGACGGAGGTGGTGCTGGGAAGAAGGAGGAGGAGGACAGGCCTAGGGGTGGATTGAGAGAAGCTGAGGCTGCTCCACGCCACCCCTTCCCAGAGCCAAGGGTGGGGGTTTCTCACCGGGCCCTGCTATTACTGTGAAGGAACTCCTGGAAACAGTCTTTTTATAGAGATCTTCACTTCTCTAAGAAAGGGAGGAGACTTAGAAAAGGTGTCCTTTCTGTTTGATATGTGGGACAAAATGGAGCAACCATTTACCATGGGTTGAATTCCTTTATTTATACCCTTTTAAAAAAAAGGCTGTCCCATATGAGCACATTTTTAACAACCTGTTGGTTTATTGTTTATGTGTGCAAGAAACGAAATACCTTCCTCATCACTCTCTGACAGGAAAAGGTCACCCAAGGCTGTATCTGCTCATGAAGTCACTAAAACTGCCATACTGTGGGCTGTTTGTGGGAACAAGCCTGTAGCTCATTAGTTTCCTGCTTTAGGGCAGTGTTACCTGCTCAGGAAATGGGGGCATTTCCCATTTTTGTGCCCAAAGTTTGAGTTTTCAGGCACTCCCCTCTTCTCTCCCCAGTCAGAAGCAGCTTGATGGTACAGGGACAGGGCTCTGGTTCTGTCAGGAAGATCTGAATTCAGCAGCCTCAGATACTCACTGCGCAGCCTGGGCAGGCCTGCCTCAGTCTTCTCAACTGTAAATAGAGGATCTTAATAGCACCTGCTTCCCAGGGTTCTTGGATCAAATGATAGCATTTTTGTAAAGTGCTTAGCATATGTGGTGCCTGGACATAGTAGGTGCTTAATAAATGCTTGTTTCCTTGACTTCTTTCAATTTGTCCCTTAGTGTTTCTCCCTCTCCTTCTCTCTCACTATCTCTCTCCTTTTCCTTCTTCTTTTCTTCCTCCTCCTCCTTCTTCTCCTTCTTCTCCTTCT
>CM053580.1:453588641-453643535 GCA_028627135.1 Pseudochirops cupreus
GTTCAGCCTTTGTATCACTCACATTTGACTCCCTCTCTCTCCTAAAACAACACTATCCTACTTTATGTGGCTATCATCTCTTGCTTGTACAAGAACCTCTTAAATAATCTACCTGTTACAACTCTCTCTCCTCTCCAATCCATCCTCCATGCAGCTGACAAAATGATTTTTCCTAAAGCCCAATTCCAACTACATCACTTTCCTATTCAATAAACTCTAGTGGTTTCCTATATTGTTTCATCTTTATATCATCTTTATATCTTTATATCATTCTTTTTTAAGGTCTACTTTTGTATAAGTTTTATGTATTGTACTGCTCCTTTCTTATGTGGACATTTTATTTACTGAAAGAGAAAGAAAAAGGCTATTTGTGTGAGAAACACAAGGAAAAAATACTTGAGAAACATAGATAGTTCTGAGAGAACCCACAAGAAAAGCAACTGTTCACATAGAAGCACTTGAGGAGAAATCCAAGCAGCTCTGAGAGGTTATGAAAGCAGCTCCTTTCTGAGGCAAAAGGACTTACTGATGGTCCAGAGCATTGTTTCTGAGAAGCTAATTTATGTATGTGATAATCTCTGGTAATCTCTGAATCAAAAACTGTTAGGTATTGTGGAAAAATTGTATATTGACTGAGTCACATCTAACAGAAATGTGGATTTAAGGTTTTTCAACCTTATAGAGGTGAGTCAAGTGAAGTGGTCCTGATGCATATGTATGTATATGTATACATGAATGCATACATACTCATACTTACACATGTGGAAAAAGAATCAATTGAAAAGTCATATGAGAAGGTAATGAATTAGAAAGCAGAAGCTGCTATCAGAAGGCATATAGAAGCTGGAAGCTGATGGAGCTGAGTAGCCAATGGAACTGAGAAGTTGACAGAAGTATAGAAATGCAGATGAGAGAAAAGAAAATAATAGCAACTGTCTTGAGCTAAGTCCATCTGGGAACTAGGAGACTAGAGAAAGACAGGCTCTGAATTTCATTCAAGGAGCTGATTCCATTAGATAAGAACCTGGATACTGGGAGCTGATTGGAGAAAGCAGAACCCTCTTCTGTGGAAGAGCTGTCTGGGGAAAGGAAATTTTACTTAATCACACCATATACAGTTCAGGAGCAAGGACCACTCAGAGTCTTGCTTGTGTTGCCTTTTGTTAGTTTCTGTGGCTGTTAGATTATAAGAGCAGTGACTGTCTTTCACCTCTTTTTGTAACCCTAGTGCTTAGCACAGTGCCCAGCATATAGGAAGTGCTTAATAAATTGTTGATTGATTGATTTTGTGGTTGGGCACAGGGGAGTGGAGAGTAGACATGGTTCCTTGAGGACTTTCTTTTTGGTTTGTATTTGTTTCTCTAGTGTGTGGCATAGTGCCTTACACATAGTATACATAAGTGATTTATCTACCTATCTATCTACCTACCTAACTTTCTACCCATCTCAGGCTTATAGCAACTCTTTTTTCACTAAGGTTATAATGCTATCTCATTACCCAGCTAAGGAAGAAGACCTGAGAGGATCTGCAGATGCTGGGTTTGCTAAAAGAGCTTCATGATGTTTTAGTTGCCTGAGAATAGAATAGAAATGAATTTGTCCATCCACAGAGCAGAGAGACACAGAATAGGAGATGTTCTACCCCGCTAGAGTTTATGCCAACTCTTTCCCATGGACATCATGTGCAGTGATGGAGAGTATGATCAATGTTTATTGTGGAATATTATAATTATTTTTTGCATTTTATTTAGTAAATTTATTTAGTAAATTTCATTGAGTTAATAGTATCACTTTGGTTTCTTTGTTTAAATGGGAAGCACACTGATGGGGGCTCGCACTAATAAGTAGAACTGTAAACTAGCATCATTCTTAGGACCCTTAGAATATATTGTAGCAGCTTGACTGGCCCTTTGGTCAACCACCCCAACCTTCCAAAATGGATACAGGTGGGCATGAGTGAGCCAGTCCTAGTCCAGGAAAAGAGAAAGAGTCTGGAGAGAATTTGAAGTCAATGCCACGTCTCTTGAACTACAATTATAGTTAACACAATTACTAATACAGTAGTACATGTATATAATTTATTTTAAAAAAGATACATATTTTGGTTGTTATTATTCACTTGTATCTGACTCTTTGTGATCCTATGGATCATACAATCTGTGGGGTTTTCTTGGCAAAGATACTAGAGTAGTTTGCCATTTCCTTCTCTAGTGGATTAAGGAAATAGAGGTTAACTTGCCCAGGATCACACAGATAGTACATGTCTGAGGTCAGATTTGAACTCATTTCTTTCTGATTCCAGACCCAGTGCTCTATTCTGAGACACCTAGCTGCCTCCTAGGTAAATAGAAATTAAGTGATTTGCCCATGGTCACACAGCTAGTAAGTGTCTGAAGTCAAATTTGAACTCAGGTCTTCCAGACTCCAGGCTCAGATCTCTATCCACTGAGCCACCTATCTGCTCCCTTAGAGCAGTTACACGCTCAAATTTTTTCTTGGTAAGAGTTAAAGAGAAAAAAAGTTTGGAGCCCACTGTTTTAGATAACTCTCTTTTCTTTCTCAATAAAATTGTGTTTTCAAAATTTCTTCTTTGAGTTCCCCATCCCTCTAGGGTTAATTTGTCCTATAAGACTTTAGTCCACTGATTTCACTCTATCCTTTCACTGAACCCTTTGAAATTCTAGGCACCATTTACTTTTTTTGAAGGATTTTACCAACTTCCTGTCACAGTTGAGATTTCCTAATGCCTCTATAACTGCTTTTTCTTCTGTTTTCCCTTTGCACTTCTATTCTATCAAGTACTGCATTCTTCCTCATGATCTGGACAATGAAGATGTGTTCCTACAATCCTTTCATTTTTTTCTTTTATGAGGAGACCAACCTGTACTTTTCCATAGCTGTTAACATTGTTAGAAACAAACACAGCATGCTTTCTGCAGGACACTGCAAAATTCCCATTGCCCTTCGAAATTGCTTGAAGCAAAATCATTGATCTTCTTACATTCTTGCTGGTGGCTCTTTTGGGCATCTTTGCAGGTGAACTAATGTGCTAAACTGCCCCATGACAAATCCATGTGGGCTCAATCACTAGAAATTCCTGAGCTAGTTTTGGTTTAATCATCTTTTCTGTCAAGTACACTATTAACCTTCCAATCATTCAGGTTTATAACTCCAGAATGTTTCTTAAATTGTTTTTTTCCTTCATTGCCCCTCTTTCTCTCTCTCTGTCTCTCTCTCTCTGTCTGTCTCTCTGTCTCTGTCTCTGTCTCTCTTCCCCTCTCTGTCTGTCTCTTCCCTTCTCCCTGCCACCCTTCCTCTTCCCCCTCCACCCCCCCATCTAGGACTAGTGGATCCTACTTCCACAATATCTCTTGAATCTGTCCTGTGTTCTTTTCATTCACTCAGCTACCAACCATCCTAGTTCAGTCCCTTATCACCCCTTTCCTGGATTATTGAAATAACCTAATTGGTCTCCCTGTCTCCAGTCTCTAAATTCTAAATATTCCATGATTTTTAAATACCTTAAAAACTATTGCTTTTAGTGATTGCCTAAACAGACAGAAAGATAGGGTATATATAAAAGTGGGACTCTGCCATTAAGAAATCCACTTTAAGAAATGATATCCAGCAGCATATTCTATTTAGAAATGGGGACTTGCACCTATTATAGTGTGGTTATGACCTGTATGCATATGTGTATCGTTTCTTCCACACAATCTCCATTTCCCATCTCTGTGTATTTGCAAAGGCTACCTTTATTGACTGGAATGTTCTGCTTCCTCACCTCCAGCTCTTAGCCTCCCTCAAGACTCAGTTCAAATCCAACCTTGGGCAGTCCTTTCCGGATCTCTTCCTACCTCCCCTCTTACTTTCTTTCCTTGGAAATTACCCTCCATTTACATTGTATATGTCTTGTATGTACATAGTTGTTTGCAATGCTGTCTCTTCCGTTAGAAGCAGAGCTCTTTGAGACGAGGGTCTGTGTTTTTGCTTTTCTTTGGCTTCTCAGAACTTGGCTCGATTCCTGGTACATAGTAATTTCTTAATGAATGTTGTTATTTGTCCTTTGCTTCTCGAAGAGAGGACCATGACATCGGGCGGGGATGGATGCCATGACATGCCCGCTCTGAAGGAGAAAGTGAGGTTGGTGGCTTTGCACAGCCCTCCTTCACATCCAATTCACTTGCTCGATAGATGCATGCAGACTGCCTCACCTATTAGTCCCACAGATTCCCCTGAATTATGGATTCTTCTGGCAAGATTCCCAAACCGAACTAATCTTGGTGCAGAGTCACTTTTACCAGGCACTGGTGCAGTCAGATTTCCTCCTTTTTCTTTCTAGGCTGAACCATTTTTTTTTTCTTTTATTCTCCAGGCTGCTGGAGAAAGGTTGGTGTCCTTAGGTCCAGGCCCTTAGTGAAGCCCAGATGTTTTATCTTTCCCTTACCATTGTCTTCCTCCTGCCTGGAGGCCTGGGTGCCCCTTTGATCTATTATTGTTCTTTGTTCTCAGATCCTTTAGGTCTCTCCTTGGGGAGCCAGGGAGGCACCTCTTGTTTACATAATAACAATGATTCATTGACATAAACACCGAGGCTTCAGGTGATTATACCAAAGACACCGCAGATGGGGGTTTATTATGAAAGCGGGAGGGTGTGTGTGTGGGATTTACTTGGTCTGGATAACCAGGAAAGCCTGGTGAACCAGAGGGAAAACCTCTATGTAAAGGGGAAGAAGGTCCTGGCCTATTATTGTTACCTGGCTGGGGTGCAAGAAGGGAGAGGAAGAGAAAGAGAAGGATGGAAGAGGGAAATCTGAGGCTTGGAAAGGACCAACCTACAGACAAAATTCCTCATGCACATTTACATAGTGTCTGGGACTGTGCTAAATACTTTACAATTATTATCTCATTTGATAACCCTGTTTTACAAATGAGGTCACTGTGACTTGCCCAAGGTCACACATCTATGTGGTGTCTAAGGTCACCCTTGAACTCAGGTCTTTCCAACTTCAGGCCCAGCATACTATCCATTGAACCACCAAGCTGCCCCAGGGACTGGTGATTCTGGGTCTGTGCAGCCAAGGGTTTTCCTTTTACTTTCCTTTCACCTCTTTCTCACTTATTGCTCTTTTCTTTGGGGGGAGGGGGGTCAAGTCTCAAAGTCTTCTCTAAGTCTACTTGGGGGCAGCTAGATGACTCAGTGGATAGAGTGCTGGGCCTGGAATTACAAAGATCTGAGTTCAAATTCAGTCTCCGACACTTATTAGCTGTGTGACCCTGGACAAATCACTTAACCTCTATCTGCCTTAATCCACTGCAGAAGGAAAGAGCAAAGCACTCCAGTATCTTTGCCAAGAAAACTCCATGGACAGTGTAGTCCATGGGGTCAGAGACTAGGGCATGGCCAAAGAACAAGTCTTCTCTAGTAATAGAGTCTTATAATGCTCTGTACTTGTGACTCAACCCCCTAGAGCAGAATGAAGGAAAGGTGAAGAACTTATTAAGAGCTTACTAGGAAGTGGTGCTGTGGGTGCTACTGTCAAGGAGCTACCTTCAAACAGGGAGAGATAACACAATAGGTAAATGACTCATCTGAGGTCACACCTATAGAAAGCATTAGAGAAGTAGAATTTTTAAAAAGGGTTTTATTTATTTCATTTTAAAAAATTTTATTTGTTTTTGGTTTTCAACATTCACTTCTATAAGATTTTGTGTTCTAAATTTCTCCCCCTCCCTCTCCAAGAGAAGTAGGATTTGAACTCAGGTCAGCGTGGCATAGTGGAGTGCCAAACTTGGAACCAGTAAGACCTGGATTTCAATCTTGCCTCAGATGCTTGCTAGCTATGTGACCCTGGGCAAATTCCTTAACCCCTCTGAGCCTCACTTTCCCAATCTGTCATATGACTGGACTTGAAGATTTCTAAAATCCCTCCCAGCTTTGAATATCGGATTCTAAAATCTTTCTACTGTTTTCCTGTTGCCTCTCTGGTGCTATCATTTTATAGCAGTCTGAGAGAGGTGAAATAAACCACTCACCTAACTACCCCCAATTATGTAGTAAGTATAGTAGCACAGCCAAGATTCTAACCTTTGTCTCTGAACACCAAATTCCATTCCCTTTCCCCTACACCTGACTTCCTTGCCTGGAATCATCCAGTTAGTCTGGGCTACCAACTCAGACTCCAGGCTTCAGATCTCTTTTTTGCTGTAAATAAAAGCGAGACTTTCTTTTCCTGTGACTTTGTATAGTTTTGAAGACAGAACTCTATACTGTAATACACAGGCTAACATGCTGGTCACAAAGTAGGTGTTTAAATAAATACTCTTTAATTGAATCTGAAGTTGTATAGAATCATGGACCAGGAGGGACCAATGAGACCCGTGAGAGTCATGTCAGATAATATTTTAGAGCTAGAAGTCACCTCATAGCTAGCTAATCCAGCTAGAGCAATTCAAACTGCTTACCTGCTTTGCATCTGAAAAACCACCCCAGACGGTTTGGAATTGAATGTATTTAGAAAGTCCTCCACGGGAGGCAATTTCCCAGGTTCTCCAGTTAACCCATTCCAGGGTCTAACAACCTAGAGCTCCAGGAAATTCTTTCTTATATATAACTTCAATCCTTGGTGCTGCAGTTTAATCTTACTTCCTTTTGCTCTGTTTTCAGGGCGGTTCAAGCACAGCTGGTTACCATCCATCATATCGGCAATCCCCATGAGATCATGGACTGTTGCCACTTGGAAGGGACCTCAGGGGTCAGTCAGTCCATCTTCTTCATTTTCCAGATGAGGAAGCTGAGACCAGAGGGCAGTTGACTGGAGAGGGCAATTAATGTCGTAACCTTCCCTTTCCCTACCTCACCCAAAGCCCTTACCTCACCCTTAGCTTCTCTAAGCTCTTCAGCCATTTCCCTTGTGTTTATTTTTTTGTCCCATTCCTGTGATTTCATATGACCTAGGAAACTCCCAGTTTAGAAACTCCCTCCACCAAACCTTCCCTCCTCACCTCCACCCCATGAAGGTCTGCAACTTGTCTGTTGGCTTCAGGCCCTGTGGCAATAAGGGCTAGCCCATAGTGGAACAGCTATTATGTGTCTAGGTATTCTGATGTCAAGGGATGGGCGCTACTCAGCGTCCTACCTCACTTTATAGTTTTCTTTAAGGTTTTCTTCCTTTCTACTCATCCTTAAAGTGGTCCTGTTTCAGAGGTGAAAACAGAATTACAAAGGATAAAAGGAACTTTAAATAATATTTCCCAACCCGTTTCACTCTTTGACACATACAGCACCTTTCCCTCCTATCTTCCTCTTCTCAACCCTTCAGCTGTCTATTTAGCCAGTCCTCACCGTATACATTCAAACATCTTGTTCGCTTCCATCTCTATTGTAATAATAATCATTGCTTACATTATTATTCTGCCTTGAGGCTTAAAAAACAAAAATCCTATTAGCTGACTGGTATAATCCCTAATTTACAGATGGGGAAACTGAGACTCCAAGAGGTTCAATAACATTCCTCTGGTTATGTAATTAGCGCAGAGTTACAGCTCAGATCTTCTAACTTGAGGGTCAAGGATCTCTCCGTTAAGCTCTCCAGTCACTGTGGCTGCCAATACATTTACAGTTATCTTTTCCACATTGCGACTTTCCCCACCACAGTTTCAATAAATCATGGGTCAGGCATGAAAAATTAAATGGGAATTTTTGGGGAGTTTTGCAGAAACTGTAGATAACACATAAAGGCCAGCAGACAATACAAGAACCTATGACCAAATACTTAGCCCAAATTTGACAATAAGGTACTGTAAACATCCCATAAAAAAAAAAGGAAAAAAAATCAGGCATTTCTGGTATGAAGGGAGGGCCAAAAGTTTTACTTGGATTTTCCAATTGTGGGGGTGCTACACTGCCCCAACACCCTTGATGAGGCAGGGATAATATTACTTCTCCCCCTTAAGGATAGTGAGGAGGATAAGGATTTGGGAACAAACCAAGGATGTCTTCCTGATCTGTTAAGATTTCTTTTTCGATGCTGGTAAGGTTGACGAGGATGGTAATAGAGTGAGCAGAGAGAGTACAAAGTGGAGAAGATAATGAGAGGTGGAAAATAGGTCAGGAATTGTGGAGAAGATGAGAAGAAAAGTCAGACAAGACATTAGGCCCACTGTCAATCATGGTAGCGTCTGGGGCTGGTCAGATAAAGTTCCCATGAACCACAGTTGTCCATCCAGAAATAATCGAGATGAAGTGAAAAATCCAAGCCCTGCCATGAACAGCCTTGTGGATCAGGGGTTCATTTGGATGTGGTCAAATGATAAACTGAGCATCTCTGAGTCCATCTGGAAAACATTTTTAGATTTACATTCTGAATAGATAATTTTGAGCTGGGCCTTTCTTGGCCCAGCTGTTTTGCATGTGCTTGATGTTGAGTTTTAGAGATGAACAATGGCATCTCTCCTCTCTCTTTTTCTTTGGCTTGACTGTTTGGTTTTAGTCTTTATTTATAACATTTCATGTATAAATACAGCAGGGCAGTATAGAGAGGCCCAGCAGTGTTATATGGTTTTACATAACCTCTGTGTATAATTAGTCTAGGCTGTTTTAAGTATGTATTTTTTCCCCTGCTCTGTAATAGTAGTAGACATGGAGTGTTAATTAGAAACACGACTCTTCCTCTTTTCCCCGCTTTCTACAAGACTCTTGACTATTTGCCCATTGGTTAAAAAGAAGCCCATCTGAGGGATTCCTCTGCTCCTGGGGGACTTTAGGGCCTGAAGGGATGTTGAAGGGTTAGCTGGGCCATTCCTCTGCTTCCAGATAGGAACATACCCGATTCACCCCAGAAAGACAAGAATCTCTCTGCTTTTAGAGACATTACACATCTCCTCTAAGAGACAGCTATTACTCACTCTTTCTTGGTTACCCTTGGTCAGGGTTTAGCAGCATTCAGTGTTTTTTAGAAGTTGATAGAATAGCACCATACAACCTCTTCTGGTCCTTTTCAGACTGTACATAGTACATCTGGATGATGTTTGCATTGCTTCTAACTCTTGAAGAAGATGTTGGTTAGGCCACATCTAGGAAACCCATGATCTAAAAATAGGATTTGAGTGCTGTTGAAAAAAAAATCCAGGATGTTTTTCCTCTCGGGATATAAATTTAAATCTTATTTTGTACAAATGCAGACACTTAAGTTCATAAGCCCCTACTTCCAAATATGTGAAACCAAGTTAAAATGAAATGTCCTTTGCATTACTAAAATTTACATTTTCTTATAATTTACATCTTGCCTTCCCCTCAGAACATATTTCCTTTCCTGTGTTGCAAATGGAAAAAATTCTCTAATTTGTCCAGATTTTCTTTCAAAGAATATAAATACCATCTCTTACATAAGGCCTTTCCTGACTCTCTTCTATTAATTTTGTATCTTATTTTATATGGACAGGTGGTCTCTTCCAGGCTCCTTGTGAACAGGGACTGTTTCATTTTTTGTATTTTCATCCCCAAAATCTAGCACAGAGCTGGACATGTGGCAGATACTTAATGAGTGCTTGATTGGTTGAGAATGAAAGGAAGGTTGGTGTAGAAGAAAAAGTAGTGAATTGAAGAGAAGTAGAGCTTGGGTTAGAATCCTAGCATTGAATAAGTCATCATTTTTCTTAGTTTCTCATTTATGAAATGGAAATAACAATTCTTGTACTATTGACTTCTTGAGAGCATTAAGAGAGAAAATGTATGTGAGAGTACTTTGTAACTCTCTAGTGAATTATAAATATCATATATGAGTATCAATAAGTATTTCTAACTTTTCTTGTGATACTTGCCCTGAAGAATTGCTAAGTAAATAACTGAGTGAATTCCTAGGACATTCCTTAGTTTTCTTTATAAATTATTAATAATTGCTTATTACCTTTAGAATTATTATTATGATGGTGGTGGTGGTAATGATGATGATAGCTAGCATTCACATAGCACATTAAGGTTTGCAGAGCACTGTATATGTTGTCTTATTTGGTTCTCCCAATAATACAGTAAGGTAGATGCTGTTGTTATTTCAGTTTTCTGGATGAATGGATGCAGACTATGAGAGAGTTTAAGTGATTTGCTACACTTTCACACAGTTTGAAAGAGTTTGAGGTAGGATTTGAACTAAGGTCTTCCTGACTCTAGGTCTAACACTCTTACCCACTTCTGCTAATGTTGCTTTAAGTATTTGGCATTTATGGATTTTTGGAGTCAACCAAGGATCTGTTGATGATACTGCAACACTCCAAATCTGTTAGGGGAAGAACTCACTGTGTCTTAGGGATCTTCATGGTGATAGCTAATACAATATTTGGTAGATTGTATCCTATCAAACAGAGGCTGTATTGCTTGAGAGATTTAATCAGGATCATGAAGCACAAGGATCATTGGGGAAATTGCTAGTTCAGTAAAAACACATGAGTCCATGAATGTTACTCCTATAAGTTGACCCTTATCAGAGTGAAGTTAGCAGAATTAGAAGAACAATTTACACTGTTAACGTTACTATTATAAAAATCAACAATTTTTAGGACTTTAATAAATCAATGAAGAATGAAATGAGCAGAGCCAGGAAAACAATTTATATGATAATAACACTGTAAAAACAAGTGACTTTGAAAGCTATAGGAACTATGATTAATATAATGACCATTCATGAATGGTCCAGAGGACTGATGAGGAAACATACCATCCATTATAGAATAGAGATGGATTTTTTATTTTGGGCAGAGAGGGGGCAGTTAAGTGACTTTCCCAGGGTCACAAAGCTAGTAAGTATCTGAGAGTGGATTTAAACTCAGGTTGGCCAATGTTCTATCCACTGTGGACCTAGCTGCTTCTAGAGAGGGGATGGATTTAGGGCATACAATGAGACATATATATATATATATATATATATATATATATATATATATATATATATACACACACACATATACCCATGTTCATGTAATGATGTTTACATATATACACACATACATGAATCAATAAAGCTTTTTAAAAATAGCCTATAATTCTAAAGAGCAATCAATAAGTATTTATTCAGTGTGTGTCATGTATCTGTCTTTGTGATAGATACTGGAGATAGTAAGACAAATAATGAACAGCTCTCACCCCAGAAACACTTACATTTTATCAGGGGACACAATATCTGTCATCTGTCCTTCTATTTATATATGTATCTATCTGTATATATATATATATATATATATATATATATATATATATATATATATACACACACACACACACACACACACACATACAAACATATACACACTATGTGTGTATGAATTTTTTCCTTCAAAGAAGCCACATTTTAATGGTGGATATAATATGTAAATAACCAGCTACATACAAGATGCAGGCCAAGTAGATGAAAGGTAATCTCAGAGGGAAGACTGTCCCACCTAGGGGTATGAGGAAGGCCTCCTGAAGAAGATTGTATTTGAACTCAGTTTTGAAGGAGGTTAGGGAAGCCAGGAAGCAGGCATGAGTAGGGAGAGCATTGCAGACACAGGGGACAGTGCAAAGGCATGGAGACGAGAGATGCAATATGATATATGAGGAACAGCAAGAAGGATAGTGTAGCTGTACACTGCATAGAGTACATGGAGGGGAACAGCCCAGGTAGACTGATAAAGTGGGAAAGGACCAGGTTGCAAAGAGCCTTAAACGTGAAACAAAGGACATTATGTTCGAGCCTGGAGGTAATGGGGAACCATTAGAGTTTATACAGTAAGGAGGCAACATGGTAGACCTATGCTTTAGGAGGATCACTTTGGCATCTGGTCAGGGGATTGAATGGAGTCAGGAGAGAGTTGAAGCAGGGAGATTATATACATTATTATATGGATATTGCAATAGTCTAGGCAAGAGGTGGTAAGGACCTGAACTAGGGTAGCAGCTTTGTGGGGAGAAAGAAGGGGACATACATAAGAAATACCTGAAGGTGGAAACTTAACAAATTTGCCAGATTCACAGATTGGATATTTGGGTTGTATCTGAGTAAAGAATGGAAGATGAATGAGGATTGGAGATTGTGAGACTGTATAGCTAGGATGATGATGGTGCCCTTAATAATAGGGAAATTAGGAAGGGGAAAGAATTTCAGGGAAAAGGTAATGCATTTTGTTTTAGACATGTTGAGTCTGAGGTCATCCAGTCTAAGATGTCCAATAGCCAGAAGATAAATTAGGGCTAGATCTATCTATCTATCTATCTATCTATCTATCTATCTATCTATCTATCTATCTATCTGTCATTTATGCCTGGAATGCTCTCATCCTTCAACTTTACCTCCTGGTTTCCTTCAAGTTCCAACGAAAACCTCATCTTCTACAGGACATCTTTCTCAACCCTTCTTGATTCTAGGGCCTTCCCTATTTTAATTATTTCATATTAATCTTGTATGTAATTTGCTGTGACCCCCATTAGAAAATGAATTCCTTGAGGGCAGGGACAGCTTTGTCTCTTTGTAATCCCTAGCACTTAGTACAGTGCCTAGTATATACTAAACACTTAAAAATTGTTTATTGACCCACTATCTCTCTAGATCTGGGAATCATCTACATACAGGTGATAGCTGAACCCATGGGAACTGATGAGATGACCAAGGGGGGTATAAGAGAGGAAAAGAAGAGAAAAGGCCCAAAATAGAGCCTTGGGGGGTACCCAAGGTTAATGGTCATGACATAAATGAAAAAAAGGCAAAGGAGAATGACAACATCATAGAAACTAAGGGAGGAAAGAAGAAAATGATTAATGGCGTCAAGTGCTGCAAATAGGGCACAAAGGAAGAAGGATGTTGGGAGAATCCTGCCTTAGTTACAGTTTCCTGGTTGAAGGGTATTCTGGCCCTTTAAACCAAAAGTGTGAGTCTAGCCAGCCTTGAGCAACCTATTTGTTCTTCACTTGGCATGGTTCTGTTTTTTATTGAATAATTGAATAAAACGTCCACTGTGGTCTGCTCCAGAGAGTGTCTTGGGGGCACAGGAATGAGGAGAGATGTTCCTGGAACACAGAGGACTGTGGGGATAGCTCCAGTCCCCATATACCTTAGTACCCTCTCCCTGCCAATGCATTATTGGTACAAGGCAATGATTCAAAGAGATAAGTGACAAAGTTGGAGAAAATTCTCCTAGTTTCTGGAGGAAAAAAAGTGAATCTCTCATTTGTGAAATGAGCCTATTAACTGACATTCCTTCTAATGTTTTTAGACTTGTAAACATCATACAAGTGCATGGCTAATTGTATATGAAGACAGCATACATAGTCAGGCTTGAGTGTTCTAATCAAATTAAACTTACCATCAGGTAACCTGATACATATTTAATGATTCTGTCTGTAAACAATGGAAAGAGCGCTGGTCTGAGAGTCTGGAGACCTGGTTTTAGTGTCAGTTCTGCACTTTGGCAGCTATGTGAACTTCTAGAGGTCACTTTGCTTCCCTGGGCCTCAGTTTCCTCATCTGTAAAATCTCCAGGATCCCCTCTAGCTATAAGAGTCTATAATATAGACTTTAATACTTCTAATGTGGCTAGTCCCTCCAACAGTACAGATTGCAATCTTATTCATGACTTCTCATCCCCTTTTCATGGGGGCAATTGGTTGCTAGACCTCTAGATCTCTTGAAATCTTGTGAGTATCACTGACAAGTGGACTATTTGTCATTTTTCACTTATTGTTACATGACCAGCTTCTCTCCTTCAAGTTCTTTGTAAGGAATGATGATTGGAGGTAGTTCCCTGATCCATTTGATGAGCTTACTGTATGGCAAGCCCTTTGATTGTCCATTCCTCTCCCAATATGGTATGGACAGGTCTATTAGAACCTTGTTAAGACAAAAAACAACTCCCAGGTAAGTTTCAGTGTTTAGGGGTGTCCTAATAAATTGATTCATTTCAAACTGTTTTTTGGCACCTCCTAAGTCAAGAGTTCCCAACCTGGGATACACGTATGACCAGGGCTGAAAAAAACTTATCAAAGAGGCACAGGGGAGTATTTAATAAATAACTATATTATCTTATTGAAATATTTTATAAGTAATGATAATTGTGAAAAAATGTGTGGATTTGAAGGAGAAAGATGAATAGATGGACGTGGGGTAGAAAAGGGAAAGAGCATTATAATGCATCTGAAAAATATGAGACAGTTGAAAGAATAAATCTTACCGATCTAAACCAAATGAATGAGATTTTAATATAAAATTCTTTCCTTACTGAGCCAAAAATAATTATTGGTGAAAGTCCAAATAATTGTGCTCCCCAATCAGAACTTCCAAAATGATTTCCTATTGATGAAGTCACAAAATTTCTGGTGTACCTTTGGAGAAACATATTCCATTCTTAAAAAGCATGCACAGAAGGTTTTAATTAGATTTAAAAATCTAATTCCACTAAATTAAATTTAATTCTTGAATCTCATCTCTGTGAATCAGAATTCTCAGTCCTATATTCAATCAAATCCCAAATAAAAAACAAACTGGAAGATGAAGATGTTCTAGATGAAGAAGTTCCTAGGTATCTCTTTAAAAACTATTCTGAGAATAAAACTATTGGTTGACAAGAAACAGAATCAAGGCTATCACCAATTTATTTGACTGAAATCTGCTCAACACTTAACAACTTGATGATACTAAAATGTTATGTATCAAATAAAGTTTTCTTTATGAAAAATGAATAATTTTAAAAATTTAATTTAAATGAATTGTTTAAAATTTTACTTTAATATAAACATAAATTTATAGATACATGTTAATATTTAAATAAATAATTGAAATAAATATTTCTATTTATTCTGTGCACATAAATGATAAATTTTAGAATTTGATTCCTTTCATATTGAATTAGGGGTTTATCTAAAGTCAAAGAAGGAATATGGATAACAAAAAAGGTTAAGTTCTTTCATCTTCTCTGTCTTAGGGGATGGGTTTCAGTGACTGGAACTGTTCCCAGCATGAACTGGATGACTTGGAAGCTTGGGAGACTGGAATCTTATGAGAGGAGGCTGATCACTTTCTTTCTTTGGGTAATTATGTTTCCACCCAGAATTTAATCTGGGAAATTTCCCAAAATGAGTTGTTTATAGTTTGTGTTTAGGTTTCTACAGATGTGGGTAACAGGATCCCCAGCTTTCATATAACTCAAGGTGATAAATGCATATCAGATAGAGGACAGCCTTTATTTCACCACATGCAAAGCCAATAAGCATTTATAAAGTGCCAGGGGGTGAAAGAGTCTCATAAGGGTTCATAAACAGATACAGATACAGGAAAGTGCATACAACATTCCTAATAATCCATAAGCAATCAACATAATTCTCCTCCATCTCTGGTGGATCTCACTTTTCCATCAGCATACTAGAAATGTTTGCCACAAAACAGCCTTGTAGTTTGGAATCTCTTTGAATGGGGACTGAACTTGGGGTTGCCAGCAGGGCAATACTGCCATTCCTGTGAATGCCCTACTGTCCCATGGAGTCTTACACAGTCCCTCTGCGGTGTGCACCTGTTTTCGGTAATCTGAGGTCGTTTTCTTTTAAGGGGCAGGGAGGTTGTCCTAAGGATTTGGTTGGCCAGAGGGACTAGAGGTTGAATAATTAGTTTAGTTTCTTTTCCCTGAAGCATAATTGGCCCAGTTTATAGGGAGTTAAGTTTCAGAGGTTTGAGCAGAGCTTCATAAGACCCTTTTATGACCTAGTATTGAAAAACAGCAGTGGGGAATGTGGAGACAGCAGAGAATAGTATTTTATTTGAATTCCTATACTTTTTAATCTTAGGAATGGTACCCTATTTTATCCATTGTCATTAGTAATTTTTGTTATATTTTGTTGTGTACACTGACTTCCAAGACTAAACCTGAATCGTCAAACTGGCCTGAGTTAGGCCTGGCCCAGTGTCTTCTCTCAGTTTCATAGTGCTGACATTTAGTCTATTTTAAAATCCAGTTTTATTTTCAACTCCAAATTCTCTCCTTCCCATCTCTTCTTTTCCCATCTATTAAGAAAACAAGAAAATGAAACTGTTATGATTCTTTTTTTCAATTGAGCTTACATTCTTACTTTTTTAAAAAAAATTATTTTATTTTCAATTCATGGAACAAAGCAAGTATTTCCACAACACAGTACAATAAAAAAGATGATTGCATATGAAACTGCAAATCTATCATGTACAACTTGCTATTCCCTCCAAATATACCACAGAGTTATCATGTAAATTTCTTTTTTTTTTCCCTCCTCCAGAGGTGGTGGTAAAACAGATTCTTGCAGTAGCCATATCCAAAAGAAATATGCTTCAACCTTTACTCTGAGTCTATCACCTCTCTCTCTGGGTGTGGATAGTAAGCTTCATCATGGGTCATCTGGAGCTGTGGTTTGTTCCATTGTGGTGATCAGAGTTCCTAGGTTTTTCAAAGTTGTTTATTTTTATAGTAGTGTTGCTATTGTATAATATGTTCTCCTGCTTCTGCTCACTTCATTTTGCAGCAGTTCATACAAATCTTCCAAGATTTTTCTGAAGCCATCTTCTTCTTCATTTCTTACAACATAATAGCATTCTATCGCATTTGTATACCATAATTTGTTTAGCCACTCTTAGTTGATGAGCAATCCATTACTCTGCACCATGAAAAGAACTTTTAAAGCCCTCTCTCTGCCTACCTTTTCAGTCTTATACTTTACTCTTCTTTCCTTACTCAATGATATCTTCTTGCTCTTCCATTTCCTGACTCTGTTTATTTTCATTGGCAATCCCCCATGCCTGGAATGCTCTCCCTCCTCATGTATACCTCTTGGCTTTCCTGGCTTTCTTCAAGATCCAGTCAAAATTCCATCTGTAAGAGGCCTTTCCTGGTCATTATTAGTGTCTTCTCTTTGAGATAACCTCTAATTTATATGTTGTGTGTGTGTATGTGTGTGTATTTGTATGTGTGTGTATATATGTATGTGTGTGTGTATATATATATATATATGTTTTTAAAATTTGTCTGTTTCCTGCACTATTAGAATGTGATGACAGGGACCATGTTATTTTCTTTCTTTGTATCCTCAATGCTTAGCAGAGTACCCTCACTAGACATATTAAAGCGCATAATCAATGCTTATTGCTTGATTGATTAAGACTGAAATAAGTTATTAAAATATTATAAAGCAAAACAAGTGCATATAACTGGGGAAAACCTTAACTTTCCCTTCCTAGAATAAAAATTCAATTAAAAATGAAATTCAATTAAAAGTTGATTAAAAATCACCCACAGTGGGATTTGTCTCAGGTTCCACACCCAACCTAAAGATGACACAGTAGAGTTTAAGCTCTTTGATATTATGTGCCATTTTAAATTTTGTCTTTGTAGTCCTAGTACCTAGCCCAAGACCTTGCACTTAGGTGGTTGGTACTTAAAAAAGGTTCATTGGATTGGGTTGTTTATAAATGATGTCTAATACATTTCTGCATACCAGGAAAAGGATACCATGAAAGGAGGGGGCCCCTTCTCTACGGGAAGTTTATTTTCTAATTATCACAATGAAAAGACTTGGCTCTTTCTATGATTATTGCTTTCAAGTCTAGAACTTGATGTTCTACCCCTGGGCTTTGGCAATAGTCTATTCCCTAGTGCCTGGAGGTGCTCTGGAGAACTCATCTTCTAACAGGGCCAGAAACTCCAGAGGCAACTTGACCTGTATACAGCCTCTAGTATTAGGAACTTTCTGTCTCCCACTTGGCATGCTCCTCTCTGGCCTGGGCCGGGGCATGTTTATGCCCCTACTGTTTCCTCAATGGTCTTTATTCGGCTGACTTATTGCTCACTAATGGATGACATATCTGTCTCAAATATACAGAGAAAAAGACAGCAGGGTCACTTTACAATTTACCACCAGTGTTTGATTAGAAATTAAAGAGCAGAAGGATTTTACTGAGAGCAACTTGGTAGAATGGTTGTTTTTCATACTTTTGTTCAGTCATTTTTCAGCCATGTCTGACTCTTTCTGATCTTGTTTGGGGTTTTCTTGGCAAAGATACTCGAGTGGTTTGATATTTCCTTTTCTAGTTCATTTTAAAGATGAGAAAATGGAGGCAAGTAAAGTTAAGGGACTTGGCCAGGGTCACACAGCTAGTAAGTGTCTGAGGTACAATTTGAATCCAGGTCTTCCTGACTCTAGGCTCAGCACTCTATGCACTTCACCACCTAGATGCTTTTCATCCTATGCCAATGAATTTTTCCATGAGGTAGTATAGTATAAAGGGAAGGAGTTTTCAAGTTAAGTTATGCTTATTGACTGATTGATTTATATTGAAAGAAGTAATCAAAATATTATAAAGGAAAAAAAGGGCATGTAACTAGGGAAAACTTTAACTTTCCCTTCCTAGAATCAAAATTCAATTAAAAATGAAATTCGATTAAAAGTTGATTAAAAATCGACTTTTGAGATTTCAAGTTAAGATCTGAGTCAAGGTTTTGTTTTGATATTTACTGGCTATAAAACCATGATCAAGTCACCTGAACTTGTTAAGCCTCAATTTTCTTGACTATAAAACAGAGATAAGGGTATATTCATTCCTTCTTAGGAAAGTCTTTTGCAAATTAAAGCCTTTTATGAGTGTTAACCCTAATTCTATTTTTTGACAAAACCTGTTAAGGCTCTAGATTTCGTCATTCTTCTCCAACCAGTGACTAATTTTAGAACCCAGGAACATTTAGTAGCAACCTTCTACATTCTAAGGGATTTGGGGTGCTTTTCAACAACTGGGCAAGGAGATAACACAAAGTGAGTTCAAAGTACAGAGCAAAATCATTCAGAGTGAGAACCGTTGGAGGAAACATGTGCCAAATGAAGCAGTGGGCCAACTCACCTTTTAGGAAAAGGATTAAGGGATCATGGTCAAAAAAACCCAACAACAACCCAACACCCTAGAAGTCTTTAGAAACAGCAAAATGATGCCTCCACCATGATTATTTAAATAGCAGGACTGTTGTGCTTAGGAATAGTCCTTAAAGATCCAGAGAGGGGAGCTGAGAAAAATAAGAAAGACTTTTTAGGCTTCAAATGAATGGCCCCATCCATCAATTTCTGTATCTGCTTATGCTATCTAGCAGTGATTCTCAGGCCCCTGGTCTTTAGGACTCTGAGTTGAGTGGGTTTTTTTGGTTTGTTTGTTTTAGGTCTTAGACACAATAATATTAGTAACTGAAATTATTAGTAATTAATAATATTAGAATATTAGTAACTCATAAGGGAAAAGTTTGAGACTTCTCTACAGCAGAAATATATTTCAACTATAAAGAACTGGGTGGAACTTAACTCTGAGAGTAAGTAATGTCTATAAAATAATAGTCTTTCTCCTGAAAGGTAATTGTGGTAAAGAGGAAAGACCACAAGACTTAGAGAAAGGAGACCTGATCACTTACTTACTACCTGCATGTTTGGGCAAACCTCAGTTTCTCCATCTGTAAAATGCGCATAATGATAGAATCATAAAGTCTAAGGAGTTGAAAGGGACCTCAGAAGTTATTTAGTTCGAATGCTATCTAAACAGAAATCCTTTCTATAATATTCCTTCCAAAATTAGGTGGTGCAGTGAATAGAGCTCTGGCCCTGGAGTAAGGAGGACCCAAGTTCAAATCTGACCTCAGACACTTGACATTTACTATCCATGTGACCTTGGGCAAGTCACTTAACTCCAATTGCCTTGCCTTGCCTTCCCTCCTTCAAAAAAAAAAATTTCTGCCAAGTGTTCATCTAGACTTAGCAGCTTAAAGATACCCAGTGATAGGGAAACATACTAGTTAGTGGGATAACCCTTTGCATTTTTAGATAGCTCTAATTGTTATGTTGTTTTCTCATATACTATGCCCAAATCTTCCTTCTACCCATCGCTTGTTGGATGAAAGAATGGATGAACTGCTTCTGGTTGAGTCCTCTGGGACCAAGCAGAACAAGGCTAATAGTTCTTCAGATACTTGAAGACAGTTACATAATTTAAGTCTTCTCTTCCCTAGACTAAACGTTCCCAGTTCCTTGATGTGCTCCAGTTTGCCTGTAGTTCTCCTAAAATGTGATGCATGGAACTAAACACAACACTCAAGATGTAGCACGACTAGGGCAGAACACAGCTGGAGTATAACCTCTTTAGTTTGGGTCACCATGTTTCTAATCATGGAGCCTTTGTCACACTAACAGTGTGACTCATATTGAGCTTGTAGTCCACTTAGACCCCCAGATCTTTTTCACAGGAAATGTTGTCTAGTCACATTTTACTTATTTGTGAATTTTTTATACCCATGGGAAACACTTTCCATTTATCCTTCTTACACTTCATCTCATCATTTTCAGCTCTCAAAATTATTTTGGATCCAGGTTCTGTCATATAACTGTCCTTCCTAGCTTTATTTTATTCACAGTCTTAAGTGTGCCACTGATGTCCTGGACTAGAGGATGTGACATTTTGTCCATTCCTCTCATTTTACAGCTGAAGATGCTGAGGTCCAGATGCATGAGTTAATGTGCTCCAACTCAAACAATCAGTAGAAGAGGCAGTATTTGAATCTAGTACAGAGGATCCAAAATTTAGAACCAAGAAGGAGAAAAGGCAGTATAGTACAGTGGAAAGAGCATTGGATTTCCAGTCAGAAGAGCTAGATTTAAAATCTATGTCATGTATTGTCTAAATGACCTTAGGTTTTATCAGCAGTGTGCTAGTAAAGGTTTAACAATTGACTCTCTAAAAAAAAAGTACTTAAAATATACTTTTAAGTTTAATACGCATTATTACAGTTCTTCATCTGTAAATCAGGCTGGAGAAGGAAATAGCAAAGTGCTCCAGTACCTTGCCAAGAAAACCCCAAATAGGGGTCATGAAGAGTTGGACATGACTGAAATGCCTCAACAACAACATGCATTATTAACATTTCTCCATCACTTTTTAAAGTTTAGACAAACAACAAAACAATAAATCAAATGACAGTCCTTTTGATTTGTAGTTTGCTGATTTAACAACTGGCACTTGCAATCTCATATGAGCTGGTGCCAGCACACCCCACATATCTAAGGACTCTTCCAGCTCTCAATCCCATTATCCAGAAAATCTTCATCTTTCTGTGGGACTGGCTGATGAAATAACAGCTGAACATAACTAGATTCTACCTCTCACCAGCTTTGGAACCTTTAAGAAACCATCCCTTAATATATGAATGAGTCATATGGTACCAACCCTGTAGACTGAACACTACAGAAGCTATTTATCCAGTGCTCATAATTAGAAATATCGGTTAGGAGAAACCTTAAATAGAGAAGAATTAAAATGTGGATAAAATGATTAGAGATGAGGAAGAGATGGACTTGAGGATTTACAAAGTTAAGTAGAGAAAGAAAGCAATTTATAAAGCTATGCCATGGACAGGGAGATGAAAGTTAAAAAAAAAATTTTTTTGGGGGGGTAGAAGGCAAGGCAATTGGGGTTAAGTGACTTGCCCAAGGTCACACAGCTAGTTAGTGTTAAGTGTCTGAGGTCAGATTTGAACTCATGTCCTCCTGACTCCAGGGCCAGTGTCCTATTCACTGTGTCACCTAACTGCCCCAATGTAGGTTTAATTTAAATCATAAAATCATAGATTTGGAGCTGGAAGACATGTTTTGGAAGTCATCTAGCCCCAATGCCTTTATTTTATAAGAATCTAAGTTCCACAGATGTGAAGGGTCCAAGGTCACCCAGGAAGTAAGAGGCACAGGATTCAAACTCAAGTTGTCTGACTCCAAGTCCAGCCCTATTTCTTTTGTAACAATATAGCTTTTAAAAAAGAAGGAGAAAAAAAAGATGAAAAAGGTAGCAACTTTGAAAAAGAGAGAGTAAATTATGTATCAAATGTATCCCCTAGATTCTTTGAGTCTGAAACTTTCTCAGTTTAGTTTAAGTGTTTCAAAAGCAAAACAAAAACAAAGAATGACTTTGTAATCTTAAGTAGAAATCTCGTTTTCTTTATAAAGTACAGAACTGGAAGAGAAATTATAGCCTATTGGTTTCAAGGCGATTTCTCCACTGCACTGTGCTTGGAAATGAAACTTCCGGAGCTCTTGGACAGTGCTCAGTTATTAGTAGGAGCATATAGGATTATGTTTACTGGTGTCTTGAGGACCCTTGGCTAAGGAGTGAGGGCAGCCAGGGACAAAAATAATTTCTCTCTTGAGTCTCATTTTGTATTCATTCTCCAGACACCAGATTATTTAGCAGCATTAAGTAATCTTAGGGGTATGATTTGAAATCCACAAACATGAGGAAGTCAGCAATAAGGATGAAAATCTTAAGCTAACACTTCAGCCCCTGAGTGTTGATAGGGGAAATCATGCTGAAAGGAATGGCAGTAGTAACTTGGGTTAGGGGTACTATTACTTTAAGATTCCCTTCCACCCCACCTCCCCAATCACCTCTGGTTCAGATTTTAAGCCAGCTTGTTGGTATTATTTCTTCCAAGGTGAATACTTTTAAATTCCATAAAATTCTTTGATTTCATAGAAGTATAATGAGCCATTATTCTCCCACTTCTCTCCCCTCCCTTTTCCTGCCTTCTCCCTCAATTTGTTCTCAGTCAGAATGAGCTGTCAATCTGGTCCTTCCATTACCATCTCCCCATGATTGTTTTGCCGAGATGTTCTTTATAGGGCCTAGGAGCATCATTTGTCCTTAGAGTGAAATAGTTTGGTGAGTTGCCCTTTCCATCTAAGGCAGGGAAAACACATCTAGCACTTAGAAGATATCTAAGAAATAAAACATATACTCCTCAATCCTCCAGGGGCTTGCAGGCTAAATCCAAATGTTTTATATAGTTGTAAAGCAGCAAAGGGATAGATTATGTCACATAATTACGTCCTTGCTCTTCCCCCCAACCCCTAGTTATTTAAATCTTGAATTAGTTCAGAAGCTTAGAGCAATGAGAGTCTACTATGTCTCCAGTCATGTTGACATACTGCATCCATTTCCCCCTTTGCCCCTAAATGCCTCACCTGGTTTATACAGGGTGTCCCAAAAGTCTTAGTTCAGCTTTATGCCAAGACTTTTGGGATACCCTGTATGTTTTTATATTCTTGACTTACTTTTCCCCAGGTTCCCATTATGATTTCTAGTTCAAATATTAACCTCTCAAGTTATATACAATCCCCCTTCCTGGCTGATTCTGTCCCCACCTCATTTCTAGGTCTTAGTTTTCTTTCATCTTTTAGTAATTTTGGACACTAACATTCTACCCTCCTAAAGGTTCCCCTTCTCTGCCCTACCTCATTCCTTGGAACCAATCTGGATGGCAGGTGTGGGAACATTTTGAGATGGATTCTGCAAGGGATTGGTGACTCAGTACTTCCTGATAGCTACACAAAAGAGGGCAGAATTCTTGGCCCATCCTAACACCAAGTGGAGACAGCAGAAAGGGGAACTGAAAGTAATCTGAGTGACAAAGAGGCTAGAAGAATCATGGTGAAAATGAATTCACCTTAATGGGGTGGAGTGGGGGAGAGGTGAGGGTTAGGTGTTTCATTGTCTTAATGAAAATGGACAAAAATCAGCCCTCACAATGCACAATTCTCCAAAATGTTTTGCTACTTGGAATTTATGGAACCCATCTGGTCCTGGTTTCAGTTCTCACTAGCTTTTGGAAGAGGTTGCCTTGAATAGATAGGAAGGCACCCAGGTTTTTAACTTTGAAAGTTCATCAACTCATCATCAGGAGATTGTCATTGTAATGACATTAAATCAGTTATAGGCAAAGGCTTAGTTGGGTACCTGGTGCATAGTAGGTTCTTAATAAATAGTTTTTGAATGGAAGTAACTAGATCCTCAGGAAAAAAAAAATATATACCATAGAGAATATGGTAGAGAGTTAGGAATGGAATCTTGAAAGGGAATTGCAGAGTCAGAAAGTTGCTTTTAAGTTTTTAAAAATTATTTTTACAGTAAATGTTTCTGTTAAAGTACAGTTACAATATAGACTTTCTTCAAAGTGATCTAAAATTCTTTTTGATGCACAGAATTAATGCAACTTTGTAGGTGGTGTTTTCTCCTTTCTTCATCTCCTTGTGCACAAGAAATTATCAATGATAAGTAGAACTGGAAAAGGAAGTAGGACAATAACCAAGAGAAAGAGTGAGAGAAGACAATTGGACAGCTGGAATGTTCAACTGGTGCTTGGAAGTATTTGAAGACTGAGGGAAGAACTCTCTAATGTGCTGGGTAGATCCTCTATAGGAGCCTCTATGGGAAGAAATGGGTAGGAATGCCACCAGATGAGGTGGTGTTTATAGGTTGGGATCTGTGCCAGTGGAGGGAATACCCATATTGACAAAATCTTGGTTCCATCTTTATACAGAAGTATGAAAGTATTCATCCCCACAAATAATATAGTGAATTTTCAGTTCATCCTTTGGAGAGTTCAGTCTTTAGGAACTGCATTAATGCATTGGTTAATACAGGCAGAGTAGTAAGATGGTTTAAATGGGTGATTTTCAGCTCACAACCTTTTAAATTTCCATCATTTCAAAGGATTCTCCTCCTTCATTACAGTACTATCTATTTCCCTGTCTCTTTAAAAAAAAACCACAACATTTAGCTTTTTATTGATACATGGGGTTCCTCATTATAAATATATATTCAACTATGCTGTCGAAGTAGTTATTGATTTGGGTACAGATAGAGGGGATTCGAAGCACAATGTCTATGGACTTGCTTTCTTAAGGATATATCACTGATGTCACCTGTGGGTGTATCCTCCAATAATGTAGGTTGTGACCTACCTTCCCTGTCATCCTCTGTAACTCTTGCCTATATCTTTCTGTAAATCCTTCTCTAAAGGTCCACCCAACATGCTTAGGACTGATTACTAATTTTCTTTACATCTTATGGATATTTATGGAACACAAGGGCCATTCATTGGTTTCTCCTCACTCTTGCCACATTATTACCCACCTTCATTTCCTGTCACACTTCTCTCTAATGACATCTTTTATGCCACTTGCCTTGTGACATTTTTGGTTGGTAACATATTGCTGCCTACTCATGTTCACCACATGCCTTTTCATTTCCCTTTGAGTGACCTGAAACTTAATCTTTGTAGACTATGGCATGCTATAGCCAACTTACTTCCTCATAAAAACACAGTGTACTATTTGCCTTACCAAATACAGATACAGACTGACATAGTGCTCCCTTTGGGGGCTCCTTAGGTACAGATTTGCCACCCCCAAAACTCCAATTGTTCTAATTTCTGTCTCTTTAAAATTGACTCTCTGCTCTGCTCTCAAAGGGTATCCTGCTTCCTTTTTTTTTTTAACTGTTTCTAATGTTGCTACAGGCAGTTTCAGCGTTAGCTTTTCTTGCCCACTGCTTTTTCTTTTTGCCCCTTCATTCTTCCCCTCCCCCCTTGTCTTTTCTGGCTCCTTTTGCTTCTGCCACATTTCTCTGCTTTTACAGAGTAGATATCCACTTATAGACATTGTTGACCAATCAGAACATGTTGTTGGTGAACCATCCAATCATAATGACATAAGTGTGACCTTTGGTCTTTCTTGATGACTTTTCAGTTCAACACATTTATCTATTCTAGGATGGGTAAAGTATTGTTCCAAAGGTACAAAGGAAAAAAAAATGGGACAGCAACTGCCCTCAAGGAATTTACCTTATCCAGAGAGTTTAAAATAGGTCCATGAGTTAGCAAATACAAACTGTATGTAAAAGAATACTAAGTAATTACAAGAGGGAGAGGATGCTAATTACTTGTGGGAATCAGGGAGGGCTTCATGAGACTGCAGCATCTGAGGTATTCTCTGAAGGGAGCTAGGGATTCTATGAAGCCATGTGAGGACAGAGTGAATTCTAGGCATGAGGGACTGCTAGTCACTGTATTGCATTCAAAGGGATTTTCTCTTTTGTCATCTTAAAAAACCAGTATCTTAAAAAATTTTTTTGTCTTTATTAATTTGTTTGTTTACTTTTGGTTTTATAAGATTCAGTTCCACAATCCCTTGAGTTTCAATTTTCTTCCCCTCCCTCTCCTTAGGCCCCCCCCCACCCCCCTGCCACGGAGGCATGCAATCAGGATCTGCAAATGCTTTCACATTAGACATTAGTCAGGTTATAAAGATGGATTATAACCTATGGAATGAACAATGGGAAAGAGGAAACAAAATCAAACAAGAAAAAGAAAGAGAGAAGTAGTTTGCTTCAATCTGCATTCAAACTATTCTTTCTAGTTCTTTCTCTGAATGTTGATATCTCTAATTTACTTTACAGTATTTTGCAACACAGTATTGCAGATTCCTGGAGTTTTATCCTATTTCTGCCTTGAATTATCTTTGGGATAATCGACAAGGTACTTTGTTTCTCTGGGAATCATCTGTAAAAAGAGGAGGTTGGATTAGATGACCACTAACATAATTTCTACCTCAAAACTTGAAAGAATGATTGAAAAGCATATAAGATACTTAATATATACCCAGCACTGACCTAAGAGCTGGGGATACAGTTACAAGAGTGAGATAGAACCTGTTCTCAGGGAGTTTACATTTTAATAGATTGATACAATACATATGCAGTAGTAGTTGTTGAGAAAGGGTACAGTCACAGGGATGTTGTACAGAATTTTCAGCAGTAATGGTGATACTGATTTAAAGTTTCCAAAGCAAAAGTGTGTGTGTGTGTTATATGTGACAATGGTGGGGTAGATAGCAAAGAAGGTAGCCAAGGCATAAGGTTGATTGTATGTGAAAACTTCGGTCTCATCTAAGACCAGGTAGATATAGTAGGCAAGATGAGTTAGTGCTGATTCACTCATCAATCAGGACAACTCAGTTCTGGGGCAGAAATTCGGAAGCTGAGTGGATTAAGAAAGCACATGTGAGTCGAATATACCTGCAGTTGGTCCAAGTCCAGAGATCCTGAGATGGACCTTCCAAGTCTAAGAAAAGGCAGCAACTGAAGCACAGATAGAATGCCTTAGATCTGTACTTTCCAAACAACTCAGAAGATCTGGATCTGACCGAGCCTGACTCTTTAGTCCTTCATATTTCAGGATGAGACTGTAATCACCTATCTTTTCCTTTGAGAAGCCTTACTCCTTATTGACTGATGCCCAGAACTTGAATTCAGAAACCCTAGACCAAAGATTGGAAACATCTGGCTCCTGTCTCCCAAGGATAGAACCATCCTTTTCGCAGGATTGCTAGTTTTTCACTTGTGCTCAGGGAAAGAAAGAAAAAGCAGAAGAAGGTGTCAAGAGCCACATGTTTGACAAACACAGGTTTTTCTTGCCATGTGCTGGTAGCTGCCACTGCCACTGGAAGAGGAGAGATAGAGGAGAAAAATGCCTTCTCTCCCTTGCTAGATGTCCAAGAGAAAGAATCTTCTATGATTTAGTGAGCATTAGGAACTACAGGAGGTAGGTGTTTACAGAATGAATAGACTGATGAATTCTCAATACCTTTTATTTAACAGAAGACTCCTGGGAATTTATGGAATAATTCTTTCCTTCCCTTATTACTCTGATTCATTGAACTTTGGAGGGAAAAGTCAAAACCTACAAACTCAAATGGCTATATTCCACAAAGTTGTTCAGTCTGATAGTTTCAGTTATCTGGTTGGTAGGTCTAGTACTGTTTAGTGATTCAATTTTGCCATGATGGCTGTGATCTGAGCATGAGTTTATTATGTGATATTCCTTTCCAGGTAACTTTCCAGAGTCCTTGGTTCTCTTCCTAGCTCTTCACTGTTATGTCAACTAATTGGGCAAATCAAGTCTATCTCTTTTCTCTTGGTTTCTGTTACTGAAAAATTTGGGATAATATGAATACTATTTATTTTTTTTCACACTGGTCTTTGTGATAAGATGTTAGCTATCAGGGCTATGCCAGAGAACTGCCATTGGGCCTTCATTCCATACAACAGGTTACAGAGGAACCCTGAGAATTATAAACAACAAGTTGCTTCCAAATTTATTACATTATTGTATCACTGAATATTTCTTTTTTGTTGGTCTAGCTCTGTCATTTTATCAGTTCTAGCATAATCCTTTCACCAATACAACTCTTCTGTAACTTTTAGTCTTAGAGTTTCTTGGAAGACACTGAGATTAAGTCACTTTCTCATGGTCACTTAGCTAGCACATGTTAAAGTCAAAGTATATAGACTCAAAAGATTTAAACTCAGGCTTAAAGGACAGCTGTCCAGCCACTATGCCACATTGCCTCTCTGGTGAATGCTTAAATATAACCCATTGGAGTTATATTTTCATTTTCTTATAAGATTTCTATAAGGAACAAACCACCTTTGCTAATTGATTTTTATTATTTGAGGTAGGATATAAGCATTTGGATAAGGAGGACTTTCAATAAGCTTTCTAAAGATTGTTTAAAAGGTTTGATTGGGTTCTAAACTATACAAGGAGATAGAATGTTGGGCTTAGAATCAGAAGGACCTGAGTTTGAATACTGTCTTAGACACTAGCTATGTGACCACTGGAAAATCACTCAACCTCTTTGTACCTCAATTTCCTCAACTGAAAATTGGGAATAATAACAGTAACCACCCCATAGGATTGTTGTGAGGATCAAATGAAATATTTGTGAAGTGCTTTGCTGATATGAATGTACTACATCAGTGTTAGCTATTCTGCCTCTTCCTCTGCCTCCTCTTCTTACCACTGCTACTACTTCTCTTCTTGCACAAATGGTTCAACTACACTGGAATACTTCTTGTTCTTCATACACAGCACTCCCTTAACCCACATTAGACCTTTGCAACACTTACCCATGTCTAGAACGCACTCTCTCCTCCCCTGCCCTTCTTACACCTCCATTTTCTTTTCTTCAAGGATCAGCTTAAGTACCATGTTGTTCTGCATGAAAACTTCATACTTCTCCTGACTACTAGTGCTTCCTCTCCTTCCAAATTACCTTGTTTCTTTTTTGGATACATTTATATATGTGCACCTTGCCTCTCCCCCTAGATTGTAAACTTGAGCGTAGGGACTATTTCACTTTTGTCTTCTTATCAACAGATCTACCATAGTAGATAGATTAGTAGTAGCAACTTTAAAAGCGGTTGTTGATGAAAAACACTAGACTTGGGCAAAAAAAAAAAATCCTTTTTAATACCTACCTAATCAATGCAATCTCCTATTCACCAAGGCACTTTTCCAAAACTTTTCCATCTCTCCTCAAAACTCCTGTTGTTCCACCCCCCTCTCCTATTAGTTAAAAAATTTGCATCATATTTCATTAAAAATATTGAGGGTATTCACAGAGAGCTCCTTCTTCTTCCCACCTCCTCATCTCACATAAATAAGATGCCTTATTCATCTGTCTCCACCCCAAAGAGGTGGTCCTTTTCCTTGCCAGGACAAATCCCCCTTCATGTACATACCATCTCATTTTCTGCAGCAAATTGTGCCATCTATTATCTCCATCTTTCACTTATCTTCAATTTCTCCTTGTCTATTGGTTTCTTTCCTGTTGCCTACCAATATACGTATGTCTCCTTCATCTTCAAAAAATTCTCTCTTGACCCATCTGTTTCTGCTAGGTGTCATCCTATATCTCTCCTTTCCATCCTTGCTTGAAAAGGTCTTCCACAATTGACCCTCTGCTTCCTTTCCTCTCGCTTTCTTTTTAATTCTCTTCAGTTTTGTTTGTAGCCTCATAATTCAAGTGAAATTGTTCTCTCCAAAGTTACCAATGACCTCTTAATTGCCAAATCCAATAGCCATTTCTAAATCTTCATCCTTCTTGACCTCTCTGTAGCCTTTGACACTGTCAATGACTTTCTTTTTTCATACCTTCAAAAATCCAAAGAACAATTAATTCCAATAATAAAAAGACTGAAAAAAAGGAAAAGAAAGGATCCTACCAACTTCTTTGTATGACACAAATATCATTTTGATGCTTAAACTAGCGTGATTCAAAACAGAAAAGATAACTGGAGAAAATATTCCTAACAAACACTGACCAAAATAAATAAATTAATAAAATGTTAACATAAAGACTATAGCAACACTTTACAGAAATTATATACTATGACCAGGCTCAATTTTTTTCCAGGAATTTAGGGTTATTTCAATTTTAAACTAGAAACATATTAATAATAAGAACAACAAAATATGATAGTTACATACGCCAATAAAGAAAAAGTTTTTGAAAAAATATGGCACCCGTTTCTGTTTAGATACAAGAAAACATAGAAATAAATATGTTTTTCCTTAATATGATGAGTAGTATCTATTAAAACCTGGGGCCAGCTCAAATTTTGAATATCCTGGGAATCATTTTCATGGAAATAAACTAGAGGCTTTTCCAAAAGGATCAGAGCAAAGTATAGATGTCCTTTATCACCACTATTATTTGATATAGAAATGCTAGCTATACCAATAAGATGAGAAAAACAAATCAAGGGACTAAACATAGGTAAGAGGAAACAAAATTATTGGCTTTTGCAGATGATATGGTAGTCATCTTAGAGAACCCTAGCAAATCAAATAAAAAGAAGTTGAAACTAACTTTAGCAAAGTTGCAGAGTAAGTTAAAGAATACAAATTAAGTCTACATAATTCATCAGTATTTCTGTATGTTACCAACAAAACTAGCCATAAGAGAGAGAAAGAAAAATTCCATTGAAAATAACTATAGGATATATAAAATATTTAAGAATCTGCCTAGCACGGTATACATAGGAACTATGTAAATATAACTGTAATACACTTCGCAGAAACAGAGACAGACCTAAATAATTGGAGAAATATTATTTGCATATGAGTGGGTTGGGCCAATATTTTTCACACTGGAAAAACTACCTAAATAAATTTACTTTTTCAAGCCATGCCAATCAAACTACCAAATGATTACTTTATAGAGATAGAAAATAATAGCAAAATTCATCTGGAGGAACAAAAGGTGAAGAACATCAAAGGTAATACTGAAAAACGTTGGAGAGAGTCCTAGCAGGACCACATTTTAAACTGTCATCCAAAGCGGTAATCATCTGAAATATTTGGTACTCGTTTTTTTTTTTTGTTGTTTGCTTTTTTTAAACAGCTACCGATAGATCAGTGGAATAGACTGGGTTCATAATACATAGAAGCAAATGCATTCGCATAGTGTTCAATAAACCCAAAAGATCTAGCTTCTAGGATAAACACTCACTATTTGACAAAAACTATTGGGAAAACTCAAAAGCATTCTGGCAGAAATTAGATTTAGACCAACATTTAATACTAAATACTAAGATAAGCTCCAGATGATCCATGACTTAAGTGTAAAAAGTTCACATCAAAAACAAATTAGAGAATATAAGAAGAAATTATCTTTCAACCTTATGGATAGGGGAGGAATTCATGACCAAACAAGGGACAGAAGGGGTCATAGAAAATAAAATGGGAAATTTCAATTATATTAAATTAAAAGTTTTGCACAAACAAAACCAATGCAGCTAAGATTAGAAAGGAAACAGTTAACCAGCAGGAAAAAAAAATATTTAGAGTCAGTTTCTCTGATAAAAGTTTCATTTCTAAGATATATAAGGAAATAATTCAAATTTATAAGAATAATAAGCATTCTCCAATTGATAAATGGTTAAGGTATGTGAATAGGCAGTGGTCAAGGGAATGAACCCAAGTTTTCAATGGCCAACTGAAAAAAAATGCTCCAAATCATAATTATAGCAATTTAGAAGTTTCACCTCACATGTATCAAACTGGCAAAGTTGAAAAAAACCTGACAAGTGTTGGAGGGATTGTGGGATTACAGGCCTATTGGTGAACTGTTGGAGGAAATATGAATTAATCTAGCCATTCAGGAAAGCAATTTGGAACTACACCTAAAAAGTTGCTAAGTTTTGTACACCCTTTGACCCAGAGATACCATATACTAATCCTATATCCCATGGAGATCAAAGAAAGAGGGAAAGGACTCATATGTACATAAATATTTATGACAGCCCTTTTGTGGTGTCAAAGAACCAGAAACTAAGGAGATGTCCATCAACTGGGGATTGGCTGAACAAATTATGGCATATGAATGTCACTGAATACTATTATACTATAAGAAATGATAAAAAGAGATGGTTTCAGAGAAACTTTGGAGGACTTATATGAAATGATGTTTTGTAAAGTGAATAGAACTTGAGAATGATTTATGTGGTGGCAACAACCTTGTAAAAATGAACAACCTTGAAAAACCTAAGAACTCTGACCAATGCAATGAATAACAATGATCCCAGAGCCAATGATGAATAGTGTTACCCACCTTCTGACAGAGAGTGGATGGATTCAAGATGCAGAACAAAGCATACATTTTTGGACATGGGCAATGTGAAATTTGTTTTATTCGTCTTTTCATATTTGTTACAAGGATTTTCAATTTTTTTTTTCTGGTAGTAAGATGAGGTGGGAGGGAGAGAAAATAAATGTTTATTTGAATATTTAAAATGCTTATTGATTGTTTGATAGGTTCAACCCTTGTGGCATCCATGATATATTTACATCTGGAATCTGGTGTACCATACATACCTCTGTCTACTTCAAGAAAGATTGAATGGATCCAGTAGGTCCAGAGAAGGGAAATTTAAGTAATCAGAAGAATGGGGAGGATAGGAAAAATGACTAATACATGCAGCATATATAGGATTATGATTGAAATTTATTTCCTCCAAGGGGGTATAAACCTCCTTGAGGGCAGAGATTATGATCTTTTTTTGACTTTGTAGCCCTAATGTCTAGTGCAGTATTTGGCACATATCAGAACCTTAATAATATACTTGCTGATTGACTGATTGATTTGGTTGAGAATGAACACAATTTGAGCACCCAGAAGCTTTAAACCTATCTACTTACGACAAATTAAATAAATTCCACATGGTTAATCAAATCAAGGAACACAGTAAACTGTAAGTATGTATACTGTATGTATATTGCTTCGAAAGTGGTTTAGATAAATTCTTAGGAACATAGATTCAGAGCTGGAAGGGGCTTTGATGGCATCTGGTTTGATGATCTCATTTTACCCATGAAAAAACTGAAACTCAGAGGGGTTTCAAGATTTGCCTACCATCATAAAGGTAGAATGCAGTACAGTCCAGTATTTAAATCCTAGACCTTTGAGCTCAAATCTGGCACCTTTTCTACTGTAGACTAGGTGACAGATTCAAAAAGGCTATTAGGGGGAATTAGGATTGTTTGGGGGAATGATCCTGAACAGTAAGGTTGTCATAAAATATACTAAGTTTACTGGTGGTACCATTAGAGACTGATTTCTGAGTTAGCTGGCTCATGAGCTGGTCTACCACAGAAATCCTTACTGGTCTTAACTTTTAAGTTCCCTATTTCTGGAAGAGAGGCAGATCTTGTGTTTTATAAACATGGAATAGTAGAAATCGTGCTGGACCAGGAGTCAGAACACCTGTGTTGTAGTTCTGTTCTGAAATCAGCCATCTGTATGGCCTTGGGCAAATCAATCAATCAATCAACAAGTATTTATTAAGTGTTTACTATGGGCCTGGCACTGCACTGGGGATGGAAGTACAATGAATGAAACAATGTCTGCTTCCAAGAAGCTTATACACTAACGGCCAAGTGTGTGCAGTAAGTACATATAAAAACGCAGTAAAAATATGAAGCGAATAAATGAAAATGCATGCAAAGCAGTCAAATCAAAAGAGTCTGGGAGAAAGAACATTAGCAGTTGAGGGGTTTGAGGAAGATATTATGCAGAAGATAGTGCTTGAACTGAGTCCACAAGGAAGAAAGGGACTATGTGAAATGTAGATAAGTAGGAAATGCTTTCCAGGAACATGGAATGTCCAGTGCAAAGGAATAAGGGCAGTCATGAGTGAGGAACAGAGAGAAGGTCAATTTGGGTGGATTGTGGATTATGGGAGGGAGAGTAATGTCCTATGAGACTGGAAAGATAGGTTGGGTAGGGTTTTCAAAGTTAAACAGAGGAATTTATATTTTATTCTAGAGGCAACAGGAAATTGTTGAAGTGGAGTGAGTAGGAGAGTCACATGGACAGACCTGTGTGCTTGAAGAAAATGATTTTGGCTGCAGTCTCTAGGGTGAACTGGAGTAGTGAAAGTCTTGAGGCAGGAAGACCTATTAGGAGGCTATTACAGTACTCTAGGTGAGAAGTTAGGAGAACCTCAGCTCAGGTGGTAGCTATGTGGGTAGAAAGGAGAAATTGAATGTGAAAGATGTTGTGAAGGTAAAATTGGCAATATTTGGTAAGTGATTGGATATGCAGCATGAGAAAGAGTGAGAAGTTAAGGATAGGGCCAAGGTAACACACCTGTGTGACTGGAAGAATGATGGAAACTTTGGAAGAGGGGAAAGTCTTGGGGGAAAGATAATTTCAATTTTGGACATGTTAAATTTGAGATGTCTTTGGGACATCCAGTTTGAAAAGTCCTATGGCCAATTAATGATATGTTACTGAAACTCAGAGGAGAGACTGGAGCTGGATGTATGGATTTGAGAGTCATCTGTGTGCAGATGATAGTTAAACCCATAGGAACTGATGAAGTTACTGAAAGAGAAGGCAGAAAAAGCACAGAAGAGGGGCTAGGACAGAACTTTGGAGAATACTCACAGACAGGAAGTGGGATATTGATGATGAGTCAGAAAAGGAGATTGAATAGGAATGGCACTAGACAGATAGGAGGAGAAACAGGAAAGAGTAGTGTTATGAGAACCTGGAAAGAACAGAATTTCTAGGAGTTGAGGATGCTCCCCCACGTCAAATGTAGCTGTTCTTGTTTGTCCTTCATTTTTGAAGAGGACCATGACATCATGGAGGTGAAGCCTTGACATGAAAGTGCTACATATCAAATGCAGAAAATAGGTTGAGAAGGATGGGGACTAAGACGAGACCACCAGTTTTGACAATTAAGAGATCCTCAATAACTTTTTTTTTTGGAGGGTAGAAAGCAGGGCAATTGAGGTTAAGTGACTTGCCCGAGGTCACACAGCTGGTAAGTGTGTCAAGTGTCTGAGGCCAGATTTGAACTGATGTCCTCCTGATTCCAGGGCTGGTGCTCTATTCACTGCGTCACCTCGCTGCCCTACTCAATAACTTTTGAGAGAGCTGTGTACAGTTGAGTGACGAGGTTGGAAGCCAGAATACAACAACATGAGGGACAGAAGTGAGTGAAGGGTGAAGTGAAGGCAGTGAATGTAAACAGTTTATTCAAAGAGTTTGATTCAGGAAGAGAGGAGAAATATAGACTGGTAGCTTGAAGGGATGGCAGCCCTTCTAGTGAATTTTTTTTTATTTTTTTATTTTAGTATAGGGCAGAATTGTATATGTTTGAAGACTACTAGTGGGGAAGGAATCAATAGAGAGGGATTGAATACTCAAGAGGAGAGATGATTGAGGATGTAATCAGCTGTAGATGAGAGCAGATGGGATCAAATATATCTGTATAGGAGTTGGCCTTGGCAAGGGGAAATGCTATCTCTTCTTCAGAGACAGGGAGAAAAGAGGAGAATGATATCAAGTGATTTTGAGATGAGGAGAACAGGAGAAGGAGGAGCTCGTGTCAGAGAGCCTCAATGTTCTTAGGTAAGTATAAGGCAATGTCCTCAGCGGAGAGAAAGGGGGAAGGAAGAGGTGTGGACACTGTAGTGCACAAACATAGTCCCTCATTAGTATTGCCAAGTACTTGGAGCCTCAAATGAGGCTGAGGCATGAAAGAAGGTTTGGAATAGCTTTTGTTGGAAAATTTTATTTACACACACACACACACATACACACATACACACACACATATATATACACACATATATATTATATATATGTATATACATATACATATACATATACAGATGTATTTGCTATATAGTGAGGCCTAGTGGAGGTTGGCTAGCCTGAATTTGTAAGGTACTTGGGAAGTATGTTTGTTAGATTTCCTCCAGTTGCATTTAGCAGCAGATAAGTGGGAGCAGAGGCAGTGGATGATGATGGAAAGGCTGGTTTGGCAAGAGAAGAGTGTTGGTAAGACAAGGGGGCAAAGCATTTGAGAAGAGAGTAGAGTTAAAAATGGCCTTTAGATTGAAATTTGAGAAGGAAGAAAATGAATTCAGAGCGGAAATATGACCTAAGAAAGTATTGACCGGTAGAAGGGATGTCTTGCTGGTGGTGTAAGGATGAGTTTAGGAGGGATAAGGTAGGGAAAGGTAGAATGAAAGAGTGAGACACACATCCCCACCAGGAGAGGTGAGAAGTTTTTCCAAAGGGAAATCCTCATGTGGCATGCTGTGTACACAGAGGGAGATGTGACTCTTATTTGGAAAAATGCTGAACACTACACTTTATACCTATGGAAGAGAACTTGATGGAAGACACTTGGGAGAAGGACTTGGGGAGATACGTGTTGAGAGAGGCAGGTCTCCTAAATGATGAGTATCTAATAGGAGGCCTCAGAGCCAGATACATGTGGGGAAAACAACCCCCCTCATATCCCTTGATTTGTAGTGCTTTCAACTCTAGGGACAGTTGAGAGCAGTTTCTCATTGTTGACATAGTTCCTTCTCTTTTTGGTTGAGCAGGAGGATTTTATCTCATTTCCAACTGAAGGGCTTCTTTACTCTTGTGTCTTCATTGCTCTATTGTAATCTGTATAAAGTCCTCAACTTCTATTTACTGTTTTGTTTGGATAAATTGGTTTACTTACTATTCACTATTTCTGTTGGTCTTTTGTGTAACCAGTGTTTGGTGGGAAGGAGCCAAGCTAGTATTAAGCTAACTAATTCCTCCTCTTGAGAGTAGTCAGGAAAGTTGTATTGAAAGAGAGAGAGAGACATGATACAGACAGAGAGAAAGAGAGAGGGAGATGTGTGTGTGTGTGTGTGTGTGTGTGTGTGTGTGTGAGAGAGAGAGAGAGAGAGAGAGAGAGAGAGAGGAGGAAGAACAGAGATAGAGAGAGACAGAGACAAAGAGAGACAGAAACAGAGACTCCCTCCAAGTTGCTTTAGACAGCCTGGGCACCCCCACCCACAATAAAATGAGGAGAGACAACGGAGGCAAATAAAGGGAGTGATTCATGTCCCCTCACCTCCCTTCTCTTTTCCCCACAGCTACTCCTTGATATCTTTGATAAACTAGAAATGCTTTGTCATAATATGGATAAATCAAGACAGTCACTTTTCTTCTGCACTTTTAATCCTTGTCCCAACTTTAGTCTTCTTTCATGATCCTGCAGGAGTTTGTTAAAAGGCTAATACAAAAATGAGGTCTTGGATACTGTGACTGATGCTGACCACATCCTGACTAAAACCATGTGCTTATTGCTTGATAAAAGGAATGCCAAGTGACACTCTTTTTGCTCTATAGGCAGAAATAAAAAGCAAAGAGAGGGGGCTGAATTTTTAGATAGGGGAAAGAAGGAAAAGTCCAACTAACGCCCCCTTTAGCATTGTTTCCCTCATTATTAGTATTCCTTTCCTGCAGGTGCTTCTCAGACAAATTAACTTTTATCTCATTATAGGAATTCAAGACACTTTAACTAAAATTTCCCTGATAACCTCATTTCTTCTCTTTTTCATGAGATACTACCCATTGATATTTTATGTCCATCCCAAATCAGTGAGTGACTGTTTTGAGAATCTGAAGATCTTCCCTGCCCCTAGGCCCTTTGCTAAAGTGGCTACATGATTCTGAGAACCTTCCGATATTTGAAAGTATACACTGTGCCCTAATAGGCTGAATGTGGTCACGTGGAGCCTGTGGCGGGAGGCTTGTTCTTCGGGAATGTCTGCGCCTTGAGGCTTTGTGATTGGGCAGTGGGTGTAGAGGGCTGTGACATTCTCCAAGCCAGGAGAAGGCTATATATACACCCTGATGTGAGGTTTTGGTTTGGGGCTCACTTTGAGAAGAGTTGTGTGATTTGGCCAGACGAGACTCTGGGAAGCCATTGAGCCCCCCAGCTGTGAAACTCAGATGTTGGTGCTTCCCTCTCTGGTAACTGAATAGGTAACTGATGTAATGGTCAGGCGCTGGAAGCCTGTCTGCTGATCTGTTTGTCTGTTTGTTTGTAGCTTGTGTTTGTAATTTGTATTTGCATTCTCTGAAGTTCAGGGTGCTGGCTTTTCCCCCTGAACTAGGTAAATATTTGTTTGACTGATTAAAGTAAGACTGTTAACCCATTTTGAGTTGTTTTCCTTTAGAAAAGCAGATCTAAGAACCTGTGCTAGCAGCCATCCTGGGTATGCTAGGGTGCTTGCTGATACAGTGACTGAAAGTGCTTTGTGATGAAAACTTTGACTTTTTATAACTGCAGCTATGACTCAGCAATCCCTGAAACCCACTCCAGTCTTTCTGATTTTCATTTAAAGGTTGTCTCCAGTAACCCACATTCAAATGGTATAAAGATACTGCTTACTATGTGCCATGTAAAGTTCCTGGGAAGGATGTCATGTTGAGCATAGCCAATGAAACACTGAAGACTGAAGGATTACATCAGCAAGACAGGTTCCTATAGGCTGATTTCAGGTTAAGGCAAGATTCCCTTTCTAGAAGCTTCTGAAAGTCCTTTCCAAATTAATACAGGCTTGAAAAAGATAAAGCACCAGATGTCTTTCATGTGGACATCTTTTTCTGATAAAACCAGGGGGTCCCTCCTTTTTTAGTGCTCAAAGTGAGGCAGAAGGAGGCAATATATCATTTTCACCTCTTTGCAGAAATACTAGTAAACTTTAGTTTTATAGGCAGACTATGGAGTAAATAATTTTACTTTGTAATTTCTCGAATAAGAATCCTGCACATCATCCTGAGCAATCATTCCACCTACAGATTCGGGGGTGGATTTTTTCCTCAAAGGACACACCCATGGAATAATAGGGTCACTCTCAGGCAAAACTGTCATGTGGATAAAGTCAGTTTTTGGTGCTGGTCTTATTACTCCAGGCTTCTCCTTTTCTCTTGGGGCAGAGTGGAAAAAAATCCTGGACTAGATGGCAGGAGATACGACTAGATGTGTGACCTTGGACAAGTTACTTAAATAACTCTTTGAGGACTCAGGTTTGTCATATGTAAAATAAGGAGGTTGGACTACATCATAGATTTAGAGCTGAAAAGAATGTCAGAGACCACATTGTCCAACTTCTTTCCTTTACAGATAAGAAAATTGTGGCTGAGGGAAGTTACGACTTGCCCAGTTTGACAAAGTTAATAAATGTCAGAGGCAGGATTTGAACCCATATATTCCTTCTTCCAATGTCAGTTTTCTGCCCCATTACAGCATATTTATTGTTCAGGTCCAGTTTTAACATTTTATGACTCTAGGCATCCAATCTTTGTCTCATTCCCATGGGTTTTTTCTCTTATAAAGATTTTTAAAAACTCTAACAGCAGTATAAAATGCTTAGTGGAAAGAACATTAGACTTGGCAAGGAGAAAACCATGCTTCAAATCTTGCTGCTGGCATTTATTAAATGGAGCCCTACTTTTTCATGTCATCCATGTACATCAAGTGATTTAATAAGATGTTTTGGTTCGAGTCCTTTACTTTGAAGACATACTCGGTTCCATTTACTTGCGTCTGTTTTACATATTTGCAATATGTGAATAAGCCATATATGGAACTGAGTAAAAGGCTTTGTGATAATCACCAATAGCAGCATTAACATTATGGCACTTGTTCAATAATTAAACATCAATAATAAGTTGCTCTATATTCTCCTGGGACTTTTTGGAACACTGTTCTTGCTCTTCAGTCAATTAGTGCTTTCTTTTAATAGATTTGTGATTTTTACTAATCTTTTATGCTCCAGACCTGAAAATCCACTTCCCAAAAGACAACTCCATCTGGATGTGGACCAGTATTTCACATTCAATGAGTGTGAAACACAAGTTATTCATTATGTGTCTGAATCACTCGGCTAGCACTACATATTAAAAGAAACCATGGGGTTATCTTTGACTTTTCCCTTTTTCTCGTTTCTCATATCCAGCCATTTGCCAAGTGCTATCCACCTTGGTTACAGCTGTCCCCTCCTCTCCTTTCCTACTCCCAACAACCTAATACTAGCTCTAATTACCATGCATATGCCAGGAGTATTGTAATGGCTTCCCAAAAGGTCTAACTTCGTTCTTTCTTCCATCGCATCCATTTCAGTGTAGCTGCCAGAATAATTTTTTGTATATAGGCACCCTCCATAAGATATCTCATTATAGCATAGAGGTGACCCTGGGTTCTCAAAGGCTATGCAAGTAAAGCACAAATCTTGGCAGGTTCTTCCATGTTGGAAACAATTTTGTGTATGGTCCCAGGGACAGATTGAGCTTGCTTTCTGTGCTTAGCTAAGTATGGAGTGTGTTGTTAACCAAAAGCCTGGTCACTTGGTAATGCATTCTTTGGCTATGACAACTCATGAAACAAAGAAAAATACAGAATGGTTTTGACTCCCTTTTGCTACTCACATGACAGAGTGGAGCAAAGAAGGCTAAAAGATTAGAGATATTCTGTAAGTATTAACAGTTGTTGCGATTCTAAATGTGAGATGCTCCTCCTATAAGCAATAGACAGTCTGCTACTTGAGGAAGTGAATCATGTCAATATTTGTATCTTTGCTATAAATGAAGTCAGAAGACAAAAAGAAGGTGCAAGAAATATTAATCATGGGAACACTTTGTCAGTTGAGCAATCAATCCACAAGCATTTATTAAGTAATTACTATGAGCCAAGCATGACGCTAAGCATTGGGAATACAAAGAAAGGCCAAAAAGGCCCCACCATCAAAGTTCTTACATTCTAATCAGGGAGATAACGTGTGCACACATATGGGTATATACAAGATGCCTACGAGACACAAGGCTGGGGGCTTTTGCTGCCAAACAAAGGACTATATTTGATGCCACAACTTGATTGTTTGACCAATAGGATGCCACTGGAGTTTATTGAATGGGTAGCGAGTGGGAGTGGGGGATAGTTAGACTTGTGCTTTGGAAAAATCACTTTGACATCTGTGTGGAGGTAGAATTGGAGGGGTGGGAGACTTGAAACAGGGAGACCAGTTACAAGGCTATTTAAATAGTTACCATGAGAGATGATAAGGGGGGGGGCTTGATGAACTAGGGTGGGGGTTGTGTAAGCAGAGGGAGGAGGCTTTCTTGCAATGCTAAAGGAAAGAAAGGGAAAGGAATAAGCATTTATTAAGTCCCTATTATATACCAGGTGCTTATGTTAGGCACTTTACAAATACCTGGTTTGATCCTCACCACAACCTGGCAAGGTAGATGCTATTATGATGTCCACTTTACAATTGAGGAAACTGAGATAGACAGAAGTTAATTGACTTGCCCAGGGTTTCAGTTCAGTTCAATAATTTTTCAGTCATGTCTGACTTTTGTGACCCCATTTGGCATTTTCTTGAAAAAGATATTGGAGTGGTTTGCCATTTCCTTCTCTACTTTTTTTTTTACAGATGAGGAAACTGAGGCAAATAGGGTTAAGTGACTTGTCCAAGCTCACACAGCTAGTAAGTGTCTGAGGTCAGATTTAAACTCAGGAACATGAATCTTCCTGACTTCAGGCCCGGTACTTTATCCACTGAGTCACGTAGCTTTGCTCAGGATTATACAGCAAGCAAGTGTCTGAGGCTGGATTTGAACTCAGATCTTCCTGACTCCAATTCTGGCTCTCTATTCACTGTACCACCTATATATACCCCAGTGTAAGGATGAGAATAAACAAAAAAAAACTCTGACAATAATTGCAGTTTGTTCAACACTATGTAGTATGGAGGATGGGAAAATTGAGAAATTCTATAAAGCAAGAGAAGACCTTTCAAAAGACCCTAATTTACTCCCCTGTGACTTGTAGGTGTAGGAGAGAATGAACAAAATGGGTAAGAACACATGCTTCAAGAACAAGAAAGAGGGAGGCCAAAGACTTATAGACCACAAAGAAGCTACTTCCTTCTATATAGTAATACCGTAGTTAAGAACAGAATTTGGAGACGTTAGACATGGCAATGACAGAATGATATTACAAAACATGAAACTGACCACATCTCAACAGACAGAAGTGACTGGTTAGCACTGGGGGTGTCATTTCCAAATTAGCAGTCAATGTGCAATCCAACCTTGTTAGAATGAAGATAAAAATGAACAGCAAATTAGGAGAAAGGATAAAAATGCAATGTGGCATCACATCAACACCAGAATTGATGAGGAAATCAAAACAGCTCAAATTTGGCCTATTTAAACAAGCAGCTGACAATGTAATGGGAGTATTGGCCCACAAAGGCCCAATCCTTATAACATGTGGAATATGATCTGCCTGTTGGCAATTCACAGGAGACTTGGCGATTCTGCTCCAGGCATGCACAGTGAATGAGCCCTTTCCCCACTTAGGAGCCTGAGTAGGCATCCCCTATTTCCTGTTGTCTTACTGCCTCATGGTAAAAAGCCTTTGACTTGCTGCTGAGGTGGAATTGAAAATGCATTTAAAAGGAGGCTTTTGTAGATGGATAGGATAGTGGATAGAGTGCTGGACCTATAATCAGGAAGACCCAAGTTCAAATCCAGCCTCACACCCTTACTAGCTCTGTGACCCTGGTCAAGTCACTTAACCTGATTTATTTCAGTTTCCTCAACTGTAAAATGAGCTGGAGAAGAAAATGGTAAAGTACTCTGGTATCTTGGCCAAGAAAACCCCAAATATGGTCAGATATGACTGAAAATGCATTAACAACAATAAGAGGAAGATATGATATGAGCTTAAGTGATGGTGGAGCACCAACTCTCTACTTGGTCATCATGGGGCCATGAATGAATGGCACTGCTATTTTCTGTCTCTGTTGTACTTATTCTTTCCTTATCTTAGGTAAATACACATCAAAGATGGAACCAATCAGAATATGACTTTGTGAGCTTTGGAAGGTTTGAAAGAGCCACTAGAAGTTCAGCCATTGGAATTCATGGCGGAATCTGCCCGGAGCTGTAGTGTCCAAACCTAGTGAAAAACTACTTTGAGGAGCGGTCTGCTCGACCTAATCCAATAATAAATTGACCTAGTAGCTGAGATTCTGTGGCCTACAAAGAAGGAAATGATTTTTTATTCATTGACTATGCCACATCCAGAAGCGAATGTGTTGGGGAAGAACAGGGGCAGCCACCACTCTTAAGTCTGAGTCCATTTTTGCTAGGGATCAGGATGGTAGAGGAGAGTGGGCCCCAGTTTTGGAGGATTTTGTATTTCAGTTCTTGATATCTATAGCTAGTCTTTCATTTTCAAAGAGGGTTGATAACATCAGGGGATGATGTCTTGTCTTGTGCCTAAATTGGATTTAAACAAGGCAGGGTTGTGCAAAGTCGTTAACCTCACTCTTTCTTCCAGGGTCGTCAAAGTCCTGTGGCAAGATGTAATGGCTGTGTATGGTGTTGCTTCCTGTGGTGATAAGGTGTATTAACTTCTTTGTTTCTATGATGGATTTGTTTTTATGGTATTGGGATATCTGGTGTCTGAATAAATGTTTTGCTTCTGTCATCTACATGGAGAATCTGTTATATTTTGTGATTCAGAACTATGCCAGCATATTCATAGTCACCATCAGTGCCATGAATATTGAGTTGGTGCTACACAAAATGAAAATCAAGACTACTGGTGATGGCCCAGGATACAGTGGATGATGTTGGCATCTTTAATGTCTGACCAAACTCTAGGCACTCCACAGTACTTGCTTCATTCACCTTCACGGCCATTGAAACAAATTGTTCTCTTCCACCCATTTTCCCAGGGGAAGTCTTCACAAGCTGATAGACATTATCTCAACTCACTGACAGATTTGAGGCCTGTTTACTGGGGTGTGGCCTCTGCATGTGCTACAGCTTCATAGAGCCACAGGTGAGAGTTGCGTGCCAGATAGAGACCAAAGGTAGATGAGTAGCCCTGGAAAGGGTTCAGCAAGTCCTCACACCAGAGATTCTAGTCCTGCCTGAAGACCTCACACACCTCTCAGTAAATAACCCTTCACAAAAGCTTTTGTTGTTGTTCAGTTGTGTCAATCACTTCCAACTCTTCATCACCCCCATTTAGGGTTTTCTTGGCAAAGATACTGGAGTGGTTGGTCATTTCCTTTTTCATCTCATTTTACAGATGAGGAAACTGGCAAACAAAGTTAGGTGACTTTCTCAGGGTCACACAGCTACTGAGTGTTTCAGGCCAGATTTGAATTTAGGTCTTCCTGACTCCAGGCCTGGCACTCTATCCACTGTGTCCACTAGCTGCTAACTATTCATCACTAGGTAGCTGATATTGATTGATATTGGAGCAGTTTCCACTGGTTAGATGATATTGGAGAAGTATTGACTGGTGTTGATATTGAGAGGAATACACTGTATAGGGGCTCAAGTACTATAGAAATATTGATTCCTTATTGCCAAAATGATTCTGACTATTTTGCCTGGCATTCAAAGTGCTCCATAATCTGTCACCATCTTGCCTCTTTTTTTCCAGCTTTACCTCATAGTACTCCTCTCCAGAGAATCTACATTCTAGCCTACCATTACCCTTCCCCTCCAAATACCTCCTCCCACCTCCACTACAAAATCCCGACGGGTCATGATTCAGTTTAACTCAACATAAATTTGAAATATCTATTCTGTGCTGGTCACAATAGAATGCTTTGCAGAAATTGAAAACTAGTTGATAAATACAGGCTGATCTCACCTGTATTCCTAAATGGTTCTCTCCATCCCATCCTGCCCCCCCCCCCCCAAACTTCTACCACCAGGCTTCTAACTTCTACTTGGAGCTATCAATATACCTTCAGAGATGGGTTTACTTTCTCAGACATGATCGTGGTATAATGAAGAAATAGCGCATTGGCTCTTAAAATCTGCTTTTTTTCTCTTTCAGGAAGGATTATGAATTCCTTTTTACCCAGACTTGCATCTGGTTGTTCAACTGTGAGTACAGTCAATTTCTAAGCATTCTCAAGAAGAGAGGAGGGATATATATAGATAACCTTAAAATTGAACCATCATGGTGTGAGTGGAAAATGCACTGAAATGGAAATCAAGGAGATTTGGATTGTAGTCCTAATTTTGCCACTAACTACCTGTGTGGCCTTGAGCAAGTCACTTCTCACTGGGTATCAGTTTCCTTTTCTGTGAAAGGAGGGCATTGGAATACACACTTTTTAAGGCTCTTATCTGCATTTAGAAAACACTTTTCTAAAATATTAAGTGTTCTAAAAACTGTAAAAAAATGGGGTACCTATTGATTGAACAATGACCAGACAAGTCATGATATCTGAATGCAAGGGAAATTATTGTATAGCAACAAATGAGGACTACAAGGAATGAAGAGAAACATGGGAAAAAATTTTCAGAACTGACACCAACAAATAAAGCGCAATCAGGTAAACAATACACATAATTACTACAATAATATAAATGAAGGTAACACTTGAAGGCAAATTCAGATTAGAATGCAATGACTAATATTGGTTCTAGAAAACAGGTATTGAAACACACCTACCTATTTTCTGTAGAGGTAGGCAGGGTCTATGGGTGCTAAATGTAGCATACAGAGGTGACAGACTGGATCCCCATGTGGGCTGGTTTTGCTTAACTCTTTTACTTTGTTAAAGGGTAAGTCCTATCATTGGGTGAGTGGGTGGGAGGTATGCATATTAAGAGAACTGTAGTTAAAAAAAAAACCAATGAAAAATTAACCAAATGAGAAACCATTGGTAGGGGAAGAGTTTTGGAAGGCACCTTGGAAGTGGGATTTTCTAGGAAGGGAAAAGGATCCTAGGGTGAGGATGCGGAGAGAGGATGGTCTGGGAATACACAGATAGTCACCATTGTGAATATTTGGCATACAGATAACCAGAAATATATTATCTTAAACACTAGTTCATGTTTTTTTCTTTTTTTTTTTTCTTCTTCCTTTTCTTTTTGCTCATGAATTTTCAAAGGTACCCCTGTGACAAAGGAAGGAACATCTAATTGCCACCTAGGCTCCATCCACTAGACCAGGGGTAGACAACCTGCACTAGACCATACTGTCTTTTCCCCCACTCTTCTCAAACATTTGTGCTTGTTTCCTTATAAAGGGAAAAGAAGATGTTTGGAGCATTTTTCAGTGAGTCACAGTAGTGTTGTGTTTTTGTAAATTTCTTCCATGGAGAGCTTTAAACGGGAAGCCTGGAAAGCCTTTAACAGCTGGGCATCACAATTGTGAGCCAATTAAGGTCCCGGTAAAAAATAGGGGAACAAGGGAATGGAATCACTTCATGGTCAGATTGGACCCATTACTGTAAATTTCTCAACAATTACTTTGGAGCAGGATCTAGTTTTAAACTCTGAACCTCCTCTAAAAATTTTAGGAATGTTTCCTTCACCTTTGTAGCAAATGAGCAAATTTCCAGAGGAAAGAAGACTTTCTGTACCTTTTCTTCTCTGTCTCGCCTGTGCCCTAATCCCAGCAATTAGAAGAAACTCTCTCAACTTGGTCAGAATAGAAGTGGTTTGCAAGGTCTGCGTAAATGTCAGCTACTATTGTCGTTATTCACCACCAATGTGGCAAAGTTAAGTGGTTTTGGGGTAGCTTTCTAGCCACATAGTGGAAAATGAGTGATTACAGAGACCTCAGACTCCTAAAATTGAATCACACAGCTTTATTTATTTTTATTTATTTATTTTTACAAGTTTCCCTCGGGTCCTCTGTGCTTCCCACTGGGTTTAGCAAACAGTAGGTGCATAATCAACGTGTTAATGATAGAGACAATTTACACGATACCATTCGTTTTCCACTGATGTCCTTGTTCCTCTTCCAGTTTACGTATGCTGTGCTATCCATTTTATTATGGATAAATAATCCATAATTCTCCTTTCTTTTTCTCTTTTATCTTCTTTTTCCTCCTTTTCTGTCCTTTATTCCTGTCTTCCTTGGTCACCTTCCTATCTTCCTTTTTCTCCTCCTTTTTTATTTTAAAGAATGATTTTACTTCATGCTTAAGGAGGTAGACAACCTATCATTTCATGGGGTTCCACTGGCCGTTAGTGATAGTAGCATTGGCACTGTTGGTGGTTGGCTAGGGTTACCAGTGGTCCAAGAGTTGACCACATCTGCTTGTTCACAATTGCCTAGAGGAGGACTGAGCTGGAATAGCAGGGTGGGTGATAAGAGAAGTCTGGGCTGGGTAAATAGGAAGGAATGAGATGGCAATAAAGAGATTTTCCCTCTCCCTCTCCCTCTCCCTCTCCCTCCCTCCCTCTCTCTCTCTCTCTCTGTTTTGTGTTGTATCAAGAGTGAAGCAAAATTGTGGCTTCTCCTAATTCTCTGCGTGATTTCCAGACATGATAAGCTGTCTACTGGTGAACCAAGCAAGGGTTTCTTAGGAGTCTTGTAGATTAAATTAGCTTCTCCTTTAAAAAAAAAATCTGTTCATTGGTTATCTATCCTTCATTGAAACTTAGTTTGAGTTAAAGAATAATCTTTCCTCTTGGAGTTAGTTGGATGGAACTTTTTCTCCTTTCTTCCTTTCCTTCCTCCCTTACTCTTTTCTTTCCCTTCCCTTCCCTTCCCTTCTCTCCCCTTTCCTCTCCTCCCTTCCCCTTCCTCCTCTCCCCTTTCTCCTTCCTTCCTTTCTTTCTTTCTTTCTTTCTTTCTTTCTTTCTTTCTTTCTTTCTTTCTTTCTTTCTTTCTTTCTTTCTTTCTTTCTTTCTTTCATCTTCTTATTGGATGTTTGCCCAGACAGACACAACCAGATTAAGGGAAGAAACTGAAGCAATAAATGTCAGGAGACTGGAAATGTAAGAACTTCTGGCCAGGCTTTTTGCTTTTGTTTTCTTTTTGAACTGGGAGAGGAGGAAAAAACTGTGATTCTTGCTGAGTTCTGGCCAGAAGAGTAGTGGTACTGTATTTGTCACTCTGGTTCTCTGGCTCCATCCCAAGAGAGACAAGGAGTGAGTGAGCACATTCAGCCGGCCTGGCCACATGGCAGCACAAATGGGAAAACCTTTCCCCACCCTGCCCCCAGAACACACAGACCCTAGTTCATTTGTTATTAGGGATTAGGTGGAACAGATGCATGTAAGATGCTTATAGCCATTTTCCAGACACAAGGCTACTTTCCAATCTAAGAAGCAGCTTGGAGGAAACAGGGTAATTAGACGGAGGCACATGCTGAGACTGAGAAAGAATTAATTGACCAGTTTAATAACTAATTCTAAATATTTTAGAGACTTCTTTGGACTCTCTTCTCTTATTCCCTCTGCTTCTTTCTCTTTTCAGCCTTCTCACTTACCCTCCTTTCTTTTGTCTTTTCCTTTTGTCTCATCTCCCTTTTCTTTCTGATTCTCCTTCTTAACTTCTCCCCATCTCTGCATTCTTTTTTCATACATTTAGAGACTTTACATTTATGTTTCATACATTTAGAACCGGACAGGAAATTAGAAATCACCAACTCTCTCATTTGACAAATATGAGACTGAGACCCAAAGTGGCGGAACAATTTGACCCAGGTCACATAGGTGATTGGTGACAAAGCTGGGACTAAAGACCTGGCTCCTACTCTCCTAATCTAACAAAGTGGAATGGTTACAAAGGGAGGTAGCAATGGAACTGGAGAAAAACATGGTGGAGTAAGGAGATTGCTGGACAGACCTGGGTTCCAATCCCAACCCTGACACTTATGAGCTTTGTGACCATGGGCAAATCGCTTTCTGGGTCTCAGATGTCTCACTTGAAAAACTGAATAATACTCACACAACTGACTACATGGGTTTGTTGTGAGGAAAACTTTTTGTAAAATCATTAAAGGGAATTATTACTGCCTATTATTTTTAGAACTCAGATCTTCTGACTTCTAGGTCACTGTCCCTTCTCCTGTATTATAAGTTCATGAAAAGATCAAGGCTGCTATATTATATTGTTTTTCCTTGTATCTCCCTGAAGCTTTGTGGTCCAAATCAAAAGTCAAAATCAAAAGCCCTGACCAAAAACCTGAGGGTAATAGGTTTTACAGCTGGGTGGAGCAGCGGTTAGCATTCTAGGCCTTGAGTCAGGAAGATCTGAGTTCAAATCCAGTTTAAGACACTTAATAGCTGTATGACACTGAGTAAGTCATTTAACCTTTGTCTGCCTTAGTTTCCTCATCTGTGAAATGGGAACGATGATAATACTCATCTCCTTGGTTGTTGTGATGGTAAAATGAGATTTTTGTACTGTGCTTTGAAAAAATTGAAAGCAAATTTAAATGTTATTAAATTAATCTGATATTTATTAAGTACCTAATATGTGCCAGGCATTGTGCCAAGCACTTGGGTACACAAAAAGAGGCAAAATATAGGCCCTGCCCTCAAGGAGCTTACAAAATGACAACAGCAATAATAACCGAGGCTTGCTCAGAAAAGACTAGTTTTATCCTCTTATCTGTTTTAAAGCATTGGAATCTCTTAGATTGACTTGGATTCTCTCTTTACAAAAGTACCTACATGGTATTGCTCTTACCTGTCTAGGTTTAGGTTTCTGGTCTCCATTTTGGGAATAGGAGGACCATTGTATCCTGTGAAGAAGGCTTACTTTTGGTTTTCAGGTCACCTTGTTTCCAGTGCTTCTACCCTAGGAATACAGAGGAGAGACATTCATTTAACACCAACCAAGAGACTGGAATAGAAGTATCAGGTCCTTTAAATAAGTCCCCAAACTTTGTGAAACTGGGTAATTCATTTCTGTGCTTTAGGTGAATTCCAAATATTAAACTAAATCATCAGTTTAGGAGCTGAGTTCTCCAACCTGGAGTTCCCCTCCAAACCAAATAACTAGAAAAAACATTTATTAAACTTTTAGAACTTCCAGGTACCCAGCACCAAGCAAAGCTCTGGGAATACAAATATAGAAAAGAAAAAAAAGACAGTTCCTGACCTCAAAGATTTTGCATTTTAATATGGGAAAGAAAACATTGAGCTGGAAAGAGAAAGGTAGGTAAAGGTACCTGTTATAATGTCAGTAGGATATAAGATCTTACCTGCCCATTAATAGGCCTCAAGTGGAGCCCATTAAGGGAGGCTTGCTTGTGGGAAGGCTTTCACATCTTTTGCTAATTTCCAATTAGGCACTGAGTCATGAGGGTTGTGATGCCTTCTGGCTCTAAAAAGGGTATGTATACTCTGAGGTTAGCATATATACTCTGGGCTCATTCATTGGAAGAGTGTTCTTGTGACTTGACCAGATGAGACTCTGGGTAGCTGTTAAGGAGCTACCAAAAACCCAGATGTTGGTGCTTCTCTTCTCTGGTAACTACATATGTATTGCCTTGGCCAGACAGTTGGATCAGTCTGTTGATCTATGCTAATTTCTCAGACAGTTAGAAGCCCTGTTAGTCTTTATTTCTCTGCTTTTGTATTTTCTGTTTGTATTTTCTCTGAAGTTCAGGGTGCTGATTTTTCCTCTGAAGTAGTGAATGTAATTAAAAAAATGTTTTTGACCCCTTAATAGCTATCTTTCCTAGTAAAGCAGATCTAAGAACCCGTGCTAGCAGCCATCATGGGTATGCCAGAGTGGTTGCTGCTACGATTTTCTAAGGTGGAAAAGCAATCCTGAGAGTCAGGGGCTAAGGCAGGTTTGAAATGAGCATGACTGACTTGGGTACTTCCTCAAAAGGATTTTTTTTGGGGGGCAAATAGGGAGCTCATAAAATAGTGGAGGAGGCCATAGGGGGTGGGGGCATGGTCATCATGAGAAGGCCTGTTGTGGCAGAGGTGAAGAGGTAGTGAAGGTCATTGCAGACTGAACCAGATTTGAAGTCAGAGTAACATATGGGTATTTCCTCAAAATCATGAGATCCTTCAAACCACAAATCCTTCCCTTTTTAGTCTGGGCAGTGGAAAGAGCCCTATATTTGGAGTTAGAGGACCATGATTCAAATTCTAGCCCTTCCATTTGCTACCTATATGACCTTGGGCAAATCATGTAATCTCGCTGGTCTTTAATTTCTTAGTATATTAAATGAGAAGGTTGGACTCCATGTATCACCTTCCATTTATTCTGTAGGCATCTTGCGTGGAGCAAGTTATTTATATGTTCTCTCTCCCATTAGACTGTGAAGTCCTTGAGGGCAAGGACTGTTTTGGCTTTTCTTTAGTGTTAAGCATAATGCCTGGCACACAGAAGGGGCTTAATAAATACTTGTTGACTTGACTTGTGAGGATCAAATGAGATAAGTTGGGTAAATCACTTCACAGACCTTAAGTTACTATATAAATGCAGGATTTGAGCTACCCCTTGAATGGTGAAAAGGATTTGGGTCATCGATTTAGGATAGAAGGGACCTCAGAGGTCAATCTCAAAAGTTCAATCTCTTCACTTTATAAAGAAACAAACAGGTCTAGGAGTGTTGAGTGATATTTCACATAGGTCACATAGGTAATAAGTAGCAAAGCCAGAATTCAAATCCAGGTCCTTTGATTCCATCACCAACATCCTTCATTCTTGTTCCAACTCAGCCATTTGTTGCATTTATTACATTATACTCCTTACATTTATTATTATGTGGCCTTGGTAAGTGGATTCTGAGCATCCTTCAACTCATCTGAAGAATAGTAATAATAACTGCTGTGTAGGATCAAATGAAGAAATATGTATGATTCTTTATAATTGATACCATATGAGGTAATGAGAACCAGCAAGGTAGAGGAAGAATGATGGCTATGAAGTCAGGAGTAGGACGAATTGACATAATGTTAAGTAGTTGTATAGCTCAAGCAATGAGATCGAGTCCAACCTTGCAAATGATCTTCAGAACTTCTGATACGCAAAATTGGTATGCCCTCCTGCTCCATCTTTTCCTGTCTCCAGTACTTTTCATTTAAGCCCATATCAAGAGGGTTAATGAACACTATGGTCTGCCCCCCAGCCAGCATAATTCTTCTACAGACATAGATTTCCATGAAAACAGTCCTGGAAGAAATAGAAGGTAGAAAGAGAGTAAAAATTCCTCCCCCTTTATTTGTCTCCCATCTCCCCCTCCCAGTTTATTTTCATAAAATATACCCTGGGTTTCTTTGGGCACTGGGTTTGTAGTCCAGAGCTTTTGTAGCTGAAGAAGTCTTTAGTTAAGCAAAAATGGCTCCAAACAGAAAGGTTAACAGCACATACATTCACTTTAAACAAACAAAAAGACAACATACCTTACCTTAAAAGAAGGGAAAGTCTTGTCCAAGGTCTAAATGCTGTCACTAACAATATTAACAACATTTGCCCCCCAGGTGTACTCCTTTAAGATTCTCCATCATGCCCTTGGAAACTCTTCATTCCGCAGAATCATATCAGCTCTGGAACTCATACCTCATTAGTGTTGTTTTGTTGTTGTTCAATCTTGTCCAATTTTCCATTGACCCTATTGGAGTTTTCTTGGCAAAGATACTGGAGTAATTTGCCATTTCCTTCTCCAGCTCATTTTACAGGTGAGAAATCTGAAGCTTAAGTGACTTGTCCAGGGTCACACAGCTATTAAGTGTCTGAGGCTGGATTTGAACTCACATCTTCCTCACTCCAGGCTTGGTACTCTATCCTCTGCACCCCCTAATGGTGCCTCATCAGTACCCTCTGCTTTTGGGGTTCCTCTGATTAGAGGGCATAGGAAATAGCTCCTTCCCAAACATCCATTTAAGGAGGGTGTCCCAGTCAGATTTCTCTTCATTTCCTACCCAGCTGCACACTTTTGGAATTTTCCTTTGGGCTCCTCCTCCTACCACCCATCTTCTTTCTCTACCCCTCTTTCCTACATCCTTTGGTGCATTGTCTTCCCCTACCAGATCGCAAACTCCTTGAGAGAGCTGCTAAGCTCACCGTCTTTTTTGCTTAACACAGTGGCTGGCAGACAGTAAGTACTTAAAAATGTTTATGAACTGATTGACCAGTATCTGATGACTCCCAGAGAGTGTTTGGGGCTCACCTTTGGTGTATGGTATAAGCATGCTTCACAACTGAAATCAGTTGCAAATCTAGTGTGATACATTTTCTTAAAATCTAGAGTTAGGCCAAGGAATGTGCGATCTTTTGGAATGGTTAGGATTTCATTTCATGTTTGGTAAATGAAATCTTAAGCTGCAAATTCATTTAATCACTTCGTTTTTTTTCTGAGTTAAAGTCTTTTTTTCTTCTATCCTGCTTCCCTACTCTCTAATTATTTGGTATGGCTAGTTTAGGATAGGATAACTAACAGCTGGCATTTGTATACCACTTATGAGATTTACAAAGTGATTAATATATGGTATCTTATTTGATTCTCAGAACTCTGCAAAGTAGATGCTATTATTATCCTCACTATTCAGATAAGGAAACTGAGGCAGAATTCAAGTGACTTAATGAGAGTCAAGTAAGAGAGAGCTCAGCAGAATATCTGAGGCAGGATTTGAACTCAAGTCTTCTCAATTCCACATCCAGGACTCTTATCTTTGATGCCATTTTGCTGCCTCAAAATAGCTGTCCTGACAGCAAAAATTAGCATGGTTTGCAAATCTATAATAAAAAGAACAACATTTTTACTAATGACATGTTGGTAAAAGTTTTCACAGCTTATGAGAGAGGTCATTAAATAGTCTTACCAGTGGGGACAAGGGTGTGCTGGTAGATGTTTAATAACCAGCTTGCTGAGAGGGAAAAAAAAGTATGCATGACATACTTTTAATTTAATTTGCATTATTAACACTTTTCTCCATTACATTCTTAAGTCTAGATAACCAACAAAATAATAAATCAGGCCCTGATTTATAGTATTTGACTATTTCTAATGTGTAAATGCTCATACTGAAAATTTAACAATCTCTTGAGAGACCAGTAAGAACTGCCTCAGTAAGAACTTGACTCTTTTCCTTAAGACCTGTCAAAGACATTAGCTTGCAAAGGCCAAGGTCTCCCACTGCATCCTGGGTCATCTCCAGTTGTTCATCCATGTCTGGCCACTGAATCCAGATGGCTCCAGAGCAGAAAGTGAGGCAGGTGACTTTGCACATGGCTGCTTCACTTAAATCCAATTTACTTGTTTGTCATGGCCTCACCTTCCTGATATCATGGTCTTCTTTGAGAACAAAGGACAAACACCAAAGGAAATGGAACTAGCATAGCCTGGGGCTTAGTTTAGCATAGTGGATACAGAATTGACCTTGAAACCAGGAAAACCTGAGTGTAGGTCCTGATTTTGACATATACAGGTGGTGTGACCTTTCTGGAATCACTTCCCCAGTGCTCTGACATCGGTAGAAAGGGTTTATGATAGAACTTTCTTCATCCAAGAGTTCCCTATACCACTGACATTACTCATCTAGACCCAGGCAGAAAGCACCTTGCTTCCTAATTAACCCAAGGAGCTCTAGTTTGGACTGGAGGTATAAGTCAAGATGAACCTTTTCTGAGACACATAGACCTGGAAACACCTAAGAAAAAGGCCCTCTATCAGGCATCTTTGAGGAAAGACAGAAAATGGGGGAGATGACACCAGATAGGACATAGGCAATGCTGACATTCAAGGTATAGGCCACTGAACATAATATCAATTCTTGTTAAATTCTAGAACAAATTTTTGAAGGGATAGATTTATGTTTATTTTTTTAAAATTAACTTTCATTTACATCATTGTTTCCACAAGATTTTGAGTTACAAATTTTCTCCCCATCCCTCCCCCACCCCACCCCCCAAAACAGGGATCCCACTGTATACTTCCTCCCCCAATCTGCTCTCTCCTGTATCCTCCCCCATCACCCCTCTGGCTTTCTGGTAGAGCAAGATGGATCTCCCTACCCCAGTGCCTGTATATCTTATTTCCTAGTTGCATGTAAATAATAATAATTAATAATAATAATAACATATATATATTTTAACATATTATTTTAAAACTTTAAAT